>OZ024935.1:47477353-48727353 GCA_964017235.1 Sabellastarte sp. h YS-2021
ACTATTTCAGCTGACATTTTAAATGAAGCAGCTTTGAACAAATTGGTTGCATACATAACAAGCATTCTGACGCATGCATTTATCTCCCGCCATATAAATTAGATGTCCTAAAGATAGTGGAATATAAATTTTCCTGCGAGATGGAGGCACATGTAGAAGTGACAAGTTTAATGTTTGATTGCAATACTTTTAAAGACAAAAGGCATTTACTCATTTTAGTAGCTATTACTTTGCCATCCAAAGAGCTACAGTTCTGCCACTTCATTATGCAGATCAACTCAAAGTAGGGAAGCACGTCTTTAGAAGAAATAGCCTATCTGTACTACTTTTAGAGATACAAGACATTTACTTATTTTAGTGGCTATTACTCTGCCATCTAAAGAGCTACAGTTCTGCAACTTCACTATGTGGTAGATCACCCAAAAGTAGGTGAATGACTTATTTAGAAGAAATTGCCCACCTGTAATACTTTTAGAGACTAGACCAAGGATGCATCTGTGGCCAGATGCAAAATGTATCCACCGGCAAAGGCAAAAGTAGCTATTACTCAGCTATGGCACGAGCTAGAGGTCTGAAATTTTAGTATGTTATAGCTGACCCAAAAGTAGGTGAATAACATATTTGCACAAAATTCTCTAAATGCAATAGTTTTCAAGTTACAAGTGATTTTACTCATGATGGAAGTTAGTGAAAAGCCCAAAAGTAGCTATTACTCACTTAGCTATTCAGATAGACACCCAAGTTACTCACCATGTTGTTGCTATGGAAAAAGTAGGTGAATGACATATTTTAACAAAATGCTCTAAATGTAATACTTTTCAAGTTATAAATGATTTAGTGTTGAGTAAGAACTTCAAAGTAGCTATTACTCCGCTATGCAATGAGCCACAGGTCTGGAATTTTACTATGTTATAGCTGCCTCAAAATAGGTGAATAACATACCGAAACTAAATAATGTAAATGCAAAAGTTTTCAAGTTATAAGTGATTTACCCAACAGTGATAACCTAAAAGTAGTTATTATTCAGCTATGCCATGAGCTACAGGTCTGAAATTTCACTATGTTATAGCTGACCCAAAAGTAGCTGCATAACATATTTGCACAAAGTGCTCTAAATGCAGTACTTTTCAAGTTATAATTGATTTAGTGCATGATTTAATTAATTTTAATGTATTAAAATTTATTTAAAAAATTCATAAAAAAACTTAAGCATGTGAAACTTCTCCAAAATGTAGGTGAATGAGTTATTTGAGAAATACTGGCTATCCGCAATACTTTTAGTGATAATAGGCATTTACTTATTTTGAGTAGGTGAGTAATTAGCTACAGGTCTGAAACTTCACCAAGTGAAAGCTGTCCTAAAAGTAGGTGAATGACTTATTTGAGAAAAATTGGCTATCTGCAATCCTTTTAGAGATAATTAGCATTTACTCATTTTGAGTAGGTGAGTAATTACCTACGGGTCTGGAACTTCACCATGTGAAGGCTATCCGCAATACTTCTAGGGATAATTAGCATTTACTCATTTTGAGTAGGTGAATAATTAGCTACGGGTCTGAAACTTCACCAAGTGATGGCTCTCCCAATAGTAGATGAATGAGTTATTTGAGAAAAATTGGCTATCTGCAATACTTTTAGAGATAATTAGCATTTACTCATTTTGAGCAGGTGAGTAATTAGCTATGGGGCTGAAACTTCACCATGTGAAAGCTCTCCCAAAAGTAGGTGAATGAGTTATATGAGAAAAATTGGCTATCCGCAATACTTTTAGAGATAATTAGCATTTACTCATTTTGAGTAGGTGAACAATTAGCTACGGGTCTGAAACTTCACCAAGTGAAAGCTCTCCCAATAGTAGGTGAATGAGTTATTTGAGAAAAATTGGCTATCTGCAATACTTTTAGAGATAATTAGCATTTACTCATTTTGAGTAGGTGAGTAATTAGCTATGGGTCTGAAATTTCACCATGTGAAAGCTCTCCCAAAAGTAGGTGAATGAGTTATCTGAGAAAATTGGCTATCTGCAATACTTTTAGAGATAATTCGTATTTACTCATTTTGAGTAGGTGAGTAATTAGCTACGGATCTGAAACTTGACCATGTGAAAGCTCTTCCAAAAGTATGTGAAGGAGTTATTTGAGAAAAATTGGCTACCTGCAATACTTTTAGAGATAATTAGCATTTACTCATTTTCAGCAGGTGAATAATTAGCTACGGGTCTGAAACTTCACGAAGTGAAAGCTCTCTCAAAAGTAGGTGAATGAGTTATTTGAGAAAAATTGGCTATCTGCAATACTTTTAGAGATAATTAGCATTTACTCATTTTGAGTAGGTGAATAATTAGCTACAGGTCTGAAACTTCACCAAGTGAAAGCTCCTCAAAAGTAGGTGAATGAGTTATTTGAGAAAAATTGGCTATCTGCAATACTTTTAGAGATGATTCGCATTTACTTCTTTTGTTATTTAGCTACAAATGAGAAAATAGCTATTACTCACTTATGGCACGCAATAGAACCCCAAACTATGTACCATCTTGTAGCTAAGGACAAAGTAGCTGAACAACATATTTTAGGAAAACACTCTAACTGCAATAGTTTTGGAGATACAATGGCTTTACTCAACAGTCGGAATTTGAAAGTAGCTATGACTCAGCTATCAAAGGTTCAACAGGTCTGAAACTTTACTATGTAATAGCTTACCAAAAAGTAGATGGACAACATATTTGAAAAGATTTCCCTAACTTTAATACTTTTGAAGATATTTGACATTTACTTCTTTTGTTATTTAGCTACAAATGAGAAAATAGCTATTACTCACTTATGGCATGCAATAGAACCCCAAACTATGTACCATCTTATAGCTAAGGACAAAGTAGCTGAACAACATATTTTAGGAAAACACTCTAACTGCAATAGTTTTGGAGTTACAATGGCTTTACTCAACCGTCGGAATTTGAAAGTAGCTATTACTCAGCTATCGAAGGTTCAACAGGTCTGAAACTTTACTATGTGATAGCTTACCAAAAAGTAGATGGACAACATATTTGAAAAGATTTCACTAACTTTAATACTTTTGAAGATATTTGACATTTACTTCTTTTGTTATTTAGCTACAAATGAGAAAATAGCTATTACTCACTTATGGCATGCAATAGAACCCCAAACTATGTACCATCTTATAGCTAAGGACAAAGTAGCTGAACAACATATTTTAGGAAAACACTGTAACTGCAATAGTTTTGGAGATACAATGGCTTTACTCAACAGTCGGAATTTGAAAGTAGCTATTACTCAGCTATCCACGGTGCAACAAGTCTGAAACTTTATTATGTGATAGCTTACCCAAAAGTAGATGAATATCATATTTGAAAAGATTTCTATAACTGCAATACTTTTGAAGATACTTGGCATTTACTTCTTTTGTTATTTAGCTACAAATGAGAAAATAGCTATTACTCACTTATGGCATGCAATAGAACCCCAAACTATGTACCATCTTATAGCTAAGGACAAAGTAGCTGAACAACATATTTTAGGAAAACACTCTAACTGCAATAGTTTTGGAGTTACAATGGCTTTACTCAACAGTCAGAATTTCAAAGTAGCTATTACTCAGCTATGCAAGGTGCAACAGGTCTGAAACTTTACTATGTGATAGCTTACCAAAAAGTAGATGAACAACATATTTGAAAAGATTTCTGTAACTCTAATACTTTTGAAGATATTTGACATTTACTCCTTTTGTTATTTAGCTACAAATGAGAAAATAGCTATTACTCACTTATGGCATGCAATGGGACCCCAAACTATGTACCATCTTATAGCTAAGGACAAAGTAGCTGAACAACATATTTGAAGAAAAAGTTGTAACTGCAATAGTTTTTGAGTTATGAGCCCTTTACTCCAAGTAGCTAAGATAGCTATTACTCAGTTATCTTTAGGCCTAAGTCCATAAAACCAAAAAAAATTTCGAGGGCGTGAAAATTCATTGGGACAATTAATTTACAAAAAATCTGTAGCTGTAGTAGTTTTGGAGGAATCTACGTGACTAACTAACGCACGCACACATGCACGCACGCACGCACACACAGGCATCATTTCATAATCTCCCTCCCGGGCTAAAGCCCGGCGGGAGATAATAAAAATCAAGAATTTGATCCCAAAGTATGAGAGCCTTTTTAGGAGAGAAAAGGAGCTTGAAATTGATATTGTTATACCCTATTAATATGACGGTATAAATACAACCCCAAGCATCTAAATCAAATGGATAACTTCCACTTGTGTACTTACAAAAAATATATTATTGATAAAATTATATACATATGTTAACATCTTAACTATTATCAGCTAATATGTTTTTGAATGAAAGAAATTCTTTGTTTTTTTTTCAAACTAAGGCTTCCTGGTGGTAACTGACTTTTGATGATTATACCTTCTAAACTTGCAAGACCCTTTTCTTTTTCTGAAGGTTCAATTTCAGTCATTTCCACCATCACAATAGAATCTGACTGAAATCTGAATTGGATTATATTGTGACCCACACTTGAAAATGGGAGAAATGTATAGGCTTAATTGGTGCAATTTGGGTCTAGAAACTAAGTTTGGAATAACTTTCTCAGGTGTGTTAGGGTGAACAAGATTGTGAACAGATATGATTGGATTTGCAGTCATGTGAACCAACTGTGCATTCATTCACCTGTATATATAACATATTTTTAAATTGAAACATTTTAAGTCAGACTTAATGGTCCATTAGATCCGATATAATACATTTAGTTCTTAAGACTCTTTTTTAATATTCAACAAAATGGTCAGAAAATTGTCAAATCGGATCAGTAATAAGGAAATTCTGGTCATTTTAGTTCAGGGATTCTCAGGTGAGTCCTATTAATACAATAAAAGTTGACAAATTTTTCAAATAAAAGTGTTTTTGATTGTAATGTTTTTAAGATGTTTTTTACAAGATAGGTCTTATCAGTTCAAACATAACTATCAGATCACATTAATCAGCTCATTGCTCATAGTAATTTAGTCACCCCTCCATGGCAGGTGTTTGCTGGGTAACAATCTCTGCTTGGTTTAATTATAACCATCCCCTCCATTCAGTTCTACCTTATTGCCTGTTTGCCAGTATGTACATATGTTAAGAATATTTGTTTGTCTTTTTTTATAACCTGTCAGAACTTGGGCGGATAGTTTGTTTATACACACATACCCAGTAACACATGCTTGGTGGTGAATAAAACTATTGGTGCAAATTCCTATACATGAGGAATGTCATGTATTCTCGTGTTTATAATAAGAAAGGAAAAAACGGTGTGCGTCTTTCTTGGAGTGTTTTTGTGTCTATAAGAAAACCAAATGTTATACTATTAAGGGCCGTCAACCTATATATAAGATCAAGGCCAATGTATGCCAAAGTAAAGTGTGTAAAATATGCTACAGTATGGGAAATTCACTGGTCAAAAATCACCTTTTGAAGGTATAACAAAATAATCAAAATTTGTGACAATTTTGCATGGGGGGAGGGGGCAGAGATCAGAGGCAAAAAAAGTTTGTGACAAAAATCACAACTGTGAAAGAAGATTCCATAAGTCAAGGTAATAAAAGGACTTATTGGCAAATTTCATATATTGTGGCAAATTTCATATAATTACGATAATATTTTTTTCCTACCAATACGAAATGGTACAGATAGTACAAAATGCCTTGGGAAGGACAGATAGCAAAATAAATGTGTCGAGTAAGATATGTTAAATTCCCCATAGCATGTGAAATTTCTCAAATAATGAAAAACTGACCCTTCATTATCCATGACTTGTAAGAGAGATTCTTTACATATTTGTGATGTTTGTGACAACTTCACAATTCTGCGGCCTTATTCTACAACAAACCTTAGATAAGGTGATCTTAGATCTATGTAAAGGAAGGTTTTTTACTTATTAATAAGGTCTTTTTTGCACTTTGTATTCATGAAAGAAAAGTTAGGAATGTTCAGTTTTATCATTTCTTACTTGAAATCGAAGTTAGAAATGGTATAAGTATTGTAAAATACGACCCCTGATCTCCCTGTGCAAAACTGCTAGAGTAAGAAATCTAAAATTCGCCACATATCTGAAATTCGTCACATGTGAAAATACTAATAAAATAAATGAATTGTGGTGAGATTTGTTGACTGTATAGTAAATTAAGGCTTTTTGAACTGAAAAATACCAATCTTTGGACAAAAAGATCATTTTCTTCATAAAATTAACTAAGGTTTTAGAGGTGGCGAATTTTAGATTCCTGGCGAATTTTAGATTTCTTACTCTACCAATTTAATTTTGTCTTATTTGGTAATTTTGTCTTTTTGTTATGGTTGTCATCCTGGTGGCAAATTTCATATACCCTGGCAAAATTTCATGTTTCTTAGTCCATATTATGTTAGTTCTTTTGACTGGTCAAGTGTTGTTTTTCTTTTCTGTACTCACTTAATCTGATTTTTTTCCAGATGATAGTATAACTAATCCAATGGTGGTGTAAAACTGTGAGAGTCTATCTACCACTATATTATTTAGTGCTTGGAGACACTTTATGGCATGTGGAATTTGTTTATTTCAATTCTACATGGTAGAGTAGACTCTGTTGTTAGGTAGAACAAAGTAGCCAACCTTAAAGTCTGAGATTACCATAAAACTTTTCATGAATGCCACCCATGACATTTCACTTTTAAGCCTCAGATTTTGCAATCAATTATGGGCAGGGTATTGGTATAAATTTTGGAAAATTCAGCCAACAATCAATTTTTACTAACTGCAAATATTAATTGTGTTCTTTTTATGGCTAAAAGCTCCATTTTCATCATTATAATTACAGTAATGTTTGGATGTTTAAAACTGCTTCCCACTGCGCCTCAATTCCATTAGCACTGCCTCTATATAATTACACTGTGGCTTCAGAACAGTCACTGACGGATCGGAAAAAAATCGCTTTCAGAACCGCAAATGGAAATGGCTCACAAATTATTTGCTTTAAGACCCGTTTTAAAGAAATATGTCTTTACCCTTGATATATTTTATAAATGTTTTCATAACAAAATCAGAACCGCAAAATTTCTATTCTAACATTACATTTTAGAATATCTTTAGTTTTGAAGCTATTTTGTATAAAAATATACAAACTTTGTTATACTTGGTCTCAATTATAAGTGAGCTTTCAGTAACAAAATATTTCATTGGTTAATGAAATTAATCACGTTTGCAGACAAAAAGATATACTTGGTCTGAGTGAGGTTTCAGTAACAAATTATTTCATTGGTTAATGAAATTAATCACCTTTGCAGATGAAAAGTAGACTGGTTTCCTGGTTTTATGTATCTACACATCAAATAGTTATAATATGAACGTGACAGTTCTGAAATTAAAAGAATTGTGACCCGTCCTTGTCGGTTCCGAAGACACTCTGATATAATTATGCAGTTTACTATATTTTACTAAGTACTTTATTTTTAAAAGAGTTAAACTGTGAGGATTTGATTGGCTAGAGAATTTGGATGGATGGACAGACCACTGAATTTACTAATATAGATTATAGAAACTTTCACCTATAACTCAATTTAAACATAAACTTTTAGTTATTTTACATTCATCAATCACCCTGTCAGGGACGAAAAGGCTGTCACAAGGTTTCGACATAAAAATGACCACATAATGGCCAAAGCCAGATATATTTAAGGCTGGTCTTGTATTTTTAAATAGCAAAAGTCATATTTTTATCAAATTTTTTAATCACATATTAACTTTGTCATTTCTCAACCGATTTTGACAATTCTTTTACGTGTTTCTAAAGTACAAAAATATGAAGACTTTAATGGCAAATATCTCTCCATACAGTAAAATATGTAGAGTAAGAAATGTAAACTTTTGCCACATATCTGAAATTCACCACATGTGGAAATACTAATAAACTAAATGAACTGAGGTGAGATTTGTTGAATGTATAGTGAATTAAATCAATCTGAACTGAAAAATACCAAGTTTAAAACAAACCATCAGTTTTTCATAGAATTAAGTTAAAGGTTTTTAGAGGTGGCAGATTTTAGATTTCTGGCAAATTTTAGATTCCTTATGCTATGTTCCTTTATTTTATAATTAATTTTACATTTAAGAGGTTATGTTTTTGGTGGCGTGTGTTTCTCTATTGTCAAAATAACTCAACAAGTTTTGGATGGATTTTGATGAAATTTTGGAGAATTGTTGACAATGGCACAAGGAACTGATGATTCAATTTTAACCATGATCCAGATCACCACCTGAATCCAGGAAGTTTCTTAAAGGACTTTTTGTCATGGCACTCATAAGCAATATTTAAGGTGTTGACCTTGGTGGAAGTATGTTTTCCATTTACATTTGTTGTCTATAATTTACTTGCTGGCAGTCAATTCGTTTTGCCACATGGCGGAACTTATAAAATAGGCATCGATGATTGACCACCTTCATCAGCCATACTTGGTTGCAAGAATTAATAGTTTCAATAAAATCAATAAAAGGCATAATATATTTTGCATTGGTCCATAATAATTGGGTTTCTGTGTCGGAGCTGTGGAAACATTACCAGCAACATTCTAGTTATCTTTCTGTCACATCCATGATAAGAGACCATCCAATATATCAGCTGTACACACCCATTCTATTAATAGCTATAAGTACTTGAAGTCATAAATTATTATGTGTAACACCACACTGATAACACCATTTGTGTCAAAAATGCCAAAGACACTGCCACGTAAAATGTATACAATATGAGAAAAGTGAGAATTGAATATTTTATTAATTCCAAATAACTTAATATTTGGACCTCTATGATAAGATTTCAAATTTTGACCAAAATATCTACTAAAAACTATAATTTGAGTTCAACATTAGATCTTCCAATTGGAGTTTGAGAAGTCATAATTCCAAACTCTGATTGATTGTAGTTTCTGATATGATATTTATATATAAACATGCAAAAAATCTCAATGGCTTTTGGCGGTTTAATCTTGATGTTATAGTGAGATATAATATAACGTACACAATTTACACTAGTTATCATCAAAAATGGCCACAACTGGTGCAACATTCGAGCAGAATCATAATGGGAATATTAGACATGTTTTCACACTACAAATGAAAGCCACATTTGGGAAAACAAATACTGATACTACTCTTTATACCCGGTACCCAATTGACCATATTTATATCTTGGAATATTTATTCTGGGATCTCTGAGGAATTTGATTACTTGTACTATAGTCTTGTCTTAGACGTGTGATCATTCTTTCTTTAATATCTTATCATTCTTATGTATATTTTGAGATACCAAAAATGAGACACCAATGGCGGTGAAATGACTGAGTTGGATTATTAATTCAATCTTTATGGATATGACATTTGAGTCTGATATCGATATAGAAATTGCACATGAATCCTTATACCACTACATGTACATGGGCACGCAAGCACCATAATAATGAATATGATATAGTGACAGTTAAATGTGCACTTGATTCTCTTCAATCTTGCTTTCTTCAAGAGGTCTGCATATATAATCATGGACAAAGACTTCTTGTAGTTACAGATAGCAAATCACTACAGGTCATCTGGCCAAGGATACTTCTCTGCAAAAATGTCAAACACACATACACCTAGTGTCACGTAGTTGAATATATTTTTCAGTTATTGCATAATAGTTGGTACATGACAGGAACTTAATATATACTATTTTTATATCATTTCACCTTCTTGGTAGGTATATTGTTGAGTGATGGAACTTTGGGCCCAATCACACTGTTTTGTGTGGTCATATATCAACACATATTTGAATTCTGCTTCACGACCTTATTTTTTTATGTCCTCATTGGTCAGTAAATGGACATTTGTATGAGTAGTGCACATTTAAAAGTGAGCCACCCGGTATATCCATCTCTCCCATATATGAGGCAGACCGAACCACAACCTAAAGTTGTAGGTAATGGGATCCAAACACGGAAAGATGTGACTTAGTTATCAGGTGGATAATTATTCGCCTTATTAGAAAACTGGGGATACTTTCCAGCACTTAGTATAGTCATATACTCACTTTTGTCAGCATAGGGGATGTGAGTGCATTTGCCACTGTCCCCATTAAACCTCCAGCCATGAAATGGACACTCCAGACAACTGCCCTTGACCTGTCCACCTACAGCCAGATTGGCCCCCAGATGTGGACAGTAAGCGTCAATTATGTGAGCTCGACCATCTTCTCCCCTAAATACAGCCAGGTGCAGACCTGGTAAAATACACAAATATAATTCAGAACTAGATTGGGCCAACTCGGCGCCAACATATCCCCAGACAGGTCATCACTCACGCCACAGGTTTTGATCGGGAATTTTTAAAAACATAATTACCCATTATTATATGAACTTCAGCACATCAATCTACTCTGTTTATATCTTCCAAGGAAGATGGTGTATCCCCAGACGCCGAATACATAACTCAAATTATATTTTCAATCTTCCTGCAATGATAACTGTAAACCTATTTTCAAAGTATTTAAATGATTGATGATTGAATGTCCATTCTAAAATAATAATCCCAAAAGAGCATATCTGTTTCTATATTTGTTGACAAATAAAATATTATTTTTAACTCAACTCATCATACTTTTCAATCTTTCTTCAAAGTATTTAAATGATTGATGATTCAATGTCCATTCTAAAATTCATAATCCCAAAAGCGCATATCTGTTTCTATATTTGTTCACAAATAAAATATTATTTAAAAAAAAATTATTTATATTATTATTTTATTATATTATTTTTAGAATTTGCAAATTGTTTTCAGTTATTCATTTCCTCTATACCTATATATGTGATCCATATATATGCAACCTAAATATGTGACACAATCTCAGTTCTGACTCCCCTTTGTGTTATATGTAATGAAGCCCACCACCTCCCACCCCCACCCCTCTCCCCTTCTCCACACCTCTCTCACTATTACACAAGATCTGCAACCCCATTGAGGTCTTTGTTTCTCATCTGATATCATTAAATACCTTTGTTTATTTAGTGTCACTCAATATAGCTGGAGGTCCCAGAGGTGGGTGGGGGGAATCCGGGTGGGGGATGTGGGTTGGGACTTAGTTTAGTTTATTAGTTTATTATAGTGACATGTATTATGTTGACAAGGATTATACAAAAACTATTGAAGTAATACCCAGCCCTATATGGGCTTATAAGTCACTTTAAATAGAGAGTTAATAACAAACAGAGCAAACATATTTTGAGGTAAGATACAGTAAATAAAGACAGCAATTCAATACATAAAAATTAACAACATAATTTACTTTTTCTTTCTTGCCACAAATCAAAAATAAAATTAATAACCATATTGACATTCATATGAGTTAATACCCTTGATAATTGATCTATTAATAATTCAGATTTATCTATATTTAAAATTTTGAAATATTTCATACGAATCAGCTCTAAAGCTGGACAAACACAAACAAAATGTATCTCATCTTCTACATCTTTTTTACACAGTTTACATGTTCTCTCAAAGAGATGGAGTGCTACAGCATAAATGGTAAACAAACAATCTATATAAAAGGGGTACTCAAATACAAAAAGAATTGAGAATTTTAAGTATGTGATTATCAACTGAAATGAGTTCATAACTGTAGGAGCTGTGTCAAAATTAACTGAGGCAAGTTGAATAAAACTGGGCTAGTTGAGGGTTAAAAATCCCCTAGTTTTACTACATACGGATATAATTTCATTAATATTGGGACTTAAAGCTCACTTAAAGTGTCCATTTTGTCTACTTGAATATGTTTAACCGGCGTTTAACCAGTTTCATTTTAAAAAGTTAAAAACTCAGCAAGCAGAGGTATAACACACAAAAATAAGTTCTTAAAAGACTAAGATAGCCATAACATTATTAATATTCAAAATTTAAATAGACAGACATTTCCTTTTAAAAATTCAAAGATTTCAGCTCTATAACCCACATAGTTTGACAGTTACTGGGCTTTAAAGTGGCATAATGTCCATAAATTGGGTTTCTGTGGGCATTTTACAATTGTTAAAGAGACCTTAGCAATTAAACTACAGATCTGAAACTTTTTGGGGGACATACATAACAAACAAAAATTATATATAATACAGTTTAAGACTTGTCACACTAAGCATTTCCAAATAACAGGGCAAAATACGGAAAAAATGTCCAAAAAGGCACTTGGGCGAGTGTCTATGGCCCTCATACACAGGTTAAATGTCTACTAAAAACCTTGATTTTCGCCATATGTAAAAAGGACATAATAATGCATTCCCAGATGGGATTTCAGCTCCATCAATCACATAGTTTAACAGTCACAGGGCTTAAAGGTGGCAAAAAGTCCAAATATTGGGTCTCTGTGGGCCTTTTAGAGATCTCGATGTGGCTTTCAAATTAAAGCTTCAGACTTAAAATTTGTTACATACTAAGATTACACATAGAATATGTATCTAATAAAGTTTGAAACTTCTCAGACTTACCATTTCCAAGTTACAGAGCAAAATATGTGAAAAATGTCTTAAAAGGGTCACTCAGGTGGGTGTTTAAGGTCCTCATACACAGGTTAAATGTCTACTTGAAGCCTTGATTTTTGGCATATGTAAAAAGAACATAATAATGTATTCCCAGATGAGATTTCAGCTCTATCAGTCACATAGTTTAACAGTCACAGGCCTTAAAATTGGCAAAAAGTCCAAATACTGGGTCTTTATGGGGCCTTCTAGAGACCTAAATGTGGCCTTCAAATTAAAGCTTCAGACTTAAAATTTGTCACATACTAAGATTACACATAGAATATGCATCTAATACAGTTTGAAACTTCTTAGACTTACCATTTCCAAGTTACAGGGCAAAATATGTGAAAAATGTCTAAAAATGGTCACTCGGGTGGGGATTTATGGTCCTCATACACAGGTTAAATGTCTTCTTAAAGCCTTAATTTTTGGCACATATATAAATAACATACTAATATCTTCCCAGATAGGATTTGAGCTCTATCAGTCACATAGTTTGACAGTCACAGGGCTTAAAAGTAGCAAAAAGTCCAAATATTGGGTCTTTGGGAGCCTTTTAGAGACCTCAATTTGACCTTCAAAATTAAAGCTTCAGACTTAAAATCTGTTACATACTAAGATTACACACAGAATATATATCTAATACAGTTTGAAACTTCTCAGACTTACCATTTCCAAGTTACAGGGAAAAAGATGTGAAAAATGTCTTATAAGGGTCACTCGGGTGGGTGTTTATGGTCCTGATACACAGGTTAACTGTCTATTAAAGGCCTAAATGTTGGGGCACATATAAGAAAACACATAGATATATTCCCAGATGATATTTAACTTAGATGAGAGACATAGTTTGAAAGCTACAGTGCTTGAAAGTGGCAAAAAGTGCATAAATTGGGTCTCTGTGGGCACTTTTGAGACCTTAAGTCGACCCCTTTGGGTAAACCTACAGCCCTAAAATTTTCTACAGACAAGGATTACATATCAAAGTTATACCTAGCACAGTTTGAGACTCATCAGAATTACCACTTCCAAATTATAGGGCAAAATATGTGAAAAGTATAGCAAAAAATCCCTAAGTGGGGGTATTTATGGGCCTCAAGGACAATTTTCTCCTCAACTTAAAGTCGTGATTTTTGGCACATGTACTAAGAACATATTAATGTGTTGTCAGGTAAAATTTCAGCCAGCTGAGCATCATAGTTTGTGACCTACAGGGCTCTAAGTGGCCAAAAGTCCAATTTCTGACCTTAAGGTGGCCATAAGTTCTTTTTTACTGGGAGTTTAAGGTCACCTTAAAATAGGGATCTTCCTTTGGGCACCCTTAACATGTGTACCAAGTTTGAAAAAAAAATATTAATTTGTTTTTGAGTTATCGCGTCCACAAGGAAATTTCTACGGCGGCGGTGGCGGCGGCGCGACGGACCTGAATCCAATATATCCCCGACTTTCGTCTGGGGATATAATTATAAAATGTAGGAATAAATACTGAGTTTGAGGATATTTGTTACGCTATGCGAGGGCATTATGAAAGAATTTTTGCCAGGCATAATAGGTATTTATTACGATAATAAAGACCGGCCTACCAGGTTGAAAGAAATGTCCCTTTATTTTTATGAGGTGACACAAACAACGGAGCTGCCATATTGTTTTGAATGTATGATCGCTCTCGTAAAAGCAGACAAATTTCCAAACGAGAAATTCGAAACAGCACTTCCGGTTTTTAGAGTGGGCATTTGTTGTCCTATTTTTGCCCACTGATAATATGTGCACAGAAGCATTTTTATTAACTGCGCACTTCCGGTCTTTATAATGTTGAACTAGAAGAATGTTTTTGCTGACAAAAACGAAGCGGCCCTGATGAAAAAGAAGTTACCCATAAAAGATGTCAACATATGCATCATAAGCAATAGAAACTGTGAACTTTATTGCATTGTGTATGTTACTTGTCCCTATTTTCATCTTTAATGAATGCGCACAATTAAAGTGAGGTCAGCTGAACAATACAATAGCTGGAGATTAAAAACTCCATAATTTCGCTGCAAGATGGCCATAAGTTCATTCATATCGGGACTTTAAGGTGACCATAAAATAAGAATGTCCCTTTTCTCATCCTTTATAAGTGCATAAAGTTTAGCTCAGGTCAGTTGAACAATAAGATAGCTGGAGGCTAAAACTTCCTTTTTCACTGTAAGGTGACCATAACTTCATTCATATTGCGACTTTAAGGTGACCATAATATGAGAATGTCCCTTCAATATCAATATATGTTAGATATGGAAAAAGAAAGGAGCCAGATGGCTTTATTCAAATGTTATAACTTTAGGGGGGCCAAAATTATATTAACAGTTTAAGGTTTAAGGTTTTAACTGGAGGGCTAAAACCCCGTTTTTTGACATTAAGGTGACCTTAAAATTGCAGATACAGGGCTAAAACTTCAGCATGTGAAAGATTATCAAAAAGTAGCTGAATAAGTTATTCCAACAAAACGCCGAAATCCTGACCGTTTTTGAGATACAGACCAAGTACCCATTTTTAAAAAATTTACGGAAAATATAACGCCTCCCATTCAGACATCTATGGTCCGATTAATGAGAAAATCCTTTCCGACCTTGGAAATTTGGTCTAGAATGTACCTGATAAATTTTATAGCACAGGTGTGTGTGGTTTTTTCCGAAACGCGATGACGAGATGTTTTGGACTTATGCTTAAGGTTACCTTAAGTAAAGCTTAAGGTCTGCGCAAAGTATCTCAAAAATTTTTCCCGCCCCTACAGTTTTAAAGAAAGATAAAAAGGATAGAAAAATTTGAAAGGCTAAGAAGTTATTCAAGGGAGACCATAATCTGGCGGCGGCGGTGATCAGTCGAACTTCGGTGAAAACAACAGTGGAGATATTCAGATCATTATGTTGTGAAATTTTCATTATAGTTGCTAGTTAATATTTTAATTCCTCTAGAAACTACAAAAAATATGTGCTTAATTTAGAATGCCGAATGCCACACAGTGTTGATACAGCTCACATGTATAATGATTATTATTAGTTATGCATGTAAATTATTTGACACACAAAAACATTTCAAGGATGAAACATTAAATAAAACATGCTGATGTTCAGATACATTAGCTCTTCTGAAGCTAAACAAAATGGTCAAAAATGTAAAAAAATCAAGCCGAAAATAAAAAACTTTTGGTGCACCAGTTTGTATTGTTATCTATTTTGCACCGGCCAATTGTCTGCCGGCCATAAAACATAGTAATTCTAATAGTACTTTTATAGTGCTTAATCTCCATCTAAAGACAGACTCCAGGCACATGTTATGGAAAAGAAAGAGATCCATAATCATTTAGCCAAGGACATTATAAGTAGAGGTTAGTGCCATAGAGAAAGACCAGGGGGGAAAAACAAACAAAAAAAATAGGGCAAGTATGTTTTCAAAGAGATACGTTTTCAACTTCTTTCTCAAACAAGGAGAGTGAAGTGGCTGAAGGTACATCATCAGGCAGATCATTCCAAATCTTTGGAGCATTATATTATGAAAACTGAGACCAAAATGCTTAACTGACAGGCAAAGTGTGGAACCTCAACTTAACCACACCATCAGCTTGACTTTTAGGGAGTATTGCACACACTATTTCTAGGTTTAAGAAAAGGTTCATGTAATGTTATAGCAGTTCCAACTTTTTTTTTTATCAGATAGTACTCTATTGTCACTAGCATTTGCAAGCTTTAACTTTTGAGCCTTTATTGTATACTTTTCAGGCAAGCTAATACCTTGGGGCTTTTGCCAAGTATTGAACTGATCATATGAAACACATGGATCACTTCACATAAATAAATGACCCATGTTATTTATTTACTGATTATTGAAGCTCCTTTTCACACTTTGAATTTAAGGTATGTGGCAAACTTCAAAAGCCCTTTGGATGCAGTAAATGTGGAAATTTTAACTCATAAAAAATTTTAAGGAAGAAATTGAATTTTTAATAATACCCGTTCCTATCTGAGCTATAAACATTAAGATTTAAAATTATTTCACTCAGACTTGCTTTTCACTATCCAAGCACATCAGTTATAGTTATTAATACCTGCTTAAAATTTCCGTTGATATACAACATGTTTTCTTACTCGGAACGAATTTCTGCATTTGAATATGCCAGTTATTTTCACAAATTAAACTTTAAAAAAAATTTCAATGTATTACAGAACAATTAAAACTATGCTCATTTTTGATTAAAATGTATATTGTAAATCTCTACTGTCTATAGCACTCCAGATCACTATAACTGGAAGAAATTTTATTTTTTCCCAAATTTTATGAAATTCCCTATTATTTATTTTCACTAAGTGGTTATTTTCTACTCGAGAAATTAATACAGATGTATAATTTTACTGTAGAAATAAACTAAGTATGCGCGGACTTTATTGGCGATTCGGCACGAGTCCTTTATTTAGAGGGTATTTTTGTGATTGAATCGCCAATAAAGTCCAAGCAAAAGTAGTTTATTTCTATTATAAAACGATTTTTGTAGTTTTATCCAATGTTCACTGATTTTGTTTGTTTTCAATTTTATTTTCGAGATTATGTTGCGCAACCATGTTCGAAGATTGGAACAGCGTACATTTGTTCCTCTATAAAAGTACTCCCACGAAATGCGCAGAGACGCATTTTCGTCGACTGCACAGGTGTCCGTTTTATAATGGACATTAATGTTCACTCTGCATTAGTTTAATCATTAAAAATAACCAAAATTGATACCCTGTGAAAATTTCCAACAATACACTATATTGACGGGTCCCTGTGTGTGACACGCGTCGATAATATCTGTTTATAACTAATATTTTGCTCAAGTAGTTTAATCAATGTTTATCCACTACTTTAGTTACTGAATAAATATTCCAAATAGGATCTGCTCAATTTGTTGGCAAATTCAGCCTAGTGTATTTTTTATTTCATCTTTTCAATTGAAAGAAAAGGTAACAAAAGGTAATGATATCTAATCAAGTATCTTCTGTTAACTCAATCCAACAAGAACAATATTACATTTATAACTTAATAATTTTAAAATGGCAGTAGGAAAGTATAGATACAATACACACACTGTCAAATAGAATTGCCTTTTTTAAATAGAAGCAAATACTAGAGGCCAGGTTCACAAAGAACATTGGACCTAGCCAGGATTTAGGCTAAGTCAAGGACTTAAATCTGAGCCTTTCGTCTTAGATAAGTCTGGAACATAAATGGATTTCGTGTTATCAGAAAAGTCAAAAACAGTAATTTCAATACTTTTAACCAAATGTGTGACTTGTTTGTTATTTTGTTAATAAAAGCCCCAAGTTGAGAGGTTAAACTTTAATATGATTCTAAATTCACTCATTTGTCCATTGTAATATTAAGATCACAACTTATGCATTGCAAGTGCCACATAAGTAACACCATATTTATCAGTATAAATGCCCCCTCCCCTCCAATGGGTTTCAAGGGATTTACTGACTTCCAGACCACCTCCAGATTTGCAATTCCAGAGGAATGAAAAAAATATGTGCTTTAGTACTTCCCTGATCGAATAAATGCTAAAAGGAAACAAAGTTCATGCAAACAAATCATGGCAGTTTTTATGAATAAAAATACTTAAAAATCTACAAAAATACGAGATGGAAGTGTGTAGTTTCTTCAGCTTTCAGGTTTGTTTACAATATTTAAAGTTCTCCTATCGTTAGATGTGTTGGCAATCAAGATACAGATCCTGTTGTCCTTTTATCACCCATTGTCACTGGAGTTAAAGAGTTTGGGTTTTTTTTCAATCTGTAATAGTCACCCAAGGGGGGTGGGGGGGGGGGGGGTTATACTTATAAATACTGTACATATTAAAGTTGTACCATTGGTGTTAATATAAAGGTTTAATATAAGAGTATTCAATGCCCATTATGTTTTTAAAAACTCTTGTTCTAAGAATGAGACTTTTTAGTGAGCATGGGCCACTTGGTCCTTAAAATTATCATGGATACCAAAAATCTGATAAAAATATCCCATATAAGGTAATAGAAAGCAAATTTCTTTTTGGCAAATTTTACCTGAGATGGTCAAATTTCATGTGTCTTACCCTGAACTTGTACCCAGTGACTCTCAAAACTCAAAAGACTATAATTTCTACTTAACTAACAATAAAGTCTATTTATCCATGTCTAAATGGCCCTGTAGAGAAAACAATTACCCAAAACATTCTTTTCAATTTTAAAATTTACTTCTATAAAACAACTTCAACTATGTGACCTCAAAGGAAGATTACTATTTTATTCAGATGAAGGAATGTTTTGACATAAGAATAAGTATTTTTAAACAATCCAATTGGGAAATACACCTCTGGTAAAATGAAAAGGAGTTCATAACATTAAATATATGAACAACAGAAGACTGAAAAAAGAGTTTTTGACTGTTCTTATAGATAAAAAAAAGAAAACTCCACTTCGTCACCACAATAACAACTGTAATTGATGACCACACTTACCTAAATAGCTGACAGACTTGGATTCTCCAACTTTTAAATCTCGAGATTCTAACACAGAAAACCATCCATTGGGGTATACAGGTGGTGGATTTCCAGACTGTTTTCTTTTTTGCACCACATTAGCCATTTCTTTCATACTTAGTCCACTATCGCAGACGTATCCCAGATCCCCCAGGGTTCTTACTCTGTTCATGGGTTTCATGATAATGACGTACAATACATAGGCTATCATACCAACAGCAAGAATATTCACGTAGGTCCAAGCTGAAGACAGATCTGGATAGTTGAAAATGGAGTCTGTAAATTGTGTCGTCAGGTTTTGCGTGGCACGAAGCCATAGTGTCCCGACCTCAAACAGCGGCATATCAAATAAACTCTCACTCATGGCCACACGAACTAACAATAAACATGTTAAAATGCCCAAAATGACTAAGGACTGGTACCCGCTTGCCATACTGAGGAAAATTCAGCTTTTTGTCTTCTTAGTGAAAATAAATTTTAATTTCAATGCTTTTAATCAAGTGACTTGGGCGTGCCTTGTTTGTTATTTTTTTCTTAATTTAACAGTTAAACTGCAGTATTTAATGTATTTTTCCTTCTTCTTTTCAATCCAAGTTAATAAGATGTTCTGCTTTCATTGATCTCTGCTTTGTGTTTTAGTTTTTGTCATTCAGCTTCCATTTACCAAACTCAGTGATACAGATCTGGATAATTGTAGGAGATCAATTAACAAAATGCTATATGCTTTATCCTAGTCACTCATCTGAACTGAGAGTCTCTATGTGATCTTTCCGCAAAACTGTCTTGTTTTCTGTAAATATATAGTGAAAACAAATAAGGTTATGATGGAATATACATTTCACCACACTCAATAATATATAACCCAAGCTGGGTTGCAGTATAGAAATGCCTTAAAAACTTATTCTAGTAAGTCTTTCCATAATATTTGTTTTACTGTTAACTGTAACATTCCAAATATATATATATATGTAGATTTAGCCGTCAAGACAACCAATCAATACAATTCAATGGAAAGAAAACATAAAATATTCCAGAACAAGTTTACAGGTTTCTCTCGTGGCAACACTTACATAGTACACCACAAAATGATTACTCCCTCAAGGATGAGTCTGGACAAATATTAGTACTCAATACTGTGGCTACTGAAATTGTAAACCAGATTACAGGACTCTTAGCATGCATAAACAAAACATGTGACCAAAATTGATATTCGTTTCTGACAAAATACAAAAGAGACTGTGTACAATGCTTTCTGTATCTATAGGAAGGAAGATCCTTTCTTCAAACACAATTTATTACATTGTTTTCTCAAAAAGCCAATTCTTTCTCTTACATTACAATTATCTATTGTCTTTTAGATGTATTAAGTGATTTTATTAATACCATAGATGATATATAAATCATAGCTAGATCCCTCAATAAACACACAACCCCAGAGTATTAATAGCCACACAGACTAGGAGTGGCCTTATTAACAGGCTTAACATAATAGAATTTATAAATCTCCTCTTTTATTCTACATACGCAGTGAAGAGATCATTTAGTAAACAATTTTTTTCATGCATAAATATCCAGGACAATAATATTCAATAAAGATTTACGACAGTAATGTTTTATGATCACTGGACTTGATCCAATATAATAAAATAAGAAAGGCCATTTTGTAAGTGTGAATTTTAAAAAAAATTCACTTTACTGTTGCAAATTCACTGCACAGGCAATTTGATAAAATTTCAAAATCTGTCGACAAAATTTCAAAATATTTCAAATTATCTTGACAGAATACTTAATTTGTTTTTGGTGCAAGGGCAGCACCATTACAAACAGGGACTTGGGGAGGGTTTGATAATCTGACAAAATTTAAATATAAATGGTATGCAACTGGTTACCTTTAAAAAAGGGTATGATATTAAAATTAAAGAGTGAGTGGCTTAATAATATAAATATTTAAGTTTTATCATCCATTGTTGAAATAAAAATAGGCAAAATAAATTGCAGTCCTTTGCTCTAGGACCTCTAAAAATACTACTGGTACATTCCCTGACAACGCCAAACATCAATTCAATATGCTTAAAAGGTTGTCATGGTTTAACATCATTTGGGATCCTTCCCGCTTTTTTCGGTTTATAGTTATCATGGATCAAAGAACTTGAACACAATTCCTGGCACCATCCTGAAGCCTGGAGAAAAGCCCTCATATGAAAAGCCCTAAGGAGAAAACCCTCCAAAGTTTCCTCTGGAGAAAACCCCTCAGCCAGTTTTGCACCCTGTGGAGGAAAGTCCTTACCCTGCTTTTTGGGGGGGAGCTTGTACAGAAAAGCCTTTAATTCTCCAAAAGGCTCTGATGTTGCTCTAGCCTAGGTTATCGAGAACAAAAATACTACTATATTAAATATTGAAATACATAAAATTTATAAGATGTTTTGAGATAAATATAACATATTACATATACTAGCCTTCTCTGTGAATGGATTATAAAATTTAAGGAGAACCTCATGGAGGCTTTTTTCCTGAGGACTTTCCAGATGAAGACATTTTTCCATCTTCCCACATTCCCTTTTATTCCTTATCAATCTGTAATGGTCTTGAATGACTTAGGAGCTGCCCTTGAAGTTATCAAGGAGTGATCTTGTAATGTCCAGGAGAATCAGGAGAGGTTCATCATTTATTCATGGATTAAAATCACAGAAAGACGAAAAAAAATGATATGGAACACTGACGAATGTCTCAAGATGACAAAGTTCTCACCATGTGTTGCATAATCCCAAACACTTTCTCAAATGAGAACAGTGTACTGCAATGGTGTGACAAATCTAATGTCACCTCACTATCATCTGATGTTTATCAAATATCAATGGAGTTGTAAGTGTAAATTTGTCTTGTTATTCTCCTTGATATAGTGTATCAAGAACATACAGCCAAACAAAATCTCAAGAGAGTCTGAAAAGGTCATTTTTATAACTTAAAAATTAGTCAGGAGCCTTGACCAAAAATTAGTGCATAATTAATCAGTAATCTGCATGTAAAGAGGCTTCTAAAGGCCATGACCCAGTTCACGGAATACAGAAAACAAATTGTCCACTGACAGGTTGTTCTAGATTTAACACTACTTTAACAACATTCTACATGAACCACATTGGAAAGGGCAGCTGAGGGGTTGGGGGAAAAGCAGTACAATACCAGTTAGATAATATTTTACTCTGAAAACTATTAGAGGGCTGTTCCATTTCTGCAATATATCGTAAACCCTACTCCCAATTCTAAAATTTTGGGAATCGGGAGGTAAATTTGTTTTATCTTTTTCCTCATAAACCTCAATTGGGACCATCTTGAGCATCATTATCCTATCATAGAAAAAGTCCAAATTCCATGTCCTATCCATGTAACAAGGCATAGCTCTTTCATTTTTGAAGTAATCTGCCAGAACACTATACTGTACCTTGGCAGCTTCAGTGGGGTTTCATCCTCCACAAGGCAGCTGCTTCCCCTGCAAGATATTGTCCAGGTTCAAACCTGTGTTTTCCATTTGGAAAAATCCCAAAAGTGTTCTCAACAACCCATCTTCCATGGCTCAGCTGGTAGTTGAACACCCATTCATTCGGGTCCACGCTTCTGCAGGAGAAGGGTTTCATCAGCCATGTCTACAGTGGGAAGGCATCATCACCCACAATGAAGTACTCCATTTAAGGCCTGTGGTCCGCCAGTAATTCTGCCTGAGGGAAGCCAAAGGTGTTTTCCTCAGTCTTCCGCCTCAGGGCACTGTAGAGGAAAATCTGGCTGTCAGAACTTGACCCAGGGGCTGCAATGTCAAACTAGAAGAACTTATATTCTGTGTCCACCATACTTAGCAGGACCCTGGAGTGGAAGCCCTTGTATTTGAAGTAATTGCTCCCCTCTTATTTAGGACACCTGACGGGTATGTGTTTCCCATCTATGGCACCAGGAGCAACCTGTAGGTTCCACCACTGTCAGAAGCCCTGCTCTATCTCCAACCAGGCCTCAGGCAATATAGGGCAAGCAACAACCTCATCATGGTAGTATCTGATTATGGTGTCAAACATGTCACTGATGAAGTGGTAAATTTTTAATCTCTCCACCCTGAAGGCAAATTGAAGGGACACATAGCTCTCCCTAGTGGCCAGATGTCTGAGTATAATACCTAACTTAAGGCCTGAGCAGAGCTGCTTCTGGAGGTCCGGTGTTAAGCAACATTCAATCTCAGTGAATATCTCAGGAGTTATCCGCATGAAGTTGGTGTATGCAGGTTGATCTTTTTCATTGAGCTCTGCCACTAGATTATGGTACTGACCCCTGTCCTCGCATCTCCCAAGCCACTATCTGACCCACATGACTGGGGCCCTGGTCCTTCTCCTCTGTGGAAGAACTCTTTTTGTAAAGCACATTATCATGTCTGTCATTTAACTCCAAAATATCTCTGAATAGTTGCAGATATATAACCACGATGTATAGTATTTCAGTTGCTCAAAGGCCAAATTGTCAATGAATTTGACCTGTCCAGTGACCCCTATATATAGGGATCCAGGGTGGATATGACAAATCCGGTAAATCACCAGGTGGGATCAGCAAAATGTCATTAAGAAATATTTTGCATTGAATACCCAATCTTTTACATTGTTAACCCAAATGGGACTATCACACACCCAATCTTGTGGGTCATAGAGATCATATGGCCATCACATAAACTTTTTGCCAGATGGGGATCAAATTGCAAACCTCATTGGGGAGAAATCGTGGAGATCTTAAACCCTGAAATCATATTGGTGACTGGATAGCAAAGCCATTGTAAACCTTTCACAATACTACCAGCTGTGCATCCAATCATAGGAAATTTATCCTGATTCCCATATTTTCTGAATGGTGTGCAACGTTTACAATATATTGCAGAAATGGAACAGCCCCATTAGGTACAGAGAGCCCAACTGCGTTTGAAACATTACTGAAATGAGCACTTTTGCTATCATTATTAAAATCCAGGATGCTATATTGATTAATGTTTAATTATCAATATATGATTCCTCTACTGGTCAACATTGAACTGAATCTGCCAGTTAACTCAAATACATCATTCACTGTATTTATTTGTATGAAAGCCTCCTCCCTATTACATGCTAGTATAGGGATTGGTGCTCGATCTTTCAATGTCAATCGATCATCCCACGGAACTGCTGATATCGACACATACTACCAGCATTCCAATATCGAAATAACATAAACCAAACAGTCAAAAAAATTTTAAAATGGTAATTTTACTGCTTAAACACATAATTATTGTATGAAATCTTTAAAACCCACAGTTAAAACTGAAACACAATGGGGTCAAGTCTGGCGCCATCTTTTTTCACATCATTAGTGTCCTACTACCTGTTTGAAGAAGAGATACAAAACCTGACAGCTAGTACACAAGAAAGCATGAAACCTCTTCATTTATGTGAGTTTTGTTTATTTTATTTTATATTGCAGAAATGCATTTTCGGTGAATAAATAGTATATTTTGATAATTTCATAAATTTATAATGTGCACATTTTCAAAGAATCTGTATTATCGTCCATGGCTTACGTTAACGTCCTCATATTGAAATATCAATAGATCCACCACCCTAAATTTTCATTCAATATTGATCCTCAACATGGCACTCGATTCCTACACTATTACATGCCCCCCCTCACTTTTATCTTAACAAGTGTTTTAGTACATCCTCAATTGAAGAGCTGCTTTAAACAGGAAGTGAGGTTCCTCAAAATAAGTCATGGCAGTTTTGATCAAGAACTGCTTAAGATCTACGAGATAAAAGTTTATAATTTCTGCAGACTTAAGGTTTGTTCCTAATATTTTAAGTGCTTTCACAATTATATTTACTGACAATTGAGATGCAGGTTGTAAAGTATGCAATTTTCACCCATTGTTCCCAGACACTTGAGTGGTTTCTTTATCTCAAAAAGAGTCATTCCCCCTTTTGAAAAATGCATCTCCCCTGGGGTGTTTATACAGATGGGTATAGTACTATTGCAAAACTACTCATATGACTGTGAAACAAATGAAAAACATGTGTTAAATAACTGTAATAATAATACACTTTCTCATTTGTCTGTTTTGCACAAAAGACTTATAATTGTACACAACCTAATTTTTACACACCTCAATTACATAATGAACACAACACATGATAAAGTCAGGTGATTTGAGTTATCACTAAATCTTATACAATGCACGACTCTCCTGATTACAATAACTTGTAATTTATCATTTCACCAACTTCTACTTGTTATAAGGTCAAACACTGAAAACTAGATTACACTAAATTTATCTGATTGAAGCAGAGTGTACTTACACAGAAAGGATAACTCGAAAGCTACTCTGCTTTTATCTTTTAGCACGTGAGTTTGGGGAATTTCTAAAAAATTCCAGAAACAGAATTGCTGTTCCTATTATGGTTATCAACTGATGAATCAGATGCACATTCAGTGAATATCAATGGATACTGTTCAGTTTATGCATATCTCATTGCAGGACATGCATTTCTGATGCATATTTAATGAACGTCAATGAGTGACGCATATTCACTGAATGTCAGTGAGTGATGCACATTCAATGGATGTCTGAATGGTTAAACCTTTCAATCAGCAAAAATCAAATTTCATTTGTTTCACATATACAAATGTGCATAAGATTGATTATGAGTTAACTTGTTTATTGTTATTGTGTTTATTTTAGTGACAATATTAGGGATGGGTTGGTAGGCCCCATATCTCGAAAACATTTGAATGGAATACGATGACAAAATTTTACAAACGACATGTCGCTTGCGAACAAATATAACTGAAGGAAAACTTCAAATACTGAAAACAAACCCTAAATCTCAATGAAATTGCACACTTTTATCCCATATTTTTGTTCATTCGGACATGTTATGGTGATTTTATTGAGAGGTCAAACTGTCATATTTTGTTTTCATGATTTTCACTTCCTTCCAGTGGCCCATTTGATTTTTTTTCAGAATTCCGGAATTGTATTGGTTTTGCATTGACGGGACATCAAATTGAAAAAAAAATAAAATTGAAAAAAAACAACATGCTGCTGACCCATCCCTAGTGACATTATACATACAACCCAGGACAAAAAAATCCACAAAAACTGTATAAAGTCTATAATAGACTTCTATTTATAAGCCACTATAAATATTTTTCATTTTATAGAATCAGCTATCATGTTGAGGTCCTTCCTTATGTATTACCCTTAAAACTTTCTGTAGGTTTTTTTTATCCTACCATGATGACTCATTCATTACCTCTTTAATGGTAAAACAGGGGGCCATGGTGGCAGAGTGGTAACACTCTTGCCTCCTACCTCTCAGATCGGGGTTCAGTTCCAAGCTGCTAGTTGCTTGCCGTTGGTTGGCAGTTTATAGTACAGAACCTTGACAAACTGTATGTACCAGTTTCCTCTGCCCTCCCAACTTCCCCATCGTGATATGACCTGTACAGTGCTGAAAGCGACAGAAAACCCCAAACAAATAAATTAATGGTAAAAGAGTCAAGCAGGAGCCTCTTTGTGGCCTCACTGATATAGAGCTGCAGTCTGTGCCATTTCTTTCAACTCCACCTCTATGTGGCCATTATAAAGCTTAGTTTCCCTGGGTCAAGGATCCTATGAGTGACCAGAAACTACTGGATCATTCACATACTTCTTCATAGTATGTTGGTGTAATCCCTATTTATTAAGTCATTCAGGAAGAGTAATAAAAGGCTCATAAAACAGTAAAGGCATTTTAGTATGAACAAGAGCACTTGGAGAGTACATGCCTCCACCAAGGCCCAACACATCCGATATTGTTTATTAAAGCGGCCCTGATGAAAAGGAAGTCACCCATAAAAGATGTCAACATACGCATCATAAGCAATAGAAACTGTGAACTTTATTGCATTGTGTATGTTACTTGTCCCTATTTTCATCTTTAATGAGTGCGCACAATTAAAGTGAGGTCAGCTGAACAATACAATAGCTGGAGATTAAAAACTCCATAATTTCGCTGCAAGATGGCCATAACTTCATTCATATGGGGACTTTACGGTGACCATAAAATAAGAATGTCCCTTTTCTCATCCTTTATAAGTGCATAAAGTTTAGCTCAGGTCAGTTGAACAATAAGATAGCTGGAGGCTGAAACTTCCTTTTTCACTGTAAGGTGACCATAACTTCATTCATATTGTGACTTTAAGGTGACCATAATATGAGAATGTCCCTTCAATATATGTTAGATATGGAAAACGAAAGGAGGCAGATGGCTTTATTCAAATGTTATGACTTTAGGGGGCCAAAATTATATTAACAGTTTAAGGTAACCTTAAAGTCAGGATAACCCTTTGGTTTGCCATCCTTTATAAGTGTGTAAAGTTTAACTGAGGTCAGTCGAACAATAAGATACTTGGACGCTGAAAACCCCCTTATTTCACTTTAAGGAGGCTACAACTCCATTCATACTGAGAGTTTAAGGTGACCATAAGTACTATTTTTATCTAGTTTAATACCAGTGATAATTTTGACATAAAATAAATGGAAAAAGAAAGGAGCCAGAGCATTTTATTCCAATTTGATGACTTTAAGCAGGCCATATGTCCATTAACATTTTGAGTTTAAGGTCACCATAAAGTCAGGATATTCCTTTGGCAAATCTTAATATATGTGCCAAGTTTGGTTGAAAAAAGTGAAAAACTAAGTGAACTGGAGGGCTAAAACCCCGTTTTTTTACATTAAGGTGACCTTGAAATTGCAGATACAGGGCTAAAACTTCAGCATGTGAAAGATTATCAAAAAGTAGCTGAATAAGTTATTCCAACAAAACACCGAAATCCTGACCGTTTTTGAGATACAGACCAAGTACCCATTTTTAACAAATTTACGAAAATAAAACGCCTCCCATTCAGGCATCTATGGTCCGATTGATGAGAAAATCCTTTCCAACCTTGGAAATTTGGTCTAGAATGTACCTGATAAATTTTATAGCACAGGTGTGTGTGGTTTTTTCCGAAACGTGATGACGAGGTGTTTTAGAGTTATGCTTAAGGTTACCTTAAGTAAAGCTTAAGGTCTGCGCAAAGTATCTCAAAAATTTTTCCCGCCCCTATAGTTTTAAAGAAAGATAAGAAGGAAAGAAAATTTGAAAGGCTAAGAAGTTATTGAAGGGAAACCATAATCCGGCGGCGGCGGTGATCAGTCGAACTTCGGTGAAAACAAATAAGCGGCCCGTCACAAAAATGTCAATTTTGTACTTTTGGTCAAGTGATGGGATCCAAATATTTAGTATTGACCTAGTTTTCGATTTGTTGATTTGTCGACACTTGATCCCTCATTTTCTCAGAAATTGTTGGTGGGTTTTTAAAAGCTGAGAAAAATTATCACGTTATGGGATCCAATTGTTTTGTTAACTGCCCTTGACCTAGTTTACCAATTTTTACAATACTTGATCCCTGTTTTTCCCAGAAATGGCTCTGCTGAAATAGGTTGAGAATTTGATTACATGTATTGTGTGACTAAATAAAACACTTTTTCAGGTTTCTAAATATTTACAGCGTACATGTGGAATTTTTCTACCTGTTTAACTTTAAGATTATGATTACCTGCACTGTTTCTTTCTCATTCTTAACATAATATTTTGTCATATTTTTAACTCACATTATACTGGAAATGGACTGCTAATGAGCATTAGACTTAACTGACAATGACAAGCCATGAAACCAGGGCCATGAAACAATATACCCATATACCCCTACTTACCAGATTTGAAAGGTCTACCTAAAACATTTTTTAAGTTATTGCGTCTGAAAGAAAATTGCTGCGGAGGCCGCGTGACGATGCTAAATTCTAAGTAATAATTTCCAGATTTTTGTCCAGGGATACCATTAAAATTTTAAATTTGCATTAATCTCTTAAGTAGAAACCAACCATTAGTGAAAACTGATTCTACTGAATATTTTAAATTGTTTATGTATAGAATAGTAGCTGGACATTTGTAATATAATTGTTCTTAGTTTTGCACACATTGTATGTGTTTGCAATTGTACAATATATATGTACATACATATATAACAAATTCTAGCTAAAATTTCTACTTATACAGTAATTCGCTGTCTGAGTCGAAAAAATCAAATAATTGAACAACAAAAGGTTGGATAATAGAGGTTCTACTGTATCTTACCCACAAATATTAAGTTTAAATAAGTATTATACTTTTCAAGTTCACTGATAAAACATAAGTGATGTGCTGAATATTATTAATCTATGATAATTATCAGATATACATTGTTCACAAAGATTAGATAAAGATGTCACAAACCACTCAACATCAGCTGACTATGGTCTGACAGTTACAATTATTCAGGGGACATATTCACCAGAGGTCTCAGCCATTAGTCTCAGGCTTAGCTTTTGTATGCAGATATTAAGCTCACTCAGGCCTAACATTTTGCAAGGACCTTTCGTAAATACCGCCCCCGGATCATACTTTTAAAATTACAAGCTTTTTGTCCCTATTAACAGATGTAGTCACAATTATAAGCTATATTCTAACATGACACGCTTGTGTCCGCGATTCTGATTGGTCAATCTCAGTGGTAAAACCGAGCATAACCTCACGGCTAGTTTTACATAGCTGGGCGATAATCCCACTTCACTTTTTAAAAGTCAAATTTCGAAAAATATGCATTATAAATCTTCATCAAAACAGAATAAAATATAAAATGTCATGTTAGAATAGCAATAACACACTCCTAATAACTCATAGCGCATTAGAAACACTCAAGCTTCGCCTTTGTGTTACTAATATCGCTATTCGTTGTAAAACCCTGCATAACCCCACTCTAGTCGTGTGTTATTTCTACACTGTAATCCCACCCTCTTGCCATAAGCTAGAGGAAAGCCCAAGACCTCAGACATGAGAATCAAGTCATCATTTTGCCAATCTTAGTATTACTAATACCTTGAAAATTATATTGAAATTAAGACTTTCATATTGAGACTAAGAACCGTTATTGATCAAAACTGAAATATATTAATATATGATACCACTAGGCAACACTACAGATTAAATAGATAGCCTCAACATATGACAAATATCACTGCTATCAAACTGTAATTTAATAAAAAGATGCCCAAGTTAAACACCATACTTTCTATGTAGCAGAATTTCTCAAACTTACAACTACGACTTGCACATTTCCTCCTCATAAATTGATTTTTTAATATTCACAGATTTTATTTGCTGGGATATTATATAGTGAACAGTTCCCACAAATGTAAATAATTTTTCACCTTTATTTATTCACTTAGAAATGCTTTGAACCAAGATATACGGTAACCTCAATAAGACACACTTCTATACACTTATATCCATATAGTGTTAACATGACTTAAAATCTACATGAACTGTTGAAATCACATAAATTTAAAATTCATGTATTAATATCCAGAAAATTTAATAAAGAGATTTTTTACCTAATTGCACTGGATATCAATATCTAAATGAACTACAATTATTGGTCACATGATGAGAGATTGAGCTTGAAGCTATTAGGCTGTGCTTCCTTTATGCTGATCACCAATGCCTGATCACTAATGACTTATTTTACGATTACTGGTAATTTTGATTATCTTAAAATTATCTTGTTGTGGATATCGAATATAGAAAAAGCATTAAGATTTTTATATCAAATACGCCAAATATCTAGCTAAATATCTATTCATAATTTCAACTAAATTTGATATTTGAAATAATGAGAAAACCTTTAAGGAAAAAAAACATTCTACCATATTTTATTTAAACCACCATAAATGTAACCATTTATCATTCCTCACAAGAGAATGAGATAATAATTAAATAACAACTTTTACAAACCATGAGATGCAATCATTTATTCCATTTGCCTATCAGTCCTAATCTTCCCAATTTCATACAACGGTCTCTTGATGTGATACTTAACTCCAGCTAAACAGAATGCTCAGTAACCCATCTTTCCTTTATATATACACACTGAAATGCCCCCCATACAGTCTGCCAATCTGATTAGGTTAAAGATGTCAACAGGTTTTATCATCATATAAATATTTTTTGCCATTGTAAGCTGACTTTTGGACAGGAAATTACCATAAAACACTGATTAGAAGCAATGTTACACACAGGGATGGTAAGGCATAAGAACATGACTGTTTACATGCACTGGGCTTGTTTTTGGTTCTTTCTTTTTTTTCTGTCTCATGATGGTGAATAGAAATCTGTATATATGTTGAACATATTTATATTATAACTGCTAGCAAACCTAACTAATTTGAAAAAAATGATAACTACTTCACTAGAGTTAATTTTCATTTAATTTAACTGACGAGATTAAAACATAGATTAAAACTTTCACTTGGAATTAGTTTTCACACGTATATTGTCACAGATCCAATGAACAAAGCTAGAACTAAGAAGCAGCTCAGAACTGATGACTAGGTTTATTTAATTATTTCCCGCCTGCGGCCGAAGGCTGTGGTCGGGAGATTATAAAACACCTTCCGTGCATGCGTGCGTCCATGCGTGCGTCTGTTCGTCACGATTTTGCATAAACCTTAATATCTCATTCATTTATAAAGATATCTACACCAAATTTGCAGGGAATGTTTATGCCTATGAAAACCTTTCTCTGCAAAATTTTAGCCTCATTTTGAAAAACAAAATGGATACCATAGATAATTGTTAGAAAATCATAAAGGTGCTCTAAATCTTGAAATATTCCAGCTAGCTTCGCCAAATTTGAACAAAAGCTATATGGCTTATATCGCCCGTAATATTGCTCCTAGAGGTTCGGAATGTGAAAACAACTTGTAGGAAGTCATGGCCTGGGAATCTTTCCCAGGTGTTGAACATCACCTTTGACCCCAGCTTCAAGGTTAAATGGGTCATCACACTAAAATGTCCTTATTTCTCCCTTATTATTGGTGCTATGGCTTCAGAATATAAAGACAGACCATCAAAAGTCCTGGCCTTCAAATGTTTTGGCCTTATTTTGAAAAACAAAATGACCACCATAGCCAATTATTTAAAAATCATTAAGATGCTCTAAAACTTGAAATATTGCAGCTAGGTTCATCATATTTGTGCAAAAGTTATATGGCTAGGAAAGATAGACTGATAGTAATTTGGCCTCGTTTTGAAAACAAAATGGTTGTCATGTTACATGTTAAATGGGATTATCGTATTAAAAAGACCTTATATCTCCCTTATCATTGCTACTATAGGGGTTCCAAATGTGAAAACAAGTTAAAGGAAGTCAAAGCCTGAGACTTTTTTTCCAATTGCTGACTTTTACCTTTGACCCCTTCTTCTAACTCCTTTAGTTCTCCATTTATTACTGATTCTAAGGCGGGATATAACCGCTGCGGCAGTGGCCTTGTTTTGCTTTGCAAGCACAACAGGTGGGATATATCAAGGGATTGTCCTGAAACCCATGACAGAGCTTTGTTGTTTAAAGGAATGTAAAACCCATTTTTTGACCTTTGACTTATGCATGCAGTTCTTAGTGTCACCAACAAAAGAAACTCTCCAATGTCAATGGGTTTCTTCTCTGTCTCCTTCTAAAATATGTGACACTTGCCATGTGTATGTTTGGATGTCTACTTCAGCATCACAATTGAAAAGGAATGAATGATTTTAAAGATCTTTAGCTCTCTAATTTTGGGTGTTAAGGCAATTGTGTCCTACCTCACTTAAAAGTAAAACTAGTTCATAATTATGTTGAAGGCACATTTTTATAAAACCATAATTTCAGTTTCGGTTTTTGTTTATTCTTCTAAATAACACCTATAAATATGCCCAAAGTGAAACTTAAGGAGATTTTCGTCCCGGGACAAAAACTTTCCCCTTTAAGGTCTGGTACAAAAAGTGGAGCGGTTAAATACTATAACAGATAAACACAACAAAAGCTATTATAATGATGAATGCCACAACAAATTCAGGGTTTTTCAATCCAAACAAGGAGCACACGAGCAAGCACTAATCTCCACCCATGGATCCCAATACAGATCTGGATTATCTTGGAGCAGGACTGAGCCAGGGGTCTCAGCTTGTGTGAAAGTATGACCCCAACCGGTAATGTATTGTATTTGTGTTTATATTCAGCCTTATATCTTCATGTAATACAGGAATCAAAGTGCTATATAACCTATCTGACTGGATATATACAGCCTAACTCACAAGTTACTCACATTCCCCCAACTTAAAGACAGAGGCTCAAAAATGACTATTTCTCAACATCCTTGAAGTTCTTTAGCCTGCCACTGAGAATAGGACTCAATGACAGAGGACCACCGTCTTAAGTGGTCATCTGAGCCACAACTAAGCAAAAGTGGGAGATTGGTTGCATGCCAAAAGCACAAACCAATACTGAAAAATTTTGTTTTAACAGCCTAGAATTCAGCCTAAATATTTTGTTCAGTCGATATTTGCTAACAGTTACTAATATGCCTTTTTTTCTATTGATATGAACTTATTGTGATCTGTTAATCTGTTTTACTTATCTTTCTTGCATAGATGTGTATGTATATTTTGTACTCACTTCTGTACAATACAAATGTATGTAAAATTGAGAGGAGAAAAAAAATACTGAAAAATAGCTGCTGATTCTGTAGCTTTAATCTAGATAATCTTTGAGGAGGAGTGAGACAAGGGTATATTTTCTTCAAGTCCTTTTGTCTAAGGTATTATTTGAGGGAGGACTGAATGATTTTTTTAACCAGAACTTGGGTCTGACAAAAGTATTGTCTGTATTTTATCAGACATAAGGTTCCCCACTCATCAGGTGGATTCATATTGATTCTATACTATGTCGGATTTAGTGGAATGAGAAATACAAAGACTTGGAGTAAGTCTAAGACAAGAGCAGACCCCAACTTGTATGAAAATATCACTCACAACTGATGTATAATTAGTTATGCATTATGTGTGCAAACAAACAGACAAACCAATAGATGCAAATGCAATAACTTCACCCCTTCCATGTGGGGGTGGGGTGGGGGTGGGGTGGGGTTAGGGTAACTATTTATTTTGCATCTTTTGTAAAATATATACTATGGTAACATCCTGCCAAGAAAAATGATAAAATAACACATAAACTTCCTGCTTTAAACTTGGACATCAGACTGTGTATGTTGATTAGTCACCTCAGCATTTAAGAGCATACAATTGGATTACACCACCAGAAGTCTCAGTGTGTTTGTGGTTCTTATACAATTCCCAGCACAGCTCAAGCTTTATGAGGGGGCAAGAGGATTATATGGATTGGTTGATGCAAACTCATCACATTCTCAGTAGGATAGAATATTGCTGCAATGGCTTACTAGCCTTTTTTAAGACTGGAGTAAATTTGTATTTGGGTAATTTTTTATTAATTTGCAAAATGTACTCCGATATACATAAGATTTTCACATAAAGTTCCTGTCAAGACAAAGTCAATATTAGAGAACAAATGCCAGCAATTTATGAATCTGAAAGCCTTGTGTATATAATCTCAAAATGCCTTTGGTAAAGTTGAAGCATTTAAAGCAAGGCCAACAGTTGTCATTTTTCAGTGTCAAACTATAAATTCATTTTTAAGTGAAAACTTCTTCAGATTCTGGCACATAATCCTCTATGGGAATCATGCCCTCAAATGACAGGACACTTATGAGTAGAGAGTGCATCCCAATAAACCACTTGATAGTTAAAAGCATTGTCAGGGAGAGTCAAAGCAATAAGTGAGTAACAGTGTTGAGAGGACAGACTCAAAAAGGTAGGGAATATGAAATTTGCTACAGACTGCAAAATAGGCCACTTGGGGGGCAACCTTGGTAAGAAAAACAAAACAATTGAAATATGCATCAATTTTTAATCAGTAGACATCAGAGGCCGAATGTAGCAACATTAACCACAAAATTAATGTGTGATGATTTCTGCCTATCAAAGAGATAAAAATAAGAAAACTTCCCGAATGACATATAGAAAAAAATATATTACAAATGAAAAATGACAATATTATACGAGTGCATAGCTTGAGTATTATATTGTTAATCTTCATGACTGATATATTTTTTTCTGTATTTGTTCAATAAGGGATAATTTACTTTTATTATCCACTATTGTGTATGATTTGTGAGATAACTAAATGAATGTTTAATGTGAGAATGTGAAGAAGGGCTGGCTGTCTAAAAGCATGGGCAGCAGTGAAAATGAAAACTTTAATATTTACCTTGCCATTTCTACATTAATTTTTATACAACAAACACAAGCAGAAGCACTCAGGCTGTTAACATACCTTTTTAACAAGATGCACTCAGAGAGAGCAAAACGCTTGACGCCATGTGACCAGTCTCTCAAGTGATATAAAGTATTGTAAGGAAGACAATAAAATAAAATAAAAATGTAAATTAATCTTCATAGAAATATCAAGTAGAAAGCTAAAGTCAACAAAATACATTAAAATGGGACCTCTGAAAATTCATGATTTTTTTTGTATCCATAATAAGATCCAGATCTTTCTTTTAGTAACTTCTTCCTTCAGTCAGGTCCTACCCAGAAAATTTTTAATAAAGATCTGTTCATTGGTTCTGGAGTAATCTGAACACCCCCCCCCCCCCCCCCCACACACACACACACACACACAAAAAAAAAAAAAAAAAAAAAACAACAACAGACAAATAGACACACAATTAGCACACAAAAACATAAACTGCTGGTGGAGGTAAAAATATTGCTTAAAGGTCACTTCTTGGTGAAAATCTGCATGGTAATTTTTTGTGATGGACTGTCAAGGAATTGAAAGAAAAAAAGAGATAATAAAAAGCAGAAATAATAATTTAATAAAAATGATGAGTATACCACCCCCTCTTTATTATCTGTACGTGAATTTCAAGACATAAAATGAGAAGAAATAATTTTACTTAAAGACAGCTGATATCACAAGCTATGTTTGTGACCTCACAATGACAATTGCATTGTGACATCACTGAGTAATGACATCATCAAAAAGCAAAAAAAAAAAAAAATATTGATTTTTTACGTATGTGATGAAGAGAAGCAGTTTCACTGTGTATTCCCAATTAAAAATAAGAAAAACTCTCTCCTGACTTTAATTTTCAAACAAATTACACCAAATTTGGAAGAATCCATCTGTACCCCATGAAATATCTGCCTACCAAATTTGAGATTGATTGATGTTATAGTTTTTGAGTTATAAGGGCAAAACGGTGCACAGACAGACTGACAGACAGACAGACAGAAACAAACTGATCACAATAACCCTCTCCTATCGTCGAGCGTTAATAACATATGATACATATTTGTACATTACATAGTTTCCCAGTTATTATTGAAAAAACCAGAAGTTATTGACACTTATTATCCATGGTACGGAGGCTCATTGTATACGAAAGAAATATATCCCTCTTTGTGTAATAATCCCCTAATACCGGTCAAATATGGCTTGCGGTGAATAATAAAAGGTTATTTTCCACCACGCTAGTTTGGGAAGTTGGCCTATCATACCATTATTCTTCCGAGTAGCAAGCCCCTTTTATAGGATTAAATAGTCCTACTTACTACTTTGTATTTTCTTTTAATCAAATCAATGTATTACTTGTACCCTTGTTCCCTCTGCAGTGTACAAAATTAATACCTATTATTTAATGCAGGTGTTCCACTGGAGCCAACCCTGTAACCGACCCTACGACTCTAGGGTTGGTTGCAAAAGTCGTAGAGTCGTGAGAAAAAGCGCGCGAAAATGCGATGAGTCGGTTATGAAATCCCCGACAGGACGGTATAGTTACAGACAGGCCGTAATGACCTTCCCGACAAGACGTAGGGTCGGGGACGTTTTTTGCACGGCCAGTTGTAGAAGTACTATGACAAGCCCTAAACCCTAACAGACAAGCCGGATAACAAACAGACAAGCCGGGAACTTGTTCCCGACCCTTCCCGACAGGACTGATTGTTTTTGTGGGTCAGTATCTATAGTCGGGATCCAGAATCAGGATCCATATCACACTATATAAACCCCCCTCCCCTGTGATGTGCCATTCATTTCACACTTCAAAGATGACAGGAACACATCAAGAGCAACTGATAGATCACTTGAGGGTCCTTTTGTTTTTTATTGAGTTGAATTTATTTTTATATGCTGTGATTTCAACACACAGAAGACAGCAGAACCCAGCACCTGCCGAGCCAGCATCACCATCACCCCCACCACCCAGGGGAAGGAAGCCACAGAATCCATGGGTCCTGCCCTGGATACTGCAGAGGGAGGAGAGAGGTTGCTATAGAACATTCTTGGATGAGTTAATCAATACTGACATACCAGGCTACAGAAATTTGACCAGGATGGAGCCAGCATTTTTTTATTTGACTGGAGAAAAAATCACCCCCACCTCAGGAAATCAATAACCAACTTCAGGAAACCACTGGAAGTCGGGTTGAAACTGGTAGTTACTTTGGGACACTTATCCACAGGGGAAAGCTACACCTCATTGCAATACCAATGGAGGGTTGGAAGAATGACCATCTGCAAATTTGTCCCTCAGGTCTGCAAAGCCATTTTGAAAGAATTTCAACAAGAGTATCTGGTGTGCCCCACTGATCCTGAAGACTGGAAGAAAATTGAAGAAAGAGTTAACAGATGGAATGTCCCCCATGCAGTCGGTGCACTAGATTGAAAATACATTGCTATAAAGAAACCCAAGAAGTCAGGCAGTGAATATTTCAACTACAAGAGCTACTTCTCCCTGGTACTTTTGGCTTTAGTCGATGCAGATTACAAGTTCCTGTGGGTCAATGTGGGAGCCAGTGGGTCATCATCTGATGCACAGATTTTTAACCACATCAAACTGAAAAGAAGAATTGAGAACGGAACCTTGGGACTATCAACACCTGAACCACTTGGACCTGGGGGGCCAGATCTACACTACTTTCTGGTGGGGAACGACACCTTTGTCCTGATGCCTTGGCTGGTCAAGCCTTCCAATAGACGCCAACTGACCAGAGAAGAGAGAATAGTCAACTACAGGATATCCAGGGGGAGAGCGGTGGTCGAGAACTCATTTAGTATACTTGTCAAGCGATTCAGGGTGCTGTTGACCACCATGGAGCAGAGGCCAAAAGTTGTGAGAGACATTGTGTTAACATGTGTGGTACTACATAACATGCTGAGAAGCCATCAGGGGGGAGCAGACAGACCACCCACTCCAGCTGACGACATACAACCACCATAGGGGGACCAGGGGGAACAGAGACATCATGAGAACTTAAGAAACCCATCGAGGGAGGCCAAACATCAACAAGACCTACTGAAAGACTACTTCAATCACATGGGGGCGCTGGCTGGGCAGGAGGACAGAGTTTAAGAAGACTGAGGGGGAGAACATGCTGTCATCTATCAGTCCTTTTCAGGACTACCCAAATAATTCAAGAACCTTTATTTAGCAAAGTGTCGCCTCAAAGAAATAACCCCAACTTTGCAACAATTTAACTCAAATTCAGTTTCACCAAAAACATTCCCCATCACAAACACAAATCCATCCGAAATTCAGTGCAGAAAAATATATTTTATCACTTACAGATTTAAATCCAGGTCCTCAATTTACAAATCCATCCCAAACTCAGTTCACAAAAATAAATTGTCCTCAATATACAAAGTTCACATCCCACCCCAACATGACCTGGCTTAATTCTCAGAAAAAATAACTGGCAAAATAGGGGGAAAAAAGTTTGCAAATAAGTACATGAAAATATTTTATGGCAAGAATTTAAAACAAATTGCTAGGAAATTTGCAAGACAAATTATACAGGTTTGCAGTCCCAGTTTAATACTTTTTTATTCAGTTTGTTAGTCCATTGTCACTCATATGTTTATATATTTTGTTAGGGCTCATGTTTGTTTGTCTGTGAGTGTGGGTGTGGCATTTTATTTCAAGTTGGGTTTTGGGAGGGACATGGGTTTGAGTCTGTATCTTGATTTTGGGGGATGTGGGTTTGAGTCTGTATCTTGATGTGGATTGGGGTCTGCATCTTGATTTTGGGGGACGTGGGTTTTAGTATGGATTTTGTTTTTTGGGGATGGGGAGTGTTTATTTAAAATTGAGTTTTGTTTGGGGGGTGGGGTTGGTTTTACTTTGATTTCTTACTTTAGGCGATTATTTTTTCTTAAGGGAATTTTTTTTTGTTAAGTTTTTTCTTTTTTGTGTGAATGCAGAAGACTTGGAAACTCCCTTCCTTCTGATGTGACCTCGTAGAAAACTGAAACTGTCCTTCAGCCAGGTCTGACATTCTGTGCTCTTCTCAGCTGCTTGTCCTGACTTCGTCTGAGTAAGCTTGCCATATCTGGTACGTTGAGTCTCGAACCATTTCTTCACAGTCTTGATTGGCAAGTTTCTGGTAGAAGCTAGCTGCTCCCAAAGTCTTTCTCTTTTCTGCTTGTCTTTGAAACTGTCGTTAGTCTTGTCATACAGTTCCTCGTGCTGTTTAACGAACTCCACGATGACTTCTTCGTCTGAATCACTCAGGAAAATGGACTTCATCTGGCCCTTCTTCTGTCTGGATTGAGTTGATTCTACATCAGTAACCGTGTCAGTTCATACTCTCTTCTCTCCTCTTTCTGGGCTCTCTTCCGTCCTCTTTCTCTCTCCCTCCTCTCTCTGTCCCTCTCCTCCGAAAAAAAAGTGAAACCTCACAGAACAGATTTTACTCCCAACCAGTCCAGCCTAGCTCAGAACCGTGAATAGTTTGCGAGTCAATAATATTTTGTAAAGTACCTTGAGCTCCTATAGAGTAAAGATAGACTGTCTATAATAGTAAAACATTTAAACTATCCGGTATTCTATTTCACTAGGATCTTACATTCTGGTAAATATACACGATAGGACAGCATTTTGCAGTGGACAGAGTTTCGCCAATTTCTATTGTACTTCATTTAAAACTAACATCTACTGTGATACTCAAGGAGCTGTATAGCATAGAAAAGTGTGCAATATGTCTCGATACTTTTTAAAGATTTTAGAACTGACAGTATGTAGGATTAATAAGATTAATAACAATGATATGTCAGTGGATAATATGCCTAACAAACTGCATTTGACTGATGCAAAGAGCTGTATGTTATCTAAACAGTTTCTAGGGCCAATATAAATACTATGTACAACTCCATTATATGCTAGAATACAATGAGAGGAATCAATCTTTAGCTTTAATTATTGTATGCAAAGTTTTAACAGTCTTTGTAACTTTTTAGGACCAGTATAAAATAATTGGTGAAATGCTGTCCACTTTACAACAGCCCTAATTTTATTGCCATAGAACAAGTTCTATGGATGTATTTGTACTTATCATAAACTATATTTCAGGATGCTATTATCATTTTACAGTTTGAAGAACCTCTTTTATTCTGATAACTTTTACAAAATCATGCTGCATATTTGTTCTCAAGAAACTGCATTTTGTTGTTTTTATGGGCAAAATGCTGAAGTTTCATTTATGTTCAAGTTTCATTCTCTAATGAAGTTAAATGTCGCCCACCAAGGTTTGTCACTTGCATTTTATGTGACAACAATAAAGACTGCAAACAATTAACTTTCATCATAGAGTTTTTCATTACTATTGAAATTACATTTGTTTCAATATCAATCTTGCTTGTCTTTAATAATTTTAAAAGGTAGGTGACAGAAACTTGGGTGGGTGGTGAACTGCAATAGCTGAGCAATAGACTGTACTCTCAATACTATATACCGTAATTATCTGCCTAAATACTCCCACCCTATTAAATGCACCCCCCCACCCCCCACACAACTTGTGCGGTTCTGGGATTCTGGAAAAAGATATGTTTTAGTGCATCCCCCAATTGAATAACTGCTGACAGAAAGTGAGGTTCATCAAAACAAAACATGACACTTTTGATTAAAATACCCTAACAAAATCTGCAAAAATATGAGATAAAAGTATTAATATTTTAAATTCTCCAACAATTACATGTGCTGATAATTGAGATGCCTGTTGTAAAGTATTTTAATCATTTCAAAAATTGAGTACTCTCTTCTTTTGAACGTTGGACAGTTTTTCAAAATGTTCACATTAAAATCATCATAAATTGAAGACAATTATGTTAAATTTTATATTGTAAAATACTACAAAACCAAAAAATACTCATTGAGAATTAGAGTCACAGCCAAAAAGTACTAAAGTATAAAAATTATGACTGATGGTAGAACTATATTGTGAGGCAATTCCTACCTTTACCAAGCAATAAAACAGCATATTATCCAGTCATAAATTATATACCCTTGTGGTTTATCCAAACTGTCAATCAAAGCTTGTCTCTCTGTATATTTTATATATCAATTTGCAATGTGAAATCTGCTCCTTCCAAATATAAATGGGTGTTCCCACAACAGAGTCTGCTCTTACCACTTACATCTGATTGCTAGTGGCTGATTTTAACATTTTCATTGACTCAGTGTTTCCTTGTATTTGATGTTTGCTAATACAGATCTCAGATCACTGATTCCAATTTTCCATCTATGAACCAAAAAATGCAACAGCAAAAATACCAATATACAATGTGCCAGTCTATGCATATTTCAGGATAATTGCCACAAAACATTGCAAAATATAGCGAGCAAAGTTACAGTTCCAAACCAAACCCAATATATATCTAAAAACAGAAAAACGTAAAGTTTTATTTACATACAAATAATTATATATTGTATATCAAGTGTGTGGAAACATTTGGATCAGTGATCAGTATCCGCAATCAGCATTGAGCATAGACAGGACAGAGTATCATGCAATATTTAAAATTACTACCTTTTGATACCAATATGTGACAAAGAAATCAATTCTGCATCAAATAACAGTGACATTTCTCAAATGACAGCCTCCCTTTTGAAGTTTGTGTGTCTGTACAATGTACCATGTATGATTATTGTAGAATTTTTAAATTACATGTTAAATTTACGGTGCAGAGTAGTCCAAAACTACTTTATGGTCTGAGATTATTACAAGACATAATCCACAAAAACCAAGATACCACAAGTGCAAGAGCAAGGTCCACTCATCAGAGAGAATAATTTCATTAGCTGTCTGTACTTCATAACAGGGCTTATCAGTAATAAATGCTAATATACACAGGATATCATGAAGATATGATATTAGAATATAACAGTCCAACAATCAGAGTGTCTGAGATTCTTAGACTTCAACATAATTCCTATATACAGTCATTAAAACTCCTCGTTTCCTTTTAACAGTTGGTGAATTTTATTTCTCGAATGCAAATCCTGTTAATATTTTGTTTCATACTTTTCAGAGTGTGGCACTTATTACAATCATTTTTCTTTTACCAAATTTCTATTTCCATAGGTATGCTGAGTCAACCTTTTTAACCATGAGTAAACTTTGTCTCCTCATAACTTTTCAGGTCCCTTGAAATGCAATATGTCAAATCCAAGCCATCTACTCTTTCACACAAGTATGTGATAGCTGCTGAAATATACTGTAAAAAAGAGATATGCCTTAAATGGGGGAGATCCTCCCTGCCAGGGACCTCTGTCACTTGATGTAAATGGCAGGGTAACCAAAACTACATATTAACTTCCTACACCTTAGAATTTCCGAGATATAACCTGAACAAGATTTTAAATTTCAAGGCTACTGTAGAATTACCAATACAAATCCTAACAAATGTCCCTACCAAATATCATTCTCCCACACCTTACGATTTCTCGGATATAGCCGAGGGGAAATTTTAAAGGGCATTGTCACTATGGTAAGGTCAAATCAAGGTCACGCCATCATGCACACCTTAACGGCCCAACCAATGCTCCTACCAAGAATCAACTTGTTATACCTAAATTACAACAGTTTTCAAGATATATCCTAGACAAGATATCAAGGTCATAGCATGAAGCTGCACATCTAGATTCCCCAACCAATGTCCCCACCAAATATACTTTTTGCCACAGCCCACCCACCTGACTCGACACCATGGATAAAACCAATATCTGCACAGCCTTTAAAGGCTGGGGAAAGAGCTTTTAAAGGATGTGTGGTAAAGTCAAAAATAAAAAGTTTTAATGTAACTGGGTTACATCACCACCTCACTTCTTCAGGAAAAAGTTAGCACCACTCATGATGCTTGTTATGACAATAATTATAATATCTGAATAACTGTTCTATGCACCTAATAAACACCTTCTAGTATTTCTTATGTTTATACTCAGCGGAATTTCTCTTCACCACAGGTCTAAAAGTGCTACTTTGCCAGTCACTAGTGCAAAAGTAAACCCTAAGCTATAGTGGCTGACATACCCCTTACTCGATCCGGGAGGACAATCGTAATAGTGAAATAGCCCTCAACTGAAAGACAGAGTCTAGGAGATGACATTTTATCAATGTCCCTGACTTTCTTTAGTTTGCCATAGAGGACACAATCCAATGACAAAAGCCTGTAATTTTAAGTACTTGTCCAAGCTACTATGTATTTGCATATACTTGGAATCATATGGTCCTCGGTTGGGCAAAAATGTTATCCACTGGGCCACTGAATTGTATACAATGCTAGTACTGGGAAAAAGCACAAACCGAAGGAAGTTCTGACCTGATTAGATCATGGTGATTATGCAATTTTAATGCAAGATATTTGTCCAAGGGTTGCATAAAGCATAAAGCTGTTACACAGATAAATCATGCATAATCTAATATCATATAGTGATCCGATGATTTATCAACAGTGATAACAAACACTCTGCAGAAGAACATAAATCAGATCAAGTATTTCATATGGTTTCACACTTTACAAATAGAACAGAAGTTTTAAAATCTGAATGTTGAAATTGGGCAAGTTTGCCCAAACTTTAAAAATCGTTTGATCTTGCCAATCATACTGTCATTTCAAGATAGATTTTTCTGGCAAGTTTTTATCTAGTAATGAAGAGATTAAAAATATTCTTAAGTTTTACCTTTACAGACTTCTCAAATCTATCAGTAAACTGTAATCTTATTCCACTTAAACGGCACTTACATATTTGTACTACCAGATTCTAAGGAGCAGAAAGAGAATTAATTTTCAAAAATTATTCAGGCACTCATTGTGTGTATATTGAGAGGACAACAAATTTGACACTCAGCCATTACTGCTTTATATTTTTGGGGCTTTACAACACCTCACACTAGACAACTTTATTATTGCTTGGAATACATAGAACATGAGAGTAACTAGACCTAGCGCATCGGAGAACCGATGCAAATTGTACCCACCGTAAAGACAATGCACCAAAACCTCTAGGACCAATAATAAGCGAGTTATAAGCACTTTTAAGTTTGGCTGTCCTCATTTGACCTTGAAGGAGGGGCCCAAGGTCAAATCCGACCACACCAGAAGATTCCCAGCCCATGATTTTCTATATGCTGGTTTACCATCCCAAACCTCTAGGACCAATAATAAGCGAGTTATAAGCACTTTTAAGTTTGGCTGTCCTCGTTTGACCTTGAATGAGGGGCCCAAGGTCAAATCCGACCACACCAGAAGATTCCCAGCCCATGATTTTCTATATGTTGGTTTACCATCCCAAACCTCTAGGACCAATAATAAGTGAGTTATAGGCACTTTTACCTTTGGCTATTCTCGTTTGACCTTGAAGGAGGGGCCCAAGGTCAAATCCGACCACACCAGAAGATTCCCAGCCCATGATTTTCTATATGCTGGTTTACCATCCCAAACCTCTAGGACCAATAATAAGCGAGTTATAAGCACTTTTAAGTTTGGCTGTCCTCGTTTGACCTTGAATGAGGGGCCCAAGGTCAAATCCGACCACACCAGAAGATTCCCAGCCCATGATTTTCTATATGTTGGTTTACCATCCCAAACCTCTAGGACCAATAATAAGTGAGTTATAGGCACTTTTACCTTTGGCTATTCTCGTTTGACCTTGAAGGAGGGGCCCAAGGTCAAATCCGACCACACCAGAAGATTCCCAGCCCATGATTTTCTATATGCTGGTTTACCATCCCAAACCTCTAGGACCAATAATAAGCGAGTTATAAGCACTTTTAAGTTTGGCTGTCCTCGTTTGACCTTGAATGAGGGGCCCAAGGTCAAATCCGACCACACCAGAAGATTCCCAGCCCATGATTTTCTATATGTTGGTTTACCATCCCAAACCTCTAGGACCAATAATAAGTGAGTTATAGGCACTTTTAAATTTGGCTGTCCTCGTTTGACCTTGAAGGAGGGGCCCAAGGTGAAATCCGACCACACCAGAAGATTCCCAGCCCATGATTTTCTATATGCTGGTTTACCATCCCAAACCTCTAGGACCAATAATAAGCGAGTTATAAGCACTTTTAAGTTTGGCTGTCCTCGTTTGACCTTGAAGGAGGGGCCCAAGGTCAAATCCGACCACACCAGAAGATTCCCAGCCCATGATTTTCTATATGTTGGTTTACCATCCCAAACCTCTAGGACCAATAATAAGGGAGATATAGGCACTTTTAAAGTCCGCTATGTGGGTTACTTCGGCACTCCGTGGATGACCTTGAATTAGGAGCTTCAAGGTCAAATGTGTGCAAGGTTGTAGAGGACATGTATATGTGTCATACATATCACCTATGAAGAGATTCAACCTTCTACCTATGAGGAACAGCCAGTAGAAAAATGTACATTTATTTATTTTCAAAGAAATGCCTGTGGCGGCCATCTTGTTTTTCAGAATGAGGCTATTTTCCTTCCCAGAGAAGCTTACCCCCCAATGAAGATATCCTGCAAATTTGGTAAACCTAGCTGCTGTTGTTTTTCTCTTAGAGCGTTAACGCCGAAAATCTCTCTACGCGCGGCGGCGGCGGTGTAGCGAACGCTAAACCAAAGTATCCACCAGATGCTTCCGGTGGATACAATTAACCAGAAACATTTTCCTTTAACTGCAAGTACGTGATATTAATTCTGAAAAGACAGAATTGAACAGTCACCTTCGATAACTCTGATTTTTCCCATAAGACTGAAAGGTTTATAGTTCTCAATGAGGCATCAACAGCCTTGTGGTTAACGAGCTTATTATTTGATCACTTGTCTATCTCTCTTGTACTTATGGGTTCAGATTGCAAAACAACAGAGCCTGACCTGACTTCAGTAGTGTTACGCAAGACCCAAACTGTGAAGGTTACAGCTACATTAGTGCACAGTGGTAGATTATTCCAATGATCAAAATATGGTAATTAATGAACTGCAAAATACCTCCACTTAAACATTGGGATAATAGTGCAAACCTTGATTAGATCCCATTGGCACAAATATACTCAGTTCTAAACAGAATGCACAAATATAGCAAATGAAGGACATATACAAGGGTGTTTAGGTGTAAACATGCATATATTATATACTTTTGTATTCTATGTGTGACCCTGAATAAAGAACTCTAACATCAAATTTCTGCAGGTGTATAAAGGAGATATATATCCGTTATAGTGTCACATTAACTAAAAAAATGTTTTAAACTACAACACACATATGTATATTAAAAACAGGCCATATTGAGAAAACATAACATTACATTTTAAGTAGCAAGGTCACAACTGACCTTGACATTAATAGAGTAGGTCACTAATGATCTGAAGATATTATTTCACAATATTTACATGTATATTTTTTTAAAAAGACGAAAAGGCAAACATACAAAAATAATCCTTTATCAATGTGTTATGTAAGGTATTTATAATGAAATGGTTTGATAAAATATAGAATATCTGCTATTTAAACCTTTTGCCAGATTCTGTTTGGATATAAAAAGATTCCTAAATGGAGAAAAGACATTTTTGAACATAGTTTTAACAAGAGTGAAAAAATCAAACATTCTAATATTCAGATTATTAATAAATTGATTGATTGATTGTGCCCAGTACCTTGTTTCAGTTATACTGCGACATGACTGCCATTTAAAGTGGTCAACCAAGTCCTTATGTATCCGCCCATACCTGGACCAAAACTCACACAGGCACCCATTCAAGTACTATTAAGTACCCAACAATTAGGATGTACAATAGAAAAGTCGGATATTGCGCTGAGTATAAATACATAATAATAATAATAATAAAGTGTTAAAAATAACAGGTTTAAATGGAGTTCGAAGAGTAGGTTTGAGGTCAGAAAATTGCAAATTTGTATATAATAGAGGGTCTGATAATAGAGGTTCAACTGTATAAGTCTGTATTAGTCTTTTATACCAATGATATTATAATTTAAGATACCTTATGAATCATATGGCGTGGCGATTTTACACTTGTATCACACTGAATTGTTTATTTGGGGTTTAACGTCGCTTTCAACACTGTACAGGTCATATCACGACGGGTAGTTGGAAGGGCAGAGGAAACCAGTACATAGAGTTCGCTAGGGTTGTGTACTGTAAACTGACGACCAACGGCAAGCAACTACCAGCTTTCCCACTTGAGCCCGTGCGGGGATCGAACCCCCGGCCTCAGAGGTGGGAGGTGAGAGTGTTACCACTCTGCCACCGTGGCCCCATCGTATCACACTGAAGATTTCTTCACTAGTAAAGTTAGCTTATTTTTTCTTTTAAGTAGAGGCTATTAGTGGGTTCTCAAGGAAGCCTTTGCTATTGAAAAATTTGCTCATTATAATCTGGAATTGTTGGTGAAATAGTTTCTACTTAAAAAGTTGTTTTTACTCTCTTTTACTCTGTGAAGAATTACTACAGGCCAAACCTGTAGTGACTTACCTTGCATTTTAAATATTCAACAAAAATCTTTCATCATCCTTTTGATCACACATCCCTCTACATCATTTCTACACCACACTATCCATTATATTATTGAAATACATAGGCTTTTTCATAGTTAATGTAAGTAACTGAATATCAGTTTGTTTTTTTTTCCTGTGGATGTATCCCATTGAGTCAGGTACATACATGTTCAACACATGTCGCCCGCAGTGTAACCAGAAGCTATGTAATCAACAATTTGCAGTTCAATCAATTCTCTTCATCACCAACATTCAATAGTTTTAATATGTCGGACTATTAAGTTTCAGCCTCATCTTTAGCGGAATTAAATGCAATAACCCCTATTTGCTACAGTCCTTCAATGAATTTTGTGTGTAGCAAATAAAGAGTACTACGGTAATTCTGAATAACATATGCATAGAGAAGGTTCAGACTACTGTTTTACAATGCAGCCCAGATCAAAGAAAATATTGCCATCACTGTCACCTCCTTTTCAAAATACACCATTTAACACATAAACCTCACCATGAAAGATAAAATTGTCATCATATACACTCACTGATCCTTTCAGTAACCATAATCAGATTAAATTTTAAACTCCATTTAACATTTAACAAAAGATTGTTATGTCTAATATCCACTAAACATCTAATGTAATAATTTTACAAAGGGACATCAAAAGGATACAAAGACAAACCACAAAATGTGAACCACAACACAAAACCACCAAAAACGCAACAGTTTAATGCAAGTATATGTATAAAGGAAATACATCTACGGATGTACATCTAACATTTACAGATTACAAAATATACACACCATTTGGCTTTTAAAAAGGTTTTTTTTTCAGAAACACCTAGTTTTTGACTGATTGAAAATAATAAAATGCCTAGTATAGAAAACAAAGAACAAACTTAACATGGTGCAAATATAAGATGTTTGAACACAAATTGGTTGAAGTAGAAGATGACAAAAAAGTTCAGGAATACTTACTATAGAAACTCTTACTATGAGCTAGACTTGAGTTTAGGGCTCAAGTTTCTTTGTAAAGTTTTTCCGTTTGCATAATGCACTACTCTTATATATAATTGCTTTTATATCACCAGACTGTTAACACAGTTAATATCTTCTAAAATGTAGGATTACATTATGAATTCCTTGTTTTCATATTTGAAAATGACTATGGTCCAACTCAGAGCCTACAGCAAGGTTAACCATGAGCCAAATGAAACTATTTCCTTCTCAATAAATTTTACTTATGGCATAAATTTCTCTTTTTATGGTGGTGTGTCTAGGTTCTTCACTGGCTTTCATTCAAGGGTTGTAAACCAAATAGGAAGAAATTCCATGTATAATGCAAAAAAAGAAAAAGAACTGGTCATGAACGGAATGAAAACTTGGGCGATATACAACAATATACATTGTTACCCATCCTTCTTTGGTAACTTCTCAAAGAAAAAATACAGTTATTATCCTTCTCAATACAAATTATGCCACTTAGTTTTTTCTGACATATCAGTGATTTACATGGGATTTGTCTGTTGAAGTAAGTATCCAATTTACTAGTAATTATATTACATGAAAGAGTAATTGAATAAAAATATTGGAAAAATCAGCCCCTCTAAAATTATATGCAATCATAATTACTGTCACTAATACAGAATAAACAACTATTTTTTAAAGTATTAGCATCATAGTCTGGAAATTTGTAAACAGGAAACCCTTGTCAGCTATCACTTGGTGGAATGACACTTTCCCTATGGTTATAAAGTTATAAAACTATCTCTTTACTTCATCTGAGTTTTTGCACAATATACTAAATAATGCAACAATACTTGTTATTTAAAATTTCAATCTTTTTTATATTAGTATAAAGGGCTGTTCCACTTTCACAAATGGTTACAAAACCTTCTTGAATGATGTTTTTCCCCTTCCTGGCCATTCTGGAGCATATTTGTGTGATTCTTGTACAGCTGGATTCCAAATTTCTCTCTGCCTCCAAATGACTCCCAACACCATCCTGAGCCTAAAAGCAAGTATCTCACAGGAAAAGAATGCGTCCCTGATTTCTGGTAATGAAATAATGTCCATCGATGGGTGTCATAAGCTGTAGGTCTTCTGTCCTGTGGGGCTTATGTTGTACACCTATAAAAGGATATAGTGACCACTCTTGAAATGATCCTGTGATATTCAACAGTGATTCCTGCGAGTTTGGAGTATTTTTATTGTTGATTCTAGGATCAAAGCCGCACACAGAATTGTTAAGGAACATAAAAGAAAGCCTAGGGATGAGAAAGATATGTGAAGATCAACTTACAAACTTGTCATGGACATCTCTGAACAACAGTAGAACTCAAGAGGAATACAGTTGAAAAGTCGGTGTTCAGGAACTGGTCCCACATACAGTGGTCAGTGACATGGCTGTCTTTATGATAGGAATTCTTGGCCCACCCCAATATACATGGTGATTCCAGATCTCTAGACAAATACAAACAAACAAAGGTATATTTCTGTTTCATAAGTCATGTGAGAACACAATGCCATGAACTAAAACAATGGTAATAGGATCTCCTGCTACATATGAATATCATTTTTGTCAACTACACTTCATACATGAGCCTTGTCCAGGGCAGTGATCTGTTATTTAGACTGAGTGTTATCATTTTGATAAAAAGTCGATTCCTGTTGAGTTGAATCTCAAACTACCAAAAAGAATATGGTGCATGTAAAAAATGCCTCCAAGAAAAAAAGGCCTCCTGGAAAAATGCGTCCTGGAAAGAATACTTCCAGCATATTTTGTGACCCAGATAAAAAAATGCCTCTTAAGGTAAAAAAATCAACAATATTTCAAAACAAAATTTATTTTCACCACAAATAATGGTCTAGTTAAGAAGTATATAGAAAAGTGTATTGATGCAAATGAAAACGTACACCCTTTACATTTCAATTTTCACCTGGTCCTCAGTACATTACAAGCAGTCTGTACCCGTGAACAGGCTCCATGTCAGCTGACTGTGTGTTTTGAGTTTCACAGTAGAAGTGAAAGAAGACAAGGACACAAAATTTGTGTGCTGCAAATGGTATTCAAAAGGAAAAAGTACCAAATTAACTATTAAGGTGTAAAAAGTAGGTGGACAATATATTTAAACATAATACTCTAAATGCAATAGTTTACGAGTTAGAACTGATTTACACAACAGAGAGAATCTCAAAGTAGCTTTTGCTCAGCTATAAAATGAGCTACAGCTGCAGCTTTACTATGTTATAGCTGAACCAAAAGTAGAATAACATATAATAACGAAAATACTCTAAATGCAATGGTTTTCAAGATACAACTGATTCCCTCAACAGTGATAACCTGAAAGTAGCCATTGTTCAACTATGCAATGAGGTACAGGTGTTGAATTTCACTATGAATAACATATTTTAAGAAATTACTGTAAATGCAATAGTTTTCAAGTTACAACTGACTTACTCAACAGTGAAAACCTCAAAGTAGCTATTACTCAGCTATGCCTTGAGCTACAGGTCTGCAATTTTACTATGTTATAACTGACCCAAAAGTAGCTGAATAATGCCCAGGTCCCACAGTGGCGAATTTTAATGGTGGATACCTACGAATAGCAAATTCTCCAGTATATATATTTTCTTGGTGGATTCCTCACTATTCTTCATTTGTCCTCAGTTTTCTTCATATTCGCCACTTCACGGCGGCAACAACCTCATTTTTAAAACTGTTGCCAGTATAAAGCGATTTTTTTACGTTCTGTAAGTTCGCCATGAAAATTTGCCACTTTTAGTAGCATATTCTTATAAATGGTAGCTCTGTGGTGGGAAATTCAAGTGAAACTTACAACACACACATAATCTCACTTCCAAATCTCACTCTCTCCCCATCCCCCATACACAGAGGCAATTTTTTTCTCACATGCATCTTTATTTGAGTGAGGGGAGCTGGGAGGGGCATATCTGTGCAGCATAAGACTGCCTCTTCCTCACTCCCCTCACTGAAATAAAATGCAGGTGAGAAAAAGATTATTTACTGCAGTAGAATGTTTAGGTTTTACAGCAATTACTTAATTATGTAAAGGGCTACAGTTCTGAAATTTTAATATGTTATAACTGACACAAAACTATATCAAAAACACATTTAAAAAAATGCTCTAAATGTAATACTTTTCAAGTTATAAGTCATTTAGTACATGAATACATGAATTTTAATGCATCAAAAATTCACAAAAAATAATTAAGAAAGATCCAGGCCTGATACTCCCACAAGGGAATCTACTGGTGGCCTAGTACATATATGCAAGATGTGAGAGAAATCCCTGCAATAGTCAATGAGAAAATTGTGATAAAGTTTTGAAATTTTTAGACTTTGGGTGGGAGTACCTCTCTTCTAATGGCACTGGGGAATAAACGAACAGACAGATCTGCATGGATTTTACGATTTATCATCCTCCATAGATAAAGTATCTTTTAAAAAAAAACAGCTTGTCTCTGGGTCTTGTAGTTTTTGAGAAGAAGTAGTTCACGCAGACGCGGACCTGTACGCATATGTGGACGCCACAGTGTGATGCCATAATGTCAGCTGACTGACAAGCTGACATAAAAACAGGAATTTTAAGGAAAAAGATTGTTAAAAGTCTTCCTTAAACTTAATCAATGTGTCAAGTTGAACTGATGTCATTGAACACCCCGGCGAATGGGAATTCGTGAAATACGTGATCCTTGGTGAACTTGGCGTATTTATCATGAACTTGACGTTCTACTTCGGGAACCTTCATGAAGTAACATATTACCATTTCACGAAATTCAGGTTTCACGTTAGTGTTCGTGAAATAATTGTTGAGATATCATGAACTTCACTAACTGTGGCTTTCGTGAACTCCTAAGTTTGTGAACTTCGAAATGTATGTAACCAAATTTCCCGAAGTTCATGAGATCATACATTCGTGAATATTTTTCAAATGATCAACTGAATAATATTAGGCAAACTTGTAACCTAAGTGTTTTATTTTATCATTGGAATTGTAAAATATGTTACAAGTTAGAATCATAAACAATGTTTTACCAATTAAAAATAGGCTATATTTGGAAGTTGATATGCATTATAAGCTCTTTTGGTGTGTTACATAATTTATTATATTTCTTTAACAATAGTCCTGAGTGCCAGCTGAAGTTATGTAATCATTGGGGTTTGTCAGTCTGTCTGTTTGTTCGTGACCAGCATAACTCAAAAACTTATGAATGGATATTCTTCAAGCTTTCAAAGTGGTCATAAATGCTGAAGTATGATTAAAATTTGGAGGTGTCAATGCCACTGCCACCAGTGTTAGGGCCACCTTAAAGTTGAAAATGAGATTTTTATCCTATAACTCGCACTGTGGTTCATTTTGGTCCATCATACCTGTTGTATATACCACAGTATCAGAATAAATATGTAATCCGACTTTATGGTGACCTTAAATGTTCTATTTTTATCAAGTTATGGCCACCTTAAAGTCACATATTTTTTTGTTTTCATAATTTCTGCAGCAAACGTGGTGTATGTCAGTATGCAGGTCAGCCTTGGCGAACATTTCTAAAATCTTCTGACATTTAATTTGCAACACTTAACTTGTTGAGGTCACGTTAAACTCATAAAAATGGGGTATTCCTCAGAAACTTGTGGATAAATTTTTTGGAGTTGCCAATGCCACTGCCACAGATATTAAAGCCACCTTAAAGTCGAAAAATGAGGTTTTTATGCTATTGACCCTCTGGTCTGGTGGAGGGCTGTGCTCTTTGATTGCTTTTTCTAGTTTGAAAACTGTTCTTCCATTTTTCTTTGGTGGAGCAATAACTTCTGCTTTCTAATATTCTTGTGGACCTGTAAGATATATATTAAATTTTCTTCCAGTTCTTCTGCTGGTACTGTGTCTATATGATCATTTATGTGTAGTCTGTTGTTGTGTTTTCCCTGTCTTTCATCTGAACTGATAAATTTTAGAGAAACTGTATACAGCAAATACTCTGTTACACTTCTGAGAATTATATGAAATTATTTTAAATTAAGTAGTTTAATGTGTAGAGTTTTAAAAAAGGGTAAAAATTAGGTAAATCTGCAACTTAATTTATATTTAGTAAAATACATGAAGGAAAGTATAATTTTCTGTTATTGCCTGATGTGATATTTAAAATAATTCTGTGATAAGTTAGATGCATTAAAATTCCAAAGTTTACTTTCAACAGAGAATTAACAAATACCTCCCGAAGCATGTTTGTAAGATAAACAGTTACTAAAACAGGATATTTCAGCCTAATGATAAAGACTTGTGTTTCACTGCAGTGGGCTATGTGCAAACATATTCCAGGGACATGTTTATGATAGCCTCAAGAAGACAAACAGGACACAATACGTTTGCATGTATATATGTATCTGCTGTAACAATAGAACAGAAAAAATAATCTAATGTAGTCCCGTGTTGTGTCTTGCTTCTTACAAATGCTTGAAATGTGTTCAAACATTTTATAACATTTATGTTGACACAAACTAGATATATACTTACCTATCACAATAGTATTGAAATAAAAGTTAAAATATCTTATTTTGTGTTATGATTGTAGGAAATCTTTAAAATAACTAAAATTTTGTGAAACTATCCACAAGAATCTTGATATGTTAACGTTAGTGAATATGTTGCTCTTGACAGTAATCCTGGAGTCATTTTCACAAAAGGGATTAGCGAAAGATCAGTGAAAAAATGGCTTAAGTATAAAGGGTTTTATGTTTTAATAAATTAAATAAGTACTAAAATCTATTTTAGTTCCTTTTGTGAATATTGGCCCTGAAATATCTTAAAATGTCTTTTATTGACCAATTGAGATTTAAAATTAATGAACAAAAATATTTTTGTACATAAATGAATGCATTTGTGAGATGATAATTGGAAAATATATAAGCTATATCTACTCTAGCAACTTTTTAAAGGATGAAATTACCAAAGCCTATGCATAAATAATGGCTCAAGCTGAATTTGTATTGAAAAAAAAAATCATATAATACATAACTGAGATATTGGTGGTGCACTGTAGCCCCAAGAAGACACTGTAGATACTGGTTAAAGTATGAAAAGCTGAAAAACCAAAAGGCTGATTTCCTGTAACAGTTTAAGTTGCACCTGTAATTCCATTTATTAAATTTCTGACATTAATTTAATTTAAAACTGTTATTGATATAGAAGTTTAAATATTTCAATGTATAGCAAAGAGATCATCTTTTTAAAAATATTTCGCTTAAGTAAATTTTCAGATTCTAGATGATACTACACACTATTACTTTCAGTTTAAGATGACTACAGAAAAAAACAAGGATTAAACTGTCCAGAACATTTTAACATCTGGTTTTAATTTTGACTGTGCCACACACTTCACTTGCCATGTGCAAGGGATTTCAAAAAGAAGAGGGATGAGTTTTTGTTGGATCAAAGTGGATTGAGTTAATTTGTGTGATTAATTTTGTAAACCATGGAAAATTATTATTATTTTTTTTTTGTTGCTGAGTGATAAAATGGACTTTCAAGCATGATTAACTTTTAATGAAATGTGTGGTTCAACCAAGAAAGCAGGTGGAGGAATATTCTGGTGAGGAAATACAAGCACCACCCAAGGGAATACAAAGTTAAAGTGATTGCCATTGCAGGTAAGGAACTTTTATTTCTCTGTGTTGCTTTGCATCATTGTTGTAAGAACTTTCAAACATAATGTTCCCAAAAGTCTGATAGTCTGGAGAAAAGTCTGTAATTAATATTATTGATAAATTATTTATGCCATGTATATATATGACATGACTTACAGTGAGGTACTGTTTAGTGTACATGTAGTAAAACAAGCATATGGGTGTTTGTTTTTCTGTGCTTTTGTTTTGTATATATTATAATAAAAATATAACAAAATATCATCATCCTATCTTACTTAATTAAGTAGCTGGGAAAATCACTTAAAATGCTATTATTTCATGCACTTTGTATTGTACTCTTTTCCTGTAGATACACAATAGGAAAACGTCCCGAATGACATATACAGAAAAAATATATCACGAATGAAGATAACAATATTTTTCGAGTGCGAAGCACGAGTATTATATTGTTAATCTTCATGAGTGATATATTTTTTCTGTATATGTCTGATGAGGGATGTTTTACTTTTATTATCCACCATTTTGTGCGATTTATGGGTCAAATAATATGAATATTTAATGAGAAAACGTGAAACAGACTGTCAAAAAGAATGAGCAACACTGAATATAAAACTTCAATCTTTACCTTGCAATATCTCAGTCATTTCTGCATGGATATTTATGCAACATACATGAGCAGAAGCGCTAGAATAACACCTTTCTAATGATATATTATACATATTTTTAAGTTACATACTTTCAGAGATATTGTTCAAAAACCGGAAGTTAATCACACTCAATATCCATAGTACCGGGGCGCCGGTGTATACAAAAAAAATACATCCCGATCTGTATTTCCCCGTATTTAGGGCAAATACATCGCGTGGTGGATAATAAATACCAGAACTTTATAACATACAAATTAAAACTATGGAATCTTGAACCATTTTAGTGCTATATACTGTTGTTATACTACATGTACTTACATATGTACAATAAATATCTTATGCAGCAGTAAGAATTCTAGAAATTTAGCATGCAGTTTTAACAGTATTATTTTTTTCATCACATTTAGTTATTATTTATTTATAGATGTAAGGAAAGCTGTTGCCATTTGGATGAACACATGCAGACATATTGGAAATTAAAGAGTGTTGAAAAATTAGAGGAAACCAAAAACTACACCAGCTCAGCTTCATCAAATTTGCCGGATATCTTCATTGGGAGGTAGCCTTCTCTGGGACTGAAATTAGCCTCATTCTGAAAAACAAGATGCCTACCCTGGTCATTTTTAAAAAAATTATCTACCTTTATCTACTGGCTGGTTCATCTAAATAGAAGGTAGAATCTCTTCATAGGTGATATGTATAACAAATATACATGTCCTCTACAAGCTCACAGACATTTGACCTTGGAGTAACCTTCATCTATGGCATGATAAGTGTGTATGATTTTTAGGATACAAGAACAGAAAAGGGTTTGCTTCACTGTGGAGGAGATGAGGAAGTCAAAGAAGAGTCATGATCATTGAGGAAGAAGGTCCAGAGAGAGAGGTCACATGGACACAGCTTGAACCACAGTGAAGTGGCAGCTTCTTCAATACTATCCATTCGGGGACTAGAGTTCAACAACAGAGTTCCTGGGTGTTACACCAATGGCAGATCACCATAATGAAACAACAGCTCTACCTCCAATATTGTGCCATAACTTACAGTCCCTCAGGAGTAAAATTAAGGAAACGGCAGACACCATACCAGTATATTTTGTAAAGCTGCTAGCATTCGAGATTTTCACCAAAGAGGATATAAAGTTATGAGAAAATCTGCTGGATAAAACATTCATGTAATGACCAAAAAGATGACAAACAAGTTTAAGCTGCCACTCATAATGTCAACATTTATTTTCAATAACAGTTATGACTTAAATTGATTTTTATGGACAAGCAATAGTCTTTTAAAAACTATAGCATTATTGAGTGTGAACACTGTAAAGCTAGTAATTGTTGCACTAAGTGCCAATATGTAATAAATTGAAACAAAATTGAATTATCACTGTTTACAGTAATATATATATATTTTTTAATTTAATGGGTGGATTCATAACTACCTTTAAAATAACATATTTATTAAAGTTAAGAGGAATAGCAAAGTTCACGAAGTTGGTGTACTAAATCATGAAGTCATTGTGTTTCATGGTAAATCAAGGCATTGGTGAACTAATTCACCAAGTTGGTGTATGGTTCACCAAATTCATGTATTAATTGATGAAGCTGGTGTACTAATACATGAAGTTGGTGTACTAATTCATGAAGTTGGTGTACTAATTCACCAAGTTGGTGTACTATTTCATGATGTTGGGGTACTCTTTCTGTCATGTTTAACTATGAGATAATTTGGTGAAAGGTTCATGATATTCATGAACTTCATGAAGTTGTTCGTGAAGTGGAAATGACCCAAATTTGTGCCATTTGTTGTTCAGGAAATTCACGTGTAAGAACGTGAAATCTGTTTCGCGAAGTCAAACGTTAACCGTTCGCCGGGGCTGAGTAAGTCAGTTGGGAGCTGAAAACCCTCATTTTTATTTCAAGGTGGCCATGACTGTACTTGTATTGGAACTCCAAGGTGGAAAGAAAATAAGAATGTCCCTATTTTCATCTTTAATAAGTTTGCAAAATTTAACTGAGGTCAGCTGAACAATACGATAGCTGGAGAGTAATTACTCCATAATTTCACCACAAGGTGGCCATAACTTCATTCATATTGGGACTTTAAGGTGACCATAAAATAAGAATGTCCCTTTCATCACTCTTTATAAGTGCATAAAGTCTAGCTGAGGTCAGTTGAACAATAAGATAGCTGGAAAACTTCCTTTTTTCACTGTAAGGTGACCATAACTTCATTCATATTGCGCTTTTAAGGAGACCATAAAATGAGAATGTCCCTTTCTGCCAACCTTTATAAATGTGCCAAGTTTTATTTTAAAAATTTAAACATTAACTGAGCTTAGGGCTGAAAGATCCTACATTTTAAGTTTAAGATGGCCATAACATTATTAATATTTAAATCATAAGGGAGTAAGAGTCTTCTTTTCATCTACTTCAATATCAATATAAGTTAGATGTGGAAAAAAGGGGGGGTCAGATGGCTTTATTCCAATTTTTATGACTTTAGGGGGGGCACAGCTCCAATTATATTAACAGTTTAAGGTCACCATAAAGTCAGGATACTCTTTTGGTAAATCTTAATATATATGCCAAGTTTGGTTGAAAAAAGTGAAAAATAGCATCAGAGATGCCCGTACCCCACAGCCTAGGGAAATATTTTTAACACCATGAGATATGGAAGTACTGTATCAGTACAAAGTTCAGGATACTTTCAGAGCACTATCAGTTATAAAAAGGTCCAAACAATGTTTAAATGGAGAAAATAATGTCTAAAAGAAAGATAATGCATGTGAAGATGAAGTATTAAAACAAGATAATTCAATAACAAGATGACAGCATTAATCAGTAAACTAAAATTAAAACACTCTTTATCCACATCTGCATGGCTGAATTATGGTTTAGATGTTTTGAATATTACCATGCATACAGAAGTGGTAATACATTCAATAAATGCTTATGTGTGGTGTTGGAGCAAAATCTGTGGCTCACTTGATTTAATTCCATCTCTTACAATGGAAAGTTATAAAAGTAAAATTCTTACTAAATTCTAATATGGCTTTAACAGTGCTTAATCTGCATCAAAAGACAGACCCAAAGGTGCAACAAGATTTTAAAGGTCAAGGTCACTACGACAAGGTCAAAGGTCCAATTAAGGTCACACCATGATAATGCACACCTATAACCCCTAACCAATGTCCCTACCAAGTATCAACTTCCTACACCTTACAGTTTCCGAGATATAGCCCAGAAAAGATTTTATAGGTCAAGGTCACTACGGCAAGGTCAAGGGTCAAATCAAGGTCAGACCATGACGTTGCACAGCTACACCCCCTAACCAATGTCCCCAGTACGTATCAACTTCCTACACCTCACGGTTTCCGAGATATAGCCCGGACAAGATTTTATAGGTCAAGGTCACTACGGCAAGGTCAAAGGTCAAATCAAGGTCAGACCATGACATTGCACACCTACACCCCCTAACCAATGTCCCTACCTAGTATCAACTTCCTGCACCTTGTGGTTTCCGAGATATAGCCCGGACAAGATTTTATAGGTCAAGGTCACTACAGCAAGGTCAAAGGTCAAATCAAGGTCAGACCATGACGTTGCACACCCACACCCCCTAACCAATGTCCCTACCAAGTATCAACTTCCTACACCTTACGGTTTCCGAGATACAGCCCGGACAAGATTTTATAGGTCAAGGTCACTACAGCAAGGTCAAAGGTCAAATCAAGGTCAGACCATGACATTGCACAACTACACCCCTTAACCAATGTCCCTACCACATATCAACCTCCTAAACCTTACAGTTTCCGAGATATAGCCCGGACAAGATTTTATAGGTCAAGGTTACTATGGCAAGCCCAAAGGTCAAATCAAGGTCAGACCATATTGTTGCATAACTACACCCCCTAACCAATGTCCCTACCAAGTACCAACTTCCTACACCTTACGGTTTCTGAGATATAGCCCGGACAAGATTTTATAGGTCAAGGTCACTACGGCAAGGTCAAAGGTCAAATCAAGGTCACACCATGACGTTGCACACCTACACCCCCTAACCAATGTCCCTACCAAGTACCAACTTCCTACACCTTACGGTTTCCGAGATATAGCCCGGACAAGATTGTCAAACTCAAGGTCACTACAGCAAGGTCAAAGGTCAAATCAAGGTCAGACCATGACGTTGGACACCTACACCCCCTAACCAATGTCCCTACCAAGTATCAACTTCCTACACCTTACGGTTTCTGAGATACGGCCCAGACAAACTTTTTCAGAAACGCGATGACGGGGTGTTTTTGAAAAATGCTTAAGGTTACCATAAGTAAAGCTTAAGGTCCCCGCAAAGTATCCCAAAAATTTTCTGCCCCTATATAAAATTTTCCTGCCCCTATAGTTTTAAAGAAAGATAAGAAGGAAATAAGAATTTGAAAGTCCAAGAAGTTATTCAAGGGAGACCATAATCCGGTGGCTGTGGCGGCAGCGGTGATCAGTCGAACTTACGTGAAAACAAATAAGCGCCCCTCAGATGGGCCATTTAATAATTAAGATCCAGGCCTGATACTCACAAGGGAATCTACTTGTGGCCTAGTACATATATGCAAGATAAGAGGGAAGTCCCTGCAATAGTCAATGTCAATTGTCATAAAGTGTTAGAAATAAAGAAAAAAAATTTCACACTTTTGGTGGGGGTACCTCACTTGTAATGGCTCTGGGGAACAGACAAACCAACAGATCTGCATGCTTTGAAGAAATTTACATCCTCGATAGATAAGGTATCTTTTTAAAAGAAACAGTATGTCTCTGGGCCTTGTACAGAGTGATGCCATAATGTCAGCTGATTGACAAGTCAGCTGACATAAAAATATAGACTGATTAAGTATGATATCCTGGTTTATAGTTGTAGAGTAGGACACTTGAATTTCTAATAAATAAATACAGAAACTGGAGCCTAACAAAAGGCCACTATCTTACTACAAAATACCACTCAATACCCTTTGAGAGAATTGTTAGTCATATCCTTATTCCTAAAACAACAATAATCCTTTCCACATGCATTGTCTAATTGCGATGTACAAGAAAAACTCACACAATGACTTCAAAGAAGCTTAGTGCACAAAAATAACCCTTTTTTGGCCATAACATTTTAATGTATACTTATTTGGGGATGGTGTTTATCCAAACTAGTACCATATGTATTAGTCACATCGTAATACACTATAATTTTTTTTCCATGAATGATCATTTAAATTAGAACAAAATTGTTGCAAATATATATATTATGGAAATCGCCTTTTTCCTGGAATACAAACTTGATTCACCCAGTGTGAATCAATCTTAAGCCTTCCTCATGCAATATAAATTAGATTGCCTAATTGTAAGTTTCCTCTTACAGCAGTATTTTCCCACAAATAGTGAATCTGTAGTATTTATGGGCATTCAGCAATGCAAATGTTTTGCTCAGGAATACTAATGTGCACCTGGTTTACCTCTCATAAGGAAATGAAATGAACTGAAACCCATGCTCAAATGCAAGGTTTTTACATTACAGTTGTAGTACTACATGAATTTTTACCTTCAATATTTCAAATTAAATAGAGTCAGCAAAAGCAAACATAAGCAGTTAACTACTGAATTACCAATACGTCAGTGTGAGCATCTAAGACTTGATCCTTTAAAGAATACCAATAGCTTATGATATAATGTAAAGCTCAGCCATAACTACGCAAAATCTTGCTCAAGTTAACAGGTATCTGCCAATCTGGCCTAGCGGGTAACACACTCACCTAGGAGCGCAGAGGACGTGGGTTCAAACCCAGGTACAGGCAGATACATAGTGGCTCGGATGATCACTTGAAATGGCAGTCTCTATCATTGGGTCCTATCCCCAGTGGCAGGCTAAAGAACCTCAAGGACGTTGATAAATGGTCATCCTTGAGCCTCTGTCTTTCAGTTAGGGGAATGCAAGTCACTTGAGAGCTTGGACTGTACTTTATTCAGTCGAATGGGTCAAATAGCGTTTTGAGTCCTGTAGTATATGGAGATATTGCTCTGAGTATAAAAACCCAATACAAAACAATATAGTCAACTATCCTTGATTCGAGGGTCTTGCTGATTCGAGTATTGCCGTTTTTCTTGGATGTACGAGCATCTATAATTTTCACTTTTTATAAGATACAAGACCACTGCCGCGGTATGTATCTCCCGCCGAGTACCACAGGGGAAGAAATACTACATTGAAATTTTTCCCCTTTGCATAGGACACTGTTGTACCATCCTGCAAAAACCGCTTGAAACCGCTTGAAACCGCTCTATCTGTTATGCTTTTCGAGATATTGACACTTTTCCATTTTCAGCAAAAATCCAAGATGGCCGCCGAAAGTGGCGAAAAATGAAATTTTTCCCCTTTGGACAGGACACTCTTGTATCACCCTGCGGGTCAAAAAATCGCTCGAAATCGCTCGATCTGTTACGGTTTTCGAGATATTGACACTTTTTCATTTTCCGCAAAAATGTAAGATGGCCGCCAAAAGTGGCGAAAATTGAAATTTTCCCCCTTTGCACAGGAGACTCTTGTACCACCCTGCAGGTCAAAAATTTGCTCGAAATCGCTCTATCTCTTACGGTTTTCGAGATATTGACACTTTTCTATTTTCCGCAAAAATCCAAAAAGGCCGTCAAAAGTGGCGAAAATTGATATTTTACCCCTTTGCACAGGACATTCTTGTACTACCTTGCAGGTCAAAAATTCGCTCGAAATTGCTCTATCCCTTATGGTTTTTGAGATATTCACACTTTTCCATTTTTTTCCGCTAAAATCCAAGATGGCCGCCAAAAGTGGCGAAAATTGAAATCTTTCCCCTTTGCATAGGACACTTTTGTACTACCCTGAAGGTCTAAATGCAATAGTTTTCAAGTTACAAGTGACTTCACTCATGATGGAAGTCAGTGAAAAATCCAAAAGTAGCTATTACTCACTTATCTATTGAGATAGACACCCAAGTTACTCACCATGTTGTTGCTGTGGGAAAAAGTAGGTGAATAACATATTTTAACAAAATGCTCTAAATACAATGCTTTTCAAGTTATAATCGATTTAGTGCATGATTTCATTAATTTTAATGCATTAAAAATTATTTTAATAATTCATAAAAAAACTTTAGCATGTGAAATATCTCCAAAATGTAGGTGAATGAGTTATTTGAGAAATACTGGCTATCTGCAATACTTTTTGTGATAATAGGCAATTACTCATTTTGAGTAGGTGAGTAATTAGATATGGATATGAAAATTCACTAATTGAAAGTTCTCCCAAAATATAGGTGAAGTGAGTTATTTGAAAAATACTGGCTATCTGCAATACTTTTAGAGATAATTCGCATTTACTCATTTTGAGTAGGTGAGTAATTACCTACAGGTTTGGAACTTCACCATGTGAAAGCTCTTCCAAAAGTAGATGAATGAGTTATTTGATAAAAATTGGGTACCCACAATACTTTTAGAGATAATTAGCATTTACTCATTTTGAGTAGGTGAGTAATTACCTACAGGTCTGAAACTTCACCAAGTGAAAGCTCTTTCAAAAGTAGATGAATGAGTTATTTGAGAAAAATTGGCTATCTGCAATACTTTTAGAGATAATTCTCATTTACTCATTTTGAATAGGTGAATAATTAGCTATGGGTCTGAAACTTCACCATGTGACAGCTCTTCCAAAAGTAGATGAATGAGTTATTTGAGAAAAATTGACTATCTGCAATACTTTCAGAGATAATTCGCATTTACTCATTTTGAGTAGGTGAGTAATTAGCTACAGGTCTGAAACTTCACCAAGTGAAAGCTCTCCTAAAAGTACATAAATGAGTTATTTGAGAAAAATTGGCTATCTGCAATACTTTTAGAGATAATTCGAATTTACTCATTTTCAGTAGGTGAGTAATTAGCTACAGGTCTGAAACTTCACCATGTGAAAGCTCTCCCAAAAGTAGGTGAATGAGTTATTTGAGAAAAATTGGCTATATGCAATACTCTTAGAGACAATTCGCAGTTACTCATTTTGAGTAGGTGAGTTATAACCTATGGGTCTGAAACTTTGCCATGTGAAAGCTCTTCGAAAAGTAGATGAATGAGTTATTTGAGAAAAATTGGCTATCTGCAATACTTTTAGAGAGAATTCGCATTTACTCATTTTGAGTAGGCGAGTAAGTAGCTATGGGTCTGAAACTTCACAATGTGAAAGCTCTTCCAATGAGTTATTTGATAAAAATTGGCTATCTGCAATACTTTTAGAGATAATTAGTATTTACTCATTTTGAGCGGGTGAGAAATTAGCTACAGGTCTGAAACTTCACCAAGTGAAAGCTCTCCCAAAAGTAGATGAATGAGTTATTTGAGAAAAATTGGCTATCTGCAATACTTTTAGAGATAATTCGCATTTACTCATTTTGAGTAGGAGAGTAATTAGCTACGGGTCTGAAACTTCACCAAGTGAAAGCTCTCCCAAAAGTAGGTGAATGAGTTATTTGAGAAAAATTGGCTATCTGCAATACTTTTAGAGATAATTCGCATTTACTCATTTTGAGTAGGCGAGTAATTAGCTATGGGTCTGAAACTTCACCATGTGAAAGCTCTTCCAAAAGTAAATGAATGAGTTATTTGAGAAAAAATGGCTATCTGCAATACTTTTCGAGATATGTTACGGTCACGGGCAAGCACGGTAGCAATTACCGGTTGTCTTTAAGTTGTAACAGAAAAAGCAAAAAGTTAAACTTAACAAATTTATTTAATAGTCAACAATACTGATTACAGTCAACTGGTATGCTCTTAACTAAACACACTAATACAATAATAAGATCTAGCTGACCTGACCACAGAGATTATGAGTTAAGTTTATCCGCCGTATCCAGCAATCTGTTCCGTAATCTGTCCTGTAGTATATTCTGTGGTCTATCCAATGTCCTATGGTCTGTCCTGTGATCTGTCCAATGTTCACTCACACACGGATATCTATATCTTGTGACCTGTCTCACACTCAACAACACAAAAGGTTCTTGTCCTGCTATTCTTTATATATCCAGTCACACAGAATGTCTGTCTGGAGATATTTAGAGAGTTAACACAACTGTACTGTCTGCTCCAAGATGTGGACGATGTCCAAAATGCAGTAAATTCACTCTCTGTTATATGAATGTATAATATCCAAAATATCCAAAGTACAATAAATCTGTCCAGATGATGTATCCAGCTCACTGCAGTAAAAGTTCACAGTGATATAAGCATATATTATACTCCAAAACACAATAGCTCTCCTTATAGCAAGCGAATACAAAGTTCACTTGTGGTCAGATGTACATTCCTTATATACATTCACAGATTTCTCTGGAATTGTACAGAACCAACTCAAAAAAGCTTGAGCCATCTAGGCCAAAGGAGGAAGTTCTAGAAATTACTGGCAATTGGGTTTCCCCAAATCTATCATAACCACTGAGGGGGATTTCCCCCAGTCTGTGAACAAATCAATAAACACTAAAACACAAAATCAATAACTCCCTTACTTTAAATGTTAACACACAAAAAGAACCAACAACACAATTATCTTTTATGACAATGTATAAACATAAAGCCTAAATTAAACAATGCACTAATATAGTGCCTAATATATGTAATATACAATGTACTAATATAGTGTCCAATATATGTAACAGATATTTAACATTTACTCATTTTGAGTAGGTGAGAAATTAGCTACAGGTCTCACACTTCACCCAGTGAAAGCTCTCCCAAAAGTAGATGAATGAGTTATTTGAGAAAAATTGGCTATCTGCAATACTTTTAGAGATAATTAGCATTTACTCATTTTGAGTAGGTGAGTAATTAGCTACGGGTCTGAAACTTCACCAAGTGAAAGCTGTTCCAAAAGTAGGTGAATGAGTTATTTGAGAAAAATTGGCTATCTGCAATACTTTTAGAGAGAATTCGCATTTACTCATTTTGAGTAGGTGAGTAATTAGCTATGGGTCTGAAACTTCACCATGTGAAAGCTCTTCCAAAAGTAGATGAATGAGTTATTTGAGAAAAATTGGCTATCTGCAATACTTTTAGAGATAATTAGCATTTACTCATTTTGAGTAGGTGAGTAATTAGCTACGGGTCTGAAACTTCACCAAGTGAAAGCTCTCCCAAAAGTAGGTGAATGAGTTATTTGAGAAAAATTGGCTATCTGCAATACTTTTAGAGAGCATTCGCATTTACTCATTTTGAGTAGGTGAGTAATTAGCTATGGGTCTGAAACTTCACCATGTGAAAGCTCTTCCAAAAGTAGATGAATGAGTTATTTGAGAAAAATTGGCTATCTGCAATACTTTTAGAGATAATTCGCATTTACTCATTTTGAGTAGGCGGGTAATTAGCTATGGGTCTGAAACTTCACCATGTGAAAGCTCTTCCAAAAGTAAATGAATGAGTTATTTGAGAAAAATTGGCTATCTGCAATACTTTTCGAGATATTTAGCATTTACTGATTCTGAGTAGGTGAGAAATTAGCTACAGGTCTGACACTTCACCAAGTGAAAGCTCTCGCAAAAGTAGGTGAATGAGTTATTTGAGAAAAATTGGCTATCTTCTATACTTTTAGAGATAATTCGCATTTACTCATTTTGAGTAGGTGAGAAATTAGCTAGGGGTCTGAAACCTCACTAAGTGAAAGCTCTTCCAAAAGTATATGAATGATTTATTTGAGAAAAATTGACTATCTGCAATACTTTTAGACATAATTAGCATTTACTCATTTTGAGTAGGCGAGTAACTAGCTATGGGTCTGAAACTTCACAATGTGAAAGCTCTTCCAAAAGTAGGTGAATGAGTTATTTGAGAAAAATTGGCTATCTGCAATACTTTTAGAGAAAATTCGCATTTACTCATTTTGAGTAGGTGAGTAATTAGCTACAGGTCTGAAACTTCACCATGTGAAAGCTCTTCCAAAAGTAGATGAATGAGTTATTTGAGAAAAATTGGCTATCTGCAATACTTTTAGAGATAATTAGCATTTACTCATTTTGAGTAGGTGAGTAATTAGCTACGGGTCTGAAACTTCACCAAGTGAAAGCTCTCCCAAAAGTAGGTGAATGAGTTATTTGAGAAAAATTGGCTATCTGCAATACTTTTAGAGAGAATTCGCATTTACTCATTTTGAGTAGGTGAGTAATTAGCTATGGGTCTGAAACTTCACCATGTGAAAGCTCTTCCAAAAGTAGATGAATGAGTTATTTGAGAAAAATTGGCTATCTGCAATACTTTTAGAGATAATTCGCATTTACTCATTTTGAGTAGGCGAGAAATTAGCTATGGGTCTGAAACTTCACCATGTGAAAGCTCTTCCAAAAGTAAATGAATGAGTTATTTGAGAAAAATTGGCTATCTGCAATACTTTTCGAGATATTTAGCATTTACTCATTTTGAGTAGGTGAGAAATTAGCTACAGGTCTGACACTTCACCAAGTGAAAGCTCTCGCAAAAGAATGAGTTATTTGAGAAAAACTGGCTATCTTCTATACTTTTAGAGATAATTCGCATTTACTCATTTTGAGTAGGTGAGAAATTAGCTAGGGGTCTGAAACCTCACTAAGTGAAAGCTCTTCCAAAAGTATATGAATGAGTTATTTGAGAAAAATTGGCTATCTGCAATACTTTTAGACATAATTAGCATTTACTCATTTTGAGTAGGTGAGTAACTAGCTACGCATCTGAAACTTAACCAAGTGAAAGCTCTCCCAAAAGTAGGTGAATGAGTTATTTGAGAAAAATTGGCTACCTGCAATACTTTTAGAGATAATTCGCATTTACTCATTTTGAGGAGGTGAGTAAGTAGGCCAAAGTTCACCAAACCATTTTCCCCTTAGCATAGGATACTCTAGTACTACCCTGTGGTTCAAAAATTTGCTCGAAATTTCTCTATCTCTTACAGTTTGAGAGATATTTCTGATTTTTCACATTTTCACTAAAAGTAGCAATAAAGTAGCCATTACTCACTTGTACATTGAGCAACAGTTGTGAATAGTACTGCAACGATAGTTCGGTATATTCGGTCATTTTCGGTGAAACAGAGATCCGCGAACCACTTGGTGGCAAACGAAAGTTCGCGAATCTCATCCCGAGTCGCGGTAACGCATATATATTGCATTATCGCCCGCGTTTTCGCTGTAAATATTGGGAAAATTAGACGAATTTTGTTTAAAAATCAAATAAAAGGACACATATATTGTCTTTTTAACCCAAGTCCTCCATGTTTCCTTGCTTCTAAATGCCTTAATTTGATTGGTCGAGCAGAAACGGCACTGTCCAATCATACTTCGTTTAACAAAAATTCGGTATTTATCAATAGAAAACACGTTTATAGTAAGTGATGTAAACTCACCAGTGGATGTAAACTTGCCACTTTTTTCATAGTTTTGTTAAATATATATAGAAATAAATATCTATTGTACAACAAGATTTTATTATCCAGTTTTTAATATTTTCACTTTTTAAGGTATATTTTTGCATAATGCACTCTTACAAGTGACTTCAAAGACAATTGTTAACAAGTAATAGCAAACATGAACACTGCTCATTTGCGCTTATGTTTGCAAATGACCACTGCACAGGCAAGTTAAATTATGTCAAATCGATTCGTGAATCGATTTGGTTTGCAATGATTGATTCGCGGATCGATTCGGTTCGTAATATTTTGATTCGTTGCACCCCTAGTTGTGAAACTTAAATATGTTACAGTTCACAAAAAAGTACATGAACAACATATTTGAGAGAAATTGTGTAGCTGCAATACTTTTGAAGATATAAGCCATTTACTCATTATGGTTATCATTAAAAATTGAAAAAGTAGCCATTACTCACTTAGCTATGGAGATACACTTCCAAATTACTGACCATGTTGTAGCTGTGGAGAAAGTAGCTGAACATCATATTGGAACAAAATTGTGTAGCTGCAATACTTTTGAAGATATAAGCCATTTACTCATTGACAGTTAAAAGTCATATAATTATATTAGGTAAAAGCGCTATTACTCACTCAAATGTAGGCCAAAGTTCACCAAACTTTTTCCCCCTTAGCAATAGGATACTCTAGTACTACCCTGTGGGTCAAAAATTTGCTCGAAATTGCTCTATATCTTACAGTTTGAGAGATATTTCTGATTTTTCACATTTTCACTAAAAGTAGCAATAAAGTAGCCATTACTCACTTGTACATTGAGCAACAGTTGTGAAACTTAAATATGTTACAGTTCACAAAAAAGTACATGAACAACATATTTGAGAGAAATTGTGTAGCTGCAATACTTTTGAAGATATAAGCAATTTACTCATTATGGTTATCATTAAAAATTGAAAAAGTAGCTATTACTCACTTAGCTATAGAAATACACTTCCAAACTACTGGCCATGTTGTAGCAGTGGAGCAAGTAGCTGAACAACATATTGGAACAAAATTGTGTAGCTGCAATACTTTTGAAGATATAAGCCATTTACTCATTATGGTTATCATTAAAAACTGAAAAAGTAGCTATCACTCACTTAGCTACGGAGATACACTTCCAAACTACTGACCATGTTGTAGCAGAGGAGAAAGTAGCCGAACAACATATTGGAACAAAATTGTGTAGCTGCAATACTTTTGAAGATATAAGCCATTTACTCATTATGGTTATCATTAAAAATTGAAAAAGTAGCTATTACTCACTTAGCTATGGAGATACACTTGCAAACTACTGACCATGTTGTAGCTGTGGAGAAAGTAGCTGAACAACATATTGGAACAAAATTGTGTAGCTGCAATACTTATGAAGATATAAGCCATTTACTCATTATGGTTATAATTAAAAATTGACAAAGTAGCTATTACTCACTTAGCTATGGAGATACACTTCCAAACTACTGACCATGTTGTAGCTGTGGAGAAAGTAGCTGAACAACATATTAGAACAAAATACTGTAAATGCAATAGTTTCAGAGTTATAAGCCATATAATTATATTAGCTAAAATAGCTATTACTCACTCAAAAGTAGGCCAAAGTTCACCAAACCCCAAAAATATTGAAGAGCAAAAAAATTCATTAGGACTTGTGATTTACCAAAAATGTGTAACTGTAGTAGTTTCAGAGAAAACTGCGTGACACACGCACGCACGCACGCACGTACGCACGCACATGGTGCAAATTATGATCTCCCTCCGGTGAGCCGGGCGGGAGATAAAAATGGTGCTTTGATGTTTATAGTTTAAAAAACACATACAAATTGCTGCAAAATAAAATATTTAGACGTGAAATAAGCTCGTAACTAAAACGCTAAAACTCATGAATCATCAAGACGTAAGGCTATAAAAAGTAAGACTATAGTTTAGATATACACACTTGGTGTAGAATATGGATATTAATTAACGTGCATGTCTGTCCAGATGTCTGAAGCCCACATAGACAAACACAGTTGATTTTTCACATATAGACTTGACAAAGTATTTTTATTAGTAATTACTCAGGCAATTTTTACCACTGTAGGCACTGTATTTTCACCTCAATAAGTCCAATTCCAAGGTTAGAGCCAGACCATCTGAACTTTCCAAGAAAACAACAACGAAGGGTAAATATGACTTCTAGGTCGTATAACCTTGAGGAAGGTCAAAGGTCAGGGTAGGGAGGGCTGGACATCAACTTTTCTCAGCACTTGCCATTACGACAAGTGGCATTCATATTTCACTAGCCCTGACCTAAATTCTACTTGCCCATACTTTGTTGTTCCATAGGTTATCCAGCACGTCTTTAAGAAATTATTAAGATAAAAATTTTAATTTTCACAGTGCCTTCTGCATATTTTGTTGCTAGTCATTTAGGTCATGTTAGTACGAGCAAAGCTGTGCCCCAGTGGTCTTGCAGGAAACCTTAAAAGTGGTAGTCATTTATCAGACTTAAAATACATTTACACAAGACTGAGACAATTTTAAAGGAAAAAAATATTATAATTTTTTCCCAATTTTAATTACATACCATGCGGGCAAGTGATGCACAAAATCAATTTTTCCTGACTGGAAAATTTTCTTGCTGTGGGCAAGTTGTCAAATGTTAATGTCCAGCCCTGAGCAGGTCACCTGAAAAAAATTTTCCCAAGCCTAGTATATATGTGACAGTCAATATGCTGATAACATTACCTCCTTTCAGCAAGGCTTGGAAACAAATGTCAAACTGGTTACACAAAAAAATTCCGTTCAGGATATCATCATTTACACAAGAGTATACAAATTATTTTCATCATGTGTTAGAGCCATTCCGAAAATATTTCATGGATCATCATGCCCCCTATCAGTCAAAGAAATTGGAACAGCTACATTATTATCAGGCTTTGCAATAGGTAGTTCAAGCCTGCTTCTTTCTAAAATTTGCTCAGTCTGAATCTGTTGGGAAGAAGACGTTGCATTCCTTTCTGTTAGATTATTATGAATTGAGACACTGAGCATTTCATGGTAGTACTTTCATCATGTCAGCACATTCATAATCACCTATTACTGGTATGGTAGGCACTGGGGTACAAATTGACATATCCTGAGTTCTGAAGCTAGTATCCCCTTCTATTAATATCTGGAAGCTGTCATTACGTGGAGGAACAGTAGGTTGACATCTGCCATTCGATCCTGGGAGAGGTTTACTGTCCACAGTAACTTTGCTGTGATCGCTGTTAACTTCTGCATTTCCCAGGACTGGGGGTAAACATGGCAATCAATAGATCATCTTCATTCTGCAATTTTTTAATTATCTCAGGATGTTGTTAAGCCAACTTTGGTATCACACCCAAACATGGCGGTGTACATGGAACCTTGACTGGATTACTCTATTACTGGATTACTGTAGCTCACTGCTTTATCAGACAAAAAAGGCATACACTGTCAGACTACAAAGAGTTCAAAATGCCTTATGGCCTACTGTGTGCAAACTTAATAAATTTAGTTATGTCACACCCTTCCTGCACAAACTACACTGGCTCCCCATTCATTACCACATATTGTTCAAATATAATCTCCTTACTTATAAATACATTTTTGCCAACCTCCATATGTCATCTCTGATTAGGCAGTGATCTCACATGGGGCAATCGCCTATCTATTTCCTCATCTAAACAGAATAAATGCTCAGGGCTGCGAAGCTTCACAGTAGCTGCTCCCACAGAGTGGAACAAGCTTCCTCAAGCCATTAGAACCGTGGAAAGTATCTCTGGATTTAGAACACAGTTGAAAACGTACCTTTTCAGATTAGCCTATCCTCCACCATAGCCTGTCTCCCCTATCGGACACTCATAAGGATACTGACCTCTTTTTGGGACTGGACTATCCCTTTTCGGACATTAGCACCTTAGAGGATGTTTACATCGATTCTGGCACTTTATAAGTATTCCTTACTTAGTTACTTGCTTACTTTGACTCTGTGAGTGTCTTGTTCATGTAATAACTGAAAAAAGGTTCAATCATTACATGTAATGACTGAATTGAACTGGATTGTCATGGCCAAACATCCTTGAGTTCTCTGATAACTTGTGCTGTAAATTTACTGCCACGGTCACTTTGAAGAATGGAAGGTCCTCCCAAACAACAGAAAAATAACTTGCAGTAAATAGTCCATTTTGAAGTCAGTTATCTCAAAACCATAAACTTTGTCAGATGATCTTGATAGACAATTATCCATTTGTAGGAATGCTGAGACATTGGCTGCATATGAATCAGGTCCAGTTGTGGTTTTGGGCATTTGCAATTCTTTTGGCACTCCTCACAGAATGACTTGGGACAGATTCATGACATCCTGGGTAATATTGGCATATTTCTTGTTGATTTCCTTGGCCATCCTGCCTCTTTCTTCATGATCAGTTGCTACAGGGGCATGTTTGATGGCATCATAAGTGTCTTCAAAGCTTACATAATAGACAGGGTCATCCTCTGGCTTAACTCTCCTCTTCATGAGCTTCTCCACACTGCAGAATTTCATGTCTGAACTACTTTGGTTTGATTGTTGCTTGCTGTGACATTAACATCCTGTTTAAAGATGAAGTACTGGTCCTTTGGAATCAAAAATATTTTGCATGCATCATACTTTCTGTAAAGCTCTGCTTTAAACTGATCCCCATAAGACTCATCCATGATCATAAAGATTAAATTTCTGTGTAACATATATGTGCAACTCAACTATACAATGTAAATCATGTATCTTGAGGGTTATAATTAAAGTGGTACGCAGGTTAGAGTTAGAGCTCAAAAATGATCCTTTTAGCTATTATAAGAATGAACTAAGTTGTCCCTGTAATTTTACAACATTAAGGGTAACTCCACTTTGATAATGAAGGTTCTTTGTGCGGAGAGGTCAAACAATAGTTACACATACATTCAAAGAACACAACATAAAAAGAGCTGCACTGCAATTAATGGTTTGTTCCACTGGGGCCGTTTTGTTGGTAACTACAGATTTTTGATGGTTGGGAGCAATGTTTACAGAGTCGGTTAGGATGGGTTGCAGTTTCCTGGCTTGTGGCGGTGGATTGGCAAAATATCAAACATGTTTGAATTTCACCAACCCTCCCTGACTCTCTATCCGGACCTTGGCTCCGCTATCCTGGTAACTGTCTTGTCATGTGTCTCTACCACTTGTCAGACAGACTTCCCGTCTTGTCCTATACTGTATCTGTCTTGTCTGGAAGCACTTGACGACCTGTCATGGTTCAGTACCTGAACACGACTTCACGATAGGCTGTAGACAAAAACCAACAACCAACAATAACCGGGCCTACAAGACCGCTTACTTTCACACCGACTCTGACAAAGCACTTCAACCAACCCACCATCAGTTGCCTCTGCCACAGGTGAAGAAAGTCAACACAACATATCAGGACTCTCTAGCTTTTTCGGAAGTCTACAGTCAGTCATGAGCTACCAGCAGATCGATACACCTCAATAGTTTTCACCAAGTGATCCGCATCAACAGGCCGCCTCTCCTCCAACCACCACAGTGCAGCAAGAGCCTCCCCAGCAGTCATCTAAGCCCAACAGCAGCAGCAGTAGACCTACTGCACCTGACTACAATCAGTCCTTTGCAGGGCCACTTCTGTATATTTTATATTTCCTTCTCAGGACCATACCTATCTTCCAAAACAATTAATAGCTGGCTGTTTAACAAAAATCCCCAAACAAGATGCATTACACTGCCCTACACCAAACACATGACCCCTAAACACACACAAAAAACAAAATGAGTGAATGAGTGAGTGAATGATTGAAAATTTGAAGTTAAACAAGGTTCAAATAATTAAGAGGATTTTGAACTTTGAAAAGAAATTAGAAAATGTTGGACTAATAACTTGAAAAAAGAGACTTTAGTCAAACACAAAAAAAAATAAAACTTTGGCCAAACACCCAAAATAAAATTTTGCTCCCCCCCCCCCCCCCCCCCCCCAAAAAACAAAACAAAACAAATTGACCAAAAAAGTTAAAAAAAGACACTTTGACTACAAAATCTTTACCATTTTGGGGAAAGATTTTGACTTTTGGATCCAGCCTTTTCAGTTATGACCTTTAAGAAACTTTTGAAGTTCTCAAAAGAGTTTGATACTCTAGAAAAAAAATTTCAACTTAGAAATATCTTGCAAATTTACCAGAAAAAAAAACAATTTGAAAAAAAAAACACGCAATCAGTGACTGTGAATGAGCCCTGTGTTAGCTGACTGTATGCTTTGAGTTTCAGAGTAGTAGTGAAAGAAGACAAGAACACAAAAGTTGTACCCTGCAAATATTATTCAGAAGTAAAGTACAAAGTTAACTATTAAGGTGTAAAAAGTAGGCGAATAACATATTTAAACAAAATACTGTAAATGCAATAGTTCTTGAGTTAGAACTTATTTACTCAACAGGGAGAACCTCAAAGTACCTTTTGCTCATCTATGCAATCAGCTAGAAGTCTATAATTTGGGTTTTGCTGACCCAAAAGTAGGTGAATATTATATTTTAACAAAATACTCTAAATGCAATAGTTTTCAAGTTACAACTGATTAACTCAAAAGTGAAAATCTGAAAGTAGCTTTTGCTCAGCTATGCATTGAGCTAAAGATCTGCAATTTTACTATGTTATAGCTGACCCAAAAGTCGATGAATAATATATTTAACAAAATTCTCTAAATGCAATAGTTTTCAAGATACAACTGATTTACTCAACAGTGAAAACCTGGCAGTAGCTATTGCTAAACTATGCAATGAGGTACAGGTGTGCAATTTCACTATTTGAAAAATAAGTGAATAACATATTTAAACAAAATACTGTAAATGCAAAAGTTTTAAGCTTCAACTGATTTACTCAGCAGTGAGAACCTGAAAGTAGATATTGCTCAGCTATGCCATGACCCGTAGGTCTGCAATTTCTAAATGTTAGAGCTAACTGAAAAGTAAGTGAATAACATATTTAGACAAAATACTGTAAATGTAATAGTTTTCAAGTTACAACTGATTAACGCAACATTGAGAACCTAAAAGTAGCTATTGATCAGCTATACCATGACCTACATGACTGCAATTTCACTATGCTATAGCTGATCCAAAAGTAGGTGAATAACATAATTAAAGAAAATTCCCTAAATGCAACAGTTTTCAAGTTACAAGTGATTTACTCATCTGTGAGAAGCTCAAAGTAGCTATTGCACAGCTATGCTATGAGCTACAGATCTGCAATTTTACTATGCTACAGTTGACCCAAAAGTAGGTGATTAACATATTTAAACAAAATATTCTAAATGCAAAGTTTTCAAGTTACAACTCATTTACTCAACAGTGAGAACCTCAAATTAGCTTTTGCTCAGCTATGCTATGAGCTACAGGTCTGCAATTTCAGTATGTTATAGCTGATTGAAAAGTAGGTGAATAACATATTTAAAGAAATTAATGTAAATGCAATAGTTTTCAATTTACAACTGATTAACTCAGCTGTGAGAACCTCATAATAGCTATTGCTCAGCTATGCCATGAGCTACAGGTCTATGATTTCACAATGTTATAGCTGTTGCAAAAATAGGTAAATAACAAATTTAAACAAAATTCTCTAAGTGCAATAGTTTTGGAGTTACAACTGATTTACTCAACCGTGAGAACATCAAAGTAGCTACTGCTCAGCTATGGTATAAGCTACAGGTTTGCAATTCCACTATGTTATAGCTGACCCAAAAGTAGTTGAATAACATATTTAAAGAAAATACTCTAAATGCAATTAGTTTTCAAGTTACAAGTGATTTACTCAACAGTGAGAACCTCAAAGTAGCTATTGCTCAGCTATGCTATGAGCAACAGGTCTGCAATTTCAGTATGTTATAGCTTACCCAAAAGTAGGTGAATAACGTATGTAAAGAAACTACTGTAAATGTAACAGTTTTCCAGTTATAACTGATTTATTCAACAGTGAGACCCTCAAAGTAGCTATTGCTCAACTATGCCATGAGCTACGGGTCTATAATTTCCCTATGTTATAGCTGTCCCAAAAGTAGGGGAATAACATATTAAAAAAAATTCTCTCAATGCAATAGTTTCAAGTTACAACTCATTTACTCAACAGTGAAAATCTGAGAGTAGCTTTTGCTCAGCTATACACTGAGCTACAGGTCTGCAATTTCACTATGTTACAGTTAACCCAAAAGTAGGTGATAACACATTTAAAGAAAACACTCTAAATGCAATACTTTTTTAAGTTACAAGTGATTTACTCAACAGTGAGAACCTTAAAGTAGCTATTACACAGCAACGCAATTAGGTACTGGTCTGAAATTTTACTATGTTAAAGCTGACATATTTATACAAAATTCTCCAAATGCAATAGTTTTCAAGTTATAAGTGATTTTACTCATTATGAAAAGTATTGAAAAATCAGAAAGTAGCTATTACTCACATAGCCAATAGGACAGACTCCCAAGTTACTCACCATGTAAAAGTAGCTGAGTAGCATATTTAACAAAATGCTCTACATGCACTACTGTTCAAGTTATAAGTTATTTATTGCATGATTTCACGAATTTTAATGCATTAAAAATTATTTTAAAATTCATAAGAAACTAATTAATAAAGATCCAGGCCTGAAACTCACACAAGCTAATCTACATGTGGCCTTGTACATATATGCAAGATAAGAGAGAGATCCCTGTAATAGTCAATGAAAAAACTGTGATAAAGTGTTGCAATTTTCACACTTTGGTGGGGGTACCTCACTTGTAATGGCTCTGGGGAACAGATGATTGAACAGATCTGCATGCCTTGAACAATTTTCATCCACAATAGATAAGGTATCTTTTAAAACTAGAGGATCGCTTGCAAAAAAAAGATAATGTTTTTGCATAGCAAAAACAAAGCGTCCCAAAAAGGATATAAAGGTGAGTCCTAAAGTATTAAGAAAATGCTCTGCTTATAACCTTATACTGTTGTGGCAACCAAAGTCTGCGTAGTTTATTAGGTATTGAGCAATCACAAAAATGGCATATATTGATACATGGCCACCTGTATGTCAGACATGTAATACAGATCAATGACATGTGCTTAACAGTTGTGATAACACATTGTGTCTAAGGTTTGTAGGGAGGAAACTATTGTGTATATGTTTGGCTGGATGATAGTTATTTGCCTTAGTACTGTCCTCTAAATGGATATTCATTTTCTGCTTTTCTTAAGCTACTGAAAAGCAAAAGTGTTTGTTGAAAGGGTTAATTATTATTCACAATATAAGCATTTTGTGTATTGCAATTTTTCTGCCATTTTTGGCGAGACATCAGTTTTAGGAAAATCTATATGGCTACTCTGCTGAGATATCCCGCGTGTCAAAAATTTTGTCGAAATTTCTCTTTCTCACACGGTCTTTGAGATATAAGCATTTTTGTGTTTTGCAATTTTTACGAAAAATTCGAAAATTCAAAATGGCCGTCATTTTTGGAGAGATAAAAATTTTTCAAAAAATGTGTTAGTAATCGCTCTATCTCGCATGGTTTTCAAGGTATAAGCATTTTTTTGTGTTTTGTAATTTTTGCAAAAAATTCAAAATGGGGAGACAAAACTTTTTCGAAAAAATGTGATAGTCAATCTGCACAGATACCCTGGGGGTCAAAAATTTTGTTTTCGAGATACAGGCATTTTTGTGTTTTCCTTATTTGGAAAATTTGTAATGATTACTTAATCATTAATTACTCAGCCATTTCTTAACCAATCACTGTCAAAATCCACTGATTTCCAGATTTTAATAGATTGAATGTGTTTGCCAAGTTTCAGGTGAATAGATAAAATCCCTTTCAAGTTATCATCTGGACAAGTTTACCCATCAAAAAAGACATTTTTGGTCATGTGATCTCTCTGATTGGTGGAAATGTCACTCCAGCATATTCCAAAAAATTCTCCAGGGCTACTGCATACACCTGCCAAATTTGAAAAGAATCCGCCCCACAGTCACATAGTTATAAGGAAAACGAAATGCAGAGCCTGATTTTCTCATATATACAAACAAGCGTCCCTTGTGGGACACTTAAAAACAGCATGTCTGTGGCCCTTGTAGTTTTGGAGGAGAAGTTGTTCATGCATACGCCAATGTGACGACATAAAAACTTTTTCTTTGAAGGTTTATAAAATTTGCGTTTCAATATGGGACATGTTAACAAACTTTGTGTTGAAGTTATTCAACAGTATTATGGGACTTGTGATTTTGTTTGGGAAATAGTTTGGAAACTTGTTGGAAATGTATTGGATTTTTGAGGGAAATTGGTTGGAAGCAACACCAGCTTAAATAAAAGTTTTTGGAATAATTGGGTAGTCCTGAAAAGGACTGATGGATGCCAGCTTCCCCAGGGTAGCTCCCATCTCAGATCCTGTCCTCCTGCCCAGCCAATGGAACAAGATGATCTGGCACATACACCACCTGTTCATTTTGCAGGGCCACTATATCATCTGCTGGGATGGGTGCCCCATCTACTCCAACCTGGTGGGTCCTCAGAATGTTGTGCAACTCCACACATGTAAAAATAATGTCTCTGACAACCTTCGGCCTTTGCTCCATTGTGACCAGTAGTACTCTGAATCTGCTGAATCTACTTTTTCACCTTTTCTATGTGTCATGGTGTCCAATGCTAATTCCTTGGGCCATGTGGTATGGGCATCTATGATGCTACTTTTTTTATACTGGTGAAGCATGGAACGGTATCGCAGAGTGAATTTGACTGAATAATAAGTCTCTCAGAAAATGGATATAGTCACATAGTTATAAGGAAAACGAAATGCAGAGCCTGATTTTCTCATATATACAAACAAGCGTCCCTTGTGGGACACTTAAAAACAGCATGTCTGTGGCCCTTGTAGTTTTGGAGGAGAAGTTGTTCATGCATACGCCAATGTGACGACATAAAAACTTTTTCTTTGAAGGTTTATAAAATTTGCGTTTCAATATGGGACATGTTAACAAACTTTGTGTTGAAGTTATTCAACAGTATTACGGGACTTGTGATTTTGTTTGGGAAATAGTTTGGAAACTTGTTGGAAATGTATTGGATTTTTGAGGGAAATTGGTTGGAAGCAACACCAGCTTAAATAAAAGTTTTTGGAATAATTGGGTAGTCCTGAAAAGGACTGATGGATGCCAGCTTCCCCAGGGTAGCTCCCATCTCAGATCCTGTCCTCCTGCCCAGCCAATGGAACAAGATGATCTGGCACATACACCACCTGTTCATTTTGCAGGGCCACTATATCATCTGCTGGGATGGGTGCCCCATCTACTCCAACCTGGTGGGTCCTCAGAATGTTGTGCAACTCCACACATGTAAAAATAATGTCTCTGACAACCTTCGGCCTTTGCTCCATTGTGACCAGTAGTACTCTGAATCTGCTGAATCTACTTTTTCACCTTTTCTATGTGTCATGGTGTCCAATGCTAATTCCTTGGGCCATGTGGTATGGGCATCTATGATGCTACTTTTTTTATACTGGTGAAGCATGGAACGGTATCGCAGAGTGAATTTGACTGAATAATAAGTCTCTCAGAAAATGGATATCCGATATCACAATAACTATATGGTATTTACAGTTTTTTCATACCGACACGATAAAGTAGACACTTCCAGAACCTTCATTATGCACAGAATTTTTTTGGAATTGGCTAATTTCTATACAACAACAAAATTAAATCATATTTTCTAATACTAAGACTTCAAAACTGGTTACACTTAAAGTTAAACGTAACACTTTTACTGATTATTGTCAGCTTATCAAGGAACCATTGGCTCTGTAACTAAATACTTTTTTGATATTCTGAGAACTAGAGCTTATGCCAACAGCTGTGCTAGCTAAAACAGGGTTGACCATTAATCCCAGCTGGCTTATAATCTGCTAAACCCCCGATTTTATTTTCAAGGCCATGCATGTGGTATTTTCGTGGACGGGGAAAACTGGTATTTCAGATGCAACTGCTTACAAATCAGTACCTGCAGACAAGGTAAGAAATGAAGGTTATTCAGATACATTTCTGGACATTAAATAGTTCTTATTTTCATTTTAACTGCATGAAAATATGTTTGACACTGCACTTAGAAATTCACAAGAAATATTTTATGTATTTCTGTCATTGCTTGGGCTTATCATCACTCCCTTCTTCTCCAGGATATTGAACACTGTTAGTAACTTAGTGAAAAACTCCTCAACTTCTACTTTTGATCATGTCATTAATGGTCATAAGAGGCTTACTCAGGCATTGCTTGTTCATTACAGTATAAGATATCTTAATTTTTATTGTTTACAAATGGTAAAAGTGTGTGCGGGAATCATAAATAGGATCATTTTTAAATTAAATTAATTCCAAAACAAATTTTATTATATTCTTTCATGATAAATGCATGACTTTACATTTTTTTAAATTTATATTAAAAACTTCTGTCACCAATAGAAGCTGATAAATATTACACAAAAATTGCATTATGTCAATTGACAATAACACCTTGCAAGAGAGTAATGTATTAATTAATAGTTAAAATTAAGATACTATCAGCAAAAAACACATCCAACACTGGCTGGTATTTGCAAATTGAAGGACAAAATATCATGGATTGATAAATAGGATGTACAGATGCTGTCAATCTAAAAATATGTATACAGTAGTGTCCTGGTATTCAGGCACCAACAATGTGTAACTCACAACAACACAACCTACCAATATTAGCCAACAAAAAAATGATGAGCTGTGGCAGCAAGAGAACTGTTGAAATTAGGGATTTTATCAAATATTTATAGCTGAGTAACTATTAAGGCTAAAAATGTAACATTTATACTATTTGGAAAGTATTTCATTGCAGTTTCTGACCCTTTTCTTTTAAAAACAAGAGGAGAGTGTCCGTGAACGGGCACTGTGTCAGCTGAGTGTTTTTGATTTGTGAAGGTGATTAGAGGACAGAATAATTATCAGGAAAAGGGCTGTACAGAAATACAGTAAATGGTAACTGAACAGCAAGTTCGAAAGAAATTCCGAAGCTGACAGAAGAAAAGGATAAAAAAGTTGTGCCCTGTAAATGGTATGATGAAGGAAAATAACAAGGTAATTGTTTAAGTGTAAAAAATAGGTTAAAACATATTTAAAGAAATACTACAAATGCAATATCCTCGTTCGACCTTGAAGAAGGGGTCCAAGGTCAAATCTAACCACACAAATACATTCCCAGCCCATGATTGCCTATGGTTTACCATTCCAAACCTCTAGGACCAATTATAAATGAGTTATAAGCACTTTTAAGCTTGGCTGTCCTCATTTGACCTTGAAGGAGGGTTCCGAAGGTCAAATCTGACCATACCAAAAGATTCCGAGCCAATGATTTCCTATGGGATGGTTTACCATCCCAAATCTCTGTCACCAATAATAAGCGAGTTGTAGGCACTTTCAATTTTCGCTATCCTCATTTGACCTTGAAGGAGGGTTCCAAGGTCAAATCGGACCATATCAACAGATTCACAGCCCATGATTTCCTGTCTGTTTACCATCCCAAGCCTCTGGGACCAATAATAAGCGAGTTATAAGCACTTTTAAGTTTGGCTATCCTTGTTTGACCTTGAAGGAGGGGTCATTGAAGGTCAAATCTGACCACACCAAAAGATTCCCACCCCATGATTTCCTACAGGTTGGTTTATCATCCCAAACCTCTAGGATCAATAATAAGGGAGATATAAGCACTTTTCATGACTGACAAAAAACACCTGTGGTGGCCATCTTGTTTCTCAAAATGAGGCCAAAAATATTCCCAGACAACATTTTATGGTTATTAATATACGCTGCAAACTTAAGAAAGCTAGCTATAATATTTTTTTTCATCAGAGCAGTAATGGTGAAATCTCTCTCTACACACTGCGGCTATCCAGTGGATACAATGATTTACTCAACAGTGAGAACCTGAAAGTAGCTATTGCTCAGCTATGCCATGACATAGAGGTCTGCAATTTCACTATGTTATAGCTGACCAAAAATTCTGTGAATAACATATTTAACAAATTACTCTAAATGTAATAGTTTTCAAGTTACAACTGATTTACTCAACAGTGAGAACCTCAAAGGAACTATTACTCAGCTATGCAATGAGCTACATGTCTGAAATTTTACTGTGTTATAGCTAACCCAAAAGTAGGTGAACAACATATTTAAGCAAACTACTGTAAATGCAATAGTTTTCAAGCTACAACTGATTTACTCAATAGTGAGAACCTGAAAATAGCTATTGCTCCGCTATACCATGAGCTATAGGTCTGTAATTTCACTATGTTATAGCTGACCCAAAAGTAGGTGAACAATATATTTTAACAAAATACTCCAAATGCAATATTTTTCAAGTTACAGCTGATTTACTCAACAGTCAGTACCTGAGAATAGCTATTGCTCAGTTGTGCCATGAGCTATAGGTCTATAATTTCACTATGTTATAGCTGACCCAAAAGTAGCTGAATAACATATTTGCACAAATTTCTGTAAATGCAATAGTTTTCCAATTATAACTGATTTACTCAACAGTGAGAACTTCAAAGTAGCTATTACTCAGCTATGAAATGAGCCACAGGTCTGAAACTTCACTATGTTATAGCTGACCCCAAAATAGGTGAATAACATATTGAAACAAAATACTCTAAATGCAATAGTTTTCAAGTTATAAGTGATTTACTCAACAGTGATAACCTAAAAGTAGCTATTACTCAGCTATGCCATGAGCTACAGGTCTGAAATTTTACTATGTTATAGCTGGCCCAAAAGTAGCTGAATAACATATTTATACGAAATTCTCTAAATGCAATAGTTTTTAAGTTACAAGTGATTTTACTCATGATGGAAGTTACTGAAAAGCCCAAAAGTAGCTATTACTCACTTAGCTATTGAGACAGACACCCAACTTACTCACCATATTGTAGCTATGAAAAAAGTAGCTGAATAACATATTTTAACAAAATGCTCTAAATGCAACACTTTTTAAGTTATAAGTGATTTACTCAACAGTGATAACCTAAAAGTAGCTATTACTCAGCTATGCCATGAGCTACAGGTCTGAAATTTTACTATGTTATAGCTGACCCAAAAGTAGCTGAATAACATATTTATACGAAATTCTCTAAATGCAATAGTTTTCAAGTTATAAGCGATTTACTCAACAGTGATAACCTAAAAGTAGCTATTACTCAGCTATGCCATGAGCTACAGGTCTGAAATTTCACTATGTTATAGCTGATCCAAAAGTAGCTGAATAACATATTTATACGAAATTCTCTAAATGCAATAGTTTTTAAGTTACAAGTGATTTTACTCATAATGGAAGTTACTGAAAAGCCCAAAAGTAGCTATTACTCACTTAGCTATTGAGACAGACACCCAACTTACTCACCATATTGTAGCTATGAAAAAAGTAGCTGAACAACATATTTTCACAAAATGCTGTAAATGCAACACTTTTGAAGTTATAAGTGATTTAGTGCATGATTTCATGAATTTTAATGCATTAAAAATTATTAAAAAAATTTATTAAAAAAAAGTAAGACAGATCCAGGTCTCATACTCACACAAGAGAATCTACCTCTGGCCTAGTACATATATGCAAGATATGAGAGAAATCCCTGCAATAGTCACTGAGAAAATTGTGATAAAAAGTTGAAATTTTCACACTTTTGGTGGGGGTACCCCCCTTGTAATGTCTCTAGCAAACAGACGAACAGACAGATTTGCATGCCTTGAACAATTTTTCATCCTCGATAGATAAGGTACCTTTTAAAAAAACAGCATGTCTCTAGGCCTTGTAGTTTTGGAGAAGAAGTTGTTCACGCAGACGCGGACGCCCACGCCGCAGAGTGATGACATAATGTCAGCTGACTGACAAGTCAGCTGACATAAAAATTAAATGAGAAAATGAAATTCCACATTACTTTTAAATAACACAACTATCAAAAACTGCAATATTCTTACCACTGAAACATCACTACAACTGCATTTTAAACAGAAATATGCCAATTCGAAATTTCATCCATGCATATCAGGAGGCTCATGTAATGACATCATTTATTTCCAGTGAATAAAACTTAAATACAAAATATCATTTTCTGTATCATATGTCAATGGAATACTTTATTTCATGCCTTTTTTGTTTATACTACACATAGACCCAGAGAGTATTCCACCGATGGATACGGGTTGGCTGTTACTTGCATGGTCAGCAGATTTTGCCAACGTTGGGCCAACATTGACTAATGACTATTGACCACATGGTAAGTAGATTTTGCCACTGTTGTGCCAACATTGGCCCAACAGTTGCTTGCCAACCACTTCTCAGGCTGCATATCTCTATATTTTGCCGATGTTTGACCAACATTGACCCAACATTTGATTTTTTATTCAAAATGGCAGCGAGCAATAATAGTGGATTTTGAGAAACTTAGTAAAATATGATTTATTAAGGTATGTCTAAAGATCATATTTCAGTGAGCCCACAATTTTTAACTATTTAGTAATTTTAGACATAAAAATAATATTCTCATTATAAATTCACAATAAAATATATTATTTCTAAACATTTTTGACATTGGATTATGGGATATCACCTTAAGACATTGTTCCACCAATATAATGTTTGGTGACCTCACTTATCAGGGATTCCCTTAACTAAGACCCGCCCACAGTCTGTCAATCATTTTCTTTCTGTTAAATAGTGGTCGCATAACTCCATGCTGCAATTTGATTGGCTGATGCTATATTCGCCTTAGTGGGAGTACATTTTTTACTGATGGCTTGCCAACGTCTGACCGACATCGCCTCCCTTGGCCAAAAAGTCATCGGGCCAATGGTGGCTGCCAACGTCAGACCGATGGACATGTCAACACTGGGCCAATACCAGCATGCTATCTGGGGAGCAGGCTGAAACAAATTACTATTTTAAGGCCTACTGTAGAATATTTATGTCAGATATGACCTAAGCAAATAGTCTGTGAAACTTAAAAAAGTATGCTTGTTGTTTTATTAACTTAGAATTTAATTTTTGGACATATTACTTTGTATTTCTAAATAATAAATGCATATACAATGAATATTACAAATATAACAGCTTGAAATGTCAATTTTGCGGTAAAATCAGACAGTATTGTAACCGCCAATGTAATTACTTTTCCCATTCTTGACATATACATCAAAACTACACACCCTGTCACTAATGTTAAAAAGGGCATTAATGTTAGACAGTGACACAAAACAGGTAGCTAAACCAATTTTATAATGCATACACATTCATATATATAAACCAGGGTTCACTTGTTGCATTTCTTAATAATTTTAGAAAATTATGTAAAATCGAACAATATAATTTGCCAACTTGCCTAATATTAATACCGTCTAAACATTAGTGACATGGGTATAACAACTTAACGACAATTTATGTGACTGTTTTAAATCAAGATGATTAGGACTCCTCTTTGTTAGTTCTTAAATGTAAACATCAGAGATCCATAAAGGGAGGCTGAATTCCAGCAGTTCTGAAGGCACTTGTTGTTCTTTCGGCAAAGTGCAGGTGCTCTAGGTGTATTTCAAGGACTCACAGACATAAGCCATGGAATCTAGAAACCACAGATTAACGGATTCACTTATGATGTGACCAGAATCCTTATCTGGATTATGAATCCTTTGATCAACCTCAAGAGGTGGATTCAGGGAGTCAGATTCATTGGATTACCCATAGTTCTTTGCAAAATAATGGGAGCAAATTGCAGTTGCAAATTTTAAAAATTACTAGACATGGTTAACTTGGCTCTACTTTTTTGTGTGTAGAGCCGTCGCACGATCCCACATAAAACTGGAGATCTGATTTTAAACACAGATACTCCATAAATTTGTACACCCATGTATTCCCAGAACTATTGGGTCATATTGAGGTAACCACGTCTAAAAAATGTGATTTTTATGATATATAGTCATTTATCTTATTTTTTTCACTTTGGATTCTGATTTAGAGAAAATTGCATTTCACAAATATAGCTTATCCGAAGGATCCATATCTGAATCTGGATTGCACAGATTATGTCTGTGTAATACGCCTACTGCCCAGCAAGTATTACATACGAGACCAACAAGGGTCCCATATGGGATCTTATATAATAATAATAATAATAATAATTTATTTTCCCAAAGCAATTTATATATATATATAAATTTATAAATAATACATGTATGATTCAACACCAAGGACTTCAATAAGAAGTCAAATAGATAGTATATAATATTTAATTTACTGTATATATACAAGATATATGGTTTAATGATGTCTACTGACAATATCAATTACATATATAAATTTACTCTCGTCAGGGAGGAAATAGCTGAAGCCTAAGCTTTTCTAGGCTATTCCCTGCTTCCGGATAACTAATAAACTTAATATTTTACCCTAAGTTGAAACAACTCTAAAGAAAGAATACGAGAAATTGTGTATATATTATACTAGTTATCTATAATTTACTGTATGCTCAGTCATACTTCTGTAATAATAACTTTTTCACCTCCTTCTTAAATTTATACAAACAACATATTTTAGACACCTCTTTATTTAAGCCATTCCAAATTTTCACGCCATAGATTGACACACACCTTCTTTTTAACTCCGTTCTGGCATATTTATGATTAAATTTACCCAATTGCCTTGTTCTATAATGTAAACTTTTATCCTTTGTAAATAGTTTTTGTATGTTACATGGCAATTCCAGCTTATTAGCATTATACATTAAGATAAGCACTTTCAATTCAACAATTGGTCCTATATGGGGCCTATATATGTCAGTTCCCTATACCCAGATAGCATTCCGCCATCGGACCGACGTTGGCCCAACGTCAACACATCTGTCGGTCCGACGTTGGCTGCCGACGTTGGGCCAACGGCTTTTGGACCGTCGGGCCAACGTTGGCCCAACGTCGGCAAGCCAATGCTAAAAATTATATTCTATGTACAGCATCGGCCAATCAGATATGTTCACCAACAACTTTTTTAGTGCAAATTTATAATGAAAATATTATTTGTCTAAAATTATTAAATGGTTGCTTAAAATTTTTGGGCTCACTGAAATATGATTTTTAGACATACCATAATAAATTTTTTTTTCTAAGTTTCCCCAAATCCCCTATTATTGCTCGCCGCCATCTTGAACAAAAATCCGCCGTTGACCCAACGTTGGCCCAACGTCGGCAAAATATTGAGAAATCTAACCCGAGTAGGGGTTGGCAAGCTAACGTCGGCCCAACGTCGGCAAAATCTGCCGACCTTGCGACCAACAGCCAACGTCGGTCCGACGGCGGAATGCTATCTGGGTATGGGTCCCAGCCAGTTTTTCCAAACAGTTTGGGGATGGGGCCAATATGGTTTATCTATATGGGTAATACATGGGCCCCACATGGGACCATAGTGTTAAATAGAATGGGTCCCACATGGGCCCAATGGGTGATTTCAATGTGTTTCCAGGTTTGAGCGATAATACCATACTTTACACAAGTTATTTCTTATTTCGAAAATTACCAAACGACAACATATTATTAACACAGCAATACCCAAATTAATGGACTTGGGCCATTATCCTTTGCTGAGTAAGATATTTCCATTTGTTTTAAATTTGACATTATATGTTTTCAGTGCTGCAAGTAGAAAATAAAATTATTTTTTTTGTTTACATTGGACTACCCCAAAACGCATGATAGAATAAAGGGGGTTTTTTTGCCATTTTTACCCGGATTTGTTTTTCACCGAAACTAAAGGATCCTGCTGGGCATGAAACAGTGTTTTACATAGCTAAGCTAAATTTTGTATGGAGGTTTATTGTATGTGAATGCTTTATTAGCAATATCTTTTAACCGTTGCCTAGAGGTGGCAACCTCGTCTGTACTTGTGTGTCGAGCCATGGCATGACCCATCATATAGAACTGGAGATTTGCATAAAATCTTTTTCTGTTGAATAAAACTTGATAAAATGACTGAAAATAGGTTAATTGCAATTAAGAACAATTGATATTGAACCAAAAACACAACAGATACAATATATCTGCAAAATAAAAGTTATTTTCAAAAAACCTTCAAAATAAAAAAAATCATTTATTTTTAGTCAGCTATATTTGCATGCTGATTGATTGTTGAAGGCAATGTAACAAAATAGTTGTGGGAACAGCTGTGTGTACACATTTGTATGATATTTGTATTTTGTGCAAATCTCCAGTTCTATGTGGGGTTGTGCCACAGCACTACACACAAGTATAATAGGGATGAGGTAACCACGTCTAACTGTTGCCATGCTAACACTTTTTTTGTTTCTTTAACTTGCAAATTTTGTGGTACTTTACATAAGTAGTATATAGAGGGGAGTATACTCCCCTGTATATACTACTTACATTTCAAACCTCTTCATGGATTTTATCTAATGTTTCAGAATATGTTTATCCTGGTAGGAACTTGAGTTGTTTAGGTTTTGAACAACATCTATCTATTACTGCTGTCATGGCAATAGTTTTTTCTGTTGTTACTTATACTTTCGTGGATTCTTTACAGTTAAAATCCATACAGAGATCTTAACTAATAGTTCCAGGACATGTTTGTTGCTAAAGGAGCTGCAAGACTATTATGTTTTTCTGCAACAAATGGTAACAACTGTTACCATGAAAATACTTTTTCTATTTTATTTCTAATTTCATGGGTGCTTTACATTCAAAATCGAGACACAAATATTATCCAGATTGTCAGAATATCTTCGTTCCAAATAAAACTGGATCTGATTAGCTTTTTGGCAATATTTGGCAACTTGCCATGGCAACACATTTTTATGGTTTTATACTGTTGGTTTTAAAAGTCCTAAGGAGGCAATGTTGGATAGGTGACTTTACACTCCACATATAGTGAATGATCTTACTTGTTTGTTGTCTCACAAAAAAAGCAGGCAATAGCAGCCCCTTCTTTCTAGTATAAAGGAAGGACACAACAAAGACAGAAAGGAGCATGCAGTATACCTTATACAAACATATGGCAAATATCTTAAAAGAGGGCTATTCTAAAATTATATATAACAGAATTTACTAATTATTGCTGACATCTAGTAAAAACTTGGTAAGTGAAAGCTTTATATAAGTATACACGTCTGTGTGTTGGTCTGAAAACGGGCTTTTATTCTATATGTAGCAGCAAATGGGTTCATTGATGATCAACAAAAAAGCCTTGCTGTTGCACATAGGGGGATGGATCTTCCGGAGATGTATACTACATTTTAAGCAGTGATGAAGAGAAGTCTTTCCAGGATAACATTCAACTCTTTGATGGATATTTCATTCCCAAGGCGAATGTTACATTTGAAAGACATTTGTTCAGACAGATAGAACAATTGCTGGGAGAAACAGTTGACCAGTTTGTCTGCCATCTCAGACAGAAGGCCACCCAGTCATGTGAAGTATTTGTGGATAGAACCATCCGTGACAAGATAGTAGACAATTGCTCTGATCTAAAATTACAGTGAAAATTTCTCAAAACGTCTGGAAATGTAACACTATAAGAATTACAAAATACTGCACGAGCTCAAGAAGTGGTGGATCTTAAACTAAGATCGATGTCACACTTATAGCAAGATAATGCAGTGGCTAGACCCAGAGAGACAAGTAATAAAAGGGAAAGAAGGACACAAAATCATTTAAGGAAAGGAAACTAAACACTACAAATGTAATGGCACATGGCATTTTTCAAGGATAAGAATTGCCAATCTCGCCAGAGTTCCTGTCGAAAATATAGAAAGAATGGACATAATGCAGTTTGCTGTAAAACAAAAGCAGTTTCTTCCAAGAAAGCTTATTTTGTGGGTGAAGAATCAAAAGCCGTTAGTACCATGCAATGCAACAGGCTAGCGGTGACATGACTCAGAATGCTTTCAAAGTGGAGAATGTATACAACTCAAGGCAGGGCCTCATAATTTAAACTGATGGTTGGAGGTGTACAGCTTTCCTCTGTACTATTAGACTCTAGGGCATCACTGATTTTGATGGACAGAAACATGCAGGAATGGTTAAAAAACCGCAGGGATAAAATATCCCTTACAGAAATGTAGTAGAAAGCTGTTTGTCTATGGACAAACAACACCTGTAGAAGTGCTGGGGTAACTGACACTGATCTATGCTGTCTAGACAGTGGTAAAACATGCAGTGGGGTGTTCTCTGTGATAAGTGGGCCAGGCAGAACACTACTAGGAAAAGAAACTGCAGAGAAACTAGGTGTTTTAAGAGTTGGTCCTATAATACCAGGCCAAGTGTGCTCAGTAACAACAGAAGGCACAAATAAACATATTCTACAAGCACATCTTAGGGTTTTCAAAGATGTAGGGAAATTAAAAGACTATTAGTTGTCTCTGCATATTGATGAAAGTGTCAAACTGGTGGCCCAAGAGTAGTAAGGATGAGTGTATGGCATTATTTTTTGGCACCCCCCCATGAGGGGGGTGCCATGAAATAATGCTATACACTCCCAGAAACCCAAACCACGGACCATCTATCTGGGTAATTGGTGATCACAGGCCTCAGGGAGGGGGAAGGGGGGAATTAATAAATGGGGTTAATTAACCGTGAGGCTTTTTTAAAAGAGTGAGATTGTTGAAATGGTCACTGAAGGTAGTAGAATAAATCAATGGAATACAATATATTTATTCAAACTGAAGAATTTATAGCATTGTAGCTACTATACACACACACACACACACACACACATTTATAGAGTCACAGCAATTTAAACATGTACACATTTATAGCATCATAGTAAATAAGGGGTATTTAAATCTATCTAAATAACTAAAGGTATTTAAAGCTAAACACAAACTTATAAATTATAACATAACAGCAACTAATTTAAACATGTACAAATTTATAGCATCACAACAACTAAGGGGTATTTAAAATATGTAAACAACTGAAGGCATTTAAAGGTAAACATAAATTTATAGCATCACAACAACTAAGGGGTATTTAAAACACGTAAATAACTAAAGGCAATTAAAGCTAAACACGAATAGCATCACAACAACTAAAAGGCACTCATGCAAACTTAAAACATCACACTAGAAAAACAAGCACTATGGTACACCATTAACCAAGCTTTTTACCCTTAAAATATTAAACTAAAATACCAAAAAAGCCAGTTAAATATAACCCATTCTAAATAATCAAACACTGTATAGCATGGCTTTAGAATTCAACTATTGAATATAGAATTCAAGGTATTGTTCCCTCAAAGATGAGGGTGTCGCCTCGGGACCCCAACCGAGGCTCATTGTTGCCAGGATTCTAAGACTCTCGCGTTTATTAGGTTGTTACCGAATCTGGCTTTCCCGTACTGTAAACCCGCCTTGGCACACTCTCGAGCATCTACGTAATTCTTCTTGCTCGGCAATTTCTCCACATATTCAATTTTATAAGTATACTTTGCAATACTGGGGTGATATCTTATATGCTCCATTTTTTTTATTGTTTTTTTTTAATTTTTAAAAGTTTTTTAGTTTTTTTTATAACAATTCTAGCTCTAGTAAAACAGCATTCGCTCTGTTATCCAAGTCTTCAAGGATTTTATTCCAGTTACGATTACTTTTCCACTTTTATAAACCATATAATGCATCCCCTCTCTTATAAATCCAACAGCGTGGAAGATTTCCAGTTCATACGAACCTTGCAATTGCTGCACTATTTTCCAATACTCCACTTTTCCGTGTAAAGTATATATGGCACTCATAGTAATCATTTTTATTTTAAGCATCCTTACAGGATACCCCTTTCTTTCCACTAGCCTGGCATATTTTCTCAGTTGCTCTTTTCCTCCGTGACAAATGATTTTTCCAATAATTTTTCAAATGGCAATGAATGGTACTTGATGTCAAAAGACGTTTCTACAATATTCACCACATTTAACCGACATCCCAAATCGCTGTAAATCACTCGATGCGTCAACTTCACCATCTGGTCAGGGACTGCTCTCTAATTAGGCCTCTCCACATTATATATCTTGGATCGGACATCTCTCACTCGATCGTTTATAGATCTTCTCGTATATCGGTAGATTATTTGGTAACCCCCCGCTAATCCGAGAAGCAAAAATGGAATGATTGTTAAAAAGAAGGCCATAAGAAAACTTTGTTACCTTCTTTTATTTCAATGGTCAATAAAGGGTCTCTGGGGCAATTGCTGTTCACATAAATATGGCTTCTCAACCCCTCTAACTCTCTAAAGTCCGAATACCTATTTCCAATCCAAATTAACATAGCAAGATTAGGCCAGTCATCTAAATTGGGTATTTTGGATAAGGTGCTATTAACAATATCCAGCATATCTATATTCCATATATCTGACTGATTAAATCTCAGAAACTCTTCAATTTCTATACAGGATATTAAACTCAGAGACTTGTAGCATCGACACACCGCTGGTTCACCCCAAGGTTTGCAATAAAACCCGGGTATCCAAAAGAGTATCAAGAAATATTTCGTATCCATTGCGAATGACTCATTTTTATAGAATTTTTAAAGTATATTTCTGGTAGCATCCACTTTTATTTCAGCCGGAAAAGATGCGTACAGCAATACAGTAGCATTTTCTGGTAAAGCCTTAGCAAATTTTAAATTGATTCTGGTATGCCCGCATTTCTTCTGATTTACCACATCCCCGCCTACTCTTCCAAAAATTCTAAAGACATAGTAACCATCGGGATATTCTTTCATTTCTATACATTGGCCGTATCTGGGTTCTTCACACATTAGGGTCCAGTAAGCTTCAGAAAAATCTCCCTTGGTATACTTCAGGGTGATAGCTTGAGATGGAATAGGCACTCCATCTACCATAACCTCTGCGAAATTTAATTGGTAATTTTTAAAATTAAATGGATTTTCAGCATAATTACCGTTAAATGCGCTTCCGCAGCACAACACTATTTTTATCTCGGAGGGTATACTCCCGTGATACACGTCATCGGCAGACCATCCGTAACTTCCCTTTTCTATATTGAAAGCTTTCAAATCGGACTTCCAAAACGGGTACACGGCGCAATGCTTCGATATTCTTTTTTTGTGCTCTCCCACCATAGCAGGGCTTAGTTTCACCTGACAGGCTCTCAAAGAGATGTATTGTATTTGTACTTTGTAGTTGTCGGCGCTCTCGGTCATGAGTCGAAAAGGTAAAGGTGCTGGTAAAGTTTTATCCAAATCTGAATGCCGTTGACAATAAATCTCTTCTGTTGACAAATATCCATTCTAATAGGGCCTTCTAAAAAGACCATATTACCTTTATTCATCCGTTTGTACCTTCGGTTGAACTCGATATTATTGGTTGAGTCGCTATCCATCGTGAGCATAGTGAATCCATTCCATTTTTAGAATTTTAACGACAAAGAATCTGCATGAGTAAATTAGATTCGTACACCTCCATCACAAAAATATATCCTTTCGCACCATACTTCGACCTCTTATAGACTTTTTAACTCTCCCGACTGTATTTCCCCCCCCGGACATTTTAGTTACGTTATTATTACCAGTCTTCTTTTTCTGCACCAGTTTTTTTATACCTTTCTTCTTTTTTTCCATCGGTTTTACTATTCCTTTTTTCTTTTTCTGCGTCTGTTTTCCTATCCCTCTCTTCCTTTTGACCAACATTTCAGCCATTTCTGTTTGCCCTCGCACAGGACTGATTAATTTAAACAGATGGTATCCTTTTGGTATCCACATATTTATTCCTTAGATACAAATTACACTCTCAGTTGGTAAGGTTTTAAGTTTTTGATCGAGAATACTCAATCTTATACTATGCACCTTGGATTTGTTTGTTTCTACGATCTTTTATAAACTTTTCAAATATTCATCGCCCACCTGGCCACTCCCTTTTATTTTAGATACAAAAGTTAAGGCTATGGCTTGGCTAAGACCTTTTAGCAAATACAAATCCGGGTATTTAGGTAAAATACATTGTTTGTTGGGCAATAAATTTAGTTTAAAATCCTATGCATCGAGTGGCCAAATTTATAAAAGATGGTAGTTACATTTAGATGAAGACGTTTTATTCCTAGACACCGAAGAGTCACCATGAATAAAACATGCGAAAAGTGTGCAAAGGGTTTCGCTACTCCTTATTCATAAAGGAGACATATGTTTAGGAGGCACAAAACGGGTGCAATGTTGGGTTGGAATGAGAACAAAATTGTAAATCCATCATCGGCTGATCCCAGCAAGCATGATCATATGGGGCCTATGTGGGCTATAGGCGGGCAAATAGCAATATGGGTCCTATAAAGGATATATATGGGCACAGAATGCCCAAAGGGGGCCCATATTGGTCCCATTTATATAAAAATACTTAATGTTCTCTAAATAGTACAAAATGAGGAAAATAAAACAGATTTAATAATAGATTCATTTGGCATCATGTTGATTTGGACTTCGTAAAGAGTGGTAAACAAAACATTTATTATGACAATGTTTAATATGGGCCCCAGAATGGACTTTTATGGATGATTTACTGGTATAAGGGTCCCAGATAGGTCCCATATATAAATCCTAGAGGAAAAATGTAAATATATATAACAAGTGTTCTTTATTAACTTCTCATCTGATTTTGAATGAAAAAAATCCAAAAATAAAAAGGAAAAACAGCTCGCCACAAAAGGTTTTTAAATAAAAGTGTACACGCATATTGGTTGGATCTGTGAAGGTCAAAAATGGGTATAATATTCTCACAAGGGACCCTCATTATTATCACATACAATAGCCATTTTATAGCTCTGTAAATGTATTGTCAAGTTTTTTGTAAAAAATGTATTAAATTAAATTTATTGTATATCTCACTAATTAATAATCTAGTGGTTTATATTACCTTAATGTACCACAAACACCTTTTTCATGTATAAGAGTACAGAAATCCTAAGTCTACAGTTGTGGAAATGCTGTAAAATTTTAGTTTCTCTTAGTTTAACTCAAGGGGTTATTAATAGGTCCAACCCCCTATATCATGCAGTACAGATATGTTTATCTTTTCACACAGATAGTATTTTGAGGCAGTGCTAGGAAAATGGGAAAACACCCCATGGTGTGAAACAGGGTAGCCTTTCGTCACTAGGATACAAATTACAGTACAATTTAAAGATTATAAATATGTGTGAGAAATCTATGAAATTTGTAAAAATTGTGTAAATAAGGCTAAAATAATAAACTATGATATTTTTGGTGGGGATTCATAATGAAAAAAAATCTTTATTAATCAAATAATGCATGTGCTTAATTATATCAGTTAACTGAGGATTTCATCATGTGTTTTACTTGTGTCTTGACAAGGCTATGTAGCTGTTTTAGCTTGGGCCATCTGGAAAAAGGGTTTGGGTGAATCATTAAGTGATGAGTTTCTGATACACATTTCTGTATTCTGTATAAGACAAGCTTAGACACAAATGTGGTACATCATAAGATTTTGAACTTGAAATGATTTGAATTACATTCTGGAAATTGGATAATAGTATAGTATGAATCAAGATTGTATTGTACATTATTTACAAAGGCTTCATGAAAGTGTATTAAAATATTAGACAGAATATGTAGGCAAAGTGTGAAGGAAATTGCGGACTGTTCACACAGATCAACTCATTTTTGAGCTTCTATTACATGCGAGCTGAACAACAAATGGACCTTGTGTTGCTGGTGCACATTTAAAAACTGAGCCGGTCCATACATCTGAACCTATATGTAGGACCAAAAAGAACCTGGATGCAGTTTACCATATAGTGCCCTTGTCAGACCCACATATAACCCATATACAGAGCCCATACTGGTCCCATCACCAAACCATTTGCAAAAACCATCTGGGCCCCATGTTCAAATTACAAGTTGGGCCCATGTGGGACCCATTTATTTCACAATAAAGGCCCCATATGGGGCCCATATATGACCCTTATTGATAAACCATATTGGTCCCATCAGAAAACCGTTTGCAAAAACTGACTGGGGCCCATATAGGGCGCCCACAAAGGCCTCATATAAGAACCCATTTGGGACCCTTGTTGGTCTCATATGTAGTGCTGGCTGGGATCTTGCACGCGAAACGCCCAATGTTACATGCGTCACACATATAAACCCTAATGTGGCACACATAGCACCCGATGTCGCACACGTGGCACATGTATCACCCCATGAAGCACGAGATACATCGGTTATAACGCCTTATGTAAATAATGTAATGCCCGCTATAACACCCGAGACACCACAAGAAAAGTTTTTATCATCCGACGCAGCACAAGGATTGAGACAAATTTCTCCTCCACGTTTGAAAGTATCGTCAAAACTGGAGAATGCCTTTGCGTTTAGGCACCCGTTTACAATGTTATGGCAGGACTGACCTCTTGTGGAAAAACAACCTGGATGAAACATTTACTGCAACAGGCTGAAACAATGATAACACCTCCTCCCAAAAAGATCTTATGGATTTACAAAAGATGGCAGCCGTGTTACGCCGAGTTACAAGAAACTGTTCCTTATATCGAATTCATGCAGGGTATTAAACAGCGGGGTCCCTATGGTCAGCCTACCTTGTGCATCTACGATGACCTTATGAAAGATGCCACAAAAAATGTAGACGTATGCGAAATGTATACTGAAGGCTCTCACCATTGTAACTTAAGTGTAATTTGCCTGCTACAAAATTTGTACCATCGAGAGAAAGAAAACAGAACTATAAATTTAAATATGCAATATAACATACTGTTTAAAAATCTGTATGACCAGCAACAGGTGGTGCAGTTGGCGAGGCAGATGTACCCAAATAATTCTCACTCATTTTTTGACGCATTTCGTTTCGCTAGCAACAAGCCCTACGGATACTTACAGCGTGAAAAAAGGAGTTAAAGATATACATAAAATGGATAAGAGCCAATGGTCTTGCATCGATTGCGGTATTATTTTTGCATCTACAATGGACGTACAGAAACACATTAAAAGAGGGTGTCCCCAAAACGATGAGCCCCCTGTGAAAAGACTGTACAATGAAAATACGGACAAACCCGATGAATCTGGATGGGATAAAATAGTGCAAAGAGTGTATAGAAAGTACAATGACCAATACTCTGAAAAGGTTCAATTCTATGAGAAAGAAGGGTATTCCGAAGTAGAATCGAGACAAAAGGCCACATAAGACTTATTTTGGAAGTATAGAAAGGGTATTATGAAAAGTTAAGCTGATATTTTGACAACGGTGCATCGTTTGAAAAGGCTACAATACACCAGGAAGTGATGGAAGAGATCCAGACCTTAATGAATGAAAAACATTACCGATTTGTCCAGGCTTTGAAAATAGTTCTTCAACGAAACTTGTCTTTGTTCCATGAGCTTATTGACAGCGAAGAAGAAGACAATGACGATAGGAGTACGGATGAGGAATCCAATTCGCATACAGAGGAAGAAAGCTCTGAAACGGATGGGGGAATCCGATCCGCATGCACATGATGAAAGGTCCGCAGAAGGTTACAAGACCCCTTACAATTAGGCAGCTCCTGACAATGAGCCTCGGTTGGGATCCCGAGGTGATACCCTCATCTTTGAGGGAATAATACCTTCAGTTATGATAAAGGAAGGAAGGAAACCCTATGAAAATAAAAACTAGGATTTTAAAAAGCGCGTAATTTTATCGATGCAAATATGTCGCAGCAAGTGTAAGTAATATTAGTAATTATTCTTCTAAAAAAACCACATGCATTACCTGTGAGGCATGGTGTGTCACACGTGTGGTTTTATGTGTCACATGTGTTACATGTGCGATTTTTAATGTCACATGTGTTACATATGCGGTATCACATATCAATGTCACATGTGTTACATGTGCGATTTATGTGTCACATGTATTACATGTGCGGTGTTACATGTGCGATTTTGTGTCACATGTGCGATTTATGTGTTACATGTGTTGTGTAACATGTGTGATTTTGTGTCACATGTGTCACATGTGTTACATGTGCGATTTATCTGTTACATGTGTGGTGTGACATGTGTTACATTGCGATTTATGTGTTACATGTGTGGTATCGGGTGTCACATGTGTTATAATGAAAGCTTTGGTATAGTTGAAATTTGATTTTCCGTTATCTCTCATATATGGTTATGTTTGGTATCAGAATGTTTGTCTGGACTCACTGATTAAGACTCTTTTTGAAATTTTAAAATCCGACTATCCCTCACAGAGTTAGGGTTGTTTGAAGATTGCAAATTATGAGTCTCTTAAGGTAATTAATGAATATTTTTTTCAATTTTTTATTAATGGTTTAACAGGAGTGTTTTTGGTATCAAAACGTATGTCTGGACTCACTGATTAAGACCCTTTTTTTAATTTTTAAATTCCGACTATCCCTTGCAAAGTTATGACCTTTTAAAATTTATACATTTGGAAGCCTCCAAATTATGACCAATGACTCTTTCATGATTAATGAACCGTAATGAGCATCTGTGAGTTCTTTCAAACTGCTGGGGATAATAGCCTGAGAGTCTAGTTGAGTATTTTCCAAAGCCATGCCATACAGTGTTTGCTTATTTTGAATGGGTTATATTTAACTGGCTTTTTTTGGTATTTTAGTTTAATATTTTAAGGGTAAAAAGCTTGTTTAATGGTGTACCATAGTGCTTGTTTTTCTAGTGTGATGTTTTAAGTTTGCATGAGTGTCTTTTAGTTGTTGTGATGCTATTCATGTTTATCTTTAAATGCCTTCAGTTGTTTACATGTTTTAAATACCCCTTAGTTGTTGTAATGCTATAAATTTGTACATGTTTAAATCGCTGTGACTCTATAAACTTGTGTTTATAGTTGCTACAATGCTATAAATTCTTCTATTTGAATAAATGTATTGCATTCCATTGATTTATTCTGCTACCTTCAGTGACCATTTCAATAATCTCACTCTTTTAAAAAACCTCACGGATCATTAACCCCATTCATTAATTCCCCCTTCCACCTCCCTAATTATATGATCGCTGATTACCCTGACAGATGGTCCGTGGTTTGGGTTTCTGGGGGTGTATAGCATAGTTTTCAAGGCACCCCCATCATGGGGGGTGCCAAAAAACTATGCCATACACCCGTCCTTACTACTGCCAAGCTGTGAGGAGATTACCATTTGGTATGACAGAGAGAAAGTGGACAGAAAACGGGATGAACTACTGAAAGAAAGACGTTATTGAGGAAGTGAACAGTTTCCCAACAAAGTGTGTTTCTCCTGTTGTTGCTGATCCCAAATCAAGCAAAGATATTAGACTCTGTCTGGTTATGAAAATGGCAAATAAAGCAGTGATTAGGAAAAGACACTACATGCCTACAATTGAAGAAGTTCTGTTGGATTTGCAAAAGTCTTCAATAAGTGTGATCTGAAGTGGGGGTTTCATCAGATTGAGCTGGATCAAAAGTTCTGGAAAATAATTACATTCATTACACACTGAGGGTTGTACAGGTACAAAGGACTGTTATTTTAAATAACTTCTGTACCTGAAAAATATAAAAAAATCATTCAAGATGTATTACAAGATGCCCTCATGTAACAAACATAGCAGATTACCTGATAGTATATGGGAAGGAAATGAATTGAATCTTGTGGATGTTACCCAATGGGATAAATATATACATGTATATCTAGTTAAATCTGTGTAAAATTAGGCATCACGAAAGAACTTAACATATGTGTGCATCCTTTTCAATCTATAAAGCTCTTGACACAGTACAATCCTACCGAATTCTTGTAGAGATCTTCAGTGGTCTACTTTGTTAGCAGGTTTGGCATCTAATGGCTATCACCTCTGTATGGTCTTTCACCACACATGTGGCAGTTCTAAGTGTCTGCTCAAATATGACCCTGAATGTTGAACTGGATGTAAAACCCTAACTTTTAATCTTTGAATTCTTTCCTTTCCAGATATTGAGTTATATGTGGAAATAACAATGTGTAACAATTAAGTATATATTTTGAGTTTGAAATATATGACAATCATACAATTAATTATTTTCTGTATTTCTTTGTTTTTCATTGATATAGCTGATGTTTCTTTTTTTATTGCATACTTGAACCTGAAGTAATGTACATATGACCTTTGAGTTTGCAATAAAATCTGACTCCCCATATATATTTATACACACTCTCATAGCACCACTGCAAATCCGAGATTTGTATGAGTGCATAATGACAAAGTTTTGTAGCACCACGTACTGCAAATCTGAGATTTGGTTGAGTGCATGCTGTAAATTTAAAGAATTTGATCTTCAAGCAGCTTTACTATATGTAAAATATTGTTAGAAAACCCCAAGAAAATCTGTGATCTCATACCTCCTCATGAATATTAATGAGTTGGGTGATGTGGTCGTGCGTTTTAAGTATTTGATCTTCAAGCAGCTTATTTAAATATTGTTAGAAAACCTCAAGGAAATCCGTGATCTCATATCTCATCATGAATATTTATGACTTGGTTGATGTGGTCGTGAGTTTAAAGTATTTGATTTTCAACAGTCTTACTATATATAAAACCCCACATAAATTTATGACCTCTATAGAGATGCGTTAAAGAGGTGCGATAAGAAGTGCGATCCGGGAAAAATCCGGTTCCGAATCCGGTTGCGAGTTTTATAATCTACCTCGTTTAAATCGTGACTTTCATTTTGCAGCATTTTACAACTTTCGTTTATTGTAAACAAAACAAAACTACAGTAGAACTGAAGGTAGACCGATTAATCTGTCTCTCAGCCAATTTTTAAAAGATTGATGTATTGGCGAGAGACAGATGGCATTAGTATGCAAAAAACATAAACGTCATGAAGGGCAACAAGTGGCACACATCCTGACATTAAACATGTACACGGGTGGCATTGATTTGGGACGGCCATCAATTTGGGACACTTTTTACATTTGGAGATAATAAACTGTTTGTTTGACTTGGCACCATAAACAATGAATACAGAAGTATTACCTCATTTATACATGTGATTATATCCCACTGGTACTGTACATTTAGCATTTATATGCAACAATTTATAGAGAAGAAAATACCACACCTTCTCCATATCCATCTAATGGAAAATATCCTTGTGTTATCACCAAAGTACAAGATCAGTCCAAAACAATAATCACTAAACATTTTTATTGTATCTTCTATCTGGACACATATAATTAACTTTGAGTAATTTTATATTTATTGTAAACAAGGCTGTCACTACTCTAGGTGACTATGCCATACTATTCCAATATGGCAGCCAAAATTCTCATCTCCAATAAAGTACTTTTAAAATAAATGTCTTTTTTGGCTTATTTTATACAATTTCTATGGCTAATACACGATGAAAGTCAAGTAACTGATGTTTGTCTTTTATTTACAAAAGTTTGGGGACCAATAACAGTGAATGTCTCAATTTAGTGGATTGTAATTTGGGGGTTTCCCAGAAGTGTCCCAAATCAATGACCCTTTGTTTTTGGGAACATTATTCAGTTTTTGTCTAATTTCAGCTTTTACAAAGATAGAAATAGAAAAATTGATTAGCACACAATGTAATATTGGTGCTCTTCTGTTTACTAATATGCATGAAACTGTACATATATGTTAAGAAATGGCAAAAAACGGTAAAACCAGGATAAAACTGTCCCAAATTGATGTCACCCGTGTACTAGGCTACCACCTTGAGTAACAAGGATGTGCCCCGCATTAAAAGAAATAAACTTTTTGCATAGTTAATGGATATATTTACCAAAATATATTTCACTTGCCAAATTTTATCATTGTTTATACAAACAGGAAGTGCAGAAAAAGTGTCTATATTGCTGCAAACACAGAAAATTGTGTTCCTGCATCTAAATGCTTTCTACTGTTAATACATATAAGTGCATATTTTAAAGTTTAAAGGGACGGTAATTTTCAGATATTGAAGTTTTTTGTGTAGCGAGGAACTCTGTCCCAAAATGCCATCCATCAGTTTTAAAAAGGCATATTTTGGGACAGAAAACTCGGTCTAAACTGAAGGTACAGAAAAAACTACTGTACCATTCTTTATCATATTTGTTTAAGGACTTTAAACTATTACATGAGATTGAGATGGTATTTCAAAAGGAACAGGTTAAACAGTACTAACCCCACCTCCATACCACAGTCGCTTAATTAGAGGTGGTTACCTCGGCTCTACTTTACTTGCGTGTAGAGCCGTGGCACGACCCCACATAAAACTGGAGATTTGCATAAAACACAAACACCATAAAAACTATACACAAAACTGTTCCCACAACTATTTTGTTACATTAACCTCAACAGTCAGTCAACATGCAAGCATATTTGACAAAAAAATTAAACTATATTAAATTTCTTCATTTTCAATACTTTTTGGACCATTTCTCCAAAACTTTGAAAATGCTTTTTTGTTATAAAACCTGTATAAAATAGCATATATATTTGACACATATTGTATTTGTTGTGTCCTTGGCTTAATATCAACTGCTTTTAAATATATCAAACCATTTTGAGTCAGTTTATCAAGTTTTATTCAACAGAAAATGATTTTTTTGCAAATCTCTAGTTTTATGTGGGGTAGTGCCACGGCTCTACACGCAAGTAAGTAGAGCCGAGGTAACCACGTCTATCGCTTAATAAGCCTTATTGGAGTTCCGTTCCTGGAAAATGTATGTGGATAAACAAATCTACGTAGATCTAAACCAGGAAGTGACTGAAACATGATAAAAATGTAAAAATATGCATGTTTTCTTGTATATCACACATCATGCTTAATGATGATAGATAAAAACTTACCATCTACTGTAGATGAACAAAATCGTCATTTTTATCTCCCGCCGGGCTTTAGCCCGGGAGGGAGATTATGAAATGATGCCTGTGCGTGCGTGCGTGTGTGCGTGCGTTAGTTAGTCACGCAGATTCCTCCAAAACTACTACAGCTACAGATTTTTTGTAAATTAATTGTCCCAATGAATTTTCACGCCCTTGAAAATTTTTTTGGTTTTATGGACTTAGTCCTAAAGATAACTGAGTAATAGCTATCTTAGCTACTTGGAGTAAAGGGCTCATAAATCAAAAACTATTGCAGTTACAACTTTTTCTTCAAATATGTTGTTCAGCTACTTTGTCCTTAGCTATAAGATGGTACATAGTTTGGGGTCCCATTGCATGCCATAAGTGAGTAATAGCTATTTTCTCATTTGTAGCTAAATAACAAAAGGAGTAAATGTCAAATATCTTCAAAAGTATTAGAGTTACAGAAATCTTTTCAAATATGTTGTTCATCTACTTTTTGGTAAGCTATCACATAGTAAAGTTTCAGACCTGTTGCACCTTGGATAGCTGAGTAATAGCTACTTTGAAATTCTGACTGTTGAGTAAAGCCATTGTAACTCCAAAACTATTGCAGTTAGAGTGTTTTCCTAAAATATGTTGTTCAGCTACTTTGTCCTTAGCTATAAGATGGTACATAGTTTGGGGTTCTATTGCATGCCATAAGTGAGTAATAGCTATTTTCTCATTTGTAGCTAAATAACAAAAGAAGTAAATGCCAAGTATCTTCAAAAGTATTACAGTTACAGAAATCTTTTCAAATATGTTATTCATCTACTTTTGGGTAAGCTATCACATAATAAAGTTTCAGACCTGTTGCACCGTGGATAGCTGACTAAGCTGAGTAATAGCTACTTTCAAATTCCGACTGTTGAGTAAAGCCATTGTATCTCCAAAACTATTGCAGTTAGAGTGTTTTCCTAAAATATGTTGTTCAGCTACTTTGTCCTTAGCTATAAGATGGTACATAGTTTGGGGTTCTATTGCATGCCATAAGTGAGTAATAGCTATTTTCTCATTTGTAGCTAAATAACAAAAGAAGTAAATGCCAAATATCTTCAAAAGTATTAGAGTTACAGAAATCTTTTCAAATATGTTATTCATCTACTTTTGGGTAAGCTATCACATAGTTAAGTTTCAGACCTGTTGCACCATGGATAGCTGAGTAATAGCTACTTTCAAATTCCGACTGTTGAGTAAAGCCATTGTATCTCCAAAACTATTGCAGTTACAATGTTTTCCTAAAATATGTTGTTCAGCTACTTTGTCCTTAGCTATAAGATGGTACATAGTTTGGGGTTCTATTGCATGCCATAAGTGGGTAATAGCTATTTTTTCATTTGTAGCTAAATAACAAAAGAAGTAAATGTCAAATATCTTCAAAAGTATTAAAGTTAGTGAAATCTTTTCAAATATGTTGTCCATCTACTTTTTGGTAAGCTATCACATAGTAAAGTTTCAGACCTGTTGAACCTTTGATAGCTGAGTAATAGCTACTTTCAAATTCCGACGGTTGAGTAAAGCCATTGTAACTCCAAAACTATTGCAGTTAGAGTGTTTTCCTAAAATATGTTGTTCAGCTACTTTGTCCTTAGCTATAAGATGGTACATAGTTTGGGGTTCTATTGCATGCCATAAGTGAGTAATAGCTATTTTCTCATTTGTAGCCAAATAACAAAAGAAGTAAATGTCAAATATCTTCAAAAGTATTAAAGTTAGGGAAATCTTTTCAAATATGTTGTCCATCTACTTTTTGGTAAGCTATTACATAGTAAAGTTTCAGACCTGTTGAACCTTTGATAGCTGAGTCATAGCTACTTTCAAATTCCGACTGTTGAGTAAAGCCATTGTATCTCCAAAACTATTGCAGTTAGAGTGTTTTCCTAAAATATGTTGTTCAGCTACTTTGTCCTTAGCTATAAGATGGTACATAGTTTGGGGTTCTATTGCGTGCCATAAGTGAGTAATAGCTATTTTCTCATTTGTAGCTAAATAACAAAAGAAGTAAATGTCAAATATCTTCAAAAGTATTAAAGTTAGGGAAATCTTTTCAAATATGTTGTCCATCTACTTTTTGGTAAGCTATCACATAGTAAAGTTTCAGACCTGTTGAATCTTTGATAGCTGAGTAATAGCTACTTTGAAATTCTGATTGTTGAGTAAAGCCATTGTAACTCCAACACTATTGCAGTTAGAGTGTTTGCCTAAAATATGTTGTTCAGCTACTTTGTCCTTAGCTATAAGATGGTACATAGTTTGGGGTTCTATTGCATGCCATAAGTGAGTAATAGCTATTTTCTCATTTGTAGCTAATTGAGAGCTTTCACTTGGTGAAGTTTCAGACCCTTAGCTAATTACTCACCTACTCAAAATGAGTAAATGCGAATTATCTCTAAAAGTATTGCAGATAGCCAATTTTTCTCAACTCATTCACCTACTTTTGGAAGAGCTTTCACATGGTCAAGTTTCAGACCCGTAGCTAATTACTCAAAATGAGTAAATGCTAATTATCTGTAAAAGTATTGCAGATAGCCAATTTTTCTCAAATAACTCATTCACCTACTTTTGGGAGAGCTTTCACTTGGTCAAGTTTCAGACCCGTAGCTAATTACTCACCTACTCAAAATGAGTAAATGCTAATTATCTCTAAAAGTATTGCAGATAGCCAATTTTTCTCAAATAACTCATTCACCTACTTTTGAGAGAGCTTTCACTTGGTGAAGTTTCAGACCCGTAGCTAATTATTCACCTACTCAAAATGAGTAAATGCAAATTATCTGTAAAAGTATTGCAGATAGCCAATTTTTCTCAAATAACTCATTCACCTACTTTTGGAAGAGCTTTCACTTGGTGAAGTTTCAGACCTGTAGCTAATTATTCACCTACTCAAAATGAGTAAATGCTAATTATCTCTAAAAGTATTGCAGATAGCCAATTTTTCTCAAATAACTCATTCACCTACTTTTGAGAGAGCTTTCACTTCGTGAAGTTTCAGACCCGTAGCTAATTATTCACCTGCTGAAAATGAGTAAATGCTAATTATCTCTAAAAGTATTGCAGGTAGCCAATTTTTCTCAAATAACTCCTTCAGGTACTTTTGGAAGAGCTTTCACATGGTGAAGTTTCAGATCCGTAGCTAATTACTCACCTACTCAAAATGAGTAAATGCGAATTATCTCTAAAATTATTGCAGATAGACAACTTTTCTCAAATAACTCGTTCATCTACTTTTGGGAGAGCTTTCACTTGGTAAAGTTTCAGACCTGTAGCTAATTATTCACCTGCTGAAAATGAGTAAATGCTAATTATCTCTAAAAATATTGCAGGTAGCCAATTTTTCTCAAATAACTCCTTCACATACTTTTGGAAGAGCTTTCACATGGTCAAGTTTCAGATCCGTAGCTAATTACTCACCTACTCAAAATGAGTAAATACGAATTATCTCTAAAAGTATTGCAGATAGCCAATTTTCTCAAATAACTCATTCACCTACTTTTGGGAGAGCTTTCACATGGTGAAATTTCAGACCCATAGCTAATTACTCACCTACTCAAAATGAGTAAATGCTAATTATCTCTAAAAGGATTGCAGATAGCCATTTTTTGTCAAATAACTCATTCACCTACTTTTAGGAGAGCTTTCACTTGGTGAAGTTTCAGACCCATAGCTAATTACTCATCTACTCAAAATGAGTAAATGCTAATTATCTCTAAAAGTATTGCAGATAGCCAATTTTTCTCAAATAACTCATTCACCTACTTTTGGGAGAGCTTTCACATGGTGAAGTTTCAGCCCCATAGCTAATTACTCACCTGCTCAAAATGAGTAAATGCTAATTATCTCTAAAAGTATTGCAGATAGCCAATTTTTCTCAAATAACTCATTCATCTACTATTGGGAGAGCTATCACTTGGTGAAGTTTCAGACCCGTAGCTAATTATTCACCTACTCAAAATGAGTAAATGCTAATTATCCCTAGAAGTATTGCGGATAGCCTTCACATGGTAATTACTCACCTACTCAAAATGAGTAAATGCTAATTATCTCTAAAAGTATTGCAGATAGCCAATTTTTCTCAAATAAGTCATTCACCTACTTTTGGGACAGCTTTCACTTGGTGAAGTTTCAGACCTGTAGCTAATTACTCACCTACTCAAAATAAGTAAATGCCTATTATCACTAAAAGTATTGCGGATAGCCAGTATTTCTCAAATAACTCATTCACCTACATTTTGGAGAAGTTTCACATGCTTAAGTTTTTTTTATGAATTTTTTAAATAAATTTTAATACATTAAAATTAATTAAATCATGCACTAAATCAATTATAACTTGAAAAGTACTGCATTTAGAGCACTTTGTGCAAATATGTTATGCAGCTACTTTTGGGTCAGCTATAACATAGTAAAATTTCAGACCTGTAGCTCATGGCATAGCTGAATAATAACTACTTTTAGGTTATCACTGTTGGGTAAATCACTTATAACTTGAAAACTTTTGCATTTACATTATTTAGTTTCGGTATGTTATTCACCTATTTTGAGGCAGCTATAACATAGTAAAATTCCAGACCTGTGGCTCATTGCATAGCGGAGTAATAGCTACTTTGAAGTTCTTACTCAACACTAAATCATTTATAACTTGAAAAGTATTACATTTAGAGCATTTTGTTAAAATATGTCATTCACCTACTTTTTCCATAGCAACAACATGGTGAGTAACTTGGGTGTCTATCTGAATAGCTAAGTGAGTAATAGCTACTTTTGGGCTTTTCACTAACTTCCATCATGAGTAAAATCACTTGTAACTTGAAAACTATTGCATTTAGAGAATTTTGTGCAAATATGTTATTCACCTACTTTTGGGTCAGCTATAACATACTAAAATTTCAGACCTCTAGCTCGTGCCATAGCTGAGTAATAGCTACTTTTGCCTTTGCCGGTGGATACATTTTGCATCTGGCCACAGATGCATCCTTGGTCTATTTTCAAATAACTCCTTCACATACTTTTGGAAGAGCTTTCACATGGTCAAGTTTCAGATCCGTAGCTAATTACTCACCTACTCAAAATGAGTAAATACGAATTATCTCTAAAAGGATTGCAGATAGCCAATTTTTCTCAAATAACTCATTCACCTACTTTTGGGAGAGCTTTCACATGGTGAAGTTTCAGCCCCATAGCTAATTACTCACCTGCTCAAAATGAGTAAATGCTAATTATCTCTAAAAGTATTGCAGATAGCCAATTTTTCTCAAATAACTCATTCACCTACTTTTGAGAGAGCTTTCACTTGGTGAAGTTTCAGACCCGTAGCTAATTATTCACCTACTCAAAATGAGTAAATGCAAATTATCTGTAAAAGTATTGCAGATAGCCAATTTTTCTCAAATAACTCATTCACCTACTTTTGGAAGAGCTTTCACTTGGTGAAGTTTCAGACCTGTAGCTAATTATTCACCTACTCAAAATGAGTAAATGCTAATTATCTCTAAAAGTATTGCAGATAGCCAATTTTTCTCAAATAACTCATTCACCTACTTTTGAGAGAGCTTTCACTTCGTGAAGTTTCAGACCCGTAGCTAATTATTCACCTGCTGAAAATGAGTAAATGCTAATTATCTCTAAAAGTATTGCAGGTAGCCAATTTTTCTCAAATAACTCCTTCAGGTACTTTTGGAAGAGCTTTCACATGGTGAAGTTTCAGATCCGTAGCTAATTACTCACCTACTCAAAATGAGTAAATGCGAATTATCTCTAAAATTATTGCAGATAGACAACTTTTCTCAAATAACTCGTTCATCTACTTTTGGGAGAGCTTTCACTTGGTAAAGTTTCAGACCTGTAGCTAATTATTCACCTGCTGAAAATGAGTAAATGCTAATTATCTCTAAAAATATTGCAGGTAGCCAATTTTTCTCAAATAACTCCTTCACATACTTTTGGAAGAGCTTTCACATGGTCAAGTTTCAGATCCGTAGCTAATTACTCACCTACTCAAAATGAGTAAATACGAATTATCTCTAAAAGTATTGCAGATAGCCAATTTTCTCAAATAACTCATTCACCTACTTTTGGGAGAGCTTTCACATGGTGAAATTTCAGACCCATAGCTAATTACTCACCTACTCAAAATGAGTAAATGCTAATTATCTCTAAAAGGATTGCAGATAGCCATTTTTTGTCAAATAACTCATTCACCTACTTTTAGGAGAGCTTTCACTTGGTGAAGTTTCAGACCCATAGCTAATTACTCATCTACTCAAAATGAGTAAATGCTAATTATCTCTAAAAGTATTGCAGATAGCCAATTTTTCTCAAATAACTCATTCACCTACTTTTGGGAGAGCTTTCACATGGTGAAGTTTCAGCCCCATAGCTAATTACTCACCTGCTCAAAATGAGTAAATGCTAATTATCTCTAAAAGTATTGCAGATAGCCAATTTTTCTCAAATAACTCATTCATCTACTATTGGGAGAGCCATCACTTGGTGAAGTTTCAGACCCGTAGCTAATTATTCACCTACTCAAAATGAGTAAATGCTAATTATCCCTAGAAGTATTGCGGATAGCCTTCACATGGTAATTACTCACCTACTCAAAATGAGTAAATGCTAATTATCTCTAAAAGTATTGCAGATAGCCAATTTTTCTCAAATAAGTCATTCACCTACTTTTGGGACAGCTTTCACTTGGTGAAGTTTCAGACCTGTAGCTAATTACTCACCTACTCAAAATAAGTAAATGCCTATTATCACTAAAAGTATTGCGGATAGCCAGTATTTCTCAAATAACTCATTCACCTACATTTTGGAGAAGTTTCACATGCTTAAGTTTTTTTTATGAATTTTTTAAATAAATTTTAATACATTAAAATTAATTAAATCATGCACTAAATCAATTATAACTTGAAAAGTACTGCATTTAGAGCACTTTGTGCAAATATGTTATGCAGCTACTTTTGGGTCAGCTATAACATAGTAAAATTTCAGACCTGTAGCTCATGGCATAGCTGAATAATAACTACTTTTAGGTTATCACTGTTGGGTAAATCACTTATAACTTGAAAACTTTTGCATTTACATTATTTAGTTTCGGTATGTTATTCACCTATTTTGAGGCAGCTATAACATAGTAAAATTCCAGACCTGTGGCTCATTGCATAGCGGAGTAATAGCTACTTTGAAGTTCTTACTCAACACTAAATCATTTATAACTTGAAAAGTATTACATTTAGAGCATTTTGTTAAAATATGTCATTCACCTACTTTTTCCATAGCAACAACATGGTGAGTAACTTGGGTGTCTATCTGAATAGCTAAGTGAGTAATAGCTACTTTTGGGCTTTTCACTAACTTCCATCATGAGTAAAATCACTTGTAACTTGAAAACTATTGCATTTAGAGAATTTTGTGCAAATATGTTATTCACCTACTTTTGGGTCAGCTATAACATACTAAAATTTCAGACCTCTAGCTCGTGCCATAGCTGAGTAATAGCTACTTTTGCCTTTGCCGGTGGATACATTTTGCATCTGGCCACAGATGCATCCTTGGTCTATTCTCAAATAACTCCTTCACATACTTTTGGAAGAGCTTTCACATGGTCAAGTTTCAGATCCGTAGCTAATTACTCACCTACTCAAAATGAGTAAATACGAATTATCTCTAAAAGGATTGCAGATAGCCAATTTTCTCAGATAACTCATTCACCTACTTTTGGGAGAGCTTTCACATGGTGAAATTTCAGACCCATAGCTAATTACTCACCTACTCAAAATGAGTAAATGCTAATTATCTCTAAAAGTATTGCAGATAGCCAATTTTTCTCAAATAACTCATTCACCTACTATTGGGAGAGCTTTCACTTGGTGAAGTTTCAGACCAGTAGCTAATTGTTCACCTACTCAAAATGAGTAAATGCTAATTATCTCTAAAAGTATTGCGGATAGCCAATTCTTCTCATATAACTCATTCACCTACTTTTGGGAGAGCTTTCACTTGGTGAAGTTTCAGACCTGTAGCTAATTACTCACCTACTCAAAATGAGTAAATGCTAATTATCTCTAAAAGGATTGCAGATAGCCATTTTTTGTCAAATAACTCATTCACCTACTTTTAGGAGAGCTTTCACTTGGTGAAGTTTCAGACCCATAGCTAATTACTCACCTGCTCAAAATGAGTAAATGCTAATTATCTCTAAAAGTATTGCAGATAGCCAATTTTTCTCAAATAACTCATTCACCTACTTTTGGGAGAGCTTTCACATGGTGAAGTTTCAGCCCCATAGCTAATTACTCACCTGCTCAAAATGAGTAAATGCTAATTATCTCTAAAAGTATTGCAGATAGCCAATTTTTCTCAAATAACTCATTCATCTACTATTGGGAGAGCCATCACTTGGTGAAGTTTCAGACCCGTAGCTAATTATTCACCTACTCAAAATGAGTAAATGCTAATTATCCCTAGAAGTATTGCGGATAGCCTTCACATGGTGAAGTTCCAGACCCGTAGGTAATTACTCACCTACTCAAAATGAGTAAATGCTAATTATCTCTAAAAGTATTGCAGATAGCCCATTTTTCTCAAATAAGTCATTCACCTACTTTTGGGACAGCTTTCACTTGGTGAAGTTTCAGACCTGTAGCTAATTACTCACCTACTCAAAATAAGTAAATGCCTATTATCACTAAAAGTATTGCGGATAGCCAGTATTTCTCAAATAACTCATTCACCTACATTTTGGAGAAGTTTCACATGCTTAAGTTTTTTTATGAATTTTTAAAATAAATTTTAATACATTAAAATTAATTAAATCATGCACTAAATCAATTATAACTTGAAAAGTACTGCATTTAGAGCACTTTGTGCAAATATGTTATGCGGCTACTTTTGGGTCAGCTATAACATAGTAAAATTTCAGACCTGTAGCTCATGGCATAGCTGAATAATAACTACTTTTAGGTTATCACTGTTGGGTAAATCACTTATAACTTGAAAACTTTTGCATTTACATTATTTAGTTTCAGTATGTTATTCACCTATTTTGAGGCAGCTATAACATAGTAAAATTCCAGACCTGTGGCTCATTGCATAGCAGAGTAATAGCTACTTTGAAGTTCTTACTCAACACTAAATCATTTATAACTTGAAAAGTATTACATTTAGAGCATTTTGTTAAAATATGTCATTCACCTACTTTTTCCATAGCAACAACATGGTGAGTAACTTGGGTGTCTATCTGAATAGCTAAGTGAGTAATAGCTACTTTTGGGTTTTTCACTAACTTCCATCATGAGTAAAATCACTTGTAACTTGAAAACTATTTCATTTAGAGAATTTTGTGCAAATATGTTATTCACCTACTTTTGGGTCAGCTATAACATACTAAAATTTCAGACCTCTAGCTCGTGCCATAGCTGAGTAATAGCTACTTTTGCCTTTGCCGGTGGATACATTTTGCATCTGGCCACAGATGCATCCTTGGTCTAGTCTCTAAAAGTATTACAGGTGGGCAATTTCTTTTAAATAAGTCATTCACCTACTTTTGGGTGATCTACCACATAGTGAAGTTGCAGAACTGTAGCTCTTTAGATGGCAGAGTAATAGCCACTAAAATAAGTAAATGTCTTGTATCTCTAAAAGTAGTACAGATAGGCTATTTCTTCTAAAGACGTGCTTCCCTACTTTGAGTTGATCTGCATAATGAAGTGGCAGAACTGTAGCTCTTTGGATGGCAAAGTAATAGCTACTAAAATGAGTAAATGCCTTTTGTCTTTAAAAGTATTGCAATCAAACATTAAACTTGTCACTTCTACATGTGCCTCCATCTCGCAGGAAAATTTATATTCCACTATCTTTAGGACATCTAATTTATACGGCGGGAGATAAATGCATGCGTCAGAATGCTTGTTTAATGCTAAAATATACATAAAACCATTGTTTTAAGTCTTCTAAGGTGAGCGAAAATGGGAATTTTAAGAACTGCATGAAACTATTTTTGGTATATGGGCAAGTCGCCGACAAAACAACTCGCAGACAGCAACTCGCCGACAATTTTATCCGTTTGAATAAGAGGGTAGTATGCGTACTTTAATACTCTACTGTATCTCCATAATATCCACAAACTAATTGATAAACATAAAAACCCTAACTTCTTTGAAGTCAATTATGTGGATTAATCCCTTATAGTTCATCAAGTAATTGCTACAACACAAGAGAGACTAATCCTAGGTAGTCAAAAAGAATTGCAATCAGTATATCACCGTGGAATTAATTAGATGTAGTTGCTAAAAATATAATATCTTATCTCAATATAATTTAACATTATCACATACCATAAGATCCGCAATCAAAATCTGGAAAAAATGATACCTCAATTATCAAAATCCGTCCATTAATAATGATTTTGTGCCACTCTTAACTTAAAAGAAATAATAAAAGTTTACCGCGAATCCTCCAATAAGTTTTACGCGAAACCTCCATACCGCAAAACCTCCTGTAATCTCACGGACATAGCACCCAAGTCATTAATATTCATGAGAATCTATGAGGTCACGGATTTCCCCTGGCATTTCCTTGCAATACTTTATAAAATAAAAGCATATGCACTCATCAATTGTCGGCGAGTTTTGTCGGCGAGTTGCTGTCTGCGAGTTGTTTTGTCGGCGACTTGCACGTAATTCCTATTTTTGACTCAATTTTTTATTACGTTATTACTCTATTTTCACTTTTTATGTCATTACTCTGCGGCGTGGGCGTACGCGTCTGCGTCCGCGTGAACAACTTCTTCTCCAAAACTACAAGGCCTAGAGACATGCTGTTTTTTTTAAAAGATACCTTATCTATCGAGGATGAAAATTTGTTCAAGGCATGCAAATGTCTGTCTGTTCGTCTATTTGCTAGAGACGTTACAAGGGAGGTACCCCCACCAAAAGTGTGAAAATTTCAACACTTTATCACAATTTTCTCAGTGACTATTGCAGGGATTTCTCTCATATCTTGCATATATGTACTAGGCCAGAGGTAGATTCTCTTGTGTGAGTATGAGACCTGGATCTGCCTTAGTTTTTTTTTTAATAAATTTTTTAATGCATTAAAATTCATGAAATCATGCACTAAATCACTTATAACTTGAAAAGTGTTGCATTTAGAGCATTTTGTTAAAATATGTTATTCAGCTACTTTTTTCATAGCTACAACATAGTGAGTAACTTGGGTGTCTGTCTCAATAGCTAAGTGAGTAATAACTACTTTTGGGCTTTTCAGTAACTACCATCTTGAGTAAAATCACTTGCAACTTGAAAACTATTGCATTTAGAGAATTTCGTATAAATATGTTATTCAGCTACTTTTGGATCAGCTATAGCATAGTCAAATTTCAGACCTGTAGCTCATGGCATAGCTGAGTAATAGCTACTTTTAGGTTATCACTGTTGAGTAAATCACTTATAAATTGAAAACTATTGCATTTACAGAAATTTGTGTAAATATGTTATTCAGCTACTTTTGGGTCAGCTATAACATAGTGAAATTACAGACCTGTAGCTCATGGCACAACTGAGCAATAGCTATTTTCAGGTACTGTATGTTGAGTAAATCAGTTGTAACTTGAAAAATATTGCATTTGGAGTATTTTGTTAAAATATGTTGTTCACCTACTTTTGGGTCAGCTACAACATAGTGAAATTACAGACCTATAGCTCATGGCATAGCTGAGCAATAGCTATTTTCAGGTTCTCACTATTGAGTAAATCAGTTGTAACTTGAAAACTATTGCATTTACAGTATTTTGCTTAAATATGTTGTTCACCTACTTTTGGGTCAGCTATAACATAGTAAAATTTCAGACATGTAGCTCATGGCATAGCTGAGTAATAGCTACTTTTAGGTTATCACTGTTGAGTAAATCACTTATAACTTGAAAACTATTGTATTTAGAGTATTTTGTTTCAATATGTTATTCACATATTTTGGGGTCAGCTATAACATAGTAAAATTTCAGACCTGTAGCTCATTGCATAGCTGAGTAATAGCTACTTTGAGGTTATCACTGTTGAGTAAATGACTTATAACTTGAAAACAATTGCATTTACAGAAATTTGTGTAAATACGTTACTCAGCTACTTTTGGGTCTGCTATAACATAGTGAAATTACAGACCTGTAGCTCATGGCACAGCTGAGCAATAGCTATTTTCAGGTACTGTATGTTGAGTAAATCAGTTGTAAGTTGAAAAATATTGCATTTGGAGTATTTTGTTAAAATATGTTGTTCACCTACTTTTGGGTCAGTTATAACATAGTGAAATTACAGACTTATAGCTCATGGCATAGCTGAGTAATAGCTACTTTTAGGTTATCACTGTTGAGTACATCACTTATAACTTAAAAACTATTGCATTTAGAGTATTTTGTTTCATATGTTATTCACATATTTTGTGGTCAGCTATAACATAGTAAAATTTCAGACCGGTAGCTCATGGCATAGCTGAGTAATAGCTACTTTGAGGTTATCACTGTTGAGTAAATGACTTATAACTTGAAAACAATTGCATTTACAGAAATTTGTGTAAATACGTTATTCAGCTACTTTTGGGTCAGCTATAACATAGTGAAATTACAGACCTGTAGCTCATGGCACAGCTGAGCAATAGCTATTTTCAGGTACTGTATGTTGAGTAAATCAGTTGTAAGTTGAAAAATATTGCATTTGGAGTATTTTGTTAAAATATGTTGTTCACCTACTTTTGGGTCAGCTATGACATAGTGAAATTACAGACTTATAGCTCATGGCATAGCTGAGTAATAGCTACTTTGAGGTTATCACTGTTGAGTACATCACTTATAACTTAAAACTATTGCATTTAGAGTATTTTGTTTCAATATGTTATTCACCTATTTTGTGGTCAGCTATAACATAGTAAAATTTCAGACCGGTAGCTCATGGCATAGCTGAGTAATAGCTACTTTGAGGTTATCACTGTTGAGTAAATCATTTATAACTTGAAAACTATTGCATTTACAGAAATTTGTGTAAATACGTTATTCAGCTACTTTTGGGTCAGCTATAACATAGTGAAATTACAGACCTGTAGCTCATGGCACAACTGAGCAATAGCTATTTTCAGGTACTGACTGTTGAGTAAATCAATTGTAACTTGAAAAATATTGCATTTACAGTATTTTGCTTAAATATGTTGTTCACCTACTTTTGGGTCAGCTATAACATCGTAAAATTTCAGACATGTAGCTCTTGGCATAGCTGAGTAATAGCTACTTTTAGGTTATCACTGTTGAGTAAATCACTTATAAATTGAAAACTATTGCATTTACAGAAATTTGTGTAAATATGTTATTCAGCTACTTTTGGGTCAGCTATAACATAGTGAAATTACAGACCTGTAGCTCATGGCACAACTGAGCAATAGCTATTTTCAGGTACTGTATGTTGAGTAAATCAGTTGTAAGTTGAAAAATATTGCATTTGGAGTATTTTGTTAAAATATGTTGTTCACCTACTTTTGGGTCAGCTATACCATAGTGAAATTACAGACCTATAGCTCATGGCATAGCTGAGCAATAGCTATTTTCAGGTTCTCACTATTGAGTAAATCAGTTGTAACTTGAAAAGTATTGTATTTACAGTATTTTGCTTAAATATGTTGTTCACCTACTTTTGGGTCAGCTATAATATAGTAAAAATTCAGACATGTAGCTCATTGCATAGCTGAGTAATAGCTACTTTGCTTATAACTCACTTATTATTGGTCCTAGAGGTTTGGGATGGTAAACAGACATATAGGAAATCATGGGCTGGGAATCTGTTGATGTGGTCCGATTTGACCTTGGGCCTCTTCTTCAAGGTCAAACGAGGATAGCCAAACTTAAAAGTGCTTATAACTCGCTTATAATTGGTCTTAGAGGTTTGGGATTGTAAAACAACATATAGGAAATCATGGGCTGGGATTCTTTTTGTGTGGTCAGATTTGACCTTGGACCCCTCATTCAAGGTCAGTTGAGGATAGCCAAACTTAAAATTGCTTATAACTCGCTTGTTATTGGTCCTACAGGTTTGGGATGGTAAACCAACCTACAGGAAATCATGGGCTGGGAATCATTTGGTGTGGTCCGATTTGACCTTGGACCCCTCCTTCACGGTCAAACAAAGATAGCAAAACTTAAAAGTGCCTATAAATCGCTTTTTTTGTCCTTTTCTTCTGTCAGGTTCAGAATTTCTTTTGAACATGCTGTTCAATTACCATTTACTGTACTTCTGTACAGCACTTTCCCTGATCATTATGCTTTCCTCTCATTATTACCTGCACAAATCAAAAACACTCAGTCAGCTGACACAGTGCCCGTTCACGGGCACTCTCCTCTTGTTAAAAGAACATCATTGCAATTTGTGTTGCTTTTTATTTAAATAAAGTTGTGGGGTGCTGACAAATAAATTTTTAAAGCATTAGAAACATTAGAAATTACATGTTGAAGAAATATTTTTTCAGTGAAATAACATACATTAAACATTCATAATTACTGGAGTAAAAATTTTATATTTATGCGATTGTGCATACATTTCATTGTAAAGTTTACTTCAGTTTGAGGAATTTAGTTGTGTATGATAAGATATACAATTTTTTTGTACACCAGGACAAAGTAAGGAATTATGAAACCAAAGAAATTTTTTTTACCTTTTTATTTTCTTTATGTGTGGATTTTGATGCAACAAAATGAGTGGAGACACTGTTAAAATCCCTTTCCAATAATATATGGTAGTTTTAAAAATATTTTTGAAAGATGAGCACCTGTTAACACCCTAAACATTTTGCCTAGTTTAGATCAAAACGTATTTTAAAAATAAGTTATCATATGACAGTTGAAAATTTAATATGATTTTTAAAAAGCCAATTAATGTTTGTGATAGTTTTAAATTGAAACTGGTTGTATGTTTGCCAAATTTTTGGTAAACATGGCCAAAGACCTGGATAGAATTTCCCTGGCCAATTTGCAAGAAAATTTCGAAATGCCATACATTATCAAAGCACCCAAGAACTATGTACCTAAGCTGTCATTCACTTCAATATTACTTGTATCAAAGTCTGTCAATTATTAGATGATTTTGTCTGGTGACGTTCATAGCTACCTTTGATTTTGAAAGTGGCCACAAGAAATAAATTACCTTTTAAGATGGTGTGAGGGAGGATAGTCCTCAGTAAAACAGTAACTGTGATCCATTGGGGGTTTGTAAAATGTAAATAGAGGTCACAATGCCATGTCAGCTTTATAAAATATTTCATAATTCTCTTGTTAAATGGATTATCTTATTTGAGCATTATTATATTCGGTGCCATTAATTTTATTTTAAAGTAAATTTTACATTAAATCATTCTAAACTATTCTTTTTTGTACTAGACTGTGAATTCATCTACATTCTTGGAGAATCCCCTTATGAGAGCAAACCATTGGCCACCTGTGCCTATTTTTAAAATTATGTCTTCATGTTTCGTATTTTCTGTGACTTTGTCTATAAATTTGACTGTAATAATATGACTATATGCTTTATATTGGTGAAAATTTGACTATAAATGATTTTACATGGGAAATAATATTGTCAAAATATTGCAGATCATAAAATTATTGGAATAATTCTATAAAAATAGGTTGGATGACACTGTGACATTTGTTCACTCTTGACCGTTTCAAATGTATATTTATATGTTTACAATTATACTTTATACATGTAGGCTTAAGTTGGCCAAACTTGTAAAACAAAAATTAAGCCTAAGCTTTAAATGGAATTTTACATTAAAGACTCTCCAAAGGCATTTACACGAATTCATATTTTGTTCTGTGAATTACATTAAAGGCAAGGATCAAAATCATCACAAATTTACCACAAAACCATAAAAACACAACAGAAATTTAATTTCTATGTATTTTATGCTGCAAAATGATATACAATTTGTAAAAATTAAGGAATTATTATTTTTCATATAATTTAGCCGGGGTAATTAGTGACTATTCTTGTTTGCACATGGTCATTGTTTTTCCACTTTCCCGATTGTAAACAGAGTTGCCGCACATGCGCACTCGGAACTCCAATAAGGCTTATTGGGGCTGTTTTCCGGTGTCATTAGACGTCATTAATGTTACATTAGACAAGTTGTCATTATATTGTCTGGTTTTATGTAACTTCCTTGAATTATTAAAAAAAATGAATAAGTAAACCCTGGTTTATATGTATCGTCGTCTTATGGAACTTCGACGCATAGCACTATAGTGGTGGTGGACCAATTCACGCCCATGTACCTATAAAAGCTACAAGTACATGCACACATAATCTTTATCATCTTTATAATCTTTAAAAATTAGTCTTTGCTTTACAAATACCTACAAATTCAAAAACTATTGCAATAATAGTTCTTTCAAAAAAGTTAGACTTAATCACTATATCAACCTCTAGAAAAAAGAATTTTCAATCAACGATTACTAGTCATTCATTTCCCAATATTCAACCTGTTTTCTGTTCAATAACATGACTAAGATTTCATGTTGAAAAACCTAACTTGATTTAGTGGTGATTTTTTTATGAAGTATCACCACTTTTTCCAGTCAGAAATCCAGCTTTGAAATAGTGTTGAAATTGTGTCCGTGTCAATTTTTCAACCAAAAATCACCATGATTTCTGGTCAAAATATCAATACCTTTTCATGTCAGAAAACTAACTTAAATTTAGTAGTTGATAATGTGCATTTCAACGTCAGGACCTGTTTTCAACTGTAACTCAACAACATTTCAAGGCGTGTGCCTGCTGGGTATTCATGCCTACCCTCAAGTTTCTAAAAGATTTGTACTTTTTCATGCAAAAGATGTTTACCATATCATAGATAATTATCAAATTGATGATATACATGGGTAATTTATTGTGTAATTGTGCTGGTTTTGGATAAATTCAGGGGTGGGCGTGAATAGGTACACGGGCGTGAATTGGTCCACCACCACTATGTATATCATCATTTTTGAAGCACTTCCAAGGGTTTTTAAAAACAAAGTGGCTGGAGTACGGTAAATCACCGCACTCGAGAAGAAATTCTACAGTACGGTAGCATTCATTTGCTGTATTCCAGCAAATTAACTAGAGTGCGGTTCAAGCTGGTAACCTAAACATCCCATGAAGTGAATGAAATATGAGGCCACGATAGGGCTTTCTACACGAAAATGTAGGTTTTATGGAAAAATCGGCCCACTTCAAACTCGGCCCATTTTAAAGTCGGCCCATTTCAAAATCGGCCCCCTACAAAGTGAATATGAGAACAACTCATTAATATTCATATTTATGTATAAAATATGAAATCACAGTATTCTTTGTGATTTTCTAACAATATGTTATAGATATGTTCCCTGGAGATCAAGTATGTTACCTGGAAACCTGGACTTAGCTGAAGAATTAACATTTCAATTTTGTGGACTTACACAATTCATTTATATGCATTGTCCTGAACCCAGTTGCTTACTTAGTCGTGCTTCTAAAATGGGTTATTCTGCATTAACAGATATTGAACTAAATCAATACCACTGCCTGCTGAGTTGTTACTTTTGACAAGGCAAATTATCTTTGGCTACAGCTGTTCTTTGGCTAACTCAGTGTGGCTTCATTTCATTGGGAGCTCTGCACGATGGCCTCAGGCGGCTAGGGTTGGGCGGAGCCTCAGGCTTATATTAGGCTCATGTAAGCTCAGAACTAGCAGTCTGATGGTGGGATTGGGAAGTGGGGATAGTTCTTGTAATAAAGACATCAACTATATATTGATCTTTAACTTGTGTAATACAAGAGAATTTTGGTGACTCCCCTTGGTCAATCCTGGTTTAACCTGCATCCCTACCAAGCCAAAGAAGGAGGACATCGTGTATACACAAAAATTAAAAGATGACCAGATTCCAAAATGTAGCAATATTTGACAAATAAAACATCAAATTGTTGTATTTGTACATGTGAAGACTTAAGAAAATATGAGGCCATGATGCATGGATTTTGTACCACTTTTCAAACAGAAATCTAGCAATATTGTTCTCTTACCGCACCTTCTGTTGATGTTTTCTAACAATATTTTACAAATAGAATATCAAATGCTAGTACTTGCATGCACACACAGACTTAAGGAAATATGAAGCCATGATGGGGGTTTCTAGCCATATTTTACAAACAGAACATCTAGGCAACCAGTCTTCTTTTCGTCTGCAAGTATGATTAATTTAATTAACCAATGAAAACAATTGTTACTGAAACCTCACTCGAGACAAAGTTCTAGAGTGTGGCAATCCGTACTGTAGCATATTTTCTGCAGAACGGTTTTACCGTACCGCAGCCACGCCCTTTTAAAAATTGATTGCAGATAAATTTGGACAATAATTGCAAAAATTGCTGATGGGCATTGCTCTGATGGGCATTGTTCCTGATGGCCATTCTTCATGGATTCGCTCCATACTAATATGCCACCATATGGTTAATTGCTTTGTTTTTGTTAAGTCATGAGCAAGTGCTAATATGTGTTATAATTTAGGAAACAAACATTTTTTTGTCATTATAAAACCGCACCATTAAATACATTTTAGAGTTGAACAATATATCCTTCATGAACCAGAATCCAGTCCATTCCACATTCCGGTCTAAGGGGTTTTAAGGTCCAACATATGCATGGCTTTGTGCAAAATATTAAAAGAAACTGTATATTCTTAAAATTGAAGTGTTGTTTGTTATACACATGATTTTGTGGAGCAAGAAAAATGCGCTGAAATGTTTCGAAAGTGTCCAGTGGTACTGTCCAATTTTAGTAACAGACTGGAAATAGGTACAATACTCACAAAAACAATTTTAAAATACACAAAAATGTGATATACTACATGTGTTATCTGCTCTATTACCCAAATTTATTGCCTATGCAGGTTTGCCACTTGCAATTAAGATCATTATAAAACAGCTCACAATTATGTTTTTCATGTGGAGTTATATGTCACTATTATAAGTGCTTATGCATTTTTTTTTTTTTTTTTGTATAAATATTGATTGTCCTTAAGAAAGAATTTGTATGTTATGTTAAAATGTAAAATATGCACTATTATACACTGGAAATAGCTAACCAGTTAGTGGACAGTTAATGCAAGCGGCTGCCCCTCAAGTCCTGAACCAATTTATGCTAACTGTTTCAGCCATATAATTAGGCGTCCCTTAAAAAGGGCACATATTTGTTTTGTAGTCAAGCTTCTTTGCTACTTCTGGATTATGGTCTCCCTTGAATATCTCCCTTATTATTGGGCTGTTTCATTTTTGGCACTTGTATACCTTTCGCATGTAAATTTTTTTCCGATTGCTTATGTTTGGCCTTTGTCCACGTCACATGATCAGAAATATTTTTTTGCTGTACACCACTCATTGTGGATGCTCAGCAAACACTACATACTGCAGTAGGGTGTGATGTATGTTACATACACGTTAATAATATCAAAATATCGAAATGATTACATATTTGGGAGCGATTGGATCAAAATTGAGTGATTTATGGGAATTTTTATACCAATAGCAATGAGAAAGGTTATATTCATCAGAACCCACCAATTATCTCTTTTCTGTTGCTTTTAGAGCCCAGCACACCTCCCCCATCCTCCATGTTTAAAACTGGGGTGGTAACCTCCCAGATTTATTTTGCTTTTTCTTAAGTCGTGGGAGTGGTTTGTAGCTTATAGAGTTTTAAAATGTGTTAGGAGATAACAGTGTGCAGGGAGTCTAGAAAGCCATTCAGATTTACTTTGATACTTTCTAAGGTCATTATTTGGGGTATGTAGGTGGGCAAAATGTTGTCAGCTGCCATATTTGAGACATATTCCAATCACAAAAACATATGGCTTGCTGCCACCTATTCTTTTACGTACTTTTTCCTACCTAATTAAGCGTCCCACAAGGGACGCTTGTTTGTGTATGGGAGACCTTCAGGCTCCGCCGGCTCCGCATTTTCTTTTCCTTATAACTCTGTAACTGTTAGGCGGATTCTTTTCAAATTTGGCAGGTTTAGGCAGTAGCCTTGGGGAATTTTTTTGAATATGCTGCAGTGACATTTCAACCAATCAGAGAGGTCACATGACCAAAAATGTCTTTTTTCGATGGGGAAGCTTGTCCGGATGATAACTTGAAAGGAATTTTATCAATTCACCTGAAACTTGGCAAATACATTCATTCTATTAAAATCTGGAAATCATTAGATTTTGGCATTAATTGGTTAAGAAATGGCCGAGTAATTAATGATTAATTAATCATTATGAATTTTCCAAATAAGGAAAACACAAAAATGCTTATATCTCGAAAACCGTGCTAGATAGAGCGATTTCGACGAAATTTTTGATCTGCAGGGTATCTCTGCAGAGTAGTTATCCCAATTTTCAAAAAAATTTTGTCTCACCAAAAATGGCGGCCATTTTGAATTTTCGAATTTTTCGCAAAAATTGCAAAACACAAAAATGCTTATATCTCGAAAACCGTGCTAGATAGAGCGATTTTGACGAAATTTTTGACCCACAGGGTATCTCTGCGGAGTAGTTCTCCCATTTTTGAAAAAAAAATTTTTCTCGCCAAAAATGGCGGCCATTTTGAATTTTCGAATTTTTCGCAAAAATAGCAAAACATAAAAATGCTTATATCTCGAAAACCCTGCTAGACAGAGCGATTTCGACGAAATTTTTCACCCAAAGGGTATCTCTGCTGAGCAGCCATGCCAATTTTCAAAAAAAAATTTCTTGCAAAAAATGGCGACCATTTTGAATTTTCGAATTTTTCGCAAAAATAGCAAAACATAAAAATGCTTATATCTCGAAAACCGTGCTAGATAGAGCGATTTCGACGAAATTTTTGACCCACAGGGTATCTCTGCAGTGTAGCCATGCCAATTTTCAAAAAAAAATTGTCTTGCCAAACATGGCGGCCATTTTGAATTTTCGAATTTTTGCGCAAAAATTGCAAAACTCAAAAATGCTAATATTTCGAAAACAGTGCTACATAGAGCGATTTCGACGAAATTTTTGATCTTCAGGGTATCTCTGCAGAGCAGCTATCCCAAAGAGCTTTCACTTGGTGAAGTTTCAGACCCATAGCTAATTGCTCACCTACTCAAAATGAGTAAATGCGAATTATCTCAAAAACTATTGCGGATACCCAATTTTTATCAAATAACTCATTCATCTACTTGTGGGAGAGCTTTCACATGGTGAAGTTTCAGACCCATAGCTAATTACTCACCTACTCAAAATGAGTAAATGCGAATTATCTCTAAAAGTATTGCAGATAGCCAATTTTTCTCAAATAACTCATTCACCTACTTTTGGGAGAGCTTTCACTCTGTGAAGTTTCAGACCCATAGCTATTTATTCACCTACTCAAAATGAGTAAATGCTAATTATCTGTAAAAGTATTGCGGATACCCAATTTTTATGAAATACTCATTCATCTACTTGTGGGAGAGCTTTCACATGGTGAAGTTTCAGACCCATAGCTAATTACTCACCTACTCAAAATGAGTAAATGCGAATTATCTCTAAAAGTATTGCAGATAGCCAATTTTTCTCAAATAACTCATTCACCTACTTTTGGGAGAGCTTTCACTTGGTGAAGTTTCAGACCCATAGCTAATTATTCACCTACTCAAAATTATCTGTAAAAGTATTGCAGATAGTCAATTTTTCTCAAATAACTCATTCACCTACTTTTGGGAGAGCTTTCACTCTGTGAAGTTTCAGACCCATAGCTATTTATTCACCTACTCAAAATGAGTAAATGCTAATTATCTGCAAAAGTATTGCGGATACCCAATTTTTATCAAATACTCATTCATCTACTTGTGGGAGAGCTTTCACATGGTGAAGTTTCAGACCCATAACTAATTACTCACCTACTCAAAATGAGTGAACACGAAAGCTTATTATTCACCTACTCAAAATGAGTAAATGTGAATTATCTCCTATTAGTATTGCAGATAGCCAATTTTTCTCAAATAACTCATTCACCTACTTTTGGAAGAGCTTTCACACACGAAAATGAAAAAATGTGAATATCTCGGAAAAGCTATTTCTTCTCCTTTAATGCTTGGCAGGAGATACACACCGCGGCAGTAGTCTTGACAAAAATTTTTGTCTCCCCAAAATGGTGGCCATTTTGAATTTTCAAAGTTTTTGCAAAACACAAAAATGCTTATATCTCGAAAACCGTGCTATATGGAGCGAACTCAACAAAATTTTTGACCTACTTGGTATCTCTGCAGAGTAGCCATGCCAATTTTCAAAATATTTTTGTCTCGCCAAATATAGCGGACATTTTTAATTTTTTAATTTTTTGCAAAACACAAAAATGCTTATATCTTGAAAACCGTGCTAGGTAGAGCAGACTGCGCTGACTTTGGTTGCCACAACAATATAAGGCTAGAAACGAAGCATTTTCTTAATACTTTAGCACCCACCTTTATATCCTTTTCGGGACGCTTTGTTTTGCTAAAAAACATTATCTTTTTTTTTGCGAGCAATCCTCTAGTTGTAGTTAGGGGTGCACCGAATTAGAAACCTGCAAACCAAATCAATTTGCAAATCAATCTTTGTGAACCAAATCAATTCATAAATTTATTTGGCATCATGTAAACTGTGAAAGCCCTTTTTATGTCAGCTGACTTATCAGTCAGCTGACATTATGTCGTCACTCTGCAGTGCTCCACGTGAACAACTTCTTGTCCTAAACTATAAGACCCAGAGACATGCTGTTTTTTAAAAAGATACCTTAACTATCGAAGATGAAAAAGTGTTCAAGGCATGTAGATTTGTTCGTTCATCTGTTCCCCAGAGCCATTACAAGTGAGGTATCCCCACCCAAAGTGTGAAAATTTCAACACTTTATCACAATTTTCTCATTCACTATTGCAGGGATTTTTCTCATATCTTGCATATATGTACTAGGCCACTAGTAGATTACCTTGTGTGAGTATTAGACCTGGATCTGTCTTAATTATGTCCACCCCACTGGGGGGTGGACATATTATTGTATCCACGGCACGAAGTGGGGATACTATGGATTCATCATCGTCCGCGTCTGCAGAGATTTCTTGTTAGTGACCTACAGTCCACATTTCTTTCCAGATTTCTTTCTTATTTGGCAGGTGGCTTGATATGGTAGAGGACTCGCCACCCTATCTTTTTGGTAGGGTTTATGTCTAAATTAGGCCTGTGGTAGACAAAAATGTCTAAAATGTGGAATATTGCTTGTTAGCGACCTACAGTCCACATTTCTTTCCAGATTTTTTTCATATTTGGCAGGTGGCTTGGTATGGTAGAGCATTCGCCACCCTATCTTTTTGGTAGGGTTTATGCCTAAATTAGGCCTGTGGTAGACAAAAATGTCTAAAACAAATTTGCTTGTATCTCCTTAACTGTGTGAGATAGAGCGATTTCGTCGAAATTTTTGACCCGCAGGGTATCTGAGGAATGTACCCTTGCCAATTTTCAAAAATTTTTCCCCCTCCCCAAAAATGGCGGCCATTTTGAATTTTCGAATTTTTGCCAAAAATGTCTAAAACACAAATTTGCTTGCATCTCCTTAACCGTGCGAGATAGAGCGATTTCGTCGAAATTTTCGACTCTCAGGATATCTGAGGAGTGTACTCTTGCCAATTTTCAAAAATTTCCCCTCTCCAAAAATGGCGGCCATTTTGAATTTTCGAATTTTTGCCAAAAATGGCAAAACACAAATTTGCTTCTATTTCCTTAACCGTGCGAGATAGAGCGATTTTGTCGAAATTTTCGACCAGCAGGTTATCTAAGAAATGTACTCTTGGCAGTTTTCAAAAAATTTTCCCCTCCCCAAAAATGGTGGCCATTTTGAATTTTCGATTTTTTGCCAAAAAATGGAAAAACACAAATTTGCTTTTATCTCTTTAACCTTGCGAGATAGAGCGATTTTGTCGAAATTTTCGACCCACATAGTAACAGACCAATGTACTCTTGGCAATTTTCAAAAAAATTTTCCCCTCCCAAAAAATGGCGGCCATTTTGAATTTTCGAATTTTTGCCAAAAATGGCAAAACACAAATTTGTTTCTATCTCCTTAACCATGCGAGATAGAGTGATTTCGTTGAAATTTTCGACCCACAGGATATCTAAACAATGCACTCTTGGCAATTTTCGAAAAAAAATTACTCTCCCCAAAAGTGGCGGCCATTTGGAATTTTCGAATTTTTGCTTAAAATGGAAAAACACAAATTTGCTTCTATCTCCTTAACCATGCCAGATAGAGCGATTTCGTCGAAATTTTCCACCCAACCAATGCAAAAAGGCATGAAGCTGAAACAATTTACATGTATACTAATAAATATTTAAGCATCCTTGATATATTTCACATATGAAACAGGGTCTTGTAAGACTACGGTGCAATTTTTGCAAAAGGTTCATGGGGTGGACATTACACATGATAATGTGTGTTCTTCTATGCTATCCTGTTTCTATTCATATGTCGCAGCTACTATCAACAGGGCATCCTATTTCTAGTTTTTTTATTATTTTTAAAATAATTTTTAATGCATTAAAATTCATGAAATCATGCACTAAATCACTTATTTTCTCACTAACTATTGCAGGAATTTTTCTCTTATCTTGCGTATATGTACTAGGCCACTAGTTGATAAACTTGTGTGAGTATCAGGCCTGGATCTTTCATAGTTATTTTTTTATGAATTTTTAAAATAATTTTTAGTGCATTAAAATTCATGAAATCATGCACTAAATCACTTATAACTTGAAAAGTATTGCATTTAGAGCATTTTGTCAAAATATGTTATTCAGCTACTTTTTCATAGCTACAACATGGTGAGTAAATTGAGTGTCTATCCCAATAGCTAAGTGAGTAATAGCTACTTTCTGACTTTTCAGTACCTCCCGTAATGGGTAAAATCACCTATAACTTGAAAACTATTGCATATACAGAATTTTGTATTAATATGTTATTCAGCTACTTTTGGGTCAGCTACAACATAGTAAAATTTCAGACCTGTAGCTCATTGCATAGCTGAGTAATAGCTACTTTGAGGTTATAACTGTTGAGTAAATCAGTTGTAACTTGAAAAGTATTGCATTTAGAGTAGTTTGTTTAATATGTTATTCACCTAATTTTTGGTCAGCTATAACATAGTATAATTGCAGACAAGTAGCTCATGGCATAGCTGAGCAATAGTTATATTCAGGTTCTCACTGTTGAGTTAATCAGTTGTAACTCGAAAACTATTGCATTTACAGTATTTTGTTTAAATATGTTGTTCACCTACTTTTGGGTCAGCTGTAATATAGTGAAATTACAGACCTGTAGGCTGTAGCTCATGGTATAGCAGTGTAATATCTACTTTGAGATTCTCACTGTAGAGATAAAGTCCTAGGGTTCCGCACTCGTCCATTATCTGCCGGAAGTACCGTCCTTTTATAGAGGTCATAAAGTACGAACCTGAGGACTTTATTTCTATTATAAAGACCGGTTTCTTTTATTAATCCATAAATATTATTGTAAATATGTTTTTATACACACCTATTTGTCGCAGTATATTTTGTCTGTATCCTTTGATTGTCTATTATTGGCGATCGTCCATTTATTGCCTCAGATAAATGTACGCAAAAATATGCGCACTGCATTGTTTTGTGTAGTCTGCGCACTTCCGGTCTTTATAATGTTGAGTAAATCAGTTGTAACATGATAACTATTGCATTTACTGTATTTTCTTCAAATGTCTTGTTAACCTACTTCTCATTCAGCTATACCACAGTAAAATTGCAGCCCTTTGACGCATTGCAAAGCTACTTTGAGATTCTCTCTGTTGAGTAAATCAGTTGTAACTCGAAAATTTCTTTTACTTCTACTCTGAAACTCAAAACACACAGTCAGCTGACACAGAGCCTGTTCATGGACACTGATTGCTTGTCATTAAGCGTCCCGCAAGGGACGCTTGTTTGTGTATGGGAGAGCTTCCGGCAGCTCCGCATTTTGTTTTCCTTATAACTCTGTAACCGTTAGGCGGATTCTTTTCAAATTTGGCAGGTTCAGGCAGTAGCCTTGGGAATTTTTTTGAATATGCTGCAGTTACATTTCAACCAATCAGAGAGGTCACATGACCAAAAATGTCTTTTTTCGATGGGGAAGCTTGTCCGGATGATAACTTGAAAGGAATTTTATCAATTCACCTGAAACTTGGCAAATACATTCATTCTATTAAAATCTGGAAATCATTAGATTTTGGCATTGATTGGTCAAGAAATGGCCGAGTAATTAATGATTAATTAATCATTACGAATTTTCCAAATAAGGAAAACACAAAAATGCTTATATCTCGAAAACCGTGCTAGATAGAGCGATTTCGACGAAATTTTTGACCCACTGGGTATCTCTGCAGAGTAGCCATGCCAATTTTCAAAAAAAAATTATCTTGCCAAAAATGGCGGCCATTTTGAATTTTCGAATTTTGCGCAAAAATTGCAAAACACAAAAATGCTAATATTTCGAAAACCGTGCTACATAGAGCGATTTCGACGAAATTTTTGATCTTCAGGGTATCTCTGCAGAGCAGCTATCCCAAAGAGCTTTCACTTGGTGAAGTTTCAGACCCATAGCTAATTGCTCACCTACTCAAAAAGAGTAAATGCGAATTACCTCTAAAAGTATTGCAGATGGCCAATTTTTCTCAAATAACTCATTCACCTACTTTTGGAAGAGCTTTCACATGGTGAAGTTTCAGACCCATGGCCAATTACTCACCTACTCAAAATGAGTAAATGCGAATTATCTCTAAAAGTATTGCAGATAGCCAATTTTTCTCAAATAACTCATTCACCTACTTTTGGGAGAGCTTTCACATGGTGAAGTTTCAGACCCATAGCTAATTATTTACCTACTCAAAATGAGTAAATGCTAATTATCTGTAAAAGTATTGCGGATACCCAGTTTTTATCAAATAACTCATTCATCTACTTGTGGGAGAGCTTTCACTTGGTGAAGTTTCAGACCCATAGCTAATTACTCACCTACTCAAAATGAGTAAATGCCAATTATCTCTAAAAGTATAGCCAATTTTTCTCAAATAACTCATTCACCTACTTTTGGGAGAGCTTTCACTCTGTGAAGTTTCAGACCCATAGCTAATTACTCACCTACTCAAAATGAGTAAATGCGAATTATCTCTAAAAGTATTGCAGATAGCCAATTTTTCTCAAATAACTCATTCACCTACTTTTGGCAGAGCTTTCACTTGGTGAAGTTTCAGACCCATAGCTAATTACTCACCTACTCAAAATGAGTAAATGCGAATTATCTCTAAAAGTATTGCAGATAGCCAATTTTTCTCAAATAACTCATTCACCTACTTTTGGGAGAGCTTTCACTTGGTGAAGTTTCAGACCCATAGCTAATTACTCGCCTACTCAAAATGAGTAAATGCGAATTATCTCTAAAAGATTGCAGATAGCCAGTTTTTCTCAAATTAATCATTCACCTACTTTTGGGAGAGCTTTCACTTGGTGAAGTTTCAGACCCATAGCTAATTACTCACCTACTCAAAATGAGTAAATGCGAATTATCTGTAAAAGTATTGCAGATAGCCAGTTTTTCTCAAATAACTCATTCACCTACTTTTGGGAGAGCTTTCACTTGGTGAAGTTTCAGACCCATAGCTAATTACTCACCTACTCAAAATGAGTAAATGCGAATTATCTCTAAAAGTATTGCAGATAGCCAATTTTTCTCAAATTAATCATTCACCTACTTGTGGGAGAGCTTTCACTTGGTGAAGTTTCAGACCCATAGCTAATTACTCGTCTACTCAAAATGAGTAAATGCGAATTATCTCTAAAAGTATTGCAGATAGCCAATTTTTCTCAAATAACTCATTCACCTACTTTTGGGAGAGCTTTCACTTGGTGAAGTTTCAGACCCATAGCAAATTACTCACCTACTCAAAATGAGTAAATGCGAATTATCTCTAAAAGTATTGCAGATAGCCAATTTTTCTCAAATAACTCATTCACCTACTTTTGGCAGAGCTTTCACTTGGTGAAGTTTCAGACCCATAGCTAATTATTCACCTACTCAAAATGAGTAAATGTGAATTATCTCTAAAAGTATTGCAGATAGCCAATTTTTCTCAAATAACTCATTCACCTACTTTTGGGAGAGCTTTCACTCTGTGAAGTTTCAGACCCATAGCTATTTATTCACCTACTCAAAATGAGTAAATGCTAATTATCTGTAAAAGTATTGCGGATACCCAATTTTTATCAAATACTCATTCATCTACTTGTGGGAGAGCTTTCACATGGTGAAGTTTCAGACCCATAGCTAATTACTCACCTACTCAAAATGAGTAAATGCGAATTATCTCTAAAAGTATTGCAGATAGCCAATTTTTCTCAAATAACTCATTCACCTACTTTTGGGAGAGCTTTCGCTTGGTGAAGTTTCAGACCCATAGATAATTATTCACCTACTCAAAATGAGTAAATGTGAATTATCTCTTAATAGTATTGCAGATAGCCAATTTTTCTCAAATAACTCATTCACCTACTTTTGGAAGACCTTTCACACACGAAAATGAAAAATTGTGAATATCTCGGAAAAGCTATTTCTTCTGCTTTAATGCTCGGCGGGAGATACACACCACGGCAGTGGTCTTGACAAAAATTTTTGTCTCCCCAAAAATGGTGGCCATTTTGAATTTTCAAAGTTTTTGCAAAACACAAAAATGCTTATATCTCGAAAACCGTGCTATATGGAGTGAACTCAACAAAATTTTGGACCTGCTGGGTATCTCTGCAGAGTAGCCATGCCAATTTTCAAAATATTTTTGTCTCGCCAAATATAGCGGACATTTTTAATTTTTTTAGTTTTTGCAAAACACAAAAATGCTTATATCTTGAAAACCGTGCTAGATAGAGCAGACTGCACTGACTTTGGTTGCCACAACAGTATAAGGCTAGAAACGAAGCATTTTCTTAATACTTTAGCATTCACCTTTATATCCTTTTTGGGACGCTTTGTTTTTGCTATGCAAAAACATTATCTTTTTTTTTTGCGAGCGATCCTCTAGTTTTATATATTTTTTGCTACATTCAACAAATAAAATGTTGTTTTAGGCTTTATAGACATAAAACATCATAATGTTACATCATGTTATGCTATAATCAAATTGTCAATCTCTTGTTCACCGAAATTAAATAAAAAATCCCAAGCACCGAGACATCATTGCATCCCTAATTGTAATTTTTTTGACAGCTATACTTCAATTAAGATATTTTACAGATTCTTAACTTTTACTTTACCAAATAGTGCTGTCATCTTGCTATTGCATTTTCCTGTATTGACATTCCTTTATCTTATAGCATTCAATGCTATTTTCAGGAGCTGTGTGTTGTATCTATTACTATTTTATGTACTTAATATTTATAATATTTTAGCAATCTTACTTGACAGTCATATCCTAATCATTGTGGTGTTCACAGGGAATTTTGCCTAGCTTGCTTTTTTATTTTAATTTATGTTTTTGTAAATATGATGTAGATCTTATGTACCTGGAAGTAACGGTGTCAGCTATACCCTTAATATATTGGTAAAAACAGTGGATCAAGTTGGAGGAGAGGCTGGGTTATCCCTCCTGTTATCCCTCAGTTACTGGTGAAGTTGATACAGGCACAGTCAAGCCAATAAGGGGAAAAAGAAAAGTGAGAATTATAAAATATAAAAGAAAAGTTAGAGTTAAATCTGAAAACTTAGATATTTACATGATTGTTTTGAATCTGTTCATCTTCAAATTCAGATAGTTGCATAAAATGGAGCAAACAGAGTTGGATGAAAAACACTCAAATTTAAAACGAACTGGTTATGTATATGATGACATGATGGAACTGCACAGAAATTCATTCAATGTGAACCATCCAGAAGGGCCTTCACGGACAAGCACTGCATTTAGTATGCTGTTGGAGAGCGGACTGTTGGAAAAATGTGTCCGTATTAAATCTAGGTATGAATGATGTAATTTTTCAACATGGGAAATGTCATAGTAGTATTTTTATTTCTATCTTTTTTATTTCTTATTCTGTCTCAATTGTTATGATAAAGCTTGTATTATTGTATATAAATTACATAATTATTGACAATATATTGCTAAACAATAGGTTTATTTTACTCCAGTGACTGTTAGGCTATACATGGGGACCATGGTGGCACAGTGATAACACACATGCCTCCAACCTCTGAGGTCTGCAGTTCAAACACTGGACCCCATGTAGGAAAGTTGATAGTTGCTTATCGATGGTCAGCAGTTTACAGTATAGTACCTTGACCAACTCTACATTCAGGTTTCCTCTGCCCATAAAACTATCCATTGTGATATGACCTATACAGTGTTGAAATCAACGTTAAAACCCAAATAAATAAACAAGTTAGGCTAGACATAAAAATCAATAACAATTTAGGTTTAATTTTAATGAAAGTAAAATTTTCTAATAAAAACATGCTTATTTAGAACATTCAACGGTATGTGTTAGATTAAGGTCCATGTCTCTAGGCATCAGGGATCAAGGAGAGAGGATAATAGTCACACATATTGATTCATACCAACAGGCCCAAAATGGTGGGATGTTCCAGTTAACTTTCAGTACATTGCGCCTATGACCGGCTATACCATCAGGTCCCATTTTATTGCTGAACCAATGTTTCAAATTAAACTGCATTTCTTTTTAGGGTAATTTTTATGTCGTCACTCTGTGGCATCCACGTCTGTGTCCGGGTGAACAACTTCTCCTCCAAAACTACAAGGCCTAGAGACATGCTGTTTTTTTTAAAAGATACCTTATCTATCGAGGATGAAAAAGTTCAAGGCAAGCAAATCCGTTTGTCTGTTTGCTAGAGCCATTACAAGGGAGTAATTTCAACACTTATCACAATTTTCTCAGTGACTATTGCAGGGATTTCTCTCATATCTTGCATATATGTACTAGACCACAAGTAGATTCCCTTGTGTAAATGTCAGACCTGGATCTTTCTTAATTATTTTTTTATGAATTTTTAAAATAATTTTTAATGCATTAAAATTAATGAAATCATGCACTAAATCAGTTATAACTTGAAAAGTATTGCATTTAGAACATTTTGTTAAAATATGTTATTCAGCTACTTTTTCCATAGCTACAACATGGTGAGTAATTTGGGTGTCCATCTCAATAGCTAAGTGAGTGATAGCTACTTTTGGACTTTTCAGTAACTTCCATCATGAGTAAAATCACTTGTAACTTGAAAACTATTGCATTTAGAGAATTTTGTTTAAATATGTTATTCTGCTACTTTTGGGTCGGCTATAACATAGTAAAATTTCAGACCTGTAGCTCATGGCATAGCTGAGTAATAGCCACTTTTAGGTTATCACTGTTGAGTAAATCACTTATAACTTGAAAAGTATTGCATTTAGAGTATTTAGTTTTCAATGTTATTCACCTATTTTGGGGTCACCTATAACATAGTAAAATTTCAGACCTGTGGCTCATTGCATAGCTGAGTAATAGCTACTTTGAGGTTCTTACTCAACATTAAATCATTTATAACTTGAAAAGTATTGCATTTAGAGCATTTTGTTAAAATATGTTAGTCAGCTACTTTTTCCATAGCTTCAACATGGTGAGTAACTTGGGTGTCTATCTCTAGCTAAGTAAGTAATAGCTACTTTTGGACTTTTCAGTAACTCCCATCATGAGTAAAATAATTTGTAACTTGACAACTATTGCATTTAGAGAATTTTATGTAAATATGTTATTCATCTATTTTTGGGTCAGCTATAACATTAGTAAAATTTCAGACCTGCAGCTCATGGCATAGCTGAGCAATAGCTACTTTCAGGTTCTCACTGTTGAGTAAATCATTGTATCCACTGGATAGCCGCAGTGTGTAGAGAGATTTCACCGTTACCGCTCTAATTAAAAAAAATATTATAGCTAGCCTTCTCAAGTTTGCAGGATATATTAATAACCATAAAATGTTGCCTGGGAATATTTTTGGCCTCATTTTGTAAAGCAAGATGGCCGCCAGGGACGTTTATTCAACTTAAAGCAAGGACTTTTGTTGGTCCCCTAGAGGAAAGGGTATTATAGGTATAGATCTCAAAATGGCAGGATATGTTCGTCATTAAAAAATATTGACTGGGAATATTTTTGGACTCATTTTGAAAAACAAGATGGCTGTTTCTTTGTCAGTCATGAATAGTGCTTATATCTCCCTTATTATTGGGCCTAGAGGTTTGGGATGGTAAACCAAGCTATAGGAAATCATGGGCTGGGAATCTTTTGGTATGGTCGGATTTGACCTTGGACCCCTCCTTCAAGGTCAAACGAGGATAGCCTAACTTAAAAGTGCTTATATCACGCTTATTATTGGTCCTAGAGATTTGGGATGATAAACCAACCTATAGGAAATCATGGGCTGGGATTGTTTTGGTGTGGTCAGATTTGACCTTGGACCCCTCCTTCAAGGTCAAACGAGGATAGCCAAACTTTAAAGTGCTTATAACTCGCTTATTATTGGTCCTAGAGATTTGGGATGGTAAACCAACCTATAGGAAGTCATGAGCTGGGAATCTATTGCAGTGGTCAGATTTGACCTTGGGCCCCTCCTTGAAGGTCAAACGAGGATAGCCACACTTAAAAGTGCTTATAACTCGCTTATTATTGGTTCTAGAGGTTTGCAATGTCAAATCAACCTATGGGAAATCATGGGCTAGGAATTTTTTGATGTGATCAGATTTGACCTTTGGCCCCTCTTTCAAGGTCAAATGAGGATAGCCAAAATTAACAGTGCTTATATCTCGCTTATTTGTGTTCCTAGAGGTTTGCAATGTCACACCAACCTTAGGAATCATGGGCTAAGAATCTTTTAATATGGTCAGATTTCACCTTGGGCTTCTCCAAGGTTAAGCGATGTTTTAATGGCTTTGGTGAGTTTTCTTTCTGGTGGATACAATTTGTATCGCTTCTCCGATGTGATAGGTCTAGTTTCAGTATGTTATTAACCTATTTTGGGGTCAGCTATAACATAGTAAAATTAAAACTATTGCATTTGCAATATTTTCTTTAAATATGTTTTTAACTTACTTTTTACACCTTAACAGTTACCTTCTTACTTTCCTTCTGAACACCATTTCCAGGGCACAACTTTTGTGTCCTTTTCTTCTGTCACTTCTACTCTGAAACTCAAAACACAGTCAGCTGACACAGAGCCCATTCACGGGCACTGATTGCTTGTTTTAACGGCTAATTGTTTGGAGACAGGAGTTGGGTCTTTCTTTAGTGATAAATCTATGTTGACTTCATAGATTCTGTGTCTAAATGTTCCTTCTGTTGCCAGTCTCAGTTTTTTTCTGTCTAGATTTCAGCTTTCAGGTATACAGCATTACTTCACTTGGGGTAGTTAGGTTGTGTGTACTGTGTAATAGTGAAGGGATAATGTATTGATATTTCAGTATTGATTGATATGTTTTTCAAAATTTCAATATCGATACTAAAAGTGTGAATTTTAATATCGTTTTCAGCACACACCAGGAAGAATTATGTCCACCCCCCCGTTGGGGGTGGACATATTATTTTTGCTTTTTCCGGCGTCCAGCATCCGGCATCTTCACCAAATTTGGTGTGCAGGATTATTGGGTCAGTGTTTTGCTTGGGATTGCTTTCAGGTATTGTAGCTCTTTGGCTTACTGAGTAATACCTAAGTATAGCTATTTTCAGTACCTATTGGTTTCCGTGCATTTAAGGGAAAATGATTCAAGATATTTTACTAAAATTAGGAATACAAGATTGTTATGTCTATATGTCACTTGGTATTGCATATGGGACTGGTAGCTCTCTAAGTTAGTGAGTAATAGCCATTTAGGTACTTTATTGTCCATTTTCAATACTACTTTTGAGTAATTTGCTTATATCTCAGAAACCGTAACAGATAGAGCGATTTTGAGCCAATTTTCGATCCAAAGGGTAATAGAAGATTATTCTGGTAAAAAGGAAAAATTAAAATTTTCGGAACTTTAGCTGTGAAGCTAACTGAGTAATAGCTAATTAGCTCATTTTAGTACCTCTTTGGTTTCCATGCATTTAAAGGAAAATTATTCAAGATATTCTAACCTAATTTGGTATGGAACATTATTAGGTTAATAGTTTGCTTAGTATTGCTTTTGTGAGTCATTGCTGACATTTTAATGAAACAATGTTTTCTATCTTCACAAAAATTTATTTGCTTTTGGTGAAGATAGGTCTATAGCTAACTGAGTAATAGCTACTTAGCTACTTTTGTGTACTTCTTTTATTTCCCGGCATTTTAAGGAAAAATATTTGACATATCTTTACCAAATTTAGCATGAGCATTACTTAGGTTGATTCCTTGCTTGGGATTGTTTTTAGTGATAATAGCTATATAACTGACTGAGTAATAGCTACTTAGCTACTTTGCCAAAAATGGAAAAACACAAATTTGCTTCTATCTCCTTAACCATGCAAGATAGAGCGATTTCATCAAAGTATTCGACCCACAGGGTATCTGAGAAATGTACTCTTGGCAATTTTCAAAAAATTTTCCCCTCCCCAAAAATGGCGGCCATTATGAATTTTTGAAGTTTTGCAAAAATTGGAAAACACAAATTTGCTTCTATTTCCTTAACCGTGCGAGATAGAGCGATTTCGTTGAATTTTTCGACCCACAGGGTATCTGAGAAATGTACTCTTGGCAATTTTCAAAAAATTTTCCCCTCGCCAAAAATGGCGGCCATTTTGAATTTTCGAATTTTTGCCAAAAATGGAAAAACACAAATTTGCTTCTATCTCCTTAACCGTGCGAGATAGAGCGATTTCGTCAAAATTTTCAACCCACAGGGTATCTGAGAAACGTACTCTTGGCAATTTTCCAAAAAGTTTTCCTCTTCCCAAAAATGGCGGTCATTTTGAATTTTTGCCAAAAATTGAAAAACAGAAATTTGCTTCTATCTCCTTAACCGTGCAAGATAGAGCGATTGCGTCTGAATTTTCGACCCAACCAATGCAAAAAGGCATTAAGCTGAAATATTTTACATGTACACTAATAAATATTTAAGTATCATTGATATATTTTACAAATGAAACAGGGTCTTGTAAGACTACTGTACAATTTTTGCTAAAGGTTCATGGGGTGGACATTACACATGATAGTGTGTGTTCTTCTATGCTATCCTGTTTCTATTCATATGTCGCAGCTACTATCAACAGGGCGTCCTATTTCTAGTTTTCAAAAAAAAAATAATGTTGTAGTTTATCAGTTCCCTGTAGTTTGGTCATTAACATTTATGCATTAAAAGATTTATTGTAAGATTTTTCATGAAAATTAATTGCTTTTTGCAGGCAGCCTGTATTAAATTTATGGTCATTATTGTATATCTTGTATATTGGCAAACCAATTTTGATAAATGAAAGATCAGTAGGTACAAAATAATGCAATTCATGGCGTGAAACAATATTTCAATATCGTTCAATATGCCAAGCCTAATTGGAGGTTCATATTGATATTAAAATTGCATTTCAATCCCTGCACTACTGTTTAATCAGCTGAAGTTGGACATTTAACTCTCTTTTACTTGTGAGCTGAGAGCAGCTTGTTCCAACAGCTGGAGGATTTTATCCTTCAATGTGGCTTAGGGATTGGAGTCCCTGTTGGACTGTGGTTTTTGGGTAGCAGATTTTACATCTAAAGTATATGTGGTTGTTGCAAGCATTTTGTGAGAGGTACTGGTTAACATATTATCATCTTGACAAGTTGATATATGGCTAGAGCATTCATAGATAAAATCTGGGATATATGAAGCTATGGCCAATTAAATGTTTGCTTTATTGCATGTAGAAATGGTTAAGCGAAAGATTACAATGTATTTTTGTAATAAATGAGATTGAAATGTGTTGTGTTAAGAAGCATTTTTTTCCAACCACAAAGTGTGCCGAATGGTTTAATATTGAAAATACAGCAATGAAACATTGGTATGTTTCTGGTATGCATTGCAGATTGGCCACAGACAAGGAGCTTCTTTCGGTTCACACTGAGGGACATGTTGAAATGGTCAAAATGTACAGTTCACAGGCAGATGACAATGTTTGTAAGTGGCAAGAGAAGTGGAAAACATACATATGTGACAAAACTTACCAATCTGCAAGTTGTGCTGTTGGCTGTGCCCTGGAAATGGTGGATGCCATATGTTCTGGCCAAGTATGTGTCAACCAGAAAGTATAAAATCAATATACTTAGTGTTGGTATGGGACTATGACTCTTAAAATGTAATACTAATCTGCAGAATGTACTTTAATAAATAGTATTTTTTCAATGTAACCGGGCAAAGTAAAAACAGTTCATAATATGTTTGCTTGCAAGATGTTCTATGCACAAGTGAATGAAGATTGATGAAATAAAATGTGTGGTTAAGCATTTTAAGAATTATGAAAATAAAAAATGATTCTCATGAAAACATTGAGAAGCTTATTGTCTTGTTTTCCACAGGTTTATCCTTTCAACACTTTAAATATCAGTTAAAGTGGTCTACTAGTAAAATAATATGTCAAGACATTTCAGTGTTATTAGCATGTAAAATGTTCACACTTTGGGCCAACAAATACAAATTGTTGTATTTGCACTATTATCAATGAAAAATTATGTATGCCCTTTTTACCCAACAGCCATTAAAGGTTATAGGAAGCATTTTCAGATCATTCATCAATAATTGCATATACATATGAAAGTTCAATTTCTGTAAAAATAAGATGCGTCTTAATAAGGTTACATGGTATATTCAGTCACTTTGTGGCTGTTTTTTCAAGATTTTCACTACTGTCGCCATTATTTTTCACTCAACAACTCTCGTAAAAACTACTAGCCTTGACTTCACAGGTTCATGACAATGTAAACAAACTATCATTTTGGTACGCCTTTTAATACATACATATATATTTAAAAGATTGCATTATCTGTTTTTATGAAATTTATTTGTTTATAAGACATCATTCTGCCACAGTAAGTTTCTAAAATAGCCTTGAGAACATCTTTCATGTTTGTTTCAGATAAAAAATTATTTAGAGAGGTATAAAGCAAGTTGGATAAAAATTACAAAACAATGCAACCAGGTTCAACTCTGAGATGAGTTTTGATAGTTATTTTTTTCAATTTTGAAAACTAATTATTGCTAGGAGATGAAATAAATACAACATAAATGTCTTTAAAACTGGGCCTCACGCAAGTATAATCATATATGTTCCCCAAATTAGTTCAGAACTTTCCCACCAAAACTGTAAACAATGCTGCTTTCATAGTATACATTACAGCTAGTGTATACTGTTGATCTGGCAAAGACAATTCCTTTTTCTTGGTCTCAACAAAGGCTTAAATTGAGAAGAAAATGTTACCAACTAATTTCCAAAACTTAAAATTATCCAAACTTAAGGTCAAGAAATACTGAACTACTATATATCTTAAGGAAAACCCATTATATACTGAATTATTTCATGAACTAATAATATAAAAGTTAGAATTTAAGGATTCTTTCAGAATAAATTCAATAAATTTGACTACAACAGCATGCTTTTATAAGTGATTTATGCAAATGAAAACAAATAGTATATTTTGATTTCACTTTACATCATACCTTATCTTGATAGAAGTACCGGTGATTAAAGGCAAAAAACAGTATCCAGTACATTTTAATGACAACTTTTGAATTTGTCAACAGATTCTTAGTTTTATGTAAATATCTAACTTGTGAAAGGCTACTTTCCCATCACAGTTTAAAAACCTTGAAAAAATGGGAGGATGCAATGCAATATCTCATACAGATGTTTACGCTTTCTGCATTCTAAGACAAGCCTACTTATGGTATATCTGTGTTTGTTAGAACTATTAGTGGTTAAAAATTAGATAAAACTTGGAAAAAAAGCATCTGGAAAAACTAAAGGCTAGTGAGCTTTTTTCTGGCAAAAGAAACATGTTATCTTCCTTCAGTTTGTAAATATATACATTATACCTCCAATTAAACAGAACTTCATTATGAACCTGTGATGTTATCAATCATTTACCACAATAAAAACAATACGTCGTCTTTTTACTCCACTTTGTGGTATTTATTTTTCTAATGCTATTTATGGCTCTTGTACCATATATTTCTTAAATAAACCACATTTTTATTCTTATAGGTTGTTTGTCTACTGAATTAAGTTAACTTCACAATTTTTGTGGAAAATGTTTCCTATGACCTTTAAGGGCTGTCGGGGTATTGTTTTCACTTGTCGTGTCCGGATGGGTGGGCGGGTGACGGGAAAAGTTTGTCAGGGTGGTATCTCAGAAACCATAAGGTGTATGAAGTTGATACTTGGTAGGGACATTGGTTGGGGAGTGTAGGTGTACAACATCAGGGTGTGACCTTGATTTGACCTTGCTGCAGTGACTTTGAGTTTGAAAATCTTGTCCGGGCTATATCCCGGTTACTGTAAGGTGTAGGAAGTTGATACTTGGTAGGGACTTTGTTTGGGGGGTGGGTGGGGGGGTGGGGGGGGGTGGTGGTGGTGGTGGTGGGGGGGGTAGGTGTGCAACATCATGGCGTGACCCTGATGTGACCTTTGACCTTGCTGTAGTGACCTTGACCTATTAAATCTTGTCCGGCCTATATCTCAGAAATCGTAAGGTATAGAGAGTTGATACTTGGTAGGGACATTGGTTAGGGGGTGTAGGTGTGCAATGTCATTGTGTGACCTTGATTTGAACTTTGACCTTGCCGTAGTGACATTGACCTACAAAATCTTGTCTGGCCTATATCGTGGGAACCGTAAGGTGTAGGAAGTTGATACTTGGTAGGGACATTGGTTACGGGTTGTAGGTGTGCAATGTTATTAACTGATTAATGCTGTCATCTTGCTATTGAATTGTCTAATACTGCATTTTTACATACATTTCCTTTGTTTGACGTCATTTTTCTCTACTTAAACATTATTTGGACCTTTATATAACTGACACTGCCCTAAAAGTATCCCGATCTTTGTACTGTTTCACTGCTTCTATATCTCATGGTGTTGAAAAATATTTGATTTATTCTATCACCTTCATGCTTTTTCTGTTTCAGATAGATAATGGTATAGCCCTGGTCAGACCCCCAGGCCATCATGCAGAAGAGGGGGAAATTTGTGGCTTTTGTTTCTTTAACACTATCTCCATAGCAGCAAAACATGCCAGATTGAAGCATGGCTTGGAAAAAGTCATGGTTATTGACTGGGACATCCATCATGGCAATGGGATTCAAAATATATTCTATGACGATCCAAGTGTGTTGTACCTGTCCTTACACAGGTTTGATCAGGGTGACTACTTCCCACAGCAGAAAGATGGCAACTATTGCTTCACTGGGAAAGGACCAGGTACTAACTAACAATAAATGTGGGATGTGCTATTTAAGCTACCCCCCTTTGTTGTTGTGATACTTATAATAAAGTACAACATCTCCCTTATCACAGGACTTAAGTGGCAGTGAATGTATTGTAAATACCTGTTCAGTTGCATGTCACATTCACTAGGTATCACTTTTTTATGTTAAGTACATTTTTTGTGTACATTTTATGTTTACCGTGGCAACTCCCTCCAAACTCTCTGGCCCATTCTGACTGCACAAGTACAGCCCAAGCTCCAGTGACTGACATTCAACAAACTGAAAGACAGAATATCAGCAATAATTAAGCATTCCTGAAAGGGTGCTTATTTGTTTTCGCCTCAGTTTCCTCGCTGCCGCCGCCGCCGCATTATGGTCTCCCTTGAATATCTCCCTTATTATTAGAAGGTTTCAAACCATATTTGGCAGTTATATACCTTAGGCGTGGGAAATTTTTTCTGCGTGCTTAAATTTGACCTTTGACCTTTATGAAGGTCACATGATCAAAAACAATTTTTTGAAGTACACCCCCCCGCCCCCCCCCCCCCCCCCCCCCCCCCCCCCCCGTCATCGCAGTTCAGGAAAAACTACTTGCTACACAGCCTTATAATTTGACAAACCTGTTCATACTATCGAAAATGTGAGCTGATTAGATTTTGGGAGCAATCCCGTGAAAAATGTCTCATTTATGAGTGATTTTCTGACACCTTCCAATCTGAAAGCCTTAAATTTAGGCCAACCCCCCTATTATCTTCTTAAGTATTGCATTTAGAGCCATAAAATGTATTGGGAGGTTATAGGAAACCATATGTGGAGAGTCTAAATAGCCAGTCAGTTTTACCCCCCCCCCCGCCCCCCCCCCCCCAGCCCCCCCTTATGTGTCAAACTGGGGTCATAAAATAGCTGATTTTGAGTTTTTGCCTTATATCTCCTTTATTGTTGCTTTTATAGCTTCAGAATGTATTAAGAGGTATTGGGAAAGCATATATGGAGAGTCTAAATAGCCGCTCAGTTTTACCCCCTGACCCCCCCTTTTGGGTCAAACTGGGGTCATAAAATAGCTGATTTTGAGTTTTTGCCTTATATCTCCTTTATTGTTGCTTTTATAGCTTCAGAATGTATTAAGAGGTATTGGGAAAGCATATGTGGAGAGTCTAAATAGCCGGTCAGTTTTATCCCCCGACCCCCCCTTATGGGCCAAACTGGGGTCATAAATAGCTGCTTTGGAGTTTTTGCCTTATATCTCCTTTATCGTTGCTTTTATAGCTTTGGAATGTATTAAGAGGTATTGGGAAAGCATATGTGGAGAATCTAAATAGCTAGTCAGTTTTATCCTCCGACCCCCCTTATGGGTCAAACTGGGGTCATAAAATAGTTGCTTTGGAGTTTTGTCTTATATCTCCTTTATTGTTGCTTTTATACCTTCAGAATGTATTAAGAGGTATTGGGAAAGCATATGTGGAGAGTCTAAGTAGCCGGTCAGTTTTACCGCCCGACCCCCCCCCCCCCCCCCCGATGGGTCAAACTGGGGTAAAAAAATAGCTATTTTGGAGTTTTACCTGATATCTCCTTCATTGTTGCTTTTATAGCTTCGGAATGTATTAAGAGGTATTGGGAAACCATATCTGGACAGTCGAAATAGCCGGTTAGTTTTACCTCCTGACCCCCATGTATGGGTCAAACTGGGGTCATAAAATAGCTTTTGCCTTTATTGTTGCTTTTATGCTTTCACAATGTATTAAAAGCTATTGCAAAACCTTGTGGACAATCTAAATAGCAATACATACTTGCACACATGGTTATATATGAAGTTATCAATACTCGTTACTGAAATGCTTTGTAGCATTTACACAAAATTTACTTAAGTTATCCTTAACACTTAAACAGTGTGAAATATACACATCAGAATATTACTACACGCATATTTAGTAGGCTTGGCTTAATGTTTTAATTAGAATAGACATTTCCTCAAAAAAGCATAATATATGCTTTTTCCAATCTACAACACTTTCTCCAGCTGGTCTATGTCTACAACACTTGTTTATGTTAATTAAAGAAGACCTTTGTAGGATTTTCCCTCTCATGATATCATTAAGTGGGTTGGTTTATGTAACAGTATGGTGCAGCTTTGTGCATTCTTAGCTTTACAGCATGCTTATTAAAACCACAAGGCATTTTAAACTCTCAGGGACGCTTCGCTTTTGTTAGCAAAAGCATTCCTCTAGTTTAATGTATAGTTTCTTGGGGAGCCACCATGGTACAGTGGTTACACACTTGCCTCCCAACTCTAAGATCAGAGTTCAAATCATGGCCCTGGACCTTAACCAACTGTATGTACTGGTTTCTTCTGCCCTTCTAACTACTTGTCACAATGTAACCGATAAGGTTTTAGGCGTGATGTAAAACACTAAATAATTATAGTTTCTGTGGCGACAAATTTCATGTAGAGTAAATTTGCCACATATCTGAAATGTGGAAATACTAATAAATTAAATAAATTGGGGTGAGATTTGTTGAATGTACAGTAAATTAAAGCTTTCTGAACTGAAAAATACCAATTTTAAGACCAAACATCATTTTCTTCATAAAATTAACTAAGGTTTTAGAGGTGGCGAATTTTAGATTCCTGGCGAATTTTAGATTTCTTACTCTACATGTATAATAAAACAAGTTTTATACTTTTTAACTCTGTGATGTTAAACATGATTAGATGTTTGACATAACCTACACAGTTCCATGCAATATTTTACAGGAGAAGGGTATAACATTAACATTCCTTGGAATAGAGACAAGATGGGAAATGCAGATTACAAGGAAGCATTTGACAGGGTAGTCATTCCAGTTCTCAACCAGTTTAAGCCAGATCTCATTCTAGTTGCTGCCGGTTTTGATGCTGCTGCAGCAGATCACATAGGCGAATACATTCTGACGCCAGAAATGTTTGGTTACATGACTCGGCAGATTAAGAATGCTTGTCTTACTGGTAAAATTCTCCTCTCTCTCGAAGGCGGGTACAATAACAAAGCTATCGGCCAGTCTCTCTGTTCATGTTTGGATGTATTGGTCAATGATTCTGAACCAGTGGTCAACTTTCACCCACCTCACAGCAAAAGGGCAAAACAGACTCTAGATACAGTGGTGCAAGAACAGTCGAAGTATTGGAAACTATAAATTTTACTTTCAAATTGTTCTTAAGCAAGTACCACGGCCATATTGTTTTTTTTACGCATTTATTAAGGTCTGAAGGTACAAACACTGACCTGGAGTGTTCAAACAGAAACAGTTGAAGTAGTAGGAAAGTGTGATAGAGTTTTATAGGAATTTTACAACAGAAGATGACTCTAGAAACAAAGAGGAGGAAAAGTTTGCAAACATATAAGTTTCCAGAAACAAAGCAACATTGTGGTATATTATAGTCATATCAGGGAGGTTATGTTTTAATCTAGTATTAAAAGTGTCAACAGTCTCCCTCAATGGTAAAATATAACAGAATTTTTCATATGATTTTAAACTTAAACATTCACCAGAAATAGTCAGGGTTTTGGAAACCTTCACAAGATTCAAACATTTCAGTGGAGAAATACTCATATTATTAGAAAATTTTACGAATTTTTCTAAAATTTAAAACTTTTACACATAGTCCGCATAGTCACATTTCCGTGTGTGTCTTTACATATGCCAAACAAGGTTTTTTTAACTTGTATATTTCTGTGTGTTTTTACGTATGCCAAACAAGGTTTCTTTTACATGTACTGTTTATTAGTTTTTGTATTTGTTTATATGGTGAAACCGGACAAAAATGTTGCACCGTAATAGCAATTGTCATGCTTGATATGTATATTTTTATTGCGCTACAATAGCTTACCATATGGGACTGAATGCTGTTCTCGGATGGCCGTAAGGCATCAGGCCAACGTCTAAGAAAAAGAAACATTTATAGTTGTCCGTAGCCTCAAGTTGTTGTTACGTGATAACCTTTGACCTTTCGTTCTACTTTCTTGTTGGCCGTTATGGATATGTAGTGTGTATTTTTTACACAGATATTTTCATTTATTTCTCAGCACATACGTATTGTTGGATGTTGATTTTTGGTCATTTCATTTATTATATATCATAGATTATTCTGTAAAATTTCCATTTTGACAGGATAAGTACTTTTTCTTATATTTGCGTGTTTTGAGTGTTCCTCGGTTCAGGCTTTTTAGTACATATTTTATTGCGTTTAAAATGTCTTCCCACCAAACGAATAAAGAACAACCGAGATCCAGCAAGTGTAGGCATTTTTGCTTCCCATTTGATACACATAATTACTGCCCTACCTGTAGGGAAGCTGGCAAGGGTGATGACCCCTGTGTCACTTTTGAAAGTCCGTGTCAAATATGTGGTTCTTTTACTCAAGAACAAATGTTGAAAATCTCACAGAGAAAACGTTATATTAAAAAGCAAAAATGCCTCACTGCTACTTCAAAAGACAATGAATTAGATCTACTAGGGGATGACGTGGATTCCTTTACTTGCTCCAATGCAGACCTTGAGAGTGCTGCTGATAACTTATTTACCTCACCCCCGCGTCCTCAACCCCTACCTTTCAGTTCACTGTCTCTGAAAACGCCAGCAAAGACTGTCCCACCCACCCCAGGTACTACCTTACAGCAGAAAATTGAAGCTAAATTAGAAAAATCCCTGGGTGATTCACTAAACATCCATTTACAGCAGCAAATGGGTTCCTTTCAGGCTTCAATGTTAGAAGCTTTCCAGTCTCTCAGAGATGAACTGACTGCAAAAAAGCAAGTCGAGGTAGATCAGACCTCGGCTTCAGCTTCTAAGCCTGGATCTTCTCAAGCTGCTGTAAATCTGGACCCACCCCCTCTGAGTCAACCTTGGGCTGCCTCAAATCTTGAGCAAATGGAAGTGGACTATGGTCCTGCACTTCCACCTCATCTCAGTGCTAATCATCATATGACATCGGATCAGCCTTTTAGTCCAGCCGAGGAGCCTTCTAAGAAGGCTTCGGTTAGACCTAAAACACTCTCTCACTCTCACAAAAGGCATGTTATTGATCCGAGGTCTTCCTCGGATCAACTAACTGATGAATCCGATGAACCTCGGATTGCATCTTCTAAATCCAGATCCAAACAAGATGCACTCAGAGAGAGCAAAACACTCGACTCAATGTGACCAGTCTCACAAGTGTTATAAAGTATAACACACATTCAGGCTTATTGGTATCCAGAATATTAACTAGATCTTTCCTAAAATGTAATCACTCCTTCCCATGGCTAGCCCCTTCCTACTTAAAATCTAACATCAAAATGTATTCATTACTTTTGAAGAAATATCAAATAGAAAGCTAAAATCATTAAAATACATTGAAATGGGATCTATGAAAATTCATGGTTTTTGGTATCCAAAATATGATCCACATCTTTAACAAAAATTAATAGCTTCTTCCTTCGACCAGGTCCTACCCACAAAAATTTTATAAAGATCTGTTCATTAGTTCTGGAGTAATCTAAACACCAAAAAAAAAGACAAATTGGCAAAAAAGCACACAAAAACATAAACTCCTGGTAGAGGTAAAAATATTGGTTAAAAGCCTGTTCTTGGTGAAAATCACTCAGGGTAAATTTTTTGTGATGGACTGTCAAGAAATTAAAGCCAAAAAAAAAAAACAGAAACAAATAAACATGATGAATACACCACCTCCCTCTTAATTTTCTTTATGTCAATTTTAAGACATAAATTTAATGAGAAGAAATATTATTACTTAAAGACAGCAAGTATCACAAACTAGGATTTGTGACCTCACAATGACAATTGCATTGTGACACCATTAAGTAATGACATCATCAGAAACAAAATATTGATTTTTTACGTATGTGATGAAGAGTAGACATCTCATCTCGGTTAAGTTTTTTTTGGACAGCAAAAATTTAAATGTCGTGTTTAAGAGATTCTTTAAAAAACCTAAAAAAATACTTAAAAAAGAAAAACTATTAAAAAAAAAAATAGTGAGTGGTATTGAACCCCAAACATGGGATTACAAGTTCTTCACTTTACACTCTATATAGCCACAGAGGAATTCTTTTTGCACAAAAATTCATGAGGAAGAAATCCTGTCATGATGTCATGATATTGATTTTTCACATGTGTGACCAAGCATAACAACACACACATACACACATTAAAAAAGCATTGGGGGAAGCAAAGCTGATTGTGTGTGGATTATTGATTGATTAGAGAAGCAGATTTCACTGTAAAATCCCAATTAAAAATAAGAAAAACTCTCTCCTTGCTGTAATTTTCAAACAAATTACACCAAATTTGGAAGAATCCATCTGTACCCCATGAAATACCTGCCCACCAAATTTGATTGGTGTTATAGTTTTTGAGTTATAAGGGTGAAACGGTGCACAGACAGACTGACAGAGAGACAGACAGAAACAAACTGATCACAATAACCCTCTCCTATCGTCGAGCGTTAAAAACATGCTGACAAGAGTAAACACAAGGTGAGGTTCAGATACGTGTCATCTTCCTCAGAGGAGGATCAGTCCTCTCTAGTCAGACAGAGGTCTTCTAAGCCCTCTGGGGATCAGCCCTCTGGGGCTGTCTCTGATCAAGTCCAACCCCAACATGATCCAGACCCCCTTTATTATAGGGAAGTAGCTCTGTCTGACGTTCCCTCCCTATACGCTGATGAGGTGGACACTTTCAGGGGTATCCTTTCCCTCCCTGACCCCAGGGAGTCTATGCCTAAGTCCTCAACCTCAGTTATGGGTCTTAACGATAAGAAAGGCCATCAGGAGCTCAGACCTAGAGGTCCTTCCTCTATGCTACCACTCAGCTCAGTTATCAGAGATGCCTTTGATAAGTTTGAACATGATTTTCAGGCGGCTAATTTACCAGAGGGTAAATACATCAAACCTCCTCCTTCCACTACAAAGTGGGACAGCCCTGTTATGAGGAGAAAATACAGGAGTTGAATACAGATTTTGCAAAGATCTGTGTCAGTATTACTCCAAAACCCCCTGGGCAAGGTTCCCCTACCAGTTCTTAAGGAATTGGAACACCAAGCTAGGCAAAACATTTCCGCTCTAAATTTTACTACTGCCTTTGCTAAGACTTCTTCCTCCTGCAATGCATCTCTGGAGAAGTGCCAACATAGTCTGAAGTCAACCTTCCAGAGGGTTAAGTCTCAGATCCAAAAAGGTGCCAATCCTGAAAAAGCAGCAAAACGTGGATATGAGCAAGCCTGTGAGTACTGGAATAAGACTGTTCTTATTCAACACAGGGCTCTCACATGCCTCAGCAAATCCCTAGCCCATATACTCCAGAGGGAATTATATTCTATGGGTAACACTGGCTTGCTTAGGCGCGAAGCCAAAATGACCCTTTTGCAACCACATCTGGAGGAAACGAGACACCAACAACTCAGGAACTCGCCCTTTTGGGACTCCTCCTTGGTCAAGTCTCAACTTGTGAAGGAAGGTGAAGACTTCCTCCTCAAAAAAGGCACCTCTAAAGACTCGCAGGGTTTCGGACCCTATAAGCCCTTTCGTGGTTCCCACAACAAGAAAAGAGGCTCCTACAGGAAATGCCCCAATGGGGGCAACTCCTCACAAAGCAGTAACCAATCGTTTTCCTCAGGTAGGGGGAAACCGAACTTCAGAGGCTCCAGGGGTCGTTTTCAACCCCACAACAAAGGGCAAGGGCGTGGAGACCCCTCTCCCCAATGACTCCTTAAAAGCCTCCCTCAGTCCACCAGTAGGAGGTCGCCTCCGTTCTTTCATAAGAGACTGGCAAGCAAACAAATGTTCATCAAACGTGTTAAACATTATCACCAATGGCTATGTACTGCCATTCCTTTCAAAACCAAATTTGGTCAGATTCCCTCTGATTCTGTCAGAGTACAAGACCCGTCCAAAAGACCAAGCTCTGGCCTCTTGTATCCAGTCTCTTCTGTCAAAGAACGCAATCGAAAGGGTGGAAAATGTAAAATCTCTCGGGTTTTACAGTCGCCTGTTTCTAGTACCCAAGCCTCACCAAAGGTGGAGGCCAGTCATAGACTTAAGCAGGCTCAACACTTTTCTACACGTAGAAAAGTTCAAAATGGAAACTCCATAGTCCATCAGGACCTCCCTGATTCCAGGGGAATGGGTATCGTCGATAGACCTATCAGACGCTTACATTCACATCCCCATCCATCCAAACTCAAGGAAATACCTAAGGTTTTGCTACAGGTCCCAGGTGTTCCAGTTCACCTCCCTCCCAGTCGGACTAGCCACAGCCCCCCAGGTCTTCACAATGATTGTAAAGGAAGTGAAACTAATGGCCCTCTCCAGAGGACTCAGACTTCACCAATACCTGGATGACTGGCTGATCAGGTTCCCGTCTCAAGAGGAAGCCCAAGTGAACACTCAGGCAGTGGTAGACCTAACCCAGTCCTTGGGTTGGATAATAAATCAGGAAAAATCAGAACTGAAACCTACTCAGGTGTTTTCGTTCTTGGGCTACGAATACCATCTAGATTCATCCCTTGTAAAATCCACTCAAGAGAGATGGCTCAAACTCCAGGATTTGATCCTAAGACTCAAGTCAAGACATGTCTTGACTGCAAGATGTTTGATGTCGCTAATTGGGTTGCTTGCCTCAACAGAGAAAATGGTCCCGGAGGGACGCCTTCACATGAGGCCCTTTCAGTTTCATCTCAAGGAGCACTGGAGATATCCTCAATCGCTGGACAGCCTCCTTCCTTGGACAGATGCCATTTCTGCACACCTAGACTGGTGGCATAACCCTACAAACGTGATGAAGGGTTCAGACCTTCATCCCAAAGACCACAGTATCCAACTCTTTACAGACGTCTCAAACAAAGGTTGGGGCGCTCACTTAGATCAAAGTTCTACCAAGGGTCTGTGGTCAGACCAGGAAAAAAGGCTACACATAAACATCCTAGAATTGAAGGCGGTCTCACTGGCCCTTCGAAGTTTCGAAGGACCAGTGTGAGAACCAAACAGTACTAGTTGCAACGGACAACTCAACAGTGGTAGCCTACATAAGCAAACAAGGAGGAACTCACTCAGTGGAGATGTGCGCTCTCCTGTGGAAGATCATGACATGGTGTCATCGCTATCACATAACATTAAAAGCCAGACACATTCCAGGGTGTCTGAATGTGATGGCCGACCTCCTGTCCAGGTCGAACCAAGTGCATTCAACAGATTGGTCACTGCATCCACAGATGTTCAAACAGATCTGCCAAAAGTGGTTCACTCCTCATGTAGACCTATTTGCCACTCATCTGAACCACAAGCTTCGGCTATACGTATCTCCAGTCCCGGACCCAAAGGTTTGGGACATAGATGCTTTGAACATAAACTGGATGGGTCTCACTGCCTATGCTTACCCTCCAACGGCTCTCCTTCACAGGGTGATCCAAAAAATCAGGCAATGCCATTGCCTGATCATTGTAATAGCCCCAGGCTGGCTAGGGATGCCCTGGTTTTGGGACCTAGTGCAGCTCTCAACAGAGATCCCTCTGCAACTTCAACTGTCAACAACTCTGCTCAAACAGTCCCACAATTATGTATTCCACACCAATCCACAACATCTCAACCTCCACGCCTGGTGTCTAGGAGTGGACAGCTCCAAGAACAAGGCTTCTCTGTGGAGGTGGCAGAGAGAATTGCTGCCCCTCAGAGGTCATCAACAAGGACCATCTACAAGTCAAAGTGGGCCCTATTTGAAAAATGGTGCAGAGAAAATTTGGTGGATTTCCCCTCTCCATCTGTGAAACATATCTCAGATTTTTTCATGTATCTGTACCAAGATCTAAACAGACACCCCTCTACCTTGATGGTTACAGGACTGCCATTGTTGACACTTTGGGCCCAGCGGGGCACCATATTGCGCAAAGTTCAGACCTTCACAGGTTACTCTCCAGTTTCCACAGGGATCGTCCCAAAAGTTCCAGGAATCTTCCAAAGTGGAACCTTTCTGTTGTTCTCAATGAACTCACAAAAGCACCTATGAAAGACACAGACCTCAAACATCTTACTCTCAAAACTGCTTTCTTGCTAGCTTTGGCCTCCGGCAAGCGCCGCAGCGAAATCCATGCCTGGGTTGTAAACAAATTATCTAATCTAGGCCAATGGGAAAAGGTTGCCTTGTTCCCTTCTTCTGACTTCGTAGCCAAAAACCAACTAGCAAGAGAAGGTTCTCAAAGTGTGTCTCCGGTGAGTATTCCTGCTTTGACTACCATTGTAGATAGACAATTCAAAGAAGACAGGACCTTGTGTCCGGTGCGGGCCCTGAGGTACTATTTGGATCGAACCAAAGACCTGAGAGGGTCTCGATCCCTCCTTTTCATCTCCTTCAAGAAAGGACATTCCTCAGACATCAGACCCGCTACTCTCTCTTCTTGGTTGAAACAAACCATTCTACTTTGTTATAAACAAGCAGACCAACAAGCCTTGGACTTGGTCCAAGTTAAAGTGCATGACGTTCGGGCCTTAGCGGCCTCTAAGGCCTTTTACGGTGGGATATCGGTGGACCAAATCATGCAAGCCTGTCACTGGAAAGCTCACAACACATTTACAAATTTTTACCTAAAAGACATTACTTGGTCAGACAACGACAACAATATGTATCTGGGACCAGTGGTGGCGGCACAACAAGTCCTAGATCCTTCCCCTCAGACCAGGTATCCTCGGAAAGAAAAGAGGGGGGGGGGGGGGGGGCACATCCGCTACAACTGAGTCTTCAGGAGTCTAATCCCAGGGTCTAGGTATAGGTTTATCTCCCAAGATGTTATGGGTAAGGTCATTTTTTATTTTTAGTTTTTCAAGTACATACGTATTAAGGACTTACAAGTTGCCATTGATCTCATATTTGGTGGCAAAAAATTTATGAGAATTCCAACCATTGGGCTGGTTTGTCATTCGTGATGGGCCCTAGGGCCCTTATACCTTTAAAGTGAGCACAGCTGCACTTCTGTCCTACAATCAAAACATCTTGACAGTTTTAGCACTGTCTCTCATTTTATTCAGGTTTTTGGCTCTTTACAGGCCCGGTCTTCAGGAGTAGGGCACTGTAAACGGGACTCAGACTGGTATTTCTATCATTCATTCTAATCTATTACTTCAAAATCTAAGAAAAATTGACATATCTTCCAGTCTCAGCTGTAATCCCGCCACAGGGCAGTTGGATTCAGCATTCAGTCCCACATGGTAAGCTATTGTAGCGCAATAAAATTGAAAATTTGATTACTTAAATGTAGCTTTTATAAGCTACAAGCTTATCATGTGGGACTGAGAAGAGTCCCACCCTGCCTCCCCGCTGCATTATAGCTGAGGGGTAAGATTTAAAAGATTTCAACGAGAAATTAGGACGAAAGGTCAAAGGTTATCATGTGACGACAACTTGAGGCTACGGCCAACTATAAATGTCTATTTTTCTTAGACATTGGCCTGATGCCTTACGGCCATCCGAAAACAGCATTCAGTCCCACATGGTAAGCTTGTAGCTTATAAAAGCTACATTTAAGTAATCAAAATTTTCAAGTTTATGGAAAATATAATGTCATGTATCTGAAAATAAAAACAAAATTATGTAAAAATCTCAAACATTTGGTTGACAAATCTGATTTAAAATAACAGACTTACCAATGTTTTTTATTGGTACCTAGTATTTTGATCATTTTGTGAAACCCAGTTACTCAGTTTCTGCTCAGTTTCTGAACATCATCAATTGGTATCCAGTTGCCCTGTTTTGGCCCTGACAGGTGAACTATTTATCTGTTTGTCTTAAAATGTGATTATAGGGGCCACGGTGGCAGAGTGGTAACACTCTCGCCTCCCACCTCTGAGTCCGGGGTTCGGTTCCCGGCACGGCCTCAAGTGGGAAAGCTGGTAGTTGCTTGCCATTGGTCGGAAGTTTACAGTACAGAACCCTGACGAACTGTATGTACTGGTTTCCTCTGCCCTTCCAACTAACCGTCGTGATATGACCTGTACAGTGTTGAAAGCAACGTAAAATCCCAAATAAATAAAAAAATAAAATGTGATTACTACAGAAGTACTGAACTAATTTTGATGGGATTATAAACACTCTTGTATAGATAAAATAATTTGGTAAAACATTGGTGGTTAATGAATACAAATGTTGAGATATGGTGATATTTTTCATACAGAAATAACATTCTTATGGAGAAGATATGTGGTCTTGATCGCTCTTAATTTGTTATACAGTTTTATAGAAAATTCAGTAATCAAACAATACTTAATACATGTTGGCAGAATAGTTAGAAATTGCAAATACCTCAGACATGGTAAATGATATATCAATATTCAGTTGAACCTTTTCTGTTGAATGAAGTATGGCATTATATTACTAAATTTTTTAAATGCTCATTTTGGCAGATATTTTTTAGTATTTATTCTGACAAGATGTTTTTTTTTTCAAAAAGATCTGGAATAGAATATCTTGCAATTGACTAGAGGAACACAGATATGACAAAGTCGTTGTCACCCTAAAAGCTATTTTTTTCACCAAAATTTACATTTTAAATCAAATTTAAAAAAACACAATCGTGATAAGGATTCATGAATGCATACTTTACTACATGTTATTCATTTTCATATTTACCTCAGTACCTTGTTATACTGACAATGATTCTTAAACCCTACTTATGTGACTGATTTATTTGCTCATTGACTGCTTGTCATGCAAGAAAAAGTTATGACAGAAAGTATTTAGCATTTTAAACTGGTCCAGTTCTGAGACAGGTACAGCTGAACCTTGTCTATTCTTATCTCAGGGAACCAAAAAACATACTGCGAGTAGTTAAGCAGGAATTTATTAATATCTGAGACAGGTGCAGCTGAACTTTGTCTTTTCTTTTCTCAGGGAATCAAAACAATGTACTACGAGTAGTTAATCAGGAATTCATTAATAAAGAATCAGTATCAGAAATATTTACTGTGGCTGAACCAATTAGCATCATTTTATAGCCAGGTAGGTGATTGCATTTAGCATTGAGTAACCGGTTAACTGTTTAGCACATTTTGGAAATACTGAAAATTAAACGGGAACAGACACAAGCCCCCCCCTGACAAAAGCCCCCCCTGACCCCCCCCCCCTTTTCTTCAAATGTAGGGCATAAGCCCCCCTTCAAATATGATGGGGTAGGGCAAAAGCCCCCCCCCCCCTTATTTTCAGAGGGCTAGGGCAGAGCCCCTTACACAGTTTGCCTGTAAAAAATTATGTGGTGTTAAACTTGTCAAGTCAGTTATACAAGTTAAGCTTCTTTGATATAACTTGATATTACATTATATAACTTGTACAAATCTTTAACTGATAAATTAAATGACATACAAAACATATAAAATATATGCCCAGATCATTTAAAATATTTCATTTCTTCTAATTTATCTAAATATGGCTAAATAATCAAGAAAGCTTTGCATGACATGAAATTATTGTATTTCACAATTTGCCTAAAATGCACCAGGCAAGTTGTGTAATAAAGCAGTACAAATTCCAATTTTAGGCATTTTGCGAAATGCCTAAGTGAATCAGGGATTTTGCATTTCGTGAAATGCCTGATTACACAGTTTGCCTGTAACATATACATGAGATAGCAATATACTGGTCCAATAAATTAAATATTGGTGTTAGCTAGTGCTTGAGTAACCAAATATTTGGTCAGTATGGTGAACTAATTCAGCCTTAATATTTACTTCTATTTAAAAGGGAACTAAAGTTTTGTTTAAAGGTCTAAGATTGTCGCTAAAAGGATGTTTGTAGTATTGTTCAAATGAATAATATATATTTGTAGTGTAAAGTGTAATGTATTATACAAGTTTTAATGCTCAAATCACTTGCTTCATGATAGTCTTCGTTTAAAATAATAGAGTATTACTAGCTGTGGTGGTGAATTTGTAGTTGTGGTGACAAGTTGGTGGTGCTAAGTGTGTGTGTGGTACTGGTGACGAGTTGGCTTTGGTGATGACTTGGGTCATATACTCAGGGTGTATCCAGTCATGGAAAACCTGGAAAAGTCTTGGAATTTCATTTTTTATTTCCAGGCCTGGAAAAGTCATGGAAATTGACTCCAGGTTTTGGCAAATTCATAAAAAGTCATGGAAATTAAAAGGCATCATCTCGTGAAACAGTGTTGTTCCTTTCTATCATCCAACATTTCAATACAAGGATACTCTTATGCAATCAGACCAAATTTTTCCGCATCTTCCTGTACTGTGACCGGAACCTTGTGCATGCTTCTCAAAGGCAAAACTGGTGGGAGATGGGAGCTCTTGGCCTCGGCGGGAGCTCGGGGCCTCAGTACATATCTCTTTCATGCCACAAAACATGTAAAAGGTCCTTAATTTTAAAGCTTTGGTCATGGAGAAGTCATGGAAAAAATATTGAAATTTAGTGGATACACCCTGTATACTCTTACTTGCACCACTTTAAAAGAATTGGCCATTTTTTTTCCAGGATTTAATTATTTTTAGTTATCGCTGCATCAGCTGTGAAGTAAAACCAGTTATCTCTTTGAAATATATATTAGAGGGCTAAAATGTATTCAAGGTCCTCTGGACCAGATGTGTATTTGAACTAGATTTGAATTCAAAATTTTGCTTAATAATATTCAAATTAGTGTTTATTTACATTAGGTGTTCATCTGAACTGGATCTAAAGCAAGTGCTTATCTGAACATGTTGTTTACTCAAACTAAGTGTTTATTATAATCACACGAGTATTATTTTGACACAGTAAAGTAGATTTTGTACAACAAGAACCTCTAGTATGCACAGTATTTGGTCCTATTTATTTCTAACTTTCACTTAGACCTAAATCCAACATATTCTTTATGCTGTGTCTACTTTGTGTGTCCACCTTTTGTGTTCACTGATTGTTTATATTTGCTGAATATAAATGATTGAGAGATCAGGATTCATGGCCTTTGGCCAGATATATACATGTAAATGGCTTGAGGGCCTTTGGCCTATATGTGTATTTATAAAGGGTCACATGATCAGATTTTAGCCAATCAGATTGACATATTTTACACTTTGTTTATATTGGAAATTATTTTTGATGTTTGTTGTAAAATGTCTGATTATATGATATTACTATATAGATAATGGCCAAGTGGCGCTTCATTATGTAATCATTAAGTTTACATAATGGAAGCGCCAGGAGGCAATTGTCTCTTATTAAACCCTGTAAATCAAAACTAATTTATTAATTTTATAATTTAACACCTTGTACCAAATGATCAACCTAGACAATCTTTGCAATGTTTCCTTTGGTGTGCATACCATATGGGGCTTTCACTTTTTTTATTTGAATACACAATCAACATTGATTCACCATGTGTACCACTGGTTTTCCTTTATGGGAAAATATAATTTTGGATAAAGCTTGAAAAGTTTTAATATAATCTGACTGCCACAAAATTTAACCATGGATAATGATAATCGATAAAATATGGATCTGTGACTTACAGAAAGCACTTTCCAGAAAAAATTAGATTTCTTATTTAACAATGCTGTGGATAATTTGTTGTGGTGAGTGTTTCATGTTACTTTATTACTTTGTGCTTATTTTAAGACAGTAAGCTGTTATTTTTGTGTTTCAGGCATTTAAAGTACTAGAAACTGGAGAATTACTTATTTGTTTTATTTTGTGTTGATGTTTTGGGGTTTCTCAAGATATTTATTTCTGTGCTTCTTTGTCTCTTTATTTGGAATCAAGGCAAAATGCCTCATGGAAAGATTGTTTCCTGGAAAAAAAGCCTCATAGAAAGAATGCCTACTCCACATTTTGTATTTCAGAAATACCTCCAATGAAAATTAATCCACATTAAGAACAAAATTCATTTCAACCACAAACAGTGTATCATTTTAGAAGTATATAACGAACTGTAATAAGGTAAATTAAAATCTTTGTTTTGAACTTAAAAACATGAAAAATTTAAATCAAATTTAAACCCAGCAGTAATGCATTTCAGTACTGCATTTTTGCACTACGTTTCTTTTTCTCATTTTACTTGAGTAAATTTTGAGCCACTAAAATACTCCATTTAATATAGGATGCTGGGTTAGATTTTCACAGTGAGTTTGTTTGAAAGTTAGCTGCTCCTTCGATTAAGTTCACAGAAGATTATTATAAAGTCAGATTGTAAAGAAATGCCAATCCAACTTTATAAATTAAATTGCTTGTTTTGTACTATTTTTTTAAAGTAGCATTTTTCCATGAGGTATTTTTCTATGAACTCTGAATGTCATTAAGAATTGAAAAGACTTTGTAAATGTACCTACTGAACTAATTAATATGAAAGAAGTTGTGAAAACATTTCAATATTGAATGTATTGTGCTGAGGATGACTGACAAATACTAAGTACTGTTTTGTTCTTGGCAGACTGGCCATTGAACTAAAAAACAATCCATTGTTAGAAAATAATGTAGTGTTAACCCTCCATTATGCAAAAATAATGGAGAGTTGAGACAATAGAAGGGTCGCCCGTCTGGGTTTTATATTTTTTGATAACTTGTGTGTAGCACTGTATTTATAGTTATAACAGTATTAATTGAAATGCAAAACATTTTATTGTAAAGCTGCACTGTGTATGGCATTTGTAAGGATTTGATTAGCTATGGGTTTTAGACGGATGGACAAACACTTTTGTAGTTCTTTATATAGGTAGGTAAATGTTGTGAAACAGAAAGTGATATTTACATTTTGCACTTATTAAAATGTAAAAGAAATAAAAATGTTTTGTAACGTTTAAGTAATTTAAAATAACTCTGTCAATTCTTAAGGGACCAAAAATACATATACCTGAATACAGGTATTCAACAACATGGATTAAGATCAAATCAAGATCAGATCAAATTTGAGAAAAAAGTTTCAAGTGAGAGAGTGGATCAAATAGCTATTCACAAAGCAGTGATCACTTGAGCTGAAAAGATCAAATATTTGATCTGGTTTTTTTTAATCAGTGACATAATTTCACCATAAATTTGCAAGATGTTGACGAAGTTTATTCTGTTTCATTAATCTTCTGCCAAAGATTTATTTATTGATCAGCATTTGGATTTAAAGTTAAATTTTGGATGAAAACAGCACTTTAGTACCACCCAAAATGCACCAAAGTAGTGAGGAATTTTAACAAGTGAGAGAGAGAAAAAAGAAGTTATCACTGAACAATGCACCAAAAATTATGATGTTATTCATGAAACCATGAGTTCCTCTGTCTCTGTAGCAGCTGATTAAAAGATCTGCCTTGATCTGAAAGTTAATCCATCAAAGTATATAGATCAAAGTTAATTCCAAATTTGATCAGAAAATCAGATCAAATGTTTCGTGAATACCAGTCTTAGTTGATCCAAAAATCTGATCAAAAATTGATCATTTCTGCTCAAATTTGATCAGATCTTCACTGATCTTTGTTCCTGAATACCGCCCCTGGAATTCTGGGTAACAAGCTGAATTAGAGTGGAATGCATCTTCCCAGGGCCTTATATAAATGTGTAATTGAAAAAGGAATACTAATTGAAAGAGTTTATGTCAAAGGGGTTTGACCATCGTTTATTTCAGAACTCAGGACAACTTTCCAGGAGATTCATTCAGTGAGCCATCTCTGTCAAAGGATTTTTTCCGTACCATTGTTGAGAATGATTGTTTAGCAGGAAGAATGGCTTTCATATTGTTCAAATTGTTATACATTTACTTGTATATGTATGTATTAGAATTTTTTTTGATAAATATAGGTAATGTGTGGTTATATAATGAAATACAATAAAGATACTTGATTATTTTATTGCGCTACAATAGCTTACCATGTGGGACTGAATGCTTTACTGGTTGCCGCGAGGCATCACGACCAACGTCTAAGAAAAAAAGACGTTTATACTTGGCCGTAGCCTCAGGTTGTCGTCACGTGATCTGCCCCTTATGTTACAACTTTTCTCGTTGAGATTTAAACCCATACCCCTCAGGTGTAATACAGCAAAAACTTCAAAGGGATGAATAACCTGTTGGTCTAGAGAACTGGGTTTTACAGGGATTATAGTTCATTTGTACCATTATAACCATACTTATCTTAGTGCAGTAAAGCTGTTTCATGTATGAGTTAAAGAACTGGTGCTGTAAAGATATCATACTTTTATTGCCGTATTTACATTTACTTCCCATAAGTTTCAGATCCTAAATGAAGTCTGTTTTTTATCTCATCCCTTAAGTGGCAAAGTTGGTCATCGCTTGCTGATACTTTGTAACAACTTAGTGGCCTCAGTGGTATAATAGTATTAACAGAGTATAAGATTCCTATTTTGGCCAATTTTTTTTTTTTGGCAAATATGTATACGACAAAACCTACCAGTCTATATGTTTTACGTTTGTATTTTCCAATTAAGAACTTGAGATAAAAGTATGTGACAAAAGGCAGGAGTTTGTATAACTGGTGAAGAAACCATTAAACCCATGTATAAAATCTATGTATGGTTTATGATATTTTAATCTGTAATTCCTTGAAGTAAGTGAGTTTTAACTCCGCAACTTGGAGGTGAACATACACATTTTCTGTCAACATCTAGAAATGCTTTTTGACATTCTGTACTTCTAGTTTAAGTTCTAAAATTCAACAAAATGGGAAAGATGATGTCATCTGTTTCTGTTTGTCTTACATGTCTTCATATGTACTTGTATCTTAAACTCTCTAATCACTTGACTTTCACTTGTGTGGTTATTGGTTCAAACCCAGTATATGGGATTTACTGAGTTTGTAGTGACATGACAAAAGATGTTGAAAGGGATGTAAAACCACAACTTTGAAGTGATAACAACTTAGTTTGTACTGACAGACTGTTTTATATTAACTTTTGACTTATTTTATATATCAAGTTATTTGGTAATAAAATTGTCTCAGATTGTACAACTGGCCCAGTTTAGTTTGTATCATTAGTTGATTTTTTTTTACACATTTTAGTAGGATTAATCCAGAAAAAGTTCTTAACACCAAATAAGTTATTCCTGGCAGTTTGAAATCTTTATCAACTAATGGTCTACTACTTTCCTGCACCCATGGAACCATCTTGAATAATTTAATGTATTAGAATCTGTTAAACTCCAATATGCATAGGATTGAGTTCTAGTTATGGCTATCGGGGGCCACGGTAGCAGAGTGGCAACAGTCTCGCCTCCCACCTCTGAGGCCTGGGTTCGGTTCCCGGCACGGCCTCAAGTCGGAAAGCTGGTAGTTGCTTGCCTTTGATCAGCAGTTTACAGTACAGAACCTTGACCAAATGTATGTACTGGTTTCCTCTGCCCTTCCAACTACCCTCATGATATGACCTGTACAATGTTGAAAGCGACGTAAAATTAAGGAATGTAAAATCTGCCACTTTGTGAAATTTGCCATTGGGGCCACCCTTTAAAATAATCATAATTTCTAGCAATTTGACATCTGGTCAAATCAGAGGCCGAATGTAGTCATAAAGGTCACAAATGTGTAAAGAATTTCTAACAAGGTAAATAGAAGGGAGGGTGGTGTGTCTTCGGTGGTGAATTTCGCATATTGTGACAAATAAATTCCTTACCCATCTTTTTCTTAAAAGATTATATAATAATATATGAAGCACTGAAGCCAGCTGACGTTATGCACTTTTATTGATTTTTCCTGAAAAGGTTTCAACTGTTAATACTGTGTAATTATGCCATATACTGTTAGTGCTATGACTCACATCAAAGAGAATGAAACAGTTGTTCTGGTATACATTCTGTTATTGAAAAACTTGTTACAATTATGTGGTAAAAGTATAAAAAATAGTATTTTAATCAGTCAACTGTAGACAAATCAAAGGTTTTCAAATAACTGATTAATGATTTACAGAGATGCTTTAATATTCTTTCATAAACAAATTGTCATATTGTTAATATCCAGTTGTAACATTATAACTTTTTGGATTAAGATTACTTTAATTAATATGGTTTCTAAGTGCTTATTAATTTTAATCAGAAAGCTTAATTAAATAAAATGTTAAACACAAAGAAACTTTTATTCTTGTTGATGTTTTCACTAATTGCTGGTCTCGGTATTGCCAACAGATTTTATATTGTATTGCCTCTGTGGGTGTTCGATCCCAGTGCTTTTTGATCATGCACAAAAATAAACACGAATGTGACTTTAACTAGCAGACCTTCGGGGAATCCCTGGAAGTCCAGGTGTTTAAGAGATATGATATATTCAAAGATGTTATATGTCTCCCCTCAGGACTTATATAAACACATTACTCTTCAATTTGTTTAGCTGTGAGAGGTGGAGTCTTGAGGCTCTCTAACAATGTACATTGGCAATTGTCACTGCTGCGATTCCATCCTAGTGCCTTTGGATCACACACAGGTATAAATAGAAGCTCCACTCTAACCAGCCGAGCTAAAGGGGAATCACAAGAAGTTCAGGTTCTACCAGTGCCAAAATATGCATGGATATTATAATTTTTTGTGTGAACTGTAATTATACACTTCATTTTGATAAGTGCATATTTTAATCAACTGGAACAGATGTTAAATTAAATGAAGCAAGTGCAAATAAAGACACCATGTTCAAGTTTCGAAGCCAACCACAATGTATGCAATACTTGACCAAAAGCTTTTTCACAGAGCAGACAGGTTTTCATTCATGTTAAAACAATGTAAGCAGCTGAAGTTGAGACAGACCATTTTAACCTTCAAGAATGGGCTCAAGGTCGAATCTGATTACATCAAGACTCCCTGCCCATGATTTCCCATAGGTTGATTTCATATACTGAACCTGTAGGACCAATAAGAAGCACTTTTGTATTTGTAAGAGAATCTTGACATCAAAAAAAAAATCCTAGCATGTGATTTCCCATACGTTGGTTTTACATCCCAAATAAGAAGAACAATAATAAGTGGGTTATAATACCCTTATAGCCTTCTTGGATCTTGAATTGGACTTTTTAAAAGTTTAGCTATCCTCATTTGACCTTGAAAGAGGGGCGTAAGGTCATATCTAATGACAAAAAAATCTCCACATATGTATTTGTAATTTATAACTGGTTGGTTTCACATTTTAAACTTGTAGAACTAATAATAAGCATGATATAGGCATGGTTACGTTTCGCCAAAATCAGCTATGTACTTGGGCACTCTGAGAAGAATAAGGTGAATTTACTTGAATGTTTCATGCAATGTATTAAATTTTCCAGAAACAGGACCTCGGTGTTAATTAGAATGAGGAAACCGTGTTACAAATTGTAATAAATACATACACTGTACGCATCTCCATAGTACATTTACATGCTTTTAAATAGAAGGAAATTGATGGTACCCTGAAATCACTATTCATTAAAATTTGCTCAGATATGTTCAGATTTTAGATATTTATTTATTAAGCAGATGCATTTTCTTGCCTCTTGAAAATTGACTTAACGGAGTTTAACTGTATATTCAACCTCAGCTGGGTTAACAACAGGTTAAAAGTTTCAATTCTGAATGAAATTTTTGTTACAAATCTTAAATCCTTGAATGTTGTCCAAAAGTCTGGGACAAAAGTTTCTCTTACATACAAAAGCTTCACAGCAGTACCTTCAAATTTTTAAACATTCTTTCGAATAATGAAACTTTTACTGAAAATATTTACAAAGATAATGCAGTCCAGGTCAAAATATTACCATATTTGGGAAGGTAAAAGATACCAAGCTACTTTAAACAAGATCATTTACAAAACAATAAAACATCAAAAGTCAAAAAGTTTAATTAAATATTTGTATAAAATTGCATTTAAATGTACAACATACAAGGAATAAACAAGCATCACAATGCATAACATGAAGACAGGGACAAATCTGACAAAAAGTCAGTTTTAAGCAGCATGACACAATAATTATTATTAATATTTTTTCTCTAAAATATGGCCCAAATATCAGTAGGCCAAGACTTAAATTAATACAATAGAAAAATCAAACAGAAAAACAAACTCTGCCATCAATTTAAACAAGGCATTATGCACCAGGCATAAGTTGTATGAGAAAGGTTTCCAGAAGAACTAAACGCAAAACCTATCACTCTGAAAACCCAATCTACTAGGTTAGCTTCAAGAAATCCCTTTTATCCAAGCTGGATGTAATTAATATATAGCTTGTTGGGTTCTGTCATACTTTTCCCTCCACAAATGACACCTGTCCACAGTTACCAGGTAACCACAATTTTGCCAGCAAGCCCCTCTCTGGATGCCAAATATCACAGGACCAGGTATGCAAACCACAATCTATCACTCTAGAGGTACAATGTTGGAGGCACACATTGTGCCAAGTGAGCTATGAGAGTAATTCCTGCTAGGCAAGTGAGTACTGGTGATTTTATCACATCTTTGATTCTGTCAAAGAATATGAAATGTGAAATTTGCCATGTAGTATCATGTAAAACTCATCAGTTGGGAAAGCCCCTTTCTAATTTCTGGACTTGTGTGGAAATTCTTCACATATTTGTGTTTTTTTGTGACTACACTAGACTTCTGATCTCCCCTGATGCAAAACTGCCACAGACTTTGTTTGGTTTGTCTTCCTTATTATGGCTGCCCCCAGTTTCAAAATTTCACATATTGTGGTGAATTTCATATTCCTAAGTGTGTATGAATGAACCCATGTGGTGCTTCAGGAACTTCTCTATAATCTGAAACAGGTTGCCATTACATCCTAATATTAACAAGGTTTTATTCTCTACATAACTCCAGTTAAGTTTTCTACTGGAGTTACAGTAATTGCAGATATTTGCCTTTCATGTGTACTAAAACATAAATTGATGTCACAATACCTTTTAATACAACCACAACTTAACCGATACTTTACAAGACTGGCATAGAAGTTTGCAAATTTTTTCCCCCTATTTTTATTATTGTATTTTATACTTTTTAACATTTGCATTTCACCAAAATACTTAAAAAGGTCCTATTTCTTCTACATAATATTGAGGTCCTCAGTGGCCTAGTGGTTAGCAAGTTTGGCATCTAATCATAGGCTGTCACCTCTGTGGGTTCGAGTCCCACAAGTGGCAATTCTGAGGACCTGTCCCAATATGACCCTGGCTGTTGAACGGGACGTAAAACCCCAACTTTGACCTTTGACCTTTCTACATAATATTACAGAGTGGCCAAAATGGCAAAATCACAAACAGTGGAAAGTTTTATATGCTGTGGCAAATGTGTTCTTAGTCTGAGTGTAAGGGTTATACTGGACCTTATGCATAACAGCTATCAAATGATGCCACTAATTGCCTATAAAAACATCTTGTAATAAATTACACATGTATGTACATATCACAGAAATATTTTGGATAAATTAACTTTAGATCTGCACAATTTCACTGTAGTCTGACAATTATATTAGTCTGGCGTTTCTGTGCAAACCAGAAAAGTTTGTGGATTTCTACTGAGACACACATATGTTTAAGTAATCCGTGGTTCAATGGAAATTTCAAAAACTCAAGGTTTACCTTGTTATGAACAAGAGTAATTTTACAGGTTGAACGGAACTTCCACAAAGTTCACAGTATTTTCTAAAAAAAATTTAAATGGGATTAAGAAAAGCAAACCAGACACCTCCCAATTTGTACAGAGTAGCTACACATAAGACACTTATAACTTCTGGCCTAAAACTTAATATGATGATATATTTCTGGGACAAACCAGTTACAATTTTAATATTCAACATTTTATGTAAAACTTAATGCTTTTTTTTTTACTCACACTTTGTAAGGATTCAATTTAAAAAGATTTCATGTTTGAAATAATATTAATTCTACTTTTTAATTATCCACAGAAATATATCAAGTCAACTTCTTAATCCCAGGCAAAAGCTATGGAACTTCTGACAAACAAGAGTTAAGCTGTAATAAGTGAAATAAATAACTATTTTACACAGAGACTAGCATCAATTAAGTTGTATCACTTAAGCACATAAAATTGCTATGTATGTCACATATAATTTGGTAACAATTAATCTTCTCCATTTGCCAATAGCTGTTGCCCGACCTCATTAATTCACAAACATCCCAATCTTTTGTCTATCACACAGAAACATACCCATCAGCCTAAATACTACCTCCTTTGACAAACACACACATTTCTCTTTTTAAAAATATTCTTTTTCATCAGTGATAACCATTATACCCACCAAAACCATTTAACAAAAATTTCATTTTTTTACTAGTGAATATTCATTGAGGTACAACATTTCAAAAACATTCCTTTTATCGCTGCTATCTTTATTACCATCTATAGTTCATCTGACAGGCTTCATACTATCCCTGGTACCCAGAATACCCCAACCACCCCCAATGTCATTTTAAAAACATTCTTTTCATCAGTGGTAGCCATAATAGCCACCAAAGTCATCCTCTTCTTCTTGCTGACGTAGGTGGGAGCCATTCATGTAACCCATCTGAGCGGGAGGTCCTCTTCCATACTCTGCATAGGGGTCGACTGGCTGTCCGTACTGGTCCACTGGGCCGCTATCCTGTGAGAATCCCATAGAGTTACTCGGTCTGTCGTACGGGTCATAGCTATAAAAAACAAACAAGAAAGTAACAGATGAAGTTCTTAAGGTGTTGCAGCATTGTGTAAATATAAATGAACAAAAATTCCCAAACCTGTGGAGTTCCTTTTTAAAAGTTAACTTACTGGCAAGTGTAAGCTATGGGGAATCAGAAAATGCATTAAGATAAAAGGGTAAAATATTAACTGAAAGTTCTCTCTGAGGACCGGGTATCAATTTCTATGTACAAGGGAATAAAGGGAATTCTATTTGCCCTAAATTTCATATCTCAGCGACCAACTTAAGTGGATTTACCTCCAGTTTATACCTGGACTTAAAATACGGTACAAATATCTAAGTGAACTGTACCAAGTAAAATCTTAAAGGCCAGGACAATTACATTATCTACCTTTACTTCAACAGGGATCCTTATAATATGTCTGATCATAGTTTAATGTCTTGGTTTTACACTGGACACACATTGGTCTTATTTTACACAAATCTAGCCAGACATGATTGATAAAAATTACTATTGATATTACTATTACATTTCAAATGTTTGATTCCATTATCATTATATTCAGGATTTGGCAATCCATCAATAATACATGGTCATTTATTTATTCTACTGAACAATGAACATAGTACTTCTTAAAATGAATAAATGTTGTGACACAAATTCTGTCGTTAGGGATGGCGATGAGGCTGTGGTACAGGTATCACAAGACTGAGAACATTTTATATATTAACTGACACAAAATTTTATAACAGATATACGATCCTCTAATGGCTTGTTTCTCACTGTTCCCGTGTCAATCCACGGAACCACAGGTCACACATCCATTTCTTACAGTGCACCTAAACTTTGGAACAATATGCCAACTATAACACAATAAAATAGGTTTTAGAAGTGCCATAATCTATCAAATATATTCAGTGATACTTTGGAATCTACAAAAGGCAACTTTATGCTTCATTGAACAATTCTGAAATGAGAAAAATTAAAAAACTCGCCAGTTTTAAAAGTGCAATTAATGGATTATTATTTAATGACGCATACAATCATCTCTGTAAATTCCTAAGTGGCACTGAATATATTTGATAGATTTTCGCACTTTGAAGACCTCTTTTATTGCATTGTATTATTATGGTATTGTACAACAGGTATGTCAAGTGTAAAATGTGAAAACTTAAAATACTACAAATATGGAATATAATAAGAAGAAATTTTTACTTTTTCTTCAACACCTTTTTACATATGGACTCTACTTCCTGTGATTTGGCCTATTCCATTGGGATAACCCTAAAACCCAACTTTTTTGGTATCCCAAAGATGGCATGGTTTTGCACTGGTGAGATACCAATAAGGAAAATATGCTGCCTTCCGATCCTTGCTATGAAAGTAATCTTCAAACAGATCAATGAAATATGGAGATTATCCAGCACACATACCCATCAGGGCCCACAGCACCAGCGTATCCCGGCTTCATAACGTAGTCATTGGCATTGTACATCATAGCTTCGTCTGAGTACATTCCATTCGGGTCATCCATCACTGCCTCGTAACCATCTGCATGAAATATAGTTCCAGCAAAAATAAGTCAAAAAATCATCTACAATACTCTAAATAAGCAGAATTAAGGTCAAGTTAAAATTAGGTATAAGTGGGACAAGTTTTGTGGCTCCTAAAATACAGCATTTCATAGCTATACATGGAAGATAGATATGATTAGATGCAAATCATGTTGATATTATGAGGTTCCGGTTATACAGAGTCTATACTGGATTCATATAAAAAGCTGAACTTTTGTAAAGAAACTGACTAAAAAAAGGAAGTGTAATGGCCCTACAGCCATGTTTTTTTTCTCAAAATCAAAGGTTTAATTACATTATGAATCAGGTGCTTCAGAAACAATCTTTGGCTGCACAAAGTTGGTTCCGTATTGTGAATATTACTGCAGAATGAACTGCTAAGTGGATTTGATACTAACTGGTATACGACACAGAAAAATTATTGGACTGCGTTGCACATCAAGAATAAAAGATCAAGCTTTTGTACAACTTGAAACTTTCACTAGGTATTAATTTTAATCATTTACAATAATGAAGTTGTATAGTGCAAATTAATTCATTGTAAAATTATAGATCTCTGTTAATCTTTTAATCAGAAAATGACCATTACTGAAAATTAGTGAATTTCCACTATGATTTTGAACACTTCATAACATCACGGGTCACTGTTCTGCATGGATCCAAAAAAAGACAAAAGCATCTGGGCGACTTATTGAAAAAATGTCATTTTGCATGGTAGCACAAAAGGTGGTACAAGCAAAAAAATAACAGATACATGGGATAAAAGTTAGTGTGAAAAGGAAAAACTTGTAAAGAAAGGTAATTTTTTTACATTTAACATCTGACAAAATATGTACTGTGACGGTCACAGTGATAACAGTTATTCGTCTTCACAATTTAACTATTTATACAAAAGCCTTTAAAGTGGTATAAAAACTGTAACAAAAGACACTGCATGCTATAAATAAACAAAGCTGAACTATATATATATTTGCATGTTGATGAAACAGCATAAGAAATTCAAAAGCCAGAAAAAAAATCAAAACAGAGCAGGTAGAGTAAGAAATCTAAAATTCGCCAGGAATCTAAAATTCGCCTCCTCTAAATCCTTAGTTAATTTTATGAAGAAAATGATGTTTTTGTCCAAAAATTGGTATTTTTCAGTTCAAAAAGTCTTAATTTACTATACAGTCAACAAATCTCACAACAATTAATTTATTTTATTAGTATTTTCACATGTGGCGAATTTCAGATATGTGGCGAATTTCAGATTTCTTACTCTAAACAAGAGTAAAGATACCCACACAGCCTTCAAAGGGTGTGCGGTAAAAGTATTTTATATTTTCAAGTGTTAAAATACCATTTTTCATGGAAAACAGTTGAGGCAGTACTTAAATATTCACAGGTAAACAGAAGATCAACTGAAAATTCAGAAATGGCCAGAGATATCTGCGGAAAAACGATTATATACATTAGTTCACTAAATATATAAGCAAAATAAATATAATATGCAAACTAAACTGGAACCAATATAACTTTTTTAAAACCCAACCTTTCACAAGAAATGAGGTGTAGTCCCACATAAGTTACTGTAGGTATTTGGGTAAATAGGATACAAATTCAAATGCAATGTAAACAAAGTTATTTTGACAAGGGTACTGGCAGAAACTTTAAGAAACCCAAAACATACACCATAATCACAGGTTTGCAAGTAAAGCCTGACAAAACCCAATGATTAAAAAAAGTGTGAAACCAAAAAATACTGAAAAATAATTTTGTCGCAATAAATAGTCAACTGAAACATACTTTTAATATAGCATTCACAAAGATTCTCAGTTTTTTTTTGTTGTTGTTTTGTTTTGGATGATCTGATTGGCTGACATCACTGTTCTGAGCTATCTGATTGGTTAAGCCATTAAATATGAATAGTCTCTTTGAATTTTGTACTTTTTGAAAACCTTTGCGAATGAGGCATTCCCTCTTGCCACAATAAATGCATGTACATTAAAATATTGCAAGCTTTGCAGAGATCACCTAATATCACCTTTAAGTTTCAAGTTTTTGTCATAATATCCAATATTTTTCCATGAAGATGTGGCTAGAAAAAAGTTAACATAAAAATGTAAAAACAGTACAAACAAGACTTAAACATACTCAGCCTGAATCTACTAATACACATTAATTTATTGCATAAAAGTTATAGTGTGACTTTATTCAAGCAATGTACATGAAAAACAGAGTGTCTTTTTATTTCATACAATTGACACATAAAGATGACACAAAAAGTTACACTTTATAGTTATTAACGATATATGAGGAAAACAAAGAAAAGTCATGGCTCAAAATAAAACAAGGTTATTTGCTTTGATGTTTTAACATTCCCACAGTCATGTTGAGTAAATCCTGTAAGTACATAAACATATATCTGGTATTGAATCAAAATATCATTTCTTGCCATAAAATGCATCGGTTAATAACTAAACTCATGCCTAATTTACCAATACAGGCATGTGCAAGTGAAGTGATAATGAACAAGGGTTCGACCATAATTTTTGTTAGTTATCCAAGCCCTAAAATGGGGGTAACCCTTTCTGACAATAGGGTAAAGTCACTTACTTCCACTCTTTTCAAAGTAAACTACTTTAAATATGGACTATTCAAGTGGGTACACATGTACGCCTACACCTTTTGGTAAAATTTAGTACAAAGATAGATTCACTATCAATTTTACAGAGTAAATACAAAGACTATTCAAAATACCAAGATTTTTTAACTCAAATGTTTAAAGAAAGAAATGTATTTGATAATAATTATCTGACAAAAAATAAATTGTGTGAAGAATGAAAAATTTAATTTTGGAGATTTTTCACATTCTCAAATTGATAGGATAATATTATTAAATTTTAAAAGGCTGAAAGCTGAAAAAGATAAGCAGAAGAAGACGCCACATCTATAGTTAGTCAAAATACATAAGTTCACACAGTAAGACATCAACAGAATAATCACAAATTCACAGATTCAACAAATAAATAAAAAAAATATTACAAGCCCAATATTTTGCAAGGATAAAGATAAACATTTAATGATATTTTCTGTGTTTGTGTCTTTAGGCATGGAGTGACTTAAATGTATGTGCTCAGCGTCTAAATTCTCAATTTCTTTATATTCGGTTGAAAATTTTGAAATATATGTATTGAAAATATGAACTCAGCATTACATTAATAGATATTGCAGAAAAAAAATTCATGCAATTAAAACAAAAGCACACGGAATTTCTAGTTAATGCTGCATATTTTGGTATATAGTATATACTGATTTAGTTTTGAGATTCAAAGGTCAAAATGAAGCCTAAAAAGCAAGTTATAATCGTTTCAAACTTCTTAAAAGTAAAGGCTACCACTGTGTTACTCAAAATTCATAAGCTACTAATTGATTGATGGAGTGATGGACTAACACTGGCTGTCCAAATGAGTGATGATACATCGATTGAGGGATTCTTTTACTCACTGACCTACTAGCTGATTGAGTGAATGACTACGCACACATGTAGTACACATAGCATATGACCATTAAATTTCTCAGCATAGACAAAAGACAGCAAAAAATAAAGCTGTATTTTTTTACATGTTTTAAAATATTTCAGACTGAGCTTGAAGATACCTAAAACTCCAGTGTAAATAGTAGCACCCCTGCAGATTAATTCTGCTTAATACCCCTGTCACACTACAGGCAGTATCACCCACGGTAGGCCGCGTTTGGAGAAACGTTCCTGTCCTTGAATCGCCGTCTGATGTCCGTAGACGACCTTACAAGTCAGTGGCGAACTGTCCATTACCTTCCGAGTCCTACGGAAGTTTTAAACTGTTTAAAATTTCCACCTCTGATTTTGGTACCGTAAGCATGTGGAGGGGACGATTTTGTGCATGCGCATATAAATTACCGACTACGGTAACCGAAGGTGTTGTCCACAGTGTATATAAGGTTGTGATTCGGTTGTCTTTCAGTGTAATACAGCGTCATAAGGTGAGTTAAGGGTTTGGTTGTTTCATCCGACGGCTACTGAAGAAGAGTTGAGGTTGCTTCACGGTGACCATCATTTGTAGCACTGTCATTTCACTGTTATTGACGGTTAAAACACCATGTCCTATCAGTGTCCATCCGCCGAGAAAACTTCTAACTGCAGGACGACCGATTGTAGTGTGAAAGGGGCATTACTGTGTATTACCCCGGTATGGTGCACAAGGTTTATTATAGGTAAAGTATGAATATATTAAGAGTGCCTTACTGGTGAAATACACGATTTACAAGACCCCAAAAGGGTGAATTAGTTGGCAATGTACACTTTTCTGGACTACAAAAGAGGCAACTGAAATAGTTATACATCTTGTATTATGCAGCAGAATTATTAATTAAGCATTTATTTATTTCAAATTTATTTTCTCAATTTACAGTATTTATCTCATGGTTCAGGCAAAAAAAAAAATAGCCAACCTTGGCAGGCAAGAACCCCAGCTCGCAGGTACAGCTAAATGGCCAACAACATTGAGATTTGGGAAAATCTTAGGAACAACTTCTGTTGTAAGAAGTATAGAGAACCCACAAGATGTTCTACAAAAGATTCATAGGTCATGATTTCTTACAAGTAGTTTCCATATTTTGAAGCCAAAGAAACAATTATAAGGGAGATATAAGGCCTTTTTGATATGACGACCCTCTTATTTGCCGTTAAAGATATGATATGGCGGCCATTTTGTTTCCAAAACAAGGACACAATTACTCTCAGGCAAGCTTTCCTATCCATTTGAAGTTTTGCAAATCTGATGAAGCTAGGTGCAATATTTTAGGTTACAGAAAACATTAAAGATTAGAACAAACTTTAAGTCCCGAAAATCAGCTCTAGATCCTCTTGGGGTAAACATATCCTGAAAATTTGGTGAAAATCCATGCAGGGGTAGGTTATAGCCTAAATAGAATTATTATAGTATATGTTAATTTGGTTATCTCTCAGAGCATTGAATGATTCATATTATTTATATATATTACCTAAAGATGGAAAGGAATTCTAAAGGTGTACTTGGAGCGTTTGCCTTTGAATTATTTTTAGTGTAATACTAATATCTCATTCTATTGATTTCAGAGGCCAGTTACAATGTATACTGGAGTAAAATATATGACATGTCCCATAATATATTAAATTCACCACAAGGGAGAATCCTTTAAAAGTAAGAGAAAACAGTTTACTATAAAGCATCCATTGAGAACAGACTTCCTCCGGGGGGGGGGGGGGGGGGGGGGGGGGAGTGAGGCGGTGGTTGAAAAATTCAGGATTTTTGGTATCAAGAATATGATCCAGATCTTTCCCAAAATGTATTCCCTTCTTCCTTTTTGCCAAATCCTATCCACATAAAATATTTCCCGAAGATCTGCTCATTGATTTCGAGTAATGCTAACCAGAAAGCTAAAGTCATAGAAAATGGGACCTTTAAAAGGGATTTTATTTAGGGATTTTTTTGTATCTAGAGCATGATCCAGATCTGTCCTAAAATTTGATTACATCTTCCTTGGGTAAGGCCCTAGCCACACACACAAAAAAAAACTTTTTTGAAGATCCACTCATTCATTTTTGAGTAATGTCAACCAGAAACTTGGCACAAAGCCAAAGTCTGTGAAAATGGAACCTTTTAAAATTAGGGATTTTTTTGGTGTCAAAAGTATGATATTTTCCCAAAAATTTAATCACTTGTTTTCTGGTCAGGCCCAAACCACACAAAACTCAGAAAGATCTGTTCATTTCTTTCAAAAGTTATCACAAACAAAGGCAAACAAATGAACATACAAACAAAGGAACCCCAAAACATAATGTTTTAAAAAGATCTGGATTTATATTCAGGATACAAAAAATTCTGAATTTTCAAAGGTGACATATTGGAAATGCGGAAGATAGATTGTATCCGTCATATTAGTGAAACGCAAATTGATCAGAAAAACAATCATACCTGGTGTATGGCATCATAAGGTCATGCTATAGTTTAGTAGGGCTTACCATGAATCTAAAATTCTAAATTTTATGCTCATATACTCTCTCACCATTTGAACATAAGAAGAATACTCTTTTTAGTAAGAAAAGCAAGAAAAATGAATCATTTTTGTCTCTGTAAATTCAAATAAATTAGCCCTTTTTATGTCAATCATGGTATGAATATAACTAGTAATGTTCATATAGAAAAGAGTATTATTCTTTTTTAAATTTCATGCTCCAAATAAAACATAACTCTAATTTTTAACAAGTATTGAATATAAGTATTCTTTTACAGTCGTTTGTAGTAGAAAACTTAAAATGTCCCTGACATGAATTAAAACTGGCACTCTTAAAAAAAAATAACACTGGTACAAATTTCTCTCTTAAGAGCAGAAAAGAAAGAAAAATAAATATATATATAAATATACACAAACACTTACAAGCAGTCAAAAGCAAAGCAGATAGAGTATTTTAATAAGTTGCGATATCCTACACCCAACCTTAAGCTGCTTAAATAGTAAACATATTCAGTAGCCATTGGCTATATACATTTTTTTTTTGCTGTGTGAATTCAGTTTAAGTTTATTGTTTGTTGTCACTTTTTTCTGTATTTGGTAAGGGTATTTTACACAATAAAACCGTTCATTTCATTTGTAACTAAATTTAGCTGAATCCTGCAGTCAAAATAAATAAATAAAAGAAAGCCAAAAATATGTTTATGCTGTAGGGGCCACTTACATTTCACGGATCCCCCACAGATATAGGCCACGGTTCCATATATTGAAACTGACACGGATGAGGGTGGATCGTGTAAAAGATTTACGGATCCGCTACAGATCTCCTACGGAGCGCTAGAATGTTTGATTTTTCCATAATGGTCTAGGGATCTTATCTGATTTTAAGCATGCTGCTACGGATCGCAGCATGCCGTTACGGGTCTCACAAGGACATTACTGATGATATGGATGCCCTTACGGATGGAAAATGATCCGTAAATCACTCAACATTTTTCAACATTTTCCAAATTAGGTAACCTACTGCAATCCGGTGGTACATCCGGCTATGTGTAACTGGTGTCTTATTCTTAGTTAACAGACAAGTGAAGAAGATAACCAAAATACTGCATCCAAATTCAGGAGAATTGAATTAAAAGATAATTTCATATTCCCCCGATTGTAGTCTGTGGTCCCATCAATAGTGGTTCTACTACATTCTCCAGTTAAAATTTAAGCTTTTTGTGAAAGTTTTAAGTAAAAGGTTTACTGTACAAGAACACGCCACATCCAGCCTTCCAGGTAGAATCTACAGCTTTTAAAACAAAAAAATAAGGCTTGAACAAGTACTATATTTTGTACTCCTTTTAGCATAGAATCTAGTCAAAATTTGACTGATTTTTTTTTTAAAAAAAGTTATACAAAATCACTCAATTTGAGGTCAATTTTATGAGAACAACTTTGCAAAGCTATTGACACCAAGCAAGAACAGATCACACTATAACCTTTATCATATGAACCTGATGGGGGAGTGAGACTTTGTTTGGTTAATAAAATGTTTGTAAAGTACAAAGCACATTTGGTACATATACACAATAGAAAACTATAAAATATGGGAGAGTGAAAACAGACTCATATAACTGAAATATTGGGATAACTAAATGGTTACTCTATGTTCCAAAATAATTGATTCCTGTGAACATTCTTTTAGACCTAAAGGTGACCTTAAAATTTAAACTATAGTGCTTAAATTTTCCAGAGGCAAAGATCACATACAGTTAAGGGTTTCCTTTTCATGCTACACAGCAAAATTTGTGAAAAAAAGCAGAAAAAAATCTTATGGGTGGGGTCTTTATGAGCATCTTACACAGGGTAAATGTCAACTTAAATCCTTGATTTTTGGTGTATAGAAAAAGAGCATACTAATATATTATAAGATAGGATATTAGCTGGATGATTCAACTTGGATGAGGGAGATAGTGTGAAAGCTATAGGGCCTAAAGTGGGGGAAGAAGTAAAAAAATTGGGCCTTGTAGCAAATTTTAGAAACCTAAATGACAGTTATGTGATCTTAAGATTAAAACTATAGACATCAAGTTTTTTTACAAAGATCACATGTAGAAGTTATATCTACTATAGTCAGAGTCTGGTCACACTTGCCATTTTTAAGTTTCAAGGCCAAATATGTAAAAAAAATAGCATCAGAGATGCCCGTACCCCACAGTCTGGGGAAATAGTTTTCAACACGATGAGATATAGAAGTAGTGAAACAGTACAAAGATTTGGATACTTTCAGAGCAGTGTCAATTATATAAAGGTCCAAATAATGTTTAAGCAGTGAAATAACATCTAAGAGAAAGAATATGCATGCAAAGATAAAGTAATAAAACAAGATAATTCAATAGCAAGATGACAGTATTAATCAGTAAACTAAAAATTATATTGCACACCTACAACCCCTAAGGATGTCCCTACCAACTATGAACTTCCTACAATTAATGGTTTCATAGATATTGCCCAGACAAAATTTTAAAGGACAAGGTTACTATGGCAAGATCAAAGGTCAAATCAAGGTCACATCATGACGTTGCACACATGTAACCCCCAAACAATGTCCCTACCAAGTATCAATTTCCTACACCTTACGGTTGCTGAGATATAACCTGGACATGACATTATAGGGCAAGGTCACTACGACAAGGTCAAAGGTCAAATCAAGGTCACACCATGACATTCCACACCTACAACCCCCAACCAATGTCCCTACGAAGTATCGACTTCTTACACCTTACGGTTGCCGAGATATAGCCCGCACACAAGATTTTATAGGTCAAGGTCACCATGGCAAGATCAAAGGCCAAATCAAGTTCATACCATGACATTACACACCTACAACTCGCAACCAATATCAATACCAAGTATCAACTTCTTACACCTTATGGTTGCCGAGATATAGCCCGGACAAGACATTATAGGTGAAGGTCACTACGGCAAGGTCAAGGGTCAAATCAAGGTCACATCATGACGTTGCACAACTACAACCCCTAACCAATGTCCCTACCAAGTATCAACTTCCTATACCTTACGGTTTCTGAGAAATAACCTGGACAAGATTTTATAGGTTAAGGTCACTAACAAAAGGTCAAATCAAGGTCACACCATGATGTTGCACACCTACACCCCCAACCAATGTCCCTACCAAGTATCAACTTCCTACACCTAACGGTTTCTGAGATACAGGCCAGACAAACTTTTTCCACTTTTCCGCCTGCCCAACCAACCGGACAACATGGACAACCCCAACAGTCCTTAAATGCAGAAAAATCTGGCGGGTGAGGTGGTTATGGGCCTCATACACAGATTAAATGTCAACTTAAAGCCAAGATTTTTGGTTGATTGATAAATGTAAAACTATTTTTAAGTTCTCTTAAAACAAGTTGGCTTCGAAGACTATTCAGAGGAAAAGATTCCACCCCTTGGATTAAGTTATTTCAACTCACAGTAAACTCCAAACTTGACAGAATTCTAAAACTTGGCCCAGAATATATTAAATTACTGAAGCAATGGACAACAAATAAGTTTTGGCTACACACATTTGATTCATGGTATAATGTCCTAAACAACCAAATCTTTCAGTCTAAAAGTCACTTACTAACATCTCCTATTTGGTATAACAACAAAATTTCAGCTGAACCCCTATTTTTTTCTGATTGGTACTTAAAAGGTATAATAACAGTCAGTGATATATTAGACCCAAGGGGTACAATTATGAGCTGCAATCAGTTACAGAGACTTTATCATTTGGATCATGTCAACTTTCTTTCATACCTTCGTGTAAAACTTAATGCCCTTAAATTTTTAAAGGATAATGATCAACAAGACAACGACTCTCTAGCAAGACCCTTTATACCGAACCATATCCGGATTATATTCAAGTCATCTAAAGGGGTCAGTGATTTTTATAGATGTTTGATATCCATGGAAAAAAATAATCATTCTTCAAAAAAACGATGGAGTACGGATTTAAACACACATATAAATGAACAACAGTGGAAGTATATTTACAGAACATGTTTCAAAACTATCCAAAACAATAACCTGATATGGTTCCAGATGAAAGTATTGTACAGAATCCTCGGGACAAAACAGTATCTTCAAAAAGTGGGGTTGTCAGATTGTTCCTTGTGTCTCAGATGTAACAATGTATCAGAAAGTATTTTGCACTCTTTTTGTCAATGTGGTCAAGTGAAACTTTTTTGGGAAGCTATCGAAAAGTATCTTGTTGAAAAAATTAACTTTAAAATAAAATTTACTGACTTTATTATAATCTGTGGTTATCCCTTGCATGATCAAAACAATATCCCAATTAATACATTAATTATTGTCACCAAAAAATACATTTTTGAAACATCCAAATCTGGCAGTAGACTAAACATATCAGCCCTTAAGCATAAGCTTTGTCAGATATATACAGACGAATGTCTGTTATCAAAGATTGGTAAAATGGAAGAAAAATTTGTCAAAATCTGGCTTCGATGGCTTCCAGTATTTTCAGAATAAACATTTTAAAAGTTTGAATTAATCTTGAAGTAATTTTTTTTTTCTTTCAAATGTACATGTTATAGTGTCTTTTCAATTATGTAGCATGTAACAAATTGTTTTTTTTTTTGTTTTTTTGTATTACATGTTGATTAGTCCTATAGTTTGATTTAAATTCTCTTTTAGTCTGGAATTGTAACTTTGTCTGATAGAGTGTACAACATTGTGAATTGTGTATATGGTTATTACAAATATGGGAAACAATAAAAAATGAAAAAAAAAAAAAAAAGATTTTTGGTACATGTGAAAATAACATATTAATATACTCTCAGATGAGATTTATGTGAATGTACCAGATAATTTTTGAGCTATAGGGCTTAAAAGTGGAAAAAAGTCCACAAATTGGGCCTCTGTGGGAATTTTAGACACCTGAAGGTGATCTTAAAATTAAAGCAACAGGTCTCAAATTTTATAGGGATAAAGTTTACATATGAAAGTTATATCTAGTACAGTTTTAGACTCATCAACTTTAGCATTTCCAAATTACAGGGCAAAATATATGAAAAATGTGGAAAAAATTCCTACGAAGGAGTCTTTATGGACCTAAAACACAATTTTAACCTCACCTTAAAGTCTTGATTTTTTTGGCATATGTAAGGAGAATATATTAATGTCTTCCCAGATAAAATTTTAGCCAGATGAGCCACACAGTTTTTGACCTAGAGGTCATTAGGTGGCCAAAAGGTAAATTTCTGACCTTAAGGCGGCCATAAGTTCTTTGTTATTGGGAGTTTAAGGTCACCTTAAAATAGGGTTCCTCACCTGGCCAAAATACATGTGTGTGCCAAATTTGAATGAAATCTGCGAAATTGTCGAGTTATTGGGCACACAAGTCAAAATGTATGGCCGCAGTGGTGCAACAGAAATGGAACTAGTATATCCCCTCCCCCCCCCTCCAGCTTTGTTTGGTGACATAATACAAAGCGAGATAGTAGTTACTAAATTCTGTCTCCTAAGTAGATTACTACTGTATTCTTAGTCATCTAGGCAACTATACTGACCTACCATAAAGCGTATTCAGCTTGCGGACCATATAATATTAATAGATTAAGTTTTGTAGACAAATTGTCTAATGCATCCTGCTTTCCTATATAAAGCTTCAAAGGAACTAAAGTGACTCATCATCGCCTCATATATGTTTTGACAGAACTTCAAATCTGACAGAATTTCAAATTCTGTCAGCAGAACTTCCAATCCTTGTGTTTCACTGGTGTGTAAAGAATGTGAATTTCTGTCAGACTGGAAGTTCTGTTACAACATATACAAATATTAATAATACTAAAAATTTAATTTACTTTTCTTTTGCAAACTCACAAACTAAACAGACCAAATCTCTAATAGAGTTTGCAGAGAAAGGGAGTGAAAGACTTTGTAATGTTTATGTACATTAAATGATGGAGCTATATATTCTATTCTCAAACTTTTTTCTGAAGCATTATTGAAATCAAGATCGCCTTTCACCTAAAAAGGTAAATGTGATCTTAAAACTGAACAGACCAATCTCCAGGAATACATAGAACTTACTCCGACTCTGAGTTATGTCAGAAGAATGCCTTGCAAGTAAAGTTAGCCTGATTTCCGAGAATTCTACTTGGACTGACACATCTCTTTTGGTCCCTAAATATATTAACAGTTCTTATATACCATTGAAACTTTTTTACAATTCAATTGTAGTGTAATTATTCAAACACATTTAGGTGGGTCAAATTATTCGATATTTTTGATAAAAACAATGTCAATTCTCAAGCATATGAAAAAATAATTTTTGATGTGACTACCGGTATTTTAAATATGCTGACAAACTTGCCAGCATGCAGTGGGATGTGAAAAATATATTTTAAACCATATACATTTTTCTCTTACCAAAGTTATTTTTAATTTAAATGTGTTTCATTTTTTGTCATTTAGAAAACACTCTGTATTCCATTTGCTATCCAACTAAGCAACAAGTGCAGGAAAATTCAGTCAAAAAATTGGCAAGAAGTGTTCTATTCTGCATTCATGGTATCTATTACATGTTACTTCACATTTTTCACAGCTCTGTAGTAGTGGTAAACACGGCAAACCAGATAGTTGGTTTTTATTTGATTCATATAAATTAATGTAAATGAAATCTAGTGACAAAAGTCCAAGAACCGGTTCCCGAAATGTCACATATTTCACACCAAATGTTTTAAATATTGCACAGAAACGTTTAAAAATATTTACTTGTGTAATATTTTGCCAACATACAGTGAAATAATATCCGAAACATTAGATTTTAGCAAAAAATAAACCGCATTTTGGTTAAAGAAATTGTTCATGTACACGCACACAAGATATTACAGTTTGACCACAGTTTGGTGTATACTAATTCTAACGAATCCGGTTTTTGCTGAATTTTTGTTTTTGGGATCCGGTTTCCATATTTACTTTCGATCGTAACACTACTCTGTAGCTACAGACCACTAATCAATATACTGAATGACTAAATATACATAAAATATCATTGATCCACCTGTAGTTTAAACAAGTTCTCACAAGTATAAATGAGATATTCAAGCAATAAGGAGGTAAATGTACATGAAACAGGCGCAAAGTACTGGCAGCCAGGGGTTAATAATGGTTAAAATAGATGCAAACAAGTAAACAAACAATTATATATGAAAAATCACTTATATATTAACATGTGACAAAACTAAAAAGGATCACAAACTATGACACCAACGGTTTTATTTTGTTAGGAGGCATTTGCGTCTTGAGGTCTGTACACACTATACCAATTTGATACAATCTGATACATTGAGGTACATATCCTCTTCTAGCTGATGAAAATAGATAAAAAAAATTTTGAAATTCAGTCCAAAAATAAAAGATATGCTCAGTGAAGGAAGTTTACCAGAAAACCGTCCACGTCCTACAGACACACAACACAAAAATGTTATAGGTTCATACCAAAAGTTGCAAGTTCGTATTTCTAATGTAGACTAACTCAATACTGAGTTTCAAAACTGGCCATGTGCCAGGTGCTGAAGAATAAATGGTTTAATGTTATTTTCAACGATGTAAAAAGAAAAAATCTCATCAAATTCGGCATCAAAAACATATGAAGAGTTTTCTTAAGTTATAAGACATCTGGACCTGTACCTCTAGAAAGATACAGTTGTGTGAGAATAGGTATCAGTCACAGACAGGGGGTAGATGTTAGTTTCCTTCACTGCTTATGGTTATGTTAAGCGGAAGTGTATGATATATGTTAACAAATACCTATTGATTTTGATAAAGGTTGAAGCACTTTATTAAAGATACTTAGAAATCATTTCATATTGGTTTGTACTGTGTCATCGTTAGTGTAAATGGATAATGTATAACATACAAGTTCCGACATAATTATCAGATTGAATCATCTCGTATTTTTTGCTTGTTTGTACAGACCTTAACATTTAACTTCAAAATTTTAATATAGAGTAAGAAATCTAAAATTCGCCACATATCTGAAATTCGCCACATGTGAAAATACTAATAAAATAAACTAGAAATAGGACGCCCTGTTGATAGTAGATGCGAATAGAAACAGGATAGCATAGAAGAACACACATTATCATGTGTAATGTCCACCCCATGAACCTTTTGCCCAAATTGTACAGTAGTCTTACAAGACCCTGTTTCATTTGTAAAATATATCAATGATGCTTAAATATTTATTAGTGTAGATGTAAATTATTTCAGCTTCATGCCTTTTTGCATTGGTTGGGTCGAAAATTTTGACGAAATCACTCTATCTTGCACGGTTAAGAAGATAGAAGCAAATTCCTGTTTTTCCATTTTTGGCAAAAATTTGAAAATTCAAAATGGCCGCCATTTTTGGGAAAATGAAAATATTTTGAAAACTGGCAAGAGTACATTTCTTAGATACCCTGAATCGCTCTATCTCGCACGGTTAAGGAGATAGAAGCAAATTTGTGTTTTGCCATTTTTGGCAAAAATTCAAAATGGCCGCCATTTTTGGGGAGGGGAAAATTTTTTGAAAATTGCAAAGAGTACATTCCTTAGATACCCTGTGGGTCGAAAATTTCGACGAAATCGCTCTATCTCGCACGGTTAAGGAGATAGAAGCAAATTTGTGTTTTGCCATTTTTGGCAAAAATTCGAAAATTCAAAATGGCCGCCATTTTTGGGGAGGGGAAATTTTTTTGAAAATTGCAAAGAGTACATTCCTTAGATACCCTGTGGGTCGAAAATTTCGACGAAATCGCTCTATCTCGCACGGTTAAGGAGATAGAAGCAAATTTGTGTTTTGCCATTTTTGGCAAAAATTCTAAAAATCAAAATGGCCGCCATTTTTGGGGAGGGGAACATTTTTTGAAAATTGCAAAGAGTACATTCCTTAGATACCCTGTGGGTCGAAAATTTCGACGAAAATGCTATATCTCGCACAGTTAAGGAGATAGAAGCAAATTTGTGTTTTGCCATTTTTGGCAAAAATTCTAAAATTCAAAATGGCCGCCATTTTTGGGGAGGGGAAAATTTTTTGAAAATTGCCAAGACTACAATGCTCAGATACCCTGAGGACGAAAATTTTGACGAAATCGCTCTATCTCGCACGGTTAAGGAGATAGAAGCAAATTTGAAAAATTTTGTTGTAATTTTAATTTTTATTAGATAAATACTTACCATTTCCTGACCATTGCTATATGTTGGTGCCATCCAACTCACTGGCCAACGTTGAGAAACGTTTTAAGAAACCTTAAGAGGCCAGTGAGTGAGTGTGAACTAGCATGTCCCCCTAGTGGTCATGTGACCACGCTAGTAAACAACCTTCATTATTTTTGTTGCAGAAAATACTCCCCTAGTACTGAATCTGCGGGGAGGTAGGGGGGGGGGACTATCCTGGTCAGGAAATGGTAAGTATTTATCTAATAAAAATTAAAATTACAACAAAATTTTTCAATTTTATTGCGAAAAATACACTTACCATTTCCTGACCATTGCTGAATGCAGCCTTCATGGAAGGAGGGCAGTACTAGAATTTAAAGACCCAGTACACCACTCTGCACAGCTATCATACACAGCACAATCCTATAGGCATTCAGATCCAAACTCACCTCCCAGATGAGGCAGTGGAACTGTTGAACACTACAAAACAACACAGCCTTGTTGTTGTCGTTGTTGTAGGAAGGAAGTAATCATTACAGAGACTCACTACCTAGCCTACAACTAAAACATTATGAGAAGTTTACATTGAAATTTACATGCATACAACAACATATAAACTTCCAACAGTCACCACATACCATACAGATACCCTAAATCATAGTATGTAGTTGAAGTTCTCACAAATTGACAGTTATTGCCACAGTTGAATGCTGTATGTAGACAAACATCCAACACCCACACAGGTGACACAAATATTGAAAGTGTCATCAGCATATTGTGTAACTCCAAGTCTGAATGAAGTCAACAATTCTGCCTAATATAAATACAGATAGTATGACAGACATACAGCTGCAAATGCATACTAAAGTATCAATATAAGTATCACGCATATACTTATAAGATAACAAACTGTAGGACACAATATCAAAGTCTGACCACAAGCAAACCAAGCAGGTGAGACTGAAAATAAGTAAAAAAGTTATGGTTTCCAGTAACATGCATCTAAAAATTCATATACAGAAACACTATCCTAAACCTAAAGATTCTTGCTTTGACTCGCTGCTGTTGAGAGTCAGAATTTGACTTCTCCTCAGTCAAAATGATAGTCTGCCTACAGCAAGATAAGATAGTTGACCTGAAAATATCTGCTGTAAAGCCTTCCTAACTAGGCACAGACAAGACATAATAATTCCTCATTGAATCCTTTGTCCTAAGTAAAAGTATTTCAAAACCTCACAAGACAAAGAGATCTATCTTGAGTAAAACTGCTGACCCAGTGATTTAGAGCTGGCATATCGACCGGCTTAACTGAAGTAGGCCCATCCGAAGCCAACTGATTCTTGGCTAATAAATGGCCAGAGCCACTTATGAGCAATACTCATTAAAGTAAGGGAAGACAATGCTAACGAGAATTCCCCTTCTTCCTTTGCCTAATGCCAAAGTCAAAAGAAAGACCGTCTTGAAAGTTAATAACCTCCAAGAAATCTTCCCCAAAGGCTCAAAAGACTGTCTGGTGAGACCAAACAAGACCAGAGACAAAAGGTAAAGAAAGCTGAACCTATTGGCTACTGGATTGTCTCTATAGAATATGTCAACAATCTGTACAGCTGAAGAGATCTAGAGACTTATTCCCCTTCAAGGAAAGCAATCTACCATTGTTATTCTGTAACCAGCAATAGTAGATGGCTTAAGATTCTTTTCATTAAAGAAATAATTAAGGAAATTTGCTACATCTAGAAAAGTAGTATCTGAGAAGTTCACCACAAAGAAGCCTCAGATGGAGGTTTGTGCATAGATCTACCAGGTCCCACAACCAAGAACATCCACCATGACCATCATGATTCAATCATGATGAATCTGCACCTGAAGGTGGGCATCTTCTAAATCACCTGAAGAATCCTTGGCTATCCTGGTGCAACCATGATGATTCTGCACCTGTAGGTGATCATCTTGAATCACCTGAGGAGTGAGAGCCACTGGAACAAACACAAAGCTGTCCAGATCCTCCCAAGAAATGAGTAATGCATCTGTTCCCCAAGCCCCACAGTCTAAGAAAGGAAACACATACACTGGAAGCTTAAGATTCAGGTTGTTGGATACCAATTGCAGAATGATTGAACTCACCTGCAAGGGAAGCCCTAAAAGGAACCTTTGTGGAACAGATCCACCAGATCCCAAAAATAAGACATCCCTAGCCACTCTGATGCAATCAAGATGATTCTGCACCTAAATCTTGGAGTAGCCCTTCTTAATAGCTACAAAAAGAATTTTCTTGCCTTTCCTGAGATCTTTGACTTATCAAGATAACCTCTCAAGGCTCTCACTGGACAAAGAAACTTATCTGGCACCAAAGCATAATCTAAAGAAGGTTTCAAAGCAGGACTGACTACAGGTTGAAAATCAAAGGAGCCTTAGAAGCCAAATGATTCACCTGCATCACCTGAAGCATCAAGGTCACAGGACCAAACAAACTGTCCAGTCCATCCCAAGAAAAGTTGAAAAAGACAAGCTTGTGGTTCAAACTAGCTGCAAAACAAATCCATCATTGGTGATTGTAATCAAAGACAGATTTGATTGAACACCTGAATCAGAATAGAAGATTCAAAAGTCACCCAAAACACATTCAATTTGAATCATCTTGACTCTCATGAACAAAGAATTTGTTGGAATATTGTATACCCTGGGAAGTGATATGCCTGAATCTGAACCCATGGCATTCGTCCAAAGAATGATTCTTCAGATAAGGAAACACATTCCTGAAAGTGGGTACCTCCCTACCTGTTCAGATAGGAAACCACTGAAGAAATATCTGGGGAAATCAACAGATTCAGAATCAGAATCAGACCTCCAAATGATTCTAAAGGTAGTAGCCCTGTTAATGTGGAGTCTTGACCCCTCATGATACAACAGACCACTGGCTGTTTGATGCCATAATTGTGGATCCCAACCCTTAAAGAAAGCATCTAATAACAGAAGGAGATTGTGCTCCTTCTGATGAAGTAATGGGAGCTCCTGCAAATTGAAAAGTCGTTCCACCACTGAAGATGGAACCTGAGAACAGAAAAACTGGTACATTATCTGTGTATTATGTGTGGTATCTGTGGTACATTAGCAGATAGCCTTGGGGTTACCTGATAAACAAATAACCCAATGGCACTGTTTTCTCCTATGAAGCCATACCGCCACCAAGAAGATGCTTTGCTATGAGTAAAGATGTACCCTAAGGTGGAATCTGCAATCCAAACTAAAAATCCTGGTGCTTTAGCCAAGAAGTTTTTTTTTTTTTTTTTTTTTTAAAGCTGGTGACACCCAATGCCTTCTACTGCAGCCATCAGGTTCACTATCCGTTGATGCCCTAGAAAAGTCGAAAATAAACCATTTCCAAGAGCAAAGCAATGAAATGGTCTATACTGGTAAAGCATGATGCGTTCTTATAGATCCCACATTCTCACCATGGACTAACATAGCAAACAGGCAGTGAACCGGTGTGAATTGTCATCAACAGGGAAGTGAAGATAAGAATTGCATGAATCCGGCTACGAAAGAATGCAACTGTAAGGAAACGAGTTGACACACCCATTCACTTACTAGTAACATATTAATTGCGAAAATCCCAACTATGCGAAATAAAGGAACATGTAAAGGCTATTACCTGACCTCAACTATTAGTGGTAGCCATCTCTTCCCAGCTTATCACAACCGATAAAGTGTAAAATTGTAGCGATATCACCATCTCACTGGTGTTATCGCCCTTTTGTCGAACATTCCATACACCGCTTTATGCAAACTGATGTCTCCCGCATTTTATTCATTTATTCTAAACACACATGTCCACAACTGCTTTAGGAACATGAATAAGTAATCCTTCATGGTACTGTTGCCTCTGTGAAAGGTAAAGTATGGTTGAAAATTATCCTCTTACTATGTTGAGATGTAAGGTGTAGAATATGTGCCACTAGTGGACAAACACTACTCCTAAAGATTACTCCTAACCCCTCTAAGTCTTACAGAGGAGGAGAGTTTGTAACAGAGTTGGAGAATTAAATATCATAATGGGCACAAAACTGCCCTGGGGCACTAATCCCCTTTCTGGCCCTGTGTAGGAATTTGCTCCTTCCCTGACAGAAGAAACACAATACACCCGAGATGACAAAATGAAGTTTTCCTGGACATCTGACCAAAAGTTCAGCAGGAGAAAACCTCATTAAGAGTGAAAAATGCACTTTTATTCTACCAAACTCATCTAAGAGATAAGATAGAGAAAAGTACGACTTGTAACACTCCTGTTGAGTAACAAGTTGGAGAACTGATCCCAGCACTGCCCAACAAAAAAATTCCTGATCACTGAGGACTGTAATTGCAAAAAACTCTGCACACAGCCCAAGGCAAAAAAGAAACTCTGTGAGCTCCTGTTAATCCTTAGCTCCTTGAAGACGTCCTGCCAGAGGTCCTGCTAGACCACTTCAAAAAATTATCCAGGCCTTAACATGCTCTCTGTAGCAGAAACCAGAGAACCTGCACTCCTGAATAATAAATTGACAATGGTTACAAGTTCATATGTACCGGTGCCGGTTTCAGACCAGCTGAAAAACCGGTAAAAAAGCACAGAAACAAAAGCCAATTACTGAGATGAATCACAGCTCCGGGAAACTGACAAACCGATTTCTGACCTTTTGGGAGGTATGGAAACTCGATTGTCTTCGGATGACGTCATGCAGGTATTTTCCTCCGTGAAAAGTTCCGACTGAACCTCACCGGAGGAAATGAACGGTGTAAAAGATCAAATCTGCATCCGGAACTTGCCCACGATGTAGTATCCAAGAAAATCAATGATGTCTGCCACCACGGGGAATTCCAACCGGTGACCAATTCGGTAGAGCATGATGTGGTGAGATCTTTGCTACCAAACGCCTGGCTATATGAACCCGACGTGTGATAAGCTTTGTGACAATCGAATTGTCTCCATCGTTTCCTTTGTCGCCTAGCAACATGTAAACTGTCCCTGCCGGAGCTAGTATGACTGCCGACAGTTTCAGTGTTAATAAATGAAGTAAATCTTCAAAAATTGCATAAAAAAAGAACTCCCATATGATGTAATACGAGAGTTATGAAGAAAAAACAGGCATTCTGAGCAGCAGAAGATCTTCATCCAGCGACAAACATCCCTGTCGCCATTTTACAAAAAGTGGTAAACAATCCGTGAAGAAATGTCTACAAAAGCACTTTTCCTCTGTGCTTTTCCTCTTAATTTTGTCCTGAGAAGACATTGTCAATACAGACGTCTTATAACAGAACTCAAATCCACAAAAAGTCCAAATACTTAATAAAAATCCGAAAAGAAAATAAACATCCACACTCTAGGATGGCCAACAAAAATAATGAAGGTTGTGTACTAGCATGGTCACATGACCACTAGGGGGACATGCTAGTTCACACTCACTCACTGGCCTCTTAAGGTTTCTTAAAACGTTTCTCAACGTTGGCCAGTGAGTTGGATGGCACCAACATATAGCAATGGTCAGGAAATGGTAAGTGTATTTTTCGCAATAAAATTGTGTTTTGCCATTTTTGGCAAAAATTCGAAAATTCAAAATGGCCGCCATTTTTGGGGAGGGGAAAATTTTTTGAAAATTGCCAAGACTACAAAGCTCACCCTGTGGGCGAAAATTTTGACGAAATTGCTCTATCTCGCACGGTTAAGGAGATAGAAGCAAATTTGTGTTTTGCCATTTTTGGCAAAAATTCGAAAATTCAAAATGGCCGCCATTTTTGGGGAGGGGAAAATTTTTTGAAAATTGCAAAGAGTGCATTCCTTAGATACCCTATGGGTCGAAAATTTCGACGAAATCGCTCTATCTCGCACGGTTAAGGAGATAGAAGCAAATTTGTTTTTTGCCATTTTTGGCAAAAATTCGAAAATTCAAAATGGCCGCCATTTTTGGGGAGGGGAAAATTTTTTGAAAATTGCACAGAGTACATTCCTTAGATACCCTGTGGGTCGAAAATTTCGATGAAATCGCTCTATCTCGCACGGTTAAGGAGATAGAAGCAAATTTCTGTTTTGCCATTTTTGGCAAAAATTAGAAAATTCAAAATGGCCGCTATTTTTGGGGAGGGGAAAATTTTTTGAAAATTGCAAAGAGTGCATTCCTTAGATACCCTGTGGGTCGAAAATTTCGAGGAAATCGCTCTATCTCGCACGGTTTAGGAGATATGAGCATATTTGCCTTTTTCAGTATTCAAAATAGCTACTTACTCATTTATTTAATTAATTACTCACTCATCTATGAAGCAATTCCCCCCAAAAGCAATCCCATACAAGCTATTAACCCAATGAACCTCCATACCAAATTTCAGAAAGCTAGGCTTAATAGCATTCCTTAAAATGTCTGGAAACCAAAGAGCTACTCAAAAGTAGCTATAGAGCTATCATCACCAAAAGCAATCCCAAACAAGCTATTAACCCAATAAACCTGCATGCCAAATTTGGTAAAGATAGGATAAGAACTGTTGCCTAAAATGTCTGGAAACCAAGTGGGACGCCGGACGGCGGAAAAAGCAAAAATAATATGTCCACCCCCCAGTGGGGTGGACATAATGAATTGTGGTGAGATTTGTTGACTGTATAGTAAATTAAAGCTTTTTGAACTGAAAAATACCAATTTTTGGACAAAAACATCATTTTCTGCATAAAATTAACTAAGGTTTTAGAGGTGGCGAATTTTAGATTCCTGGCGAATTTTAGATTTCTTACTCTATACCATGAATTTGTTATGGATTAACCTTGCTTGCAACACCCTCTAATGATTATACTTTGATGGCTCATTTAAGGGCTTGACAAAATTAGTTTTATAGCAGTTTGAGAAACCGCTACAATATAGAATGTTCATTTTGAGTTTATTATAGTTTAATGTTGCTTTGCACTAGTGCTGTAACGAGTTGACCGAAACTCGAGTCATAACTCGGTGGGCGATATTTGGGACCACATCGATTTACGTAATTTAAACTCGAGTTTTTAAGAAATAAATTATGATATACCAGTCTTGTTATAAAACCAGCACTTTTACAATTTATCTAACCATAAAGACAATAAATTCAATGAGCAATGGCCGTTTTTTTATTTCCTTATTTACGTGGATGTTCCATAATGTGCTCATACATACCTGTACAATTTAACCGGCAACAGAATATATTTCCTTGCAATAGAATGGTACTAAATACGTCAATGGCGGATCCCTTGATGACAATATTTGGACATTATTATTTTATTTATATTTGTGTCATTTACTCGAGTTCAACTCGAGTTCAACTCGCATCTAACAAGCGAGCGTCGATCTACAGAAATCACTGTTGATTACAGCTCTACTTTGCACACACTATATAAGTTATACTATGATGGCTAGTTTTAGGGGACAAACAAAAAAATATGCATACTGATTTGTTTAGGTTGTACATTCTAACCATCTGGCTATTGAGAAACAACTGTTATAATAACGGCAAGAATAGTGTTTTTATCTTATATCCTATATCTTGTATTATCTAACAGTGTGATTTTGGGCAATAAAATGGGGCTTGGTATTCATTTTGCCAAACTGAACCAAAAGTATGAGTAAAGTAAATATTGTGGCTGATGTGAACATATTTATTGCAAATAAAATATTTCAAATATTTGTGGAAACTAGGAAGACTACGTGGGAAAACCAAATGTTAGGTTGATAAATCTAAATCAAAATCAAGTTTCAATTATTTCATCCATGATATTTTTCATGATATATTGGAACTTTAATTATTAGACCATTTCTACTCGATTTCTGAAAAAGTTTGACCATTTCTAGGTATTCATATATTTAGTTTTGTCACATGCATATACAGTGTGTGAGTATATAATGAAACACACACACACACACTGAGAAGACACACGTTAATCCTCTGGTTACACTTACAGGCCCACTCCTGAGGAACTTGGAGGTAGTCATCGTCATACATTTCTGAAAATTAACACCCCACACCAATAACTACACATACATTTCCTTTCCCGCTAAGTCACGGTGGCGGTGAGAGTGATTTTAGGGAAATTGTTAGAGCTGTTGCCTGTTGGTTGCAATAAGTTTTAATTTTAATTTTCCAAAAAAAAAAAAAAAAAAACTTAATGTATATCCATTTCTAAAATTTTTATAAAACTGCTTCAAAAAGTATAAACAAAAATACAAAGGTTCATCAACCCGGTGAATCAACTCTATACTTTTTTGCTAAAACAAAGCCAAATGAGGTTAAAACAATATTATAATAGTATTTTCTGAATAGCTGGACTTTTACAGCCTCTAATAATATTTTACTGAAATCTTGAATAGGAATATGACAAAAAAATGTGTATTTTGTACAATTTGTACAAAGAAATGTTTTTGTTTTAGAGATCAGAACCCATTTATGGCTTTTATTAATAAACCAACGAATCAACAGCCAAATTGGGGCTGAAATTCAGAAAGGGGATCAGCCAATAGGCTACATCAAATATAAAGTAAATTAAATATTTCTGGAGATAAAACTTTCTCAAAAAGAGTAAACGGTGCCAACCTGTGAGGGTATATAGATGCCAGTATCTTGATAATTAAAGAACGCAAAATGTACTTGAAATAATAAAGTAAATGGAAAACTATTAAACTATGATTTGCATACATAAAGAAACAGGTGAAGAACTGTGCTGAATTAAGTGAATTATTTCAATATTTATATAGTGCCATAGACTATAAAGTTTTCAATCAAATTACATGTAATAGAATATTCTTTTAACAACATTGATCCCAAGCTTCCACAACACCAAAAAGAATAATTTTAAATTGACAATTACATTCCTTATGATAGATATCAAAGTGCATTTGTATATTTGTATGTCAGTACAATGTACACTGTACAGGGCCCATATCCACATACTTTAATTCAAAGAATGTGTTCAGAAAATAGAACATTTTTAAGAAAAATTCTCAGACTAAGAAAAATTTCCGAGAACAAGTGTTTTCCGAAATGGCCATAAAAGTGTACTTGTATACTAGTGTTGGTATCGAATAATAATATGTATTTCGATATCAAACCATAATTTTGCCTTTCGTTTCGATCGATATTGAAATATCGGGTCATAGATGTTTTCCGGGAGAGACCTTCCAAACTCTTTCGCAAGTTTTAGTTGTTTCCCAAAACGTAAACAAATATGGCGTTTCCGCTTTAGCGGTAAGTGAAAGTTGACAAAAATAATATGAAAACTTTTATATTCTTCAAATATTGTCCTTTATTTGAATGAAAAACACCATAGTTGTACCCGTTAAGTAGTATGTTTCGATATTGATAATGGACCCTACATTATCGATATCAGCATATTTAGCATGGATCGATAAATATTTCAATATCGATAAACAATACCAGCACTATCGTATACAGATTTTTCCGCAAAACAATAACTTCTTGGGATCAGAACTAAAGTACTAAATGATACCTTTAATTTACACAACTATGTATCCAAAATGTATCCAATTTGTCCTTATTTCCAGACTTTTAAATATTCTAAGGAATTAAAAAATTCTTTTTCTTAGAAATTTTTCTTATATATATAAGAAGAAGTCTGAAAATAAGAGTAATTCCAAGAATGAGACAGTCAGTGAATATGGACCCAAGGTTATAAACTCTGGACAACATGTAAAAACAATGTGTAACGGAAATACAAAATATTGTGAAAATAACCATATACCTTCACATTCAAACACCTGGGCTTTTGTATATGCACATATGAGTCAAAGTCTATTAAAATCCAGTTGTCAAATACTGGGGTTACTTTAGATTTTTTTTTTTTTTTTTTTTTAAAAAGAAGTAATCACTGTTCTGTGGCAACTGGAAATAATGATCTGCTAGAGTAAGTTATAATCATTCCCACATAAACTACTTTTCCAAAATAATACTAAAATCAAAGCTTCAAATGAAATATTTTCCCTTCAAATTATTTAGATATGTATGTGTCTATAAGTAAAACAAATGTAATTCTATTCAATTAGAAAAACCAAAAATTTAATAATTTGACAAAAAGATGTATACACTGTACTTTATATAGTGTAGTCAATGTCAAAGTTGGGGTTTTACATCCCGTTCAACAGCCAGGGTCATACTGGGGCAGGTCCTCAGCTTTGCCACTTGTGGGACTCGAACCCACGGAAGTGACTGCCTATGATTAGATGCCAAACTTACTAACCACTAGGCCACTGAGGACCTCTTTATATTGTGCAGCAAAGTTTTACTTTTTTCTTTCCTTTACCTCAGCAAATCCAAAAGCCCTTCCACCTGGCCCCGCGCCACAGAACAACGCTGACTAATCAGGTACAATAATTAATTTCTTGTTCAGTGTACTTTGAAATGAAATGAAATAGGAAAGGCTGTCTCAGATTATTAACAGCATTGACACCTTTAATAGATGGTCATTGTGGAGTGATATTTTTGTTGAAACTTAAATTAACGCATTAATAGTTAACTATACAACTTACAAAATAGTTTGTCATTTAGGCGACATTGTTATGTAAAATAGCACTATAACGTGAAACAACCACATTCAGGGACAGGTTTTGAAAAGTATAAAGGGATGGAGAAAACAGTATGATAATTCATTTACCTAATCACCTAATCTTAATTTTACCTCACTTATAGCCCACAAACTAAGAAGATGGTTTTAACTTTTTCTTTATGTTTGAACCTTAGTCACGCGAGAAAAATAATCTTGGTTTACATGGGAAAGATTACAACTACGTCTAGTTGATGACTTTTGGCAGTTGCTCCAATGTTCGAACACAATGTATTTATCCGGGTTAGATGTTGTGTCACAGGTATTTTTCAAACTGATAGTTATGTTCAAAGAAAATTTCAAGAAATTGGAAAAAAATTTCTGTATTTTAACATAAAATAAATTTGCCAAGGGTAACAGAGTCAATGTCCTACCAGGTCCTCCTCCATAGAACAGCTCTGGTCTATCCAGTATGTCTGAGTCCTGTATGTACGATGGCCCATAGGGATCATCTGCAGCATAAGCCAAGGCCTCGTCCTCCATCTGCTGAGTCTCGACCATTTCCAGCCACTGAGAGTTGTGCCATCGGAACTTCTCCAACTGGATCTTCTTGGCCCATTCTTCATCGTAGTCCTGATGGAAAGATTATTATTCTTATTATGTATTTTATACTCAGCGCAATATCTCCATATACTACAGAACTCAAAGCGCTATTTAACCAATCCGACTGCACAGGTACAGCCCCAATTCACAAGTAACTGACATTCCCCTAACTGGAAGATAGAGGCTCAAGGATGACCATTTATCAACGTCCTTGAAGTTCTTTAACCTGCCACTGGGGATAGGACCCAATGACAGAGGACCGCCATTTTAAGTGGTCATCCGAGCCACTATATATCTGCCTGTACCTGGGATTGAACCCACATGCTCTGAGTTCCAGATGAGGTAATCGTGGTCAGAAAATTGCTAGACTTTATTGAAAACCAACAGTAAAAGGCGAAAAAAAGTGGAGGGGTATATAGACACACATATACCAATAACAGGAAATAAATTATACATACTGGCTGATGCCTGGACAACCAATAGTTGGGACTAGCCTATTAAGTTAATGTTTTCTGGGCCTACACCCGACATTCTGGTATGATATCTCAGCCTTTGTACTACAACAATTCTCATGTGTTAGTAACAGCGTCCATCAGTATCACTGACAAGCCTTTAGGGTATGTTGTAGTCTTTAGGGTATGTTGTAGCCTTTAGGGTATGTTGTAGCCTTTAGGGTATGTTGTTTCTGGGCCAGATGTAATGTAACTGGCTGATTTTACAGCATTTATGCCCAGTAAAAGGCACTTACCTTTTTTAAAAAAAATTTGTCACAGTATTTCAGTAAAATGCTCTCGATACAGAGATACCAGCAACACTATCCCATCCCTAGTTGGCACCTGATATGTACTCCTGGGTGAACATATGTGTGGACAGTACCTTGTCCAAGTTTACAGCCTCTATGAGCCAGTCAAGGATCAAACCCTAGGCCTTATGATCTGATGTCAAATATCCTAACCACAAGGCCACAGAGACCATGCACAGTGTAAAAAAGAACTCCAATAGAACAAGCAATCAGTGACCGAAAATATTGGTCACATTACTAGTAATCAAATAGAAAAATAACTTCTCATTCAAAGTTCAAAGTGGGGGTTTTTACGTCCCGCTCACAGACAGGGTCATATTGTGACAGGTCCACAGCATTGTCAAATGTGGGGGCTCGAACCCACACAAAGTTGACCGCCTGTGATTAGATGCCAAACTTGTTAACCACTAATCCACCAAGGACCTAACTTCTCATTCAAGTCCACTGGTACTCGCACAATACTCACAGAGTATTTGTTTATTTGGGGTTTTACGTCGCTTTCAACACTGTACAGGTCATATCACGACGGGTAGTTGGAAGGGCAGAGGAAACCAGTACATATAGTTCGCTAGGGTTCTGTACTGTAAACTGCCGACCAACGGCAAGCAACTACCAGCTTTCCCACTTACGGCCATGACGGGGATCGAACCCCGGCCGCAGAGGTGGGAGGCGAGAGTGTTACCACTCTGCCACCGTGGCCCCTAATACTCACAGAGATTATATCCAGTGTGTTATCACAGACTTTGCGAATCTCCTGATTCTTGTCGTGCATGAGATCTATTAAATAGGCAGGTGCCTGTGTGTCTTTGATTATCACTTTACGCGTGGCCTCGTGGAAGATCATCTGGTAGAACACATAGACGATCTGAAGAACCATCTCGTCATCTTCTTGTTTTGCTGCAGGAAAAGAAAACAGTCCAACCAATCAACCAATATTGATGAAACCTATGTGTAAAATGTGAAGAATTACTTGTGAAATGACAGAAAGTATGCCATATAAGTAGAAAGTTTAGTTAGCAGAAAATTTTACTAATTTTTCATTTTTAATAAATTCACTAGGATTAATTTTCACTAATGGCTAATTTCTCTCCTTGGGAAATTAATACAGATTTAAAATTTTAAATAGGCATTAATTTTCACTCTCCAAGGTCATTAGATAAAACAGCAAAAAATCAAACCTAGTAAAATTTTCAACTTTTACAGAACTTTATTTGGATAATAGAAGTTTGAATAATTGAGGTTCTACTGTAATAGAAATACGTACATCTGAATATAAGATTTTAAGACATCATTTCCTCTCTTCAAAATGTGTATTTCCTTACTGTTTTTTATATTAAACTACCTCTTTTATTATCAGACCACCATTTTACTCCTTCAACAAGGTCAGATAAAAGAGTTTTTACTGAAATTCTGTAGGTTTCCACTTACCATTGAGCAGCTCTATGAGTGTCTGTATTAGTCCTGAGTCTGCCATCATTTTAGCACAGCCATCATCATTACACACGGTACCACAGAGAATGATCACCTCCAACACTAGGTCATCTTCAGCTGAACCTGCAGGGCAAAATACAGCAACAAATGTAAAACTTGTCACAGTGGAGTCTTGTGGTGCAATTGTTTGTTAACTCTTTCGCCGCGAGTTTCACGTAGTAAAATGCGTATAAAATGCGGCAGTCGCCTTTCGTCGACATTTCTATGAAGCGCGAAAGTCGACAATAATCGCCGTGACGTATAAAATTGTTTTCTGTGATAATGACGTGGTGAATACGTCATTTCTTTGTGTAAATAGACTGTAAATAAGTTGTAAATATTTCGTTTGCATCACATAATTACTTAAAATGCCTAAAAGACATTATTCTGCAAAAGAAACCATGTAACTTAGTGCGCACCGCGGAGACGTCTTTTTTTGTAAATAATAAAAGAAACCCTGTTTGGTACATAAGTCTAGGCGAATATAAGGAGCTTTCAATATATATTGCAAGGAAACTAAATAATATCCACAACATGTGTAATCTGTGTTCCTATTACCAATGCTGTAGCTTGTATTTGCATGTTTATTGATAGTACGGGTATTATCGCCCATTTAGCGGGAATTATCGGCCCAGATTTATTGTGAGTAATTCCTATTTTACTGATATTTTAGTCCATTGTTGTTTTTCACTGTAGTGGTTGTCAATATCACCTGAATATCATAGACATTCTCCAGCTTCTGGTCATTCCAATTGTTGTTTTTTCACTGTTGTGAAATATCTACTGAATACCATTGACTATTTTGTTAGTCACTCCAATACTTTCCTTAAGCTTAAGGCCATCCCCTCTTCGATTCACTTTAGGGAAATTGTTTATTCTAGAGGCTCAGTGAGGAGTGTAGGGTGCCCGTGAGTCGCCCACGGGACGGAATTTAGAGTGGACAGACTGTGTCACATAGTAACTAACTTAGAATTAGGGCATACTGGTGTTACTCCTCACGGTCCTGTTCTTAGTTTAGGGAACTGGAGTGCAATGAGTACCATCCGCTGGTTGTTCCTCTTACTGTTGTTTTGGAGAAAGTCAGTAAGCAGTGATCCTAATGTGTTTATTCCGTTGTCTGCTCATGGTCTTACTTCGTTACCACGCCCCTACAGACTCCACAGCTATGTCCTGAATACACATCTTTTCCCTTGTGTGGCTAAGCGTCATGGCCTTGCGACCTTATTGTTGCTTTGTGGTGACATCTCCCTTAATCCTGGACCAATCTCGTTTGGGGTGGTAAATTGCCGATCTGTAAGAAACAAGGGACCCTGCATCGATGATACTGTAACAGTACATTCTGTTGACATTCTTGCTGTCACTGAAACACATATTCGCCAGGAGGAAACGGACAGCCTTCTACATTCCATCACCCCGACAGGCTTCAAATTCTGCCACAAACCCCGTATTCATGGCCGTGGTGGTGGTGTCGGATTTTTTATCAACAAAGCTTTACAGTTTAGATCTGTGGATACACCTACTTTCAGTTCCTTTGAAAATGTTAGCATTGCAATTGGGTCGGTGGCTCAACAGCTTGTGTTGACTTGTGTTTATCGTCCACCTGGCTCATGCTCTGAAAGTTTCCTGGACCAATTTCTCAATCTTTTAGAATATTTATCCTCTGTTTCTCCCTCTTTCCTAATTTGTGGGGATTTCAATATTCATGTGGATACTTCTTCAAATGATAGTATCAAATTCCAGAACTGTTTAGAATCATGCAATATAACACAAAATGTTCAAACGGCTACCCATCTACATGGTCATATCCTAGACCTTGTTCTCACTCCTACTGATGCCAGTGTCATCTCTAATGTACGAGTTGCTGAATTTATTTCTGATCATGCTCTTGTCCTTGCTCAGCTTGACTCAGTTAATCCTCCTTCACATAAGGCAAAAGTAGTCAACTTCAGGAGATATCATAAAATTGACATGGACAGTTTCCGTAAGGATTTGGGAAATAGCGCATTCGTAAAATGCCCTGGTGATACAGTCAGTGGTTTGTGTGAACAATACTTAGATGATTTGAGCAAATTGCTCGACAAGCATGCACCATTGGTTACTCGCACTTTTACTAAGCAAGCTACTGGTTGGCTATCTGACACCTACAGGCTGGCAAAAACCATCAGGCGACAGTTGGAACGAATCTGGCGTAAAGATAAATCTGCCTATAATCGAGCTAGACTTCGAAGACAGATTGGTCGCTGCAATTCACTGGTCAACAAAGATAAGGCAAATTACTTCAGAAACCTGGTCAGAGAAAATACCAATGACTCCAAGAAGCTATGGCAGGTCTTGCGTTCCGCACTGCACTCTAGTCCTGAAGCAGTACTCCCTTCTCATGAATCTAAGAAAGGTCTTGCTGACCGGTTTGTCACTTTCTTCAGTGACAAAATAGATAAAATCAGAAACTCATTTTCCTCTAGTGACTCATTCACTCTGCCTCCTCCACCTGATGTACCCAATTTCAGCTGCTTTAAACAAGTTTCTCAAGAGGAAATTAGAAAAATTATCATGAAGTCACCCACCAAATCTTGTTTGTTAGACCCATGGCCTACATTTCTTGTTAAGGAATGTATTGATATTTTACTGCCCTCTATCACCAGGCTTGTTAACTGCTCGCTGTCAGAAGGTGTTGTACCTGATGAGTTCAAGAAGGCTATTGTAACCCCATTGATTAAAAAGTCATCACTACCACCCAATGACTTAAAAAACTACAGACCTGTTTCTGGGTTGGGCTTCATATCCAAACTGGTTGAACGTGTTGTTGCTTCTCAGTTGAATGACCATGTTAGTTTGAACGGACTTGAGAATGTCAGGCAATCTGCCTACAAACTAGGTCACTCAACTGAATCTGCATTGCTTTCAATTAAGAATGATGTTCATTTGGCTTTTGCTAAAGGTGAGGCTACTGCTGTCGTTCTCTTGGATCAATCAGCAGCGTTTGATACTATTGATCATGATACGCTACTTAATTCTCTTAGCTCCTGGTTTGGTGTGAGCGGGGTTGTCCTCGATTGGTTTAAGTCTTATCTCTCAGACCGTGTTCAGTGCATTAAGATTGGGTCAATTTTGTCTGATGCCAAAAAGTTATTGTATGGTGTGCCTCAAGGCTCTGTCCTGGGGCCAATCCTTTTTTCACTCTATACTACTCCACTGAGTAATGTCATACAGAATCATCCTGGTATTAGTTTCCAGTTCTACGCTGATGACACACAATTGTATGTACACCTCACACATAAAAATGTTGCCTCGGCCCTTGATAAGCTGTCACTCTGCCTTGAAGACGTAAAGAGATGGCTCTCCACAAATAAGCTCAAGCTAAATCCAGATAAGACCGAATTCATTGTGTTTGGCTCAAAGTCTCAGCGCGAAAAACTTAATCAGTCCTTCCCGGTCAACATACTTGGTAATCTCATATCACCAACAGATGCAGTTAGGAACCTTGGTGTCTGGTTTGATTCTGATTTCTCATTCTCTTGCCATGTTAGGAAGGTCTGCAAGGCTTGTTTTGCTCATGTCCGGGATCTTAAGCGACTCCGAGGACATCTGACACATGAAGCTACTCTTATGGCTGCCAATGCTCTGGTTGGAAGTCGACTAGATTACTGTAACTCTCTGTTCAGAGGTCTCTCAGCTCTAGATCTGCGCAAACTTCAATGTGTTCAGAATAGCCTTGCCAGAATTGTTGCCAACACCACCAAGTACTCACACATCACTCCAGTTAGAAAAGCACTACATTGGTTGCCAATTAAGTACCGTTCTACCTTTAAGACTGCCATGCTGGTATATAAGTTCCTACACAGTGGTAACCCCAAATACTTTGAACCCTTCCTCATTCCCAGACATAGTGCATATAACACTCGTCGAAGTCAATCTGATGGCATATTTCTTGAGGTTCCCCACTTTGGTTCAATTTTCAAGTCTCGAAAACATTTTGGACTCAGTTTTGCGTATGACGCACCTATGATTTGGAATGACCTTCCTGATGAGGTCCGCTCTGCAAACTCACTTGCCTCTTTCAGGTCAAAGTTGAAGTCATACCTCTTTGGAAAAGCATACCCACCCTAAATTTCCAATCTCCTTTCTGCTTTCTCCGCGGTGCTGACCCCTGCAATGTCTCTGGTTTTTGAATATTGAACAATGTTTTTGTGTGATGCGCCTTAGAGTCTGTCTTTTGACGGAGATTAAGCGCTATAAAAGTGCTATTAGAATTAGAATTAGTACTATTTTCTCATTTGGCAATGAACCTATACATGCTTATGTAAATTATTCCTTATTTCCAGCAGAGAGCCTGTCAATCAACAAATACTCAAATTCTATTGGATAGCCGTCGGCCAATCAAAAAACAAAGAAAATATAATACTTTCATTGGTCAAGGACTCAACCAATGAAAAAATTCCTGTTTTCTCATTCGCTACTTGCGAAAAACAAAGCCGCGTTGAACAGATCAAAACTTACGTTAGCGTCGCGCTTGTTATATATGTCGACGGAAGTCGCCAATCGCGCCGAAAGAGTTAAAAATGTAGACCGATTTTCAAGAATGGTATTTTTTTTTTTTTTTTTTTTTGGGGGGGGGGGGGGGGGGGGGGGGGGTATACAATTGAAACTACTTTTCATTGTGTTTACGAAAGATCAGCCCTGTATAGACTTGAGGTAAAGACTTTTTCAAGAAACAGTTAATCATCACATTGTGTATGCTTTTTCATTATTGCTAATTTAGTGGGCTACCATGAACTAATATATGCTTTATCCAGGGCATGATAGCTCTATGACATAGCTTTTAATATACAATTAATTTTGTTACTTTTCTAGTTGGCTCTTCCCTGTGCTTGATCAAAGGGGTTAAATCAATGTGATATAGCTAGTGCAATTTACTGGGCCATTTCATGACATGTCTATATCTTTTACTTGATCCATGGCACCAAGTTAAATTGACATAACTTGATCGTGTTACGTGTTACTGTATTACTATATCTAGTGTTTCACCTTTGACACCACATCTTTGTGATTTAACTGATGTCCATTAATGGGTTACTGTTGTTTACCTGGCTGTAGTTTATGCTTTATCCAGGGCACAAGATCATATTCTCTAAGCAGTAGTTCATAGTCCAAGTCAGGAATGGTAAGATTTCCCAGAATTCCAACTGACTCCAACATAAACTCCTCAGAGTCCTCCTTAACAACAGCTGCGGCAACATCGCTAATATAGTCCTGATCACAATACAAAAAAGTGTACATAGCAATAGGTTGTTAAATTAGCTAGATAAAGAAATACTGAAAACATTTTGGAAAATATATGAATGACGTTATGTGTTATAACAAATATTCACTATAGCAGATGGTGTAAAATGTATCAATTTGTGGAAAAATTTCAAAGGTTAATGAGCTAATTTTGTACATTTTATTGTTGAAAATATTATTCATCAAAGAGAAAAGTAACAGAAACAATAACCACTTACCCTATTCTAAGTCAACAGACTTGCCATGTAATCTAATCTAATGTGGACTTTTATAGCCCTTAATCTCCATCAATTGACGGACTCTATGGTTTTATTTATTTTTATTTATTTATTTATTTGGGGTTTTACGTCGCTTTCAACACTGTACAGGTCATATCACGACGGGTAGTTGGAGGGGCAGAGGAAACCAGTACATGGAGTTTGCTAGGGTTGTGTACTGTAAACTACCGACCAACGGCAAGCAACTACCAGCTTTCCCACTTAAGGCCATGACGGGGATCGAACCCCCGACCTCAGAGGTGGAACTCAACATAAACAAGGTGAATAATCTTAAGTCCAAAGACATAACTAGTAGTGGTGGGACCGTTTATAGGAATCAAAATCGGTTACCGGGTCTTTGAAACAAAACAAAATCCGGTATTTCGTATGCTTGTTCTGTGCACTGAAAATTATTCGCAGGTGTTCATGAGTCTAAACTTGCAACTGGAAATGGCTTTCGCGAGATATTATTAAGTACATAAACATGACTTTTGCTCAATATAAAGTAAAATTGGGACATATTTCACAAAATATTCATATTTTTTGTCTTTTTGATGAAGTATCAGCCATTAAAAAGCCTAAAATGATTTTCAATTACCGGTTCCCAAATATTCTTCGCAGATTTCGTTATTAATATCAAAATCGGACAAAAAACCAGTTACCGGTTTATCGTTCACACCACTAATAACCACAGGTCATACTACAAAAGAAGAAGCGGGGACGGGGAGACTATGGAGGGTTGGCTTTTGCAAACAGGTAAGTTTTGAGCTTTCTCCTGAAGGAGCCAATAGATGATGCACTGCAAGAGGCAATAGATGTTGCACTGTGTAAACTCAATGAGCAAATTCACAACAAGTAAACTCACGATAAACATGGTCTTGCTGGGCCCATCATGCATAGAAATGTTCCTGATCATTTTCATCACAAGGCCGTCCTTGTATTTAAATGCTCTCTTCATGAGGAAACGTAAGCCATTGTTCTCACAAATCAGCTGAGCACAACGCTTGTTGGAAGAGAGATTAATGCATAGAGCCACCACTTCGATGTCTGGACCTTCTTCCTTTGTGTCCAGCAGCATTTTCATTACCTGTACAGGTGAGAATATGTCAGGTGTAAAAGATTACAGGTGTTATAATAAAGAATGGAACGCAATGAGCAAACAATCAGTTTTTGCATTGGGCCAAAAGAAACATTTTAAGATTAAGTTCTTACAAAAAGGATGTTTTATTACATTGTAAGACTTTTTCAAAATTACTAAAAAAACAAAAATAACTGTGTGCTGATCAATAACTAAAATACCAATGCCACCGGTTTTCTTTTGAAAATTACGTTCTTGTTAAAAGTTGAGTTCTGTTAGAGAAGACGAGAGAATTATTGCTCACAATTGGAATACAGTCTGTGTATGCAAAGAGAGACTTGGCCTTGTCATCCACACTGATGTGATACAGGATACAAAGAACCACCAGGTAGTGGTTCTCATTTCCTGGAAGTACACAGAAAATAACAACAAAACGATCAAGGTATCAAGTGGCAACATAACTCCAATGACAAATTGATAAAATATTGCTTTATACTGACTGATAACTTGTATATGCATAACTTAATATTAATACTTTTTGGCGTAAATTTGGAAATTTTAATTACTTAAATGTAGCTTTTATAAGCTACAAGCTTACCATGTGGGACTTAATGCTGATCTCGGGTTGCCACACCCGGGGCCAACGTCTTAGAAAAAAAGATCGTTCTTGTTAGCCACCGGATATACTGGTAGTTGTCGTCACGTGATAACTTCTGACCAATCGTCCTACTTTCTCGTTGAAATTTTTTAAACCTACCCCTCAGCTGTAAACAGCGGGGAGGCAGGGTGGGACTCTTCTAAGTCCCACATGGTAAGCTTGTAGCTTATAAAAGCTACATTTAAGTAATTAAAATTTCCAATTTTATTACGCTACAATAGCTTACCATGTGGGACTTAATGCTGAATTCAACCACCCGGTGGCGGGATTACAGCTGAGACTGGAAGGTATGTCATTTTTTTCTAAGATTTTGAATTAAACGTATAGAATAGTGCCAGAAATACCAGTCCCATTTACAGTGCCCCGATCCCGAAGGCCGGGCCTGTAACGAGCCAAAAACCTAAGAAATTGAGAGACAGTGCTAAAACTGTCTAGATGTTTTATTGTAGGATGGAAGTGCAGCAGTGCTCACTCCGAGGTCTGAGGGTCCAAAAAAGCCCTTCACGTGTGACTGACCAACCCAGTGGTTGGGCATCTCATAAAATTTTTTACAACCTGAAAATGAGATTAATGACAACTAAATAAGTCCTTAATAGAAATTACTTGATAATTAAAGGATAAAATGACCTTACCCGTAACATCTTGAAGGTAAAGGAATACCTAGATCCTGGGAAAGACTCCTGAAGACTTGGTTGTAGCGGATGTGCCCCCCCCCCCCTTTTTTTCTTTCCGAGGACAACTGGTCTGAGGGGAAGGATCTAGGACTTGTTGAGCAGCCACTACGGGTCCCAGGTACAAATTGTTGTCGGTGTCCGACCAAGTAAGGTCTTTTAGGTAAAAATTTGTAAATGTGTTGTGAGCTTTCCAGTGACAGGCTTGCATGATTTGGTCCACCGATACCCCACCGTAAAAGGCCTTAGAGGCCGCGAAGGCCCGGATGTCATGCGCTTTGACTTGGACCAAGTCCAAGGCTTGTTGATCTGCTTGTTTGTAACAAAGTAAAATGGTTTGTTTCAACCATGAAGAGAGTGTAGCGGGTCTGATGTCTGAGGTATGTCCTTTCTTAAAGGAGATGAAAAGGAGAGAACGAGACCCTCTGAGGTCTTTAGTTCGGTCCAAATAAAACCTCAGGGCCCGCACGGGACACAGGGTCCTGTCTTCTTTAAACTGTCTATCTACAATGGTAGTCAGAGCAGGGATAGTCACCGGAGAGACACTTTGAGAACCTTCTCTTGCTAGTTGGTTTTTGGCTATGAAGTCAGAAGAAGGGAACAAGGCAACCTTTTCCCATTGGCCTAGATTAGATACTTTGTTCGCGACCCAGGCATGGATTTCGCTGCGGCGCTTGCCGGAGGCCAAGGCTAGCAAGAAAGCAGTTTTTAAAGTGAGATGTTTGAGGTCTGTGTCTTTCATGGGCTCAAAAGGTGCTTTGGTGAGCTCGTTAAGGACAACAGAAAGGTTCCACTTGGGTAAGTTTCTGGAACTTTTAGGACGATCCCTGTGAAAACTGGAGAGTAACCTATGAAGGTCTGCATTGTGTGCAATATGTTGGGCCGTTGGGCCCAAAGTGTCAACGATTGCAGTCCTGTAACCATCAATGGTCGAGGGGCGCCTGTTAAGGTCTTGGTACAGGTACATGAAGAAATCTGAGATTTGTTTCACAGATGGAGTGGAGAAATCCACCGAATTTTCTCTGCACCATTTTTCAAATAGGGCCCACTTTGACTTGTAGATGGTCCTTGTTGATGACCGCTGAGGGGCAGCAATTCTCTCTGCCACCTCCACAGAGAAGCCTTGTTCTTGGAGTTGTCCGCTCCTAGACACCAGGCGTGGAGGTTCAGGTGCTGGGGGTTGTTGTGGAACACCAGCTTGTGGGACTGTTTGAGTAGGGTTGTTGACACTGGGAGTTGCAGTGGGATCTCTGTTGAGAGCTGCACTAGGTCCCAAAACCAGGGCATCCCTGGCCAGCCTGGGGCTATTACGATGATCAGGCACTGGCATTGCCTGATCTTTTGGATCACCTTGTGAAGGAGAGCCGTAGGAGGGTACGCATATGCTGTGAGGTTGGTCCAGTTTATGTTCAGAGCATCTATGTCCCAGGCCCTTGGGTCTGGGATAGGAGACACGTATAGAGGGAGTTTGTGGTTCAGGTGAGTGGCAAATAAGTCTACATGAGGTGTGAACCACTTCTGGCAGATCTGTTTGAAGACCTGTGGGTGCAGAGACCATTCGGTTGACTGCACTTGGTTGGACCTGGATAGCAGGTCGGCCATCACATTCAGCCACCCTGGAATGTGCCTGGCTTTCAATGTTATGTGATAGTGATGGCACCAGGTCATGATCTTCCACAGGAGAGCACACATCTCTGCCGAGTGTGTTCCTCCTTGTTTGTTGATGTAGGCTACCACTGTTGAGTTGTCCGTCGCAACCAACACTGTTTGATTCTGGCACTGGTCCTTGAAGTCTCGAAGGGCCAGGGAGACCGCCTTCAATTCTAGGACATTTATGTGAAGCCTTTTTTCCCGATCTGACCACAGACCCTTGGTAAAAATTTTGGTCTAAGTGAGCGCCCCAACCTTTGTTTGAGGCGTCGGTAAAGAGTTGGATACTGTGGTCTTTGGGATGAAGGTCTGCACCTGTCATCACATTGGAGGGATTTTGCCACCAATCTAGGTGGGCTGCAATGGCTTCTGTCCAGGGAAGGAGGTTGTCCAGCGACTGAGGATATCTCCAGTGCTCCTTGAGGTGAAACTGAAAGGGCCTCATGTGAAGGCGTCACTCCGGGACCATTTTCTCCGTTGAGGCTAGCAACCCAATTAGAGACATCAAACATCTTGCAGTCAAAACACGTTTTGACTTGAGTTGTAGGATCAAATCCTGAAGTTTGAGCCATCTCTCTTGAGTGGGTTTTACAAGGGCTGAATCTAGGTGGTATTCGTAGCCCACGAACGAGAACACCTGTGTAGGTTTCAGTTCTGATTTTTCCTGATTTATTATCCACCCCAAGGACTGAGTCAGTTCTACTACTGCCTGAGTGTTCACTTGGGCTTCCTCCTGAGACTGGGACCTGATCAGCCAGTCGTCCAGGTATTGGTGAATTCTGAGTCCTCTTGAGAGGGCCATTAGTTTCACCTCCTTTACGATCATGGTAAAGACCTGGGGGGCTGTGGCTAGTCCGAACGGGAGGGAGGTGAACTGGAACACCTGAGCCTTGTAGCAAAACCTTAGGTATTTCCTTGAGCTTGGGTGGATGGGGATATGCAGGTAGGCGTCCGACAGGTCTATCGACGCTACCCACTCCCCTGGAATCAGGGAGGTCCTGATGGACTCTGGAGTTTCCAATTTAAACTTTTCTACGTGTAGAAAAGTGTTGAGCCTGCTTAAGTCTATGACTGGCCTCCACCTTTGGTGAGGCTTGGGTACTAGGAACAGGCGACTGTAAAACCCGAGAGATTTTACATTGTCTACCCTTTCGATAGCGTTCTTTGACAGGAGGGACTGGATACAAGTAGCCAAGGCTTGGTCTTTTTGTTGGGCCTTGTACTCTGACAGAATCAGAGGAAATCTGATCAAGTTTGGCTTTGAACGGAATGGCAGAACGTAGCCATTGGTGATAATGTTTAACACGTTTTGAGAACATTTGTTTGTGAGCCAGTCTCTCCTGAAAGAACGGAGGCGACCTCCTACTGGTGGACTGAGTGAGGCTTGGGAGGAGTCATTGGGGAGGGGGGTTTCCACGCCCCCTTCCTCTATTGTGGGGTCGAAAACGACCCCTGAAGCCTCTGAAGTTGGATTTTCCTCTTCCCGAAGGAAAGGACTGGTTACTGCTTTGAGAGGTATTGCCCCCATAGGGGCGTTTCCTGTAGGAGCCTCTTTTCTTGTGGGGACCACGAAAGGGCTTATTCTGGTAGGGTGTAAAACCCTGAGAATCTTTTGAGGTGCCTTTTTTGAGAAGGAAGTCCTCACCTTCCTTCACTAATTGAGACTCGAACAAGGAAGGGCCCCAAAAGGACGAGTTCCTGAGTTCTTGACGTCTCGTTTCTCCTAATTGTGGATGTAATAGAGTCATTTCGGCTTCGCGCCTGAGCAAGCCGGTATTAGCCATAGAGTATAATTCCCTCTGCAAAATATGGGCTAGAGATTTGCTGAGACAAGTGAGGGCCCTGTGTTGAACAAGTACTGTCTTGTTCCAAAAATCTAAGTAGTCAGCTACTTCCTCATATCCGCGCTTTGCCGCTTTCTCAGGATTGGCACCTTTCTGAATCTGAGACTTTATCTTCTTGACCGTAGACTTGATGCTATGTTGGCATTTTTCCAATGAAGCATTGCAAGAAGAGGAGGTTTTGGCAAATGCAGCGGTGAAGTTGAGGGTAGAAATGTTTTGTCTAGCCTGAAGTTCTAGCTCCTTGAGAACTGGCAGGGGAACTCTGGCTACTGGGGGCCCAGAAGGTCTAGGAGTAATACAGATCTTAGCAAAGTCCGTATTCAACTCCTGAATTTTGTCCTGAAAAGTTGGTTGTCCCACCTTGTACCACTTTGAAGTTGAGGGAGGAGGCCTGACATATTTTCCCTCAGATAAGTTGGCAGCCTTAAAGTCATGTTGGAATTTATCAAAGGCGTCCTTGATAACTGAGCTAAGTGGAAGAATAGAGGAGGGACCTCTAGGTCTGAGCTCTTGATGGCCTTTTTCATCATCCAGACCCAACACTGAGGTGGACGACCTGGGCATAGATTCCCTGGGGTCAGGGAGAGACAAAATACGCCTGAAGGTGTCCACTTCTTCAGAGTATTGTGAGGGCATGTCAGACAAAGCTACTTCCCTATAATAAGGGGGGTCTGGATCATGTTGTGGTAGGTCTTGATCAGAAGCTACTCCTGAGGGCTGAGCCCTAGAGGGCTTAGAAGACCTGTGTCTGGTTTCAGGGGAGTGCTCCTCCTCTGAGGTAAATGACACGTATCTAGATCTTGATTTATGTTTGCTCTTGTCAGAGTGTTTTTTGGATCTAGAAGAAGGGATCCGAGGTTCATCGGAATCCTCATTTAGTTGGTCCGAGGCAGAGCTCGGGTCAACTGGCTGCCTATGGCTTTGCTTTTTGTGAGAGCACGAGACCTCTTCGGGGTGACCTTCAGAGGGGGCAACGTACTGATCCGAGGAAGGTTGAGCAGATACTAAACGCGGAGGAAGTGCTGGACCAAAGTCCACATCCATATCCTCGCTTGGGATGTTAGTACCAGATCTCGGAGGGGGCAAATCCAGAGGGGCAGCAGTACTACTGGACAAGCCAGGTTTTGAAGCAGGAAGAGAAGACTCTACCTCGACTTTCTGTTTTGCAGCCAACTCCTCTCGGAGTGACTGAAAAGCTTCCAACATGGATGCCTGGAAGGTACCCATTTGCTGCTGTAAATGTATATTTAAGGAATCACCGAGTGATTTCTCTAGGTTTTTCTGGATTTTATTTTGCAAAGCCGTACCAGGGGTGGGTGGAATAGTCTTAGCTGGCGTTTTCAAGGACAGGGAACTGAAGGCAAGAGGTTGTGGACGGGGGGGTGAAGTAAAAAGGCTATCAGCAGCACACTCGAGGTCTGCATTGGACCCAGTGAAGGAGTCCCCGTCGCCTTCACCCAAAAGATCTAGTTCATCTTTGGAACTAGTTGTCGCTTTCTGCTTTTTCAAATACCGTTTCCGGTTTTGGATTTTCTGTAGTTGCTCATCTGTGAAAGACGTGCAAATTTCACAAGGGGTTTCAAAGGTGACACAGGGGTCATCTCCCTTGCCAGCCTCCCTACAGGTAGGGCAGAAATTATGTGTATCAAAGCTAAAGCAGAAATGGCGGCATTTCTGCGCTCTCGGTTTGTCTTTATTTGCTTGATGAGACGACATTTTATACGCAATAAAAGACGTACAATGTACTTGCCTGAACCGAGGAAAACTCAAAACACGCGACTGAAAACAAAATACTTATCCTGTGAAAATTAAAATTTTACAGAATGATCTATGATATATATTACAAGAAATATGCAAATATTAGCCTCCAACAATAAGTAAAGTCTGAGAAATAAATGAAAATGTCTGTATATTTACAAACTGCTACCAGTCAATCGTGGCCAACGAGAAAGTAGGACGATTGGTCAGAAGTTATCACGTGACGACAACTACCAGTATATCCGGTGGCTAACAAGAACGGTCTTTTTTTCTAAGACGTTGGCCCCGGGTGTGGCAACCCGAGATCAGCATTAAGTCCCACATGGTAAGCTATTGTAGCGTAATAAAAGTGTGACATTATTAAAAGCTATGCAGTGATATCTGCTAAAAGTAAATATCTATGACTTTTTCTTGGCTTGGACTATTTCTGACAGCTTTGAATCCTGAATGCATAAAATATTTAAATCATAGAATTGCAAATTTAATAAGTAAATTAAATTTTTATAAGTTAATACCCTATCCAATGGACAATTGCTAATCCGGTCGGCGCAGACCGGCCCGCCAAACGCCAGAAAAAGACGTCCTGTGTTTCCACCGGCTGGCTGGTCCGTAGTACTGTGCACTCCCCAGATGGCGCCTCGTACTTCCTGTCTAGACAACCTGACGTCATAGCATCTTTTTCGTTGTCTAAACCTATTAGACCCCTAGTAAGCTGATAGCGGGGTCGGTGGGAGGGTCTTGTGTGTCCATTGGATAGGGTATTAACTTATAAAAATTTAATTTACTTATTAAATTTGCAATTTTATTGCGTTAATACTTCCTATCCAATGGACAATTGCTGAATAACTACCGCTTGGCCGGCGGGTAAGTTACTAGGGACTTATGTGAACTCACAAGTAATAGCAAATTTTAACCTACGGTCTAGGCTGACTTCGTCAGGAGACCTATAGGCCCAGGCCTGGGTTGACCTTAAGGTCAGGAAACCCTGTAAGGCCATGGTCTGTTGTCAGCAGCCGGTTAACCGGGCTATACCGCCGTTGCCTCCCCCCCCTTTTTTCAGACCTGCTCTGAGGTAGGGGAAGAGAGGGATGAGTTCAGTCGCAGAATGCAAATAAACCTCCCGAAGGAAGCACGCCACATTTAATTCTTATGTACATGAAGAAACCAATTATACATACATACAAATCTCCTCAATCTAAGGGCCACTTGTGGATCTGCTGAGCAGCCACTACCGAGCCCAATTGGTAAAGCTCTGAATCAGCCCAAAGCCCCGCCCTTCAAATAGAACTATGTGAAGGTATTATGTGACTTCAGAGGCAGGCTGACAAGACTGTATCCAAGGAAACTTCCGACTGGAAGACCTTAGAAGCATCAAAGGCCCTGCCATCATGGGCTTTAACCTGATGTAAAGTGTGGGCCTCCTGGTCATAGAGCTCATAACATAGGATCACAGTCTGCTTGATCCAAGAGGAGATAGTGGCAGGTGAGATGTCTTTGTCAAAACCTTTCTTAAAGGAGACAAAAACCACCTCCTTATTTTGCCCGAGGTCCTGTCCAAATAGTAGCGCAATGCTCGGACTGGACAGAGGGATCTATCCAGAGTTGGGGGCCAGGGCTGTTATACCCCTGGGGCCACACTGTCTGGACCCTCTTTGGCCAGCTGATTCTTGGAGAGAAAGCTGGGTGATGGGTACAGGGACACCTTGACCAGTCGGACTGGTGTCTAATATTTCTGTTTTGCCAAGCATGTATCTCACTTCTACTCTTGCCCGACCCCAGGGCCAAGAGGAAAAATGTCTTGAAGGTCAAATGCTTCAAGGAGGCCTCTTTAATTGGTTCAAAATGACCCTTGTCAGCTAGTGCAAAAACCAGGGAGAGGTTCCAGGAAAGGATTCCCTTCCAGCCTTTGGGTCTGTCTCAGTGGAAAATTTCCAGGAGACGAGTGAGATTTTCATCCTTACTGATATTGATGGGCGAATTTCCCAGTCTATCAGCAATGTCTGACCTGTAACCATCAATGGTGCTGGGCTGCAACTTCCTGTCCTGAAATAGGTACATAAAGAAGTCAGCAACTAACTTTACAGGGGGGGCCCCGATGTCCACCTGATGAATGATACATCACTTGTAACAATGGCCCACTTGCCTCATAGCCTGATCTGATTGATCCCCTTTGAGGAGCCTCAAATCTTGCTGCCACTGCCTCAGACAAGCCCTGCTCCTCGATTGCTGAGGCTCTAGGAGCCCTGCATGGATATTAAGGTTTGTCAGATTTCTGTGAGGAGTCTGATTGAATGGCTGTCAACAGGTTGGGCATACTGGGCAGGCTCAGTGGGATTTGGCTGGACGTGGCCACTAGATCCCAAAACCAAGGCATGTTGGGCCACCCCGGAGCAATCAGAATGATTCTCTTGCATGGGGAGTCTTGCAACTTCTCCACCACTTTGCCCAATATGGTTGATGGTGGGAAGGTGTATGCTTTCAGATCCTACCATGGCCGACTGAGCGCATCCACTGCTGTGGTCAGGGGATCCGGTACCGGTGACACAAACAGAGGCAACCTGTTGTTGAACCTCGTGGCAAATAAGTCTATTTTGGGCCGGTGCCACCTGCTGCATAGAGTGGAAAACCTCTGGAAGGAGAAACCACTGTTTGGATGGTCTGGCCTAGCCTGGATAGCTTGTCTACTACCACATTCGGTCGGCCTGGAATGTGTCGTGCTTTAAGAGTCACTTGTTTCCTGGTACCCAGGTCAAGATTCTCCATAGTAGGACCAAAGTGGGCACGACCTCATGCCTCCTTCCTTGTTTATGTATGACACTACTGTGGTGTTGTCAGTTGCTACAAGTACTATCTTGTTGAACAAAGGTCTTAGAACTCTTTTAAAGCCAGAAAGACTGATTTAAGTTCTAGATAGTTTATATGCAGCTTGCTTCCCGGAGGGGACCAGGTTGCTCTTGCAAAGTGCTCGTCTTTGAGCGCCCCACCCTTCTATTGATGCGTCTGTAATTATTTGCAGAGCATGTTTTATTGGGTGTAATGGTTGGACTGTAAGTACATTGTCTTCCTTCAGCCATCATTGTAAATGGGGGTGCAAGGGACTGGGGGTTGGGATCACCTTCCCCAGTGATTCTGGGACCCTCCAGTTGTGTTTGTGATGCCACTGAATGAGTCTCATATGAAGTTGGCCTACATGAACTTGCTTTTCTGTAGCTGTTAGTAAGCCTATCATGGACCTGAATTCCCGGACCGGGCAAGCCGGTAGGGATAGCAATTTCAGTATTTTCTCTTGAAGGTTCTGCCACCGGTCTGGGGTCAGTCGGACCGGATCAGACCTGAGGTCGAACTGGTAGCCTACAAAATTGAAGTCTTGTTTGGGCTCCAGCTCTGATTTCTCTAAGTTCACCAGCCAACCTAGTTGCTGACACATTGCGTACTAGTTCCTGTGTATGTTGGAGACAAGCCTGGTGGGATCTGACTCTCACCAACCAGTCGTCTAGGTACTGGTGGTTTCTTAAATCCTTGTGTATGGCCATCAATTTCACCTCCTTTGGTATCACGGTGAACTCCAAGGCGCTGTGGACAAACCGAATGGCAGGGTCTTGAACTGGTATGCCCGACCTTGGATGTGAAATCTCAGTCATTTCCTGGATTGTCCTTGTATAGGTATATGGACGTAGGTATCCCTCCTGCAACAATTGTACTACCTAGGGTCCAGCCCCCAAGGCTTCCTAAGTTCCCAAAAAGGGCTTAGTCTGGACCCTACAAGCAGATTGTGTGCCACATTTGGGACATTTGGTATTTTGATAAACCTTTTCTGTCCCTCCGGACACTGGTCCGGTCTGGTGACAATGATCCAGGTTAACAGTCTCTCTGTTCATATTGTGGTCCGGTGGGGCTGACACAACTTTTCACATTAATAGACTCTTAGTCCCGCGCCAGCAGCCTGCAAGGTGCAGCATTTACAGAGCAATTGTCATTTGTGAGATGTCTGACCCCTGGCCGGACATGATGACAGAATTTATTATCTCTCCAGTCAAGTCCAGCACTGGTAACAGGTTGTTGAGAGGTGTGATAAGGGAAGGTTGCCTGGCAGCTGTCATATCACTGTCATATCCCCAAGACCACTGAATGGTCTAAGAATTCTGTGTAACCAAATTTACCTTAGGCAACTCTGTCCAGTACTCCATACCCGGTACTTTACTGTAACCAGTAATTTTCTGTAACCGGCAAAAAACTGGCAGGCTGGGGTCACCAATGGATTTTTTTTTTTTTTTTTTTTTTTTCTAGTTGGGGTGAAGCACTGTACAGTAAGGACTGTGTAGCCAGCACCCTGTTAGTAGACTTTGTAACCGGTAGGTTGAAGCAAGTGTACCTGGCTGTGTAGCCAGTATCACCCAGACACTCTGTAACCAGTTGTTGAAGCCAGTGTACAAGGCTGTGTAGCCAGAACCAGCCGGTACACTGTACTCAGTTGTTGAAGCAAGTGTACAAGGCTGTGTAGCCAGTACCAGCCGGTACACTCTGTAACCAGTTGTTGAAGTAAGTGTACAAGGCTGTGTAGCCAGTACCAGCCGGTACACTCTGTAACCAGTTGTTGAAGCAAGTGTACAAGGCTGTGTAGCAAGTACCAGCCGGTACACTGTAACCAGTAGTTGAAGCAAGTATACAAGGCTGTGTAGCCAGTACCAGCCGGTACACTCTGTAACCAGTCATTGAGGCAAGTGTATAGGGCTGTGTAGTCGGTACCTGTCAGTACACTCTGAAACCAGTTGTGGAAGCAAGTGTACAGGGCTGTGTAGCCGGTACCCTGCCGGTACACTGTAACCAGTTGTTAAAGCTACTGTATAAGGCTGTGTAGTCGGTCGGTGCACTGTAACCAGTTGTTGAAGTAACTGTACAAGGCTGTTTAGCCGGTAGTGGGGCGGTACATTCTGTAACCAGTTGTTGAAGTAAATGTACTTACAACTATCTTGTGTTGAAATCAGCTGGCTGTAGGTTTCCGCCATTAATAAAGTATTTCTTTTGAACGCACGTTTTATTTGTAGATTTGACAGTTGCTGGGAAAGCCCTTATGATCTATATTTAGAAACAAGTGTTGGTCGGTGTGTCACATGACCAGTTTGCTGGTCGGAGGGAGAACGTGATTGGCTGATTGGAGATGACGATCAGCTTCGTGACCTGGTCGGATCTTCCGACCATTTCCGACCTTCCTGTTCGGTGAATCACGTGATTTACTTCGTGACCTGGTCGGTGAAACCACGTGACCAGCTTCGTGACTGGTCAGAAGGACACGCGATTGGTTAACTGGGGATGACGTCAGTATTCGCGTTCTTGGTGTGATGCTTGCCGGCAACTTTACAGTCCACCAAACCCCACTACCGACAACCAGGCCGGGTCTGCAAGGCAGGGACTGGAATACAGTAGACGTGAGTTCTGAAAGAACGCACTTCCGACCTCTGAGGTCGGTGAAAACACGTGACCTGCTTCGTGATGGGTCAGAAGGACACGCGATTGGCTGACTGGATGTGACGTCAGAGGTCGCGTTCTTTTGAGATGGTCGGTCGGCTGATGCTTTTAAAGCAGAGAAGCCTGGACCAGTGCGCTCTGTAGATGAAATTCCTGGCCGGTCTGAAGTCGGTTCTTCTTCTCAGCCGGCTGTACACTCAAACCAGTTTCCTGGCCATCCACAGCCCTTATTACCGACACAAGTGCCGGGTCCACAAGGGTGGGACTGAGAGTGATTAAAGATGAAGTTCCTTCTATGTAAATACTAGGTGAGGTCGGCTGACTATGAGCTTGCCGGTCGACAAATGCTTTACAGCAAAGATGTCTGGACCAGTGCGCTCTGAAGAAATCTGAAGAATTCACCTCTTGCTTCTGATGAAAAAAACACTAAATATTCGAGCTAGGCTGGTGTGACTGATGCTTTACAGCAGAGAAGTCGGTTCCAGTGCGCTCTGAAGAAATCTGAAGAAAGCACCTCTTGCTTCTGTTGAAAAACACTAAATACTCGAGCTAGGCTGGTGTGACTGATGCTATACAGCAGAGAAGTCAGTACCAGTGCGCTCTGAAGATGAAGAATGCATCTTGCTGGGGGAATTCCTTCTTTACAGTGTTCAAAACTACGTAGACTGAAGTTTCCCGTGATTTCTATTTGTAGTACTAGAAAAGACGTTTCTATGGTGATTGTAGCTGGAAGGTTACAGCAGGTACATTCAAACAAAAAGCACGGATAAAAATACCTTGTAAGTAGTATATCCATTATATTTCTAAATATTGTCGATCTGCCCCTAACAACACAATTGTTGAATGGGAGGAAACTAGAAAATGGCTGCCTTCATATTCTCGTAGATTACTGCCCTATCATCAACACAAATTGAGTCAACTAGGGAGCGTTTCCAGCAGATTTCTCGATGTATATCCATGCTTGATATGTAGGGAACACTTTTGCAATAAATTATTTGCAAAAAAGGTATAAAATCCGTCATAATGCACACTCTTCTTTAAAATATCTGGAGATTGTTGAAAACACGTCTGCACAGTACACGCGCCAAACGAAAAAGATGCTATGACGTCAGGTTGTCTAGACAGGAAGGAAGTACGAGGCGCCATCTGGGGAGTGCACAGTACTACGGACCGGCCAGCCGATGGAAACACAGGACGTCTTTTTCTGGCGTTTGGCGGGCCGGTCTGCGCCGACCGGATTAGCAATTGTCCATTGGATAGGAAGTATTAACGCAATAAAAATGTGTTTTCAAAACCTGATATTTATTTCCAGTCAGGAGGATATTCTACTTGGCAGATTCCTAGTTAAAGGGAGTTTGCCTGAAGTTTACAAAGACAGTACTCACTCAGTAGCTCCACCAGTTTGGGGAGCATCCCACATTTGATCATCTTACTTCTGAGATCTGTGTCAAAGGAGAGGTTTAGTAAGAGCCGAAGGGTTATATTTAGCAAGTCCTCATGGTCACATGGTACAAGTTTGGTCATCTTCTCTACAATACCTGCCTCGGCCTGTACATAAAAAAGAGGACTTGATTTATTTTAGAATCCAAAAAGACATTGTTACATTGATTACAAATGTAAGAGACAGACAAATGTTTCATTAACAATAACAGAATGGCACTGTGTTATCCAACTGAATATGCAAATGACAATATCTCGCTAAAATATGAAATGGCCACACCATGGAAAGTTAAACATTGAAGAAACTCTGTTTTTTTATTTATTTGGAATTATGTAGACATTTTTATCAAACAGGTGTTACCATCTGAAACTTTCATTATGGATGCTTTGTAGAGGAGTAAATAATAAAATTGGCATGACATGTGACATTCACACTGGAAACACTCCTTATTTTACTTTAAAGTACTGGTCATTCTAGACAAAAAAAATTCTTTGATAATTTTATTCCAGTTGCCTAATCTACAGCAAGCTGTGAATTTCATCTCTTTTGGCTTACTTTTAAACAGTTACAATGGTGGTGAATTTTAAAATCCTTACCATTTCCTTGGCCAAAACATACATACTTCGCTGAAAAACTGAGTACAAACTAGAGAACTGAGTATTCGTAAAATTATTAACATGTTGTTTATATCCATAAATACCTTGTGAGACCCCCTGATATTAAGCCACATTTGTAGGCCTAATTTTCATTTTTCATAAATATACACATAAATGTTACAAAAATCAGACATTCTATTTTTAACAGAATTGGTGACATCAGCTGCCATCTTTGTTGCACTGATACTTTCAGTATGTTCATATTTAAACATGGGTACCTAAATCTCGGTTGATTATCATAAAACGGATATCCCACCCCCCCTTTCTTGGGACACCAAGTCACACCTCTGTTTAACAGTGATGTAAACTTTGACCTTTAACCTTACCATGTCTTTCTTGTTTTCCACAAAGATGCTGAGTTTTTTTAAGAAGGACACTACAAGAATGAGGAGTTCTGAGTTATCCCTCTCTAAACACTTGACCAGCATCTTGACCACATCTTTGTTTCTCATTTTGATCTCCACTCGCACGTCTTCAGCCAGGTTCAAGAGGAGGTAGAATGAAACTGTAAAAGAGAACAAAATATATAATCCAGAAGCTCCAAAATATTCCCCCCATAGAAACTGAAATCTTCACTTACAATTTTTGAGAATATTTTGATAGTTTTTTATATCAGTTTGTAACTGGATATTCATTGTCCCGTGAAACTAACACTCTATTTTGGAAAAATGCAACTAAACTCAACTGCAGCTAAAATAGTCAGTCTTGGCAGGCAGGAACCTCAGGCCGCAATTACAACTAACAGGTGGGCAATACTGAGATGAAGAAAAATGTAAAAAAAAAACAACTTCACATGCAACAAATATACAGAACCGACAAGGTGCTGTCAAATGTCAGTACTTTCCTGTAAGTTAAAGAAAGGGGGAAAAACTTCCAGATTTTATTCATTATGGACTGAGGTAAATTATGAAAATGAAAATACAAAATGTAATACTACATGCAGATGTTCAGCAATGACAATGCAGAAATATAATAAACTATTATTAAAGTTGTAAAGAATAATAAATGATATGGCTGTAAATGGAAAACAGGTTTATATAGTCAGCTAGTTTTGTGCTGATGACTAGCAAGCAGTTACGAATTTTCAAACTAGTTGCAGTATTCAAAATTTACAATTTTTTGGCAAGATTCTTTTAAATTCAATGAAATACTCTTGAAAGTATCAACCAATCAATCAATCAGGTATCCAAGTGCTTAATAAGAGGATTAACATAACAGCAATTTGATGAAATACCATTTTTTGTTTGTTGCACTTAAAAACATTGGTCATGTTTAATAAATTATAAAACATCCCAAGTTCAGGTTTGGCTCACTAGTTGTTAGCAAGATTTGTGTCTAATCACAGGCTGTCACCTCTGTATGTGTTTGACTCCCATTAGTGACAATGCTGAGGATCTGTCCCAATATGACCCTGGCTATTGAATGGGACGTAATACCCAAACTTCGACCTTTGGCATATCCAGGACCTGAGATATAAGAGAGACTGACCTACCTACTATGCCAGAGCATCCCCTCTTAGTTGTTATAGCTAAAGAAGACTTTTATGTAAATGCTCCAGCAGATCAAAATATTGCAATGTTTTTTCAGATGGAATTACCAACATCCCCAGTAAAGGTTGGGCTTAGAATAATACTTATGACCCAAGATATGAGAGGAGACTGGCTAGCCACTTATACCTGGGTATCCATCTCAGCTGTTATAGCTCAAGATACTTTTAATAATATAACAATATATCTCCCACTGTGGCCTAGCGGGTAACACACTCGCCTAGGAACACAGAAGACGTGGGTTCAATCCCAGATGCAGGCAGATACATAGTGACTCAGATGACAACTTAAAATGACGGTGCTCTGTCATTGGGTCCTATTCCCAGTGACAATTAAAGAACCTCAAGGACATTGATAAATGGTCATCCTTGAGCCTCTGTCTTTGAGTTAGAGGAATGACAGTAATTTGAGAGTCAGACTGTACTTGGGGTCATATAGTGCTTTGAGTACTGTAGTACATGGAGATATTGTGCTGAGTAAAAATTCAAAATACAAATAATACATAATAAGAATATAATAACTCCAGCAGATCAAATTAATGCTTTCAGATGGAATAAAAGCTTTCTCTAATGATAGTTGCAGTATTTATACCTCTAAGCAGCTGCTCCTGTTTTTTCAGCAAGCTCTGGAACTGTCTGCTGCTTTTGTCATAAGCCTTTTTCATCTGCAAATTCAACTTGTCTGCATCGAGTGAACACTAAGTCAAGGTTAATACATTTTTAACATTTTAACCTTGAAAATAAATTATGGCTATAGCCCGATTCAAAGTTTTTCTAAGCTGTTATTGTAAAGTTTTATTTAAAACTACAAGGAATTTGGAATATTAAGAGTTCAAGTAGCATTGTTATATTCTTGTTCCTATTGTGAATGATGAAAAATAAAATAACCAGTTGTGAGGGATGGTAGAAATGATCAGTCGTTTGCCCATTGATCTTAAGTTCATCAGTGAAAAATATATAGAGTAAGAAATCTAAAATTCGCCAGGAATCTAAAATTCGATACCTCTAAAACCTTAGTTAATTTTATGAAGAAAATGATGTTTTTGTCCAAAATTGGTATTTTTCAGTTCAAAAAGCCTTAATTTACTATACAGTCAACAAATCTCACCACAATTCATTTATTTTATTAGTATTTTCACATGTGGCGAATTTCAGATATGTGGCAAATTTTAGATTTCTTACTCTATATATATATTTTTTTTTTTTTGGTTTTTTTTTCAGTGAAAAATATTAATTATAGCAAAAAAAATTCATCCAATAATTACATGACTGCATCAGCAAGATATATGTCTACAGGTGATAACATGTAGCAAAGTACACAGTAGTAGATTAAATTACAGCGAGGTATAATTATTAAAAGAAACAATGCCGAAAGGGGTTTTATTATTCTAGTGTGAGCCATAAAGCCATCAGAGACACAAGTAGTGCACTGAAGCGGTCACCCATCCCAGTACTGACGTATCCCATTGCCGTTTAACTTCAGTGAACAGACAGATACTCATCACGCTACGCCACAATTCATGAAAGTCTAGAGACCCAAAAAAAGTGATGTCTAGAAGTGTGAGCCTCATTAGAGCTCGCGCTTAAAAATTAAGGAGTCACTTCATGACCTTATATAGTGAGTATCCGTCGACAGCAAAGTGTATTCACCAGTGCCATATCTGTTGGCTAGCAGTCAATGACCCCCCCTGTGTATGGCTATCTTACTTTCATTCAGCACTGTGTAATTGAAACTCTTAGTACACTGGAATGCATTGTTCACTATTACCTGAAAGACAATGTCATGGATGAGGAATACTTGTGGTGACGGTGTACTTTTTTTTTCAAATTAAACTATCTGCAGTCTAATCTACTCCACAATTTACACTGGTACAGTTGAACATTTCTCCATTTATGCAAAAGGTTTAAGAAGCTTGATAACACCTACACAGACATCTTGCTGATGCTGTACAACCAAAACAAAAAAAAATTAGTGTTACAATTGAAAGGAAATTTGGAGAAAAGGTCCAAAGAACAAAAATTCAATGAAAATCTGATTCATTTGAATTAGTATGAGACTTTATGTAAAATTATCTGCCAGTGTACATGAAACATAACAACAGTTAAAATGTGGTTTGTGACAAGAATTTAAAGTTTTTGATATTAATCCACTGTATATTGACAAAATATAATACAATTACGAAATATTATGCATTTCTGTGCAATATCTTGTACTTTTGTGTTAAATTTGTGATGTTCTTGATGTCTGTAATCGGATTTTGTTTACATTTATATAAATTGAATTAAAAACCAATTAACCAATTTGCCATCTTTAACACCAAAATATATCAGTGACCTAAAAAATTTACCCTCATGGGAAAACTATTAACACAGTATCAAATTAAAATACAGAAGGTTATAGGCTCTGCAGAACTTGTACGTTTGATGGTGAAAACTAACATTATTATAAGGATTTAATGTCGATTGATATATATTTTGTTTCAATGAAATTATTCTCATCCGGGATAATACCAGTGTACAACTGGTATGGAATCGTGAAAGAGTGCTCATCTTTTACAAATATCTTTAAAACTATTTCAAGTACAGATGTGTACGTTACACCATTGAAAAGGTATTTATGTAAGTAGGATGGAATAGTCAAGTATTGTAGCTCTTTTACTCAAGAAAAAGTTTGTTTAATCTTCTTAAAAGTTAATTTTACAATTAATTAATTTGTATCACGTTAAAATAGGATTTTCCTTCGGGGTTTATAACCTCAAACTACGGTAAAATTCTGTGTATACCATAGTTTATTTGGGGTTATTCCTGTATTATCCACATATTTAAGCAGAACACACAACCAGTTCTACGAAGATGAAAAGGTCACAAAATACCAAAAATACTACCCTTCAAAATGGTAAAAAATTACATAGTTTGAGATATAAATGTTTTATCACTGTCAGTTTATTGCAAAAATGTGATTTAATGTATCATATCTGGTTTATCCACATACAAAAAGGATATAGGCTTTCTTCTTTGTCTTTAGTTCCTCTGTCCACATCTCATGTTTCTTCAGCTCATGTTCCACAATGTTCATACACAGAGAGCCAATCTTAAAGTGCGATATGACGCCATGAAACTGGGAGAAACTTGAGAAGCAGAAGAATGTGTAGATGATGTTGGTTGAGAGGTCTGTGTTCTTCTTCCAGTCTTCTCTGAGCAGTCGGGCTAATGCACCAACTACAGTCTCTATAAGTAAACCATAAAATAATAATAAGACAGTTGAACAGAATTTGCAAACATTAACACACATCCGTCCATCTCCCCCCACTTATGACCCCCCCCCCCCCCCCCCCCCAAAAAAAAAAAAAAATTAAAAAAAATTAAAAAGGTGCCAGTATTCTTTGAGAAGTGATACCAATGCAACAACTTCCAATTCTATAAATAAATTTAGAAATGATAATAAACATGAAAGTAAACTGTCAGTCTTTTCTGAGATGTTGTGCTTATGAATTCAATGCAGTAAGGGAAACCTGAAACAACACAAAATGTTAGTAACAAAAAATTTAATGCTTAGATTTTTGTTGAAAGGCGTCAGATTTATTCTTTAATGTTCCTGCCAGTTCCTGCAAACAAAATATACAAAATATGATCAAACTACAATATTTCTCTTCCTGAGATGCTAAAATATCCAGTCTTAAAAGCAAAAGGGGATTTTAAACCCTCAAGATACTCAATGTGGATAGATCTTTGTCAAAAGATATCAATGTTGCTCTATTTTTTCTCTGAGAACTCTGAAATAGTTGAAACAGTTTTTTCCCCTTATGCTATCGCTAAATATTTTTATTGATTAAAATAAACTTTCATGTCAGTAAGCTTCCAATCAATAATCCAAACTAAGATTCAATGTTGCCAGTAACTAATTTTGATAGTTTACTTCAATTTGGAAATTTTTTTTTTTTTTTTTTTTTTTTAAATTTAGTAAAGCTTCCTGCATTGACCTGCCGAGTATATTTTATGCTTCCTGTATGAAAAAAATGCATCAAAAGTTGCAAGAAATAAGCAAATTTAATAGATTTTACACATTGGGGACATGTATTTTGACTTTATTTTATAAATTTAACATTTTATTAGTCTTTCAGAAAATGACACATAAGAATTTTGGTATATTTTCATAAATTCAACAATTATTCGGTATCAAGACGAAGAGTACTTGGTGATTAGCTAAATGAAATACTAAGAATCTAGACATCCTTGTATGTTAATATATTCCTGCCATACCATTGTGAAAGAGCTCCTCTAAGTTATCTGGATTTCTGGCTAGTTGCAAGATGAGTGCAGATCCCCTCACTTTCTCAGGTAAGTCTTCATATAACAGTTCTAGGTAATCGTCTATATCATTAATATTTGCCACCTCATCGATCTCTGTACTGTCAAAACCAGGGTCTTTGAGCTTCCCTGTGAGTTCACCTTTTTTACCTAGACGAGGACAAGAATGTTAATGTTTAATCTTGCATATACAAATGTATGAAACACTGCTTTTGTATATCTCATTTAATATAATGTTGTTTTCAATTAAAATGTTAACTTCACTGCATGTACCAGTTTGTTAAATGTGTTTTTGTGCCGTTTCAATTTACCATATTAAAATTCTTGGTGGGTTTGTCACCTCCACTATCTCAGACTTTCTGAACAAAGTGTGAAAAAGGGTTAATGATATGCAAAGAAATTATGGGACTAACACATTTTTCATTGCAAGTCTGTTCCTTTTACAACACATTTATGATATATTTCATTTCCAATTATATAATCTACAATTTGAAACAAGCAATCAGTGCCCAAGAACGGGCTCTGATTGTGTGTTTTGAGTTTCACAGTAGAAATGAATGAAGAAAATGGACAAAAAAGTTATGCTCTGCAAATGGTATTCAGACATGAAGTACCAAGTTAACTTTTAAGGAGTAAAATGTAGGTGGAAAACATATTTAAACAAAATACTGTAAAGGCAATAGATTATGAGTTGCAACGGATTTATTCAACCATGTGAATCTCAAAGAAGCTATTGCTCAGCTATGCAATGAGCTACAGGTCTGTAATTTTACTATGGTATAGCCGACCCAAAAGTAGGTGAATAACATATTTAAAGTTGTTGTTTTCAATTAAAATGTAAACTTCAATGCATGTACCAGTTTATCAAATGTGTTTTTTGTGTGGTTTTAATTTACCATATGTATATTAAAGTTTTTGGTGGGTTTGCCACCCCCACTATCTCAAACTTTCTGAGATGGAAAATAAAGAAATGCAAAGAAATTATGGGAACAATACATTTTTCATTGCAAGTTTAGTCCTCTAAAAACACATTTATGATATATTTCATTTACAATTATATAATCTACAATCTGTATTTTTACTGAAAAAAAAGTTGATAAATTGTGCAGACCTGGTTTGGTAGGTTCATTGTCCTTTCTGTTCTGCAGATAAAACAGCAACTGTTCTACTTCTAGCACTTTACTGGGATGGATCAGTTTACATTTCTCAATGATATCTCTGGCTAATGATTTTATATCCGTGGTTGGAGTAAGATTCTTCACTCTAATACTGAAAAAAACATTGAATATATTCACACAGAATTACTATGTCAAATGTACCAGGCCAAATGTATAACTAGGGCAAATGGTCAAGTAAGTTGCTCTTAAATATTTTGAACTTCCATCGGCTGAACGCCCAGTCGGGCGATTATTAAATGCCTTCATTGCATGCATCCATTTACCATATTTTTTTACATAAACCTTTATATCTCATTAATTTATGAAGATATCTTCACCAAAGAGAATGTTTATGGCTACAAAAACATGTGTGTAAAAAATGTTGGCCTCATATTGAAAATGACTGCCATCACCAATTCTTGACCCCTGCTTAGAAGTTGAATTGGGTAATCACAATGAACACTATAAAGGCCTTATATCTCCCTTATCATTGATTCTAGGGCTTCAAACCTTGTTTCAAGATCACACTATTTCCACTTTTGCTAAATATCCATCAGGAGATAACCACCATAGCTATGGTCTCGTTGTACTCCAAGTATATATCTAAGAAATTACCATTTGCTACTTACTTTCTTTACTACTTGTGAAAAATAACTTTGTAAAGACTTGTACTATTCAAAAAATAAATTCAAGTACAAGCAAAGCGGTATAATGGAATCAAACAATATATGTTCCAATAAAATTTAAACTCCAGCCCACCCCCCACCCCCACCTCAAAAAAAGTAAAATATTTCTTAACACGTGCAACACAATGCTTGTTTCAAAAGTGGCTATTAAATCGTATTGTTTAACATGGGCAAGAATACTAACAGAAAAAAGAAGATTGTACAAATCAATAAATGCCATTACAATACATTTTGACTCTTAGCAAAACAAGTATATTGATAAAACTTTATATATTACATTTTCATACTTCCGATTGGACCAATACATACATTTTTTGGCATTCTTTTCTCTCTCCAAGCATAGGATCGCCCAGTTCACCCAAAATGGTGGCTTCCAGCTCATAATTAACAATAAGGGCTTTCTCTGTGGGATGCACATCAATTCCTCCACCTTTTACTTTTCTAAAAGTAGAAAAATAGTTAATCTCCCTGATTGTTTTACATGTAACACAAGTAAACAAAAAATACACAAAGTACTTGGCAACCACTTACTGGGCATGAAGCAACAGCATTCTTAATTGAAAAACCTTATTACATAAAAGCTAAGCTTACCTTTGTATCTCCTTGGTTGTGACTGCTATCAGTTAGAAAGAATCAGAAAATAGACAATTGAAGTTTCTGTTAAGTTTCTGCACTATTCAACCCCTATAGGGGGATATATGTTGCAAGATATATTTTTGTATACAACAGTGACTCCGTACCATGGATAATAAGTGTGAACAACTTCCAGTTTTTTAATCATCTCTCTCAATTTATGTAACCTACAAATATCTATTATATACCAATAGAATGACCTTTTACAGAACTTTTACTCCTTTTTTTTGTATAAAAATCCATGCAGAAATGGCCGAGAAATCGCAAGTCAAAAGTTCACAAATATGGTGGACAATAAATTTTATAAAGTAAAACATCCCTAATTTAACATACACAGGACAAAAATATTTCACTCATAAAAATTAACAATATAACACTTGTGCTACACACTCGTATAATATTATTGTCATCTTCATTTGTGATATATTTTTTTCTGTATATGTCAGTCAGGTAGTTTTCCTATTATAACAGCCAGATAAAATAACGGTCCACGGCACATAAATTTGCACGTGTGTGCTTGACAAAATATAACATTAGTTGCAAGATTCTAAGTTACAGTCTTTAACTGAATTTTGAAAAGAGAAACCATGAATATTTGCACTCTACTTGAAGAATCAAGAAAAGTGATGAGTGAAAGCAGAACTAGAGATTGCGTCTCGATGCAGTGTATCCCCGGACGGGACATGGTTGAAGCGTGACATACAGAGTATTATAGTTGACACAAATATACCCCTGTGGGGAGGGGCATAAGTGTTTATGGGAGCAACTTGTACGGACACTAAGTAAACAAAATGTTTGCTTAATGAAAGATACAAATGTAACTAGACGTACCACATCGGAGAACCGATGCAAATTGTATCCACCAGAAAGAAAACTCGCTGATCAACCATCACTTGACCTTGAAGGAGGGGTCCAAGGTCAAATCTGACAATATCAAAAGATTCTTAGCCCATGATTTCCTATAAGTTGGTTTCACATTGCAAACCTCTAGGACCAATAATAAGCGAGTTATGAGCACTTTTAGGTTTTGCTCTCCTTGTTTGACCTTGAAGGAGGAGTCCAAGGTCAAATCCGACCACACCAAAAGATTCCCAGCCCATGATTTTCTATGGGCTGGTTTCCATCCCAAAACTCTAGGACCAATAATAAGGGCGATATAAGCACTTTTTTTAGACTGACAAAAAACGCCCGTGGCGGTCATCTTGTTTTTCAAAATGAGGCCGAAAATATTTCTAGTCCAAGATTTTGTAATGTGGAACATATTCTGTGAATTTGAGATCTCTACCTATAATACCCTTTGCTCTAGAGGGCCAACAAAATTCCTTGCTTTAAGTTCAATAAACGTCATTGGCGGCCATATTGTTTTTCAAAATGAGGCCACAAATATTCCCAGGCAAGATTTTATGGTTATGAATATATCCTGCAAATTTGAAAAGGCTAGGTATAATATGTTTTTTTCGTTAGAGCAGTAACAGCCAATAATAAAGGACGTATATGGCCTCACAGTCTAAGGTACCATTTTGAGTCATTTTAGCAGGTCTAAGGTGACCTTGAAAACAATAGCCAAGGTCAATAAACTGGATGCTGGTACTCCATCATGTACTCAACCTCCAAAGCCATTTTCAATAGTTTCCATGCAATATAGTCAGCATTAAGTGTAAAAATATCTCCAAAAAGGCCAAAAATAGCCTCGGTGAGGTACTTTGGCGGTCTGTGGATGACCTTCAACGAAGAGCTTCAAGGTCAAATTTCTGCATGCTTAAAGAGGACACATACATGCATTACATATACCAGCCATTAGATGATCTAATTTTCTGTATATCAGAACTGGGCCAAAATGTGAAAAAATGGCCAAAATCTGACCTTTCGGAGGCCACCAGTGACTTTGAAATTGAAGGTCAAGGTCACAAAACAATAGCATTCGTGGTATTGCCCATATATACCCACATACCAAATTTGAAAGGCCTAACTAAAATATTTTTAAGTTATCACGTTCAAAAGGAAATCTCTGCGGCGGAATTAAAGAGCCCGGACAAGATTTTAAAACTCATGGTCAATATGACAAGGTCAAAGGTCAAACCAAAATCACACCATGATGTTGCACACCTACAACTCCCAACCAATGTCCCTACCAAGTATCAACTTCAGGGATAAAGGGTGGTATCTGGACAAGAATACCAGTGAGAGGTAATAGATTATACATATTGGTTGATGTCTAATGGGCAATGGTGGGGACATTCCAAATGTATTTGAGTACTTGCTTACTATGGGCTCTCATACTTTCTGGTTATGTGTGGTTTCCCGACCATTGTATTACACTGAATCTCATGTGTTGGTGGGAATGATATTCAGCAGTGAAGTTACTTGATACTGGTGTGGATTGTGATTTTAAGGGGATTTTTACACTAGTTATGTGTTCATAAATCCTATATCTAAAGGGTTTTGGTCTTTATAATCATTAGTTTCCAGCCGTCTCTTCTTGTTGCTTGGTTGGACTAAGGTGCTGTCCTTTTTCTCTAGTCTTGCAGCTGTGTCTTTTAACACTTGCACAGTTTCAGTGCTGAGTCTGGTCTCTGGATGTGGTGTATCTTGACCTGATTGTATTTCTCTTGTGCCAAAGGCAGTCACAAGTGTGTCTTCACTAGCAGTAGTCAACAGATGGTTGTCCATAGGGAAAATAAAAAAGAGATTGTTGGTGTCCTTAGTGGGTAAGTTAGCCTGATATATAGCACTATATTATTGGCTTATATTTTGACTTTCCTTATAGGAATGGTCTCATCAGAGGCTTGGTGGATTTTGATTCTTGACCTCCTGAAGTACTATTTTGAGCTCCGGCAGGCTCTGGATTTTGACCGGCTGCCCCGGAATTGCTTGAGGTCAATTTTGGGTGTAATTGACCAATAACCCAATTTTTTTGTTTTTTGGGGGTAGTAGAGCTTAAGTACATGAAAGTTCAGGTTAAAATGGTTTGGTTGCTATGGTAACACTTGCATTCGCTCTAACCCATTGCCCCTTAGCGCCTTAAGGAGGTTAGGTGGTTACTATAGTTTTTCCAGATTTGGTATTTTGGTCAAGATAGCTTATATCACTGCATCAATCATGGTAAGATTATTGTGATACTTGCTTAAGTTGTTGATTCAACAACAGAGGGTACAAGTTATGAGTAAAACAATATATTAGTAAATATTTTTCAAGTATCAACTTCCTACACTTCTGGTTTTCAAGATATAGCCTGCACAAAATTTTATAGGTCAAGGTTACTTTGGCAAGGTCAAAGGTCAACTCATGGTCACACCATGAGGTTGCACACGTACAACATCTAACCAATGTCCTTACCAAGCATCAACTTCCTACACCTCACGGTTTCCAAGATATGGCCCAGACAAAATTTTGTAGGTCAAGGTCACTACAGCAAGGTCAAAGGTCAAATCGAGGTCACACCATGACGTTGCACACCTACAACCAACGTCCCCACCACGTACCAACTTCCTACACCTTACAGTTACTGAGATATAGCCCGGACAATATTTTGTAGGTCAAGGTCACTACAGCAAGGTCAAAGGTCAAATCGAGGTCACACCATGACGTTGCACACCTACAACCAACGTCCCCACCATGTACCAACTTCCTACACCTTACAGTTACTGAGATATAGCCCGGACAATATTTTGTAGGTCAAGGTCACTACAGCAAGGTCAAAGATAAAATCAACACACCATGACGTTGCACACCTACAACCCCTAACTAATGTCCCTACCAAATATCAACTTCCTACCCCTTACAGTTTCTGAGATGTAGGCCGGACAAGATTTTATAGATCAAAGTCACTATGGCAAGGTTAAAGGTCAAATCAAGGTCACACCATGACGTTGCACACATACACCCCCTAACCAATGTCCCTTCCAAGTATCAACTTCCTACACATTAGGATTTCCGAGATATAGCCCGGACGTTCAGGGCTACGCAGTTTCATAGCAGGGGCTCCCACAGAGTGGAACAAGCTTCCTCAAGCCATCAGAACCATAGAAAGCATTTCTGGTTTCAGGAAACAGTTGAAAACATACCTTTTTAGATTGGCTTATCCTCCACCATAGCCTATCTCCCCGACCGGACGCTAATATGGAAACTGACATCTTTCTGGAACTGGACTATCCCTTTTTGCACATCAGCGCCTTAGAGGATGTTTACATCAAATTCGGCGCTATATAAGTGTTTCTTACTTACTTACTTACTTACTTACAAGATTTTCAAATTCAAGGTCATTGCGGCAAGGTCAAAGGTCAAATCAAGGTCACACCATGATGTTAAACACCTACACCCCTAACCAATGTCTCTACCAAGTATCAACTTCCACCACCTTACAGTTTCTGAGATACAGCCTGGACAAATTTTTTTTCCACCCCTGACCCGCCCACCCATCCGGACACCATGGGTGAAAACAATACCCTGATAGCCCTTCAGGGCTGTGGCGTAAAAAATATTTTAAAAATTCATAAAAAAATAATTAAGACATATCCAGGCCCGATACTCACACAAGGGAACCTACTTCAGGCCTAGTACATGTATGCAAGATGAGAGAGAAATCCCTGCAATAGTCAATGAGAAAATTGTAATAAAGTGCTGAAATTTTCACAGTTTAGGTGGGGGTACCTCAATTATAATGGCCCTAGCAAACAAACACACAAATCTGCATGCCTTATACAATTTTTCATTCTCCATAGATAAGGTATCTTTTAAACGTAACAGCATGTCTCTGTACCTCGTAATTTTGGAGAAGTTGTTAATGCAGACACAGATGCATAAGCCCACGCCACAGAGTGATGACATAAAAAGCTTTTCAGTCATTTTTAAATACAAAAAATAGCTAATACCCATTTAGCTATTGAAGTAGCCATCAAAAACAGGTACAATCTTCTAGGCACAGAGAAAGAAGCTGAACAACATACATGTATTTTAGTGAAAAACTGTACATACAGTCATTTTGGAGTTACATGCAATTTACATGAAGTAGCTACAAGCACTGTTCTGGTATTCCTATATAACCTCATCATACTATGCAGCTTATCAACTATAGAAAAGAAGCAATTGGTGCCAGTAAATGGGCTCTGTGTCAAATGACTGTGTGGTTTGAGTTTCAGAGTAGAAGTGAAACCAGAAAAGGGCACAAAGGTTGTGCCCTGCAAATGGTATTCAGAAGTACAAAGTGAACTGTTAAGTAAAAAGTAGGTGGCAAACATATTTAAACAAAATGCAATAGTTTTCAAGTTAGAACTGATTTACTCAGCATTTAGAATCTCAAAGGAGCTTTTGTTTGGTTATGCAATGAGCTATAGGTCTGCAATTTTACTATGTTATAGCTGACCCAAAAGTAGATGCATACCATGTTAAAAAATACTCTAAATGCAATAGTTTTAATTACAACTGATTTACTCAACACTGCGAACGTGAAAGTTGCTATTGCTGAGCTATGCTATGAGCTACAGGTCTGCAATATCACTATGTTATACCTGAACCAAAATTAGGTGAATAACACATTCAAATAATTTCTCTAAATGTAATAGTTTTCAAGTTACAACTGATTTACTGTTGAGCCAACAGTGAGAACCTGAAGGAAGCTATTGCTCAGTTATGCAATGAGCTACAGGTCTGCAATTTTACTATGTTACAGGGGGGAGGGGGGGGGGGGGGTCACGTTAGCGAACGGGACATCTATAGCAAACGTCATTCTACCGTGACATTTAAAACAATAGACTGCAGGGGGATAGGGTTCACCAGTGGTTAGATGATCATTTATTTATTCATTAAAATAAGTCGGGTGTTGGAACCCTGTGTCGCTGCTATCTATCTTTTTAATGTTATGGTAGATTGCCGTTCGCTATGGATGTCCCGTTCGCTAATATGACCCCCCCCCCCCCCCCCCTGAGATGACCCCAAAAGTAGCTGAATAACATATCTAAACAACATTCTCTAAAACAAATAGTATTCAAGTTACAAGCAATGTACTCAACAGCTAAACCTGAAAGTAGCTACTGCCCAGCTATGTAATGAGCTACAGGGTTATAGCTAACCCAAAAGTAGTTTTTTTATCTTTAGCCATAAAAAAAATAAAATAATAATAAAAAAATAACAAAGTCAGTGGTGTCACATACAGTACAATTATTTGCAACACTGATATAACTTCAGCAAAAGTGATGATTACCAATGGTAGATACATTAATGATAAATATCAAGCACCAGCCTTTTAGTAGCAAGGCCGAAAGGGGTTTCAGTCTACTAGCGTGAGCCGCAAAGCCATCAGACCTCTCTGATTGGTCGAAATGTCACTGCAGCATATTCAAAAAAAATGCCAAACACCTGCCAAACTTGAAAAGAATCCGCCCAACGGTAACAGAGTTATAAGGAAAACAAAATGCGGAGCCCGCGGAGCCTGATTTTCTCCTATACACAAAAAAGCGTCCCTTGCGGGACACTTAAATACAGAGTGTCTTGAGAACCAACAAGGATGGGTGATAATTCTCTTAAAGGTCATAGGAAGCATTTGAGAACTATTGTCAAAAGACACACATAGATGTGAAACTTCAATTTTTGCAAAAATAAGATGCGTCTGGACAAGGTTACATGCTATATTCAACCATTTTCTGTCAGTTTTTTCAAGCTTTTTACAACTGAACTGTCAGTCTGTCACCATTATTTTTCACTCAATAACTTTCCTAGAATATACTAGCCTTGACGTCACAGGTTCATTAGTTTGTAAACAACCTGTCGTAGTAAGCTATTTCATGTACAAACATATTTATTTTCTGTGTGTTGGAATGTTTTTTTTTGTTGTTGATATAATACATCAGTCTGGCACAGTAAATTACAAAATTAGCCTTGATAAGATTGTTGATATTTTTCCAAATAAAAATATATATGTGTGAAGAGGAAATATAGTCAAACTGTCTTTTCATGTATCAACATTTTCAAAAGTACGCATTTTCAGTGTTTTTGAATGCAATTTATTTGTTATGCTACAATATATAAGTGTGCAACAATGAACTACACAAATAGCCTTTGGAGACCTTTATATTACTCTCATATTAAAAACAAGGCCACTGCCGCAGCATTTATCTCCCGCCTGGAATCAGTAATAATGGAGAACTAAATGAGATAAGGGCTTTATAGTAAGATAACCCCACTTGACATTGAAGAATGGGTCAAAGGTAAAAGTCAGCAGTCTCAGGCCTTTACTTCCTTTAAGTTGTTTTCACATTTGGAACACCTATTAGCAATGATAAGGGAGATATAAGGCCTTTTTAATAGGATAATCCCATTTAACATGTGATAAGACAGCCATTTTGGCTTCGAAACTGGGTCAAACTACTATCAGCTTAACTTTCCTGGCCATATATATTTTGCGCATATTTGATGAATCTAGCTGCAATATTTCACGTTTTAGAGCATCTTAATGAATTTTAAATAATTGGATATGGTGGCCATTTTGTTTTTCAAAATAAGGCCAAAATTTTTCTCAGACAAAACATTTGAAGGCCAAGAGTTTTAATGGTCTGAACCTGTAAGAGCAATATTAGGGGAGATAGAAGGCCTCTTAAAATGTTAATTTGATGAAGCTAGCTGGAATTTTCGACATTTAGAACAACTGTATGATTTTTAAACAATTGGCTATGGCGGCCATTTTGTTTTCCAAAATGAGGCCAAAATTTTGCATAAACATTCCTTGCAAATTTGATGAAGATGTCTTTATAAATGAATAAGATATTAAGGTTTATGCTGAAACCTGACAAACGGATGCACGGACGGATGCACAAACAGATGCACACACGCATGGAAGCTGTTTACAATTTTAGACCACAGCCTTTGCTTTTCATGGTCTGTCTTTACAATCTGAAGCCACAGCACCAATAATATGGGAGAAATAAGGACGTTTTAGAGTGACGACCTTGAAGCAGGGGTCAAAGGTCAAATTCAACACATGGAAAAGATTACCAGGCCATGACTTCGGACAAGTTGTTTTCACATTCCGAACCTCTAGGAGCAATATTTGGGGAGATATAAGGCCTTTTTAATAGGATAATCCCGTTTGACATTAAACATGCGATATGGCGGCCATTTTGTTTTTTGAACTAGGTCAAATTTATTATCAGGCTAGCTTTTCTAGCCATATAGCTTTTGTGCAAATTTGATGAAGCTAGCTGGAATATTTCAAGATTTAGAGCATCTTTACGATTTTCAAACAATGAGCTATGGCGGCCATTTTGTTTTTCAAAATGAGGCTAAAATTTTTCAGAGACAGGTTTTCATAGCCATAAACATTCCCTGCAAATTTGGTGAAGATATGCAATATTTGGGGAGATATAAGGCCTTTTTAATAGAATAACCCTGTTTGCCATTAAACATGCAATATGACGGCCATTTTGTTTTTTGAACTAGGTCAAAATTTATTATCAGGCTAGCTTTTGTAGCCATATAGCTTTTGGGCAAATTTGATGAAGCTAGCTGGAATATTTCAAGATTTAGAGCGCCTTTACAATTTTCAAACAATTAGCTATGGCGGCCATTTTGTTTTTCAAAATGAGGCTAAAATTTTTCAGAGACAGGTTTTCATAGCCATAAATATTCCCTGCAAATTTGGTGAAGATATGCAATATTTGGGGAGATATAAGGCCTTTTTGATAGGATAACCCTGTTTGACATTAAACATGTGATATGGCGGCCATTTTGTTTTTTGAACTAGGTCAAATTTATTATCAGGCTAGCTTTTCTAGCCATATAGCTTTTGTGCGAATTTGATGAAGCTAGGTGGAATATTTCAAGATTTAGAGCACCTTTAGGATTTTCAAACAATTAGCTATGGCGGCCATTTTGTTTTTCAAAGTGAGGCTAAAATTTTTCAGAGACAGGTTTTTATAGCCATAAACATTCCCTGCAAATTTGGTGAAGATATGTTCATAAATGAATGAGATATTAAGGTTTATGCAAAAACGTGACGAACGGACGGACGGACGGAAGGCGTTTTATAATCTCCCGACCACGGCCTTCGGCCGGCGGGAGATAATTATATGTAGTAGCCATTGTAAATGATTTTAAAACTTTTTTATCTCTGGATATAACAGAATTACACAATCGTATAATACGCTGAAGTTGTATATGCGCCGAAGTAACATAAATTTTAAGCATAGTGCACTAGCAAGGCAGTACAGTATTGTTCAGTATCGTTTTCGCCACTGCTAAGTTGCTAACCAAGATTAATGTACAGATTAATATGCAGGTACAGAATTTGCATTTATTATATTTATTTTTCTAAACAGAGTTAAAGCTGTTAAAGAAACAAAATAAATAAAACTAGAGGATCGCTCGCAAAGAAAAAGATAATGTTTTTGCATAGCAAAAACAAAGCGTCCCGAAAAGGATATAAAGGTGAGTGCTAAAGTATTAAGAAAATGCTTCGTTTCTAGCCTTATACTGTTGTGGCAACCAAAGTCAGCGCAGTCTGCTCTATCTAGCACGGTTTTCAAGATATAAGCATTTTTGTGTTTTGCAAAAAATAAAAAAATTCAAAATGTCCGCTATATTTGGCGAGACAAAAATATTTTGAAAATTGGCATGGCTACTCTGCAGAGATACCCAGCAGGTCAAAAATTTTGTTGAGTTCGCTCCATATAGCACGGTTTTCGAGATATAAGCATTTTTGTGTTTTGCAAAAACTTTGAAAATTCAAAATGGCCACCATTTTTGGGGAGACAAAAATTTTTGTCAAGACCACTGCCGCGGTGTGTATCTTCCGCCAAGCATTAAAGCAGAAGAAATAGCTTTTCCGAGATATTCACAATTTTTCATTTTCATGTGTGAAAGCTCTTCCAAAAGTAGGTGAATGAGTTATTTGAGAAAAATTGGCTATCTGCAATACTCTTAAGAGATAATTCGCATTTACTCATTTTGAGTAGGTGAGTAATTAGCTATGGGTCTGAAACTTCACCATGTGAAAGCTCTCCCACAAGTAGATGAATGAGTATTTGATAAAAATTGGGTATCCGCAATACTTTTACAGATAATTAGCATTTACTCATTTTGAGTAGGTGAATAAATAGCTATGGGTCTGAAACTTCACAGAGTGAAAGCTCTCCCAAAAGTAGGTGAATGAGTTATTTGAGAAAAATTGACTATCTGCAATACTTTTAGAGATAATTCGCATTTACTCATTTTGAGTAGGTGAATAATTAGCTATGGGTCTGAAACTTCACCAAGTGAAAGCTCTGCCAAAAGTAGGTGAATGAGTTATTTGATAAAAATTGGCTATCTGCAATACTTTTAGAGATAATTCGCATTTACTCATTTTGAGTAGGTGAGTAATTAGCTATGGGTCTGAAACTTCACAGAGTGAAAGCTCTCCCAAAAGTAGGTGAATGAGTTATTTGAGAAAAATTGGCTATCTGCAATACTTTTAGAGATAATTCGCATTTACTCATTTTGAGTAGGTGAGTAATTAGCTATGGGTCTGAAACTTCACAGAGTGAAAGCTCTCCCAAAAGTAGGTGAATGAGTTATTTGAGAAAAATTGGCTATCTGCAATACTTTTAGAGATAATTCGCATTTACTCATTTTGAGTAGGTGAGTAATTAGCTATGGGTCTGAAACTTCACCAAGTGAAAGCTCTCCCAAAAGTAGGTGAATGATTTATTTGAAAAAAATTGGCTATCTGCAATACTTTTAGAGATAATTCGCATTTACTCATTTTGAGTAGGTGAGTAATTAGCTATGGGTCTGAAACTTCACAGAGTGAAAGCTCTCCCAAAAGTAGGTGAATAAGTTATTTGAGAAAAATTGGCTATCTGCAATACTTTTAGAGATAATTCGCATTTACTCATTTTGAGTAGGTGAGTAATTAGCTATGGGTCTGAAACTTCACCAAGTGAAAGCTCTCCCAAAAGTAGGTGAATGATTTATTTGAGAAAAATTGGCTATGTGCAATACTTTTAGAGATAATTCGCATTTACTCATTTTGAGTAGGTAAATAATTAGCTATGGGTCTGAAACTTCACCATGTGAAAGGTCTCCCAAAAGTAGGTGAATGAGTTATTTGAGAAAAATTGGCTATCTGCAATACTTTTAGAGATAATTCGCATTTACTCATTTTGAGTAAGTGAGTAATTAGCTATGGCTCTGAAACTTCACCATGTGAAAGCTCTTCCAAAAGTAGGTGAATGAGTTATTGGAGAAAAATTGGCTATCTGCAATACTTTTAAGAGATAATTCGCATTTACTCATTTTGAGTAGGTGAGTAATCATCTACGGGTCTGAAACTTCACCATGTGAAAGCTCTCCCAAAAGTACATGAATGAGTTATTTGATAAAAATTGGGTATCCGCAATAGTTTTTAAGATAATTAGCATTTACTCATTTTGAGTAGGTGAGTAATTAGCTATGGGTCTGAAACTTAACCAAGTGAAAGCTCTTCCAAAAGTAGGTGAATGAGTTATTTGAGAAAAATTGGCTACCTGCAATACTTTTAGAGGTAATTCGCATTTACTCATTTTGAGTAGGTGAGCAATTAGCTATGGGTCTGAAACTTCACCAAGTGAAAGCTCTTTGGGATAGCTGCTCTGCAGAGATACCCTGAAGATCAAAAATTTCGTTGAAATCGCTCTATGTAGCACGGTTTTCGAAATATTAGCATTTTTGTGTTTTGCAATTTTTGCACAAAAATTTGAAAATTCAAAATTGCCGCCATTTCGGCAAGAGAAAATTTTTTTGAAAATTGCCATGGCTACTCTGCAGAGATACCCTGTGGGTCAAAAATTTCGTCGAAATCGCTCTATCTAGCAGGGTTTTCGAGATATAAGCATTTTTAGGTTTTGCAATTTTGCGAAAAATTCGAAAATTCAAAATGGCCGCCATTTTTTGCGAGAAATTTTTTTTTTAAAAATTGGCATGGCTACTATGCAGAGATACCCTGTGGGTCAAAAATTTCGTCGAAATCGCTCTATCTAGCAGGGTTTTCGAGATATAAGCATTTTTATGTTTTGCAATTTTTGCGAAAAATTCGAAAATTTAAAATGGCCGCCATTTTTGACAAGACAAAAATTTTTTTGAAAATTGGCATGGCTACTCTGCAAATATACCCTGTGGGTCAAAAATTTCGTCGAAATCGCTCTATCTAGCAGGGTTTTCGAGATATAAGCATTTTTATGTTTCGCAATTTTTGCGAAAAATTCGAAAATTCAAAATGGCCGCCATTTTTGGCGAGACAATTTTTTTTTGTAAAATGGGCATGGCTACTCTGCAGAGATACCCTGTGGGTCAAAAATTTCGTCGAAATCGCTCTATCTAGCAGGGTTTTCGAGATATAAGCATCTTTGTGTTTTGCAATTTTTGCGAAAATTTCGAAAATTCAAAATGGCCGCCATTTTTGGCGAGACAAAAAGTTTTTGAAAATTGGGAAAACTACTCCGCAGAGATATCCTGCGGATTAAAAATTTCGTCGAAATTGCTCTATCTAGTACGGTTTTCAAGATATAAGCATTTTTGTGTTTTGCAATTTTTGCGAAAAATTCGAAAATTCAAAATGGCCGCCATTTTTGGTGAGACAAAATTTTTTCAAAATTGGGAAAACTACTCTGCAGAGACACCCTGTAGGTCAAAAATTTCGTCGAAATCGCTCTATCTAGCACGGTTTTTGAGATATAAGCATTTTTGTGTTTTGCAATTTTTGCAAAAATTTCGAAAATTCAAAATGGCCGCCATTTTGGGGCAAGACAAATTTTTTTTGAAAATTGGGAAAACAACTCCGCAGAGAAACCCTGTGGGTCAAAAATTTCGTCGAAATCGCTCTATCTAGCACGGTTTTCGAGATATAAGCATTTTTGTGTTTTCCTTATTTGGAAAATTTGTAATGATTAATTAATCATTAATTAATCGGCCATTTCTTGACCAATCAACGCCAAAATCTAATGATTTCCAGATTTTAATAGAATGAATGTATTTCCCAAGTTTCAGGTGAATTGATAAAATTCCTTTCAAGTTATCATCCGGACAAGCTTCCCCATCGAAAAAAGACATTTTTGGTCATGTGACCTCTCTGATTGGTTGAAATGTCACTGCAGCATATTCAAAAAAATTCCCCAAGGCTACTGCCTAAACTTGCCAAATTTGAAAAGAATCCGCCTAACGGTTACAGAGTTATAAGGAAAACAAAATGCGGAGCCGGTGGAGCCGGCGGAGCCTGAAGGTCTCCCATACACAAACAAGCGTCCCTTGCGGGACGCTTAATTCTCATTGGCAGAGTTAAACGCACAATGCAACATACACTGTAATATTGTTTTAACACATTTTCTTTATGCATACATGTACAGCATTTCATGAGCCTTGGTTGTGAACTTTTTCTTTGCATGAGATGGGAAAAAATCTTTTCTTTTAAGTTTATACCTGTATATTACTCATTGGGTCGGACCCATTTTCTAGTGTTTAACTTCCACGTCAGGTTCTTATTAAGACAGTAGTAATTTTCGGGTTATGTGAAAGATGTGTGTAGGGATAGTGTATATATTGTATATATTTAGATGTAGATGTGTGTGTGAAATAAAGAGGCAAGAAATGATTTCCCAGGGTTTTCTAACAATATTTTGTAAAATGGAAGCTTCAATGAAGATCAAATACCTCGAGAATTCACGGAAGTAGCATCAACTCATTAATATTAATGAGAAGATATGAGGTTATGGATTTCCTGGGGTTTTCTAACAATATTTTGTAAAATGGAAGCTTCAATGAAGATCAAATACCTCGAGAATTCATGGCAGTAGCATCAACTCATTAATATTCATGAGAAGATATGAGGTCACAGATTTCCCGGGGTTTTCTAACAATATTTTGTAAAATGGAAGCTTCAATGAAGATATGACAATAAAATCTGTGACAATAAAATATGGGTATTTATCTCACATACTCCCTGTAAATAAAACAACATTCATAATAATTCACAAAAAATACAACAAATTTGCAAAAGAAAAGGTATTTAGCAAATATAAAGTCATACAGAATGTTTTTTCTTTTTCTTTATATTTTGTGCTACCTGATAAACGAATCGTTTTATGGACAACTCGGCCCACTTCAAACTCGGCCCCCTACAAAGTGAATATGAGAATAACTCATCAATATTCATATTTATGTATAAAATATGAAATCACAGTATTTTTTGCGATTTTATAACAATATGTTATAGAAATGCTGCCTGGAGATCAAGTATGTTACCTGGAAATGTGTACTTAGCTGAAGAATTAACATTTCAATTTCGTGGACTTACAGAATTCATTTATATTCATGTATACACAAAAAATATGAGGTCACAGAATTCCGTGGGGTTTCCTGACAACATTTTATTAATAGAAATGTTGCTTAAAAGTCAAATAATTAACGTGAAGCTTTGTTTAACCCAACTACCTTAATAAGGCTTATAGTTTATATGGGCCGAGTTTGCAGGGGCCCGACTTTGACATGGGCCGAGATGACCAGATTCCAATGAATCCTTAATTATGTAACGGGTCAGACCCGACGGATAATCACTTCGTTATTTATCCCCTGCTTACCTACAGTAAACTCCACCATAGCAGAGCAAAGTTGGCTCAAGTAGTGGTGGTGGACCAGTTCACGCCCCTGTACCAATTCACGCCCACCCCTAAATTTATCCAAAACAATCACAGTTAAACAATAAATTACAAATGTATATGATCAATTTGATGATTATCTATAATGTAGTAAACATCTTCTCCATGAAAAATTATAAATCTTCAAGAAAATTGAGGGTGGGCGTGAATTGGTACCCGGGCGTGAACTGGTCCACCACCACTATATATCAAATATTTATATGTGGTGGCATTATGGTTTGGTGGCATTTTGACTGTACTGGTCGGCCAGTGAATTTCATCACCCCAGTTAAGTTCATCACCTGCTATAAATGTGTTTAAGTACTACTGTAGACTAGCAATATTTAAAAACGTGGAATAGTTGCCTTGGAGAGCAACGTATAATTGTTTGCAGGAAGATCACAGTAAAGAAGTTTTAATACTGTCATAAAATACGAGTGACGAATTTCACTGGGGTGACGAAATTCACTGGCTGAGCAGTACAGTACTGAGTATTTCGTTTGATGTCACCAAGGGAGCAATTCAAAACAACAAATATGTACCTTTTCAAGTATCTTGCATCATCTGTCGTCATATCCATCGTGACCACTCTATGTATAAACTAAAACAAACCCGCTACAGCTTCTTAGAGCAATAAATTATACAAATGTCTCTTTTTATCAGTAAATTGCAAATTTATTCAGACCCAGTCTTCCATGTTTACAAATATGTGGAAACGACTAAACTTTCGGTTATTACTGAAACCATGGTTGATATAATTATCGGGAAAATAACAATCATGCTAATAAATCATTGAACAGATAACTACAAGAATAAACCAACCCTATTAGCTGAGGATATATTAATCTTTATCTCCTTCACTATCTACATTAAAACCTTATATTAAATAAATAAATAAATGTTTATTTCAGCCATATATGTGAACAATAACAGCACAGATATTACAAACAGATAATAACATTTTTGGTATAATTTAATTGATGATTTACAAATTATTGTAGATAAATGAAATATTTAACATAGGCTTGTTGAAAAGGACGCAGTTGAAGCATAGCTTATAATTATACTGCTCCCACAAGATTTGACATGAACACAATGTAAGGGGAAAGTCTTTAATTTTTAACTACATTATCTATGTCCAATATTTACCTCTATTAGGCAGAATTGGGTGATTAAAAGTAATTGTTTACCATGATTTAATCTTTATAAGAATCAAGTATGTATTTCTTTAAGACTGATTTAAAATTATTAAAAGACTTTATTCCACTTATATTACTATTTAACTTGTTCCACAACTTTACTCCACATATAGAAATACATTTGGATTTTAATTTTGTCCTGGCGAAAAGCACATAAAACTTTCCTTCTTGTCTAGTGTTTACATTACTACTTGGTTTGATTTTGAAAAACAATTGTATATTAGCAGGTAAACTTCCTTCTTTGGCTTTATGCATTATCAACAATGTCTTGAACTGGACTATATCACTGAATTTTAATAACTTATGTTTGCTAAATAAGGGAAGTGTATGGGCCCTATATTCACTCTTGCTTATTACCCTGATAGCCCTTTTTTGTACAACTACTACTCTTTCTATTAAATAGCTAGAAGCATTTCCCCAAACCTCACAACAGTAAAACAAATATGGTAAAATAAGAGCATTATACAGATATTTCAAGGACTTAACATTAAGCATATTTTTCACTTTATAAATGACCGATAAACTTTTATTTATTTTTTTACAAACATATGCAATATGATGGTGCCAGGAAAGTTTGTCATCTATAAACACACCCAAAAATTTGGTTGTATGTACTCTTTCTATTAGCTGCTGGTCAAAGACTATGTTGATATTATTACATACATATTTATTGGTGAATATCATATAATTTGTTTTTAATACATTTAATGATAATTTGTTCAGTGCAAACCATGTTCTTAAATTGGCCAGTTCATGACTTATGACAGTACTTAAAATTTCAAATTTTGAACTTGAATAAAATATATTAGTATCATCAGCAAATAATATAACCTGCAAAACATTACACTGAAAACCTCTGACAAATATTAATTTGTCATTTATTTGTCAAAATGGTGCCTAAAACGACAAACTTCCAAATTGACAAATTAAAACTTGTCATTTTCTTGTTTGACAAATTAACTGACAAACTTATGACAAGAAAATAAGCCCGGCAGTCCAATTAATTAGTCATTTTAGGCATCTGTTATTGGTGACATTCCTGTGAAATTAATTTTAAGGGCACTAATTTTCTTGTCATAAGTTTTCTAATAATTTGACCTATAAGTTATCAACATTTGACTATCATTCAACAAGAAAATCTCATTTGATTTTGTCATTTAAGAAACTTGTCGTTTTAGGCACCATTTTGACAAATTAATAATTTTCAGTGTAGAACAATTACATATATCATTAATGTATAATATAAAGAATTTAGGTCCAAGTATTGATCCCTGAGGTACACCACATGTAATTTGTAATAGATCTGACCTTGTACCATTCAAATACACATACTGCTTTCTATTTGACAAGTATAATTCAACTCATTTTAAAACTATGCCCCTATTCCCATAAAATTCTAATTTCTTTAACAATAATTTATGATCAATTGTATCAAATGCCTTTTTCAGGTCTATGAAAACACCAACAGTTGTTTTTTTTATCATCAGTACTATTTGTTAATTTTTCTAGCAATTCTATCAGTGCCATTGAGGTAGATCTGTTACTTCTGAATCCATACTGACTTAAAATATCATACTTAGCAATAAAATTATCAAGTCTCTTGTTAAACAATTTCTCTAAAATTTTGGAAAACTGTGGTAAAACTGATACTGGTCTATAGCTATTGAAAGCATTTTTACTGCCAGATTTGTATAATGGTACTACTTTTGCTATTTTCATATTATCAGGAAAAATACCAGTATTGAATGATAAATTACATATATATGAATAAATATGAATATGAATAAATGGATGTACTAGTATATTCAGAACAGTGTTGCAGTTTCTATGTGAATGTTAATAATATGCACTTCATATGTATGTATATGTTAGGCTTTATTAACTTTGACAGAGGAATGAATGATTCTGAATGTCCTTTAACCTTTCAACTTGAGACTTTAAGATCTAGTCACATCATTACTTGTTAAAGGAATATGAAAAAGATTAATACAGCTAATAATAAAAGTCTATCACAGATTAATGAATTTATTTATTTGGGGTTTTACATTGCTTTCAACACTGTACAGGTCATATTATGATGAGTAGTTTTGTGGGCAGAGGAAACAAGTACATACAGTTGGTCAAGGTTCTGTAGTGTAAACTGCTGACCAATGGCAAGCAACTACCAGCTTTCCCACTTGAGGTCAGGCTGGGAACCAAACGCTGATCTCAGAGGTGGAAGGCAAGAGTGTTACCACTCTGCCACTATGGCCCCCTATATCACAGATTAATTAAACCAGCAATTCCATGTTACATTGCTTAACAATGACACAAAGTAAAGAATCTGGGTGTCATTTTTCAACCACAACAATTCCTTCTCTTCCTATATTATATAAGTGTATGTAACATCCTGGTACTGTCATATTAGGGACTTATTAAGATTTCATAAGCATCTGGATTCAAAACTGAATTGAAGTGACAAATACACTAGCTTGTCATTTGCAGACAAGATTACTGCAATTCACTATACCATGGTGTCAGTCAACTAAACATACCTCAGCTTCAAAAATTATAGAATGTCCTATGCCACATGACAGTTTTAGGCTTCATTTGTCAAATATCTTTCAGTACAAAAGCAACCTGTTTTTCTACAAGTCTATTAACTTCAACCTCCTTCACTCCTATTTATCATCCCTATTAAATTCAAGTCATCTCATTTTTGGTAAAAAAATTACCATACCCTGCACTAAACCAAAGAAAAATGTAGGCAGGCACAGTTTCACTTATGCTGCACCATCTACATGGAAAAGACTACCCTGACTATCAGAGACCAACAGACTGTTTGTAGTTGGTTTTGAAAGTAAACTCATGACACACTGCTTTATATATATCACATCTTCCATAAAATCATCCCTTGGTAAATGTTCTCTTTTTAATGATGACTTTGGCCTGATAATCCACTGTTACTTTTTGGGCACTAGTGCCTTAGAGGATGGCTATACCAATTTGGCATTTTACAAATGTTTCAATCATTATTATTATTACGAGTATAATCAGTCAAATGGCTTTGTCAAAATATGAATTACAATTTTTAGTTAAGAAGGTTCAAAAAGAAAGAATGCGAAATGTTCCTCACTTGAGAGTTCAAATTATTCAGACATTTCTTCTACTTATTTCTCTGAAACTGAAGTTCCCTTTGGTAAGATAGTTTTTAGGAGTAATAACCTTTCCTACCTGTATATGAAACCTAAAACCTGTTACCAGAATATTGTAATGGCATTTTGAGTTTCAAGTAGATAACAATACTCGATTTTTTTTCGTACAATTGTTAGAACACCTTTAGTATGCCTCTGAATGACGTCATATGGGTTTTCTCAGGAATACCCGTAACATCTGTACACATGATACTACTGTAGAGTAGGCTGTTTGTAAAAATAAAACTTACAGTATAGTGAAGGTTTAGCATCAAATAGTTGCTACAGTTAAATTCGAAGAAATATAGCATGGCAGATACGGTTGAAGAAAACGAGTTTTATGGCAATGCAGAAAAGTACTGGGCCACGGTGAAGCCAACAGTTGATGGCATGTTAGGAGGTTATTCTCACATATCAAGTACAGACATTGCTGGTTCAGCGAAGTTCTTAAAGAGATTTTTACAGGTAGTGCCCTGCCTATAAATATGACACTTGAACCATAGCTTAGAGTCATATTTATTACCAGTTACACAATAAATGTATATTAATGTGTATGAGCAATTTTATAACATAATTATCTATGGCAAGTCAAACATATTTTCTCCAAAAAAATAAAACTTGTCAAGGAAATTAAGGGTGGACACGAACAGATAGATGGGTGTAAATTGGTCCACCACCACTGGGAATCACAGAGGTCCTATCCTGGTTTGACCTTGGGGTTTGAAATGAATGTAAAACCCAAGTTAACTTAAATTTACTGTAACTACTAATTAATGAATAACAAGGCCACTGCCCTGTATACGTAGTGGTTATCTCCTGCCGAGAATTAAAGAAAGATGGTAATGTGACTTTGAAAGAGAGTTCCAAGCCCAAGGACCAATAATAAGGGAGATATTAGCCCCTTTTAATGAAATAAACCAAATTGACCTTGAAGCAGGGTTCAAAGGTCAAATTTGACACCTGCAAAAGATTCGCAGGCTATGACTTTCTATGTTTTGTTCTTCACATTTGCAAGCCCTAGGACCAGTAATTATACACTATATCCAAGATCACACCAGCAACAGCGTATCTAACATTAATCTATTTTTATACAGAACAAGAACTTGTTGGGAATACATTGTTTATTTGACAATGTCCGTATTATTGTTTCTTAGACAAAAAGATTTGTTCTTAAAAGAGTAATCTTTAGGTTCTTAGACATACACTGGTGTACACATGTTACATACCTTTATATAGTTTCAATTAGTTTGTAAATGATTTATGTGACATAAATAGAAATCATTGTAAATTTGGAAGGAAGCCCCTCATAGCTGTAAAGCTGTGGGCTATCAAAATTAGACCAGAATTACAAAGGACCACAAAATTATGGTTTATTCTTTGATTTCATTACAATAAGACAGAAAGTTTGATAATATTAGCCCAGGTATTAGGTGGTATAAAATGTTCACAATATGTGTTAACAAGTTCAGTAATATGCAAATGCTAATGTTAAATGTGGATTTTTTTTATAAGAATGACAGTGGTCAAATTGACACAGCTTCTCAGTCTGCTGTCAGTCTTTTGCAGTATTAATTATTAACTTTTTGCCAGTTGGAGACACATGTGGCCTGTCACTGGCCTAGTGGGTACTTATGTTGCCGCACTCATCTGGTTGTTAGATGACCAAAGGTAGGGCAAGCAGGGGGGACGTCTTAAATAACACCAGGCTTAACTAAAATCACCTTTATTGTACTTCATCAGTGGTCACGTACCATGAACTGTGGCAAGACTCCTGACTGCAGTGGCAGTTCCACTACCCCAGGTAAAGAAACACCTGAAACAATAAATTCAACTTTAGCCTTGTGCCACATTTAACCAAAAAGCACAAAACTGCACAACAGTGTTTATCGCAATAATTATCTGGATATCATGGAACACAAAATATCACAAGTCCCTGACTGAATTAAATGCACAGTCAAAACCACAGAAATAAAACTTTGTACAAATAAATTAAAGTTACTATTTACAGATCCTATCTGACAACTATTGTGACTTTCTTTCACTGACTAGGATATCGTTATCACAGAATAGTTACTTATACCACAGTATTACTGATACCATAGTTTTCAAACAGGAACCAATATATATATATATATATCTGATAACAAAATAATTCCACATAACTCCACCAATACAATAAAATACTGTTCCAGTCATGCAAATCAATTACAGAATCATTCTTGACTATAGCAGGTCCTGAGTATACCAGATATAAAACAACTAAAAACTGATACGGCACAAAGTCAATAAATTAGCACTACAATATATCAAAAACTTTCCAACACGTTCTCACTCAATCAATCATGAAATGAACCAACCTGTTCCAACTTCCAAACTTTCCACCAGGATATCACTGTAGGATAGACATCCTATGACATGCTGTCACAATACACACTTCTCAACAATATGGCGTCCCAATTCAAGAAAACAAGTAGGTTTAAACAACCGTACTTCCCGCCTTAACTCTTGACACTGACCAAGTTCATTGTATTCCCCGTTTACGGTCCGTTACTCCCGCCAACTTCTGAAATCTACAATATATCTGTTTAATCTGTAGCCGTTTAAATGCCGACACTCCCGCAACCTCGACCCCCGAATATCGCACTGCCACACTTACTTTGAGGCTCTCACTGTTGAGTAAATCACTTGTAACTTGAAAACTATTGCATTTAGAGTATTTTGTTGAAATATGCCATTTACCTACTTTTGGGTCAGCTATAACCTAGTAAAATTGCAGACCTGTAGCTCATTTTATAGCTGTGCAATAACTATTTTGGGATTCTCACTGTTGAGTAAATCCCTTGTAACTTGAAAACTATTGCATTTAGAGTATTATGTTAAAATATAGCTGACCCAAAAGTAGATAAATAACATAACATAGTAAGACTGCAGACCTATTGACTCATTGCGTAACTGAGCAATAACCTTTAGGAAATCATGTCCTGGGAATCTTATTTGCAAGTGTCGAATATGATATTTGACCCTACATTAATGCTGCGTTCAGAAAAGGTGGTGAGCCCGTGCACACGACCTGTGAGTACCAGTGGAAAGTTTTGACCGTTCTTAACAATCCACCGCCTGTGCGTTTATGTGTGGATGTAAACAAACACAAATCACAAAGAGAAAGAAATAAAAGAAATCACTATGTTTCGCTATCCACCATGCAACACATATATATTTCATTTGTTGTACGTTTTCTGAGGTTATTTGTCAAAATCCCGAGTACCGAAACACTTCATTTAACATGTTTTTTATAACGAAAGCACGTGTATTCTGCATCTTTGTTGTCATTAGAGGTGAAGGTCAAAGTTTGGAAAGTCTCTGGAGGCACCCAACTCACAAGTGGTATATACCACCTGTGAGACCGTTCTTGACCAATTTACAGGTTGTGAAGTCGTGTTTACGGCCGTAAAGAACGCTGCATTAGGTTCATTTAGGTCATCGTATTGAAAAGGCCTTTTATCTCTGTTACTGTTGCTCCTTGGGCTTTAAACCCTTTTTTTGTGGTCACACTACCTGCATTTCTACTTATTTCCCAACAGGAGATAACTGCAGCAGTGGTCTTATCTCCCGCCGGGCTTTAGCCCGGGAGGGAGATCATGAAATGATGCCTGTGCGTGCGTGCGTGTGTGTGTGTGCGTGCCTGCGTTAGTTAGTCACGCAGATTTCTCCAAAACTACTACAGCTACAGATTTTTTGTAAATTAATTGTCCCAATGAATTTTCACGCCCTTGAAAATTTTATTTGTTTGATGGACTTAGGCCTGAAGATAAGTAAGTAATAGCAATTTTAGCTACTTTGAGTAAATGACTCATAACTCAAAAACTATTACAGTTACAGGTTTTTCTTCAAATATGTTGTTCAGCTACTTTGTCCTTAGCTATAAGATGGTACATAGTTTGGGGTCCCATTGCATGCCATAAGTGAGTAATAGCTATTTTCTTATTTGTAGCAAAATTATGATGTAATTAAATGTCAAATATCTTCAAAAGTATTAAAGTTAGGGAATTCTTTTCAAATATGTTATTCATCTAGTATTTGATAAGCTATCACATAGTAAAGTTTTGGACCTGTTGCACATTGGATAGCTGAGTAATAGCTACTTTGAAATTCTGACTGTTGAGTAAATCCATTGTAACTCCAAAACTATTGCAGTTCGAGTATTTTCCTAAAATATGTTATTCAACTACTGTGTCCTTAACTATAAGGTGGCACATAGTTTGGGGTTCTATTGCATGCCATAAGTGAGTAATAGCTATTTTCTTATTTGTGGCAAAATAATGACATAAGTAAATGACTGTTGAGTAAATCCATTGTAACTCCAAAATCTTGCAGTTAGAGTATTTTCCTAAAATATGTTGTTCAGCTACTTTGTCCTTAACTATAAGATGGCATATAGTTTGGGGTTCTATTGCATGCTATAAGTGAGTAATAGCTATTTTCTTATTTGATAAGAAGCAAAAATTATGATGTAAGTAAATGTCAAATATCTTCAAAAGTATTAAAGTTAGGGAATTCTTTTCAAATATGTTATTCATCTAGTTTTTGATAAGCTATCACATAGTAAAGTTTTGTACCTGTTGCACATTGGATAGCTGAGTAATAGCTACTTTGAAATTCTGACTGTTGAGTAAATCCATTGTAACTCCAAAACTATTGCAGTTAGAGTATTTTCCTAAAATATGTTATTCAACTACTTTGTCCTTAACTATAAGATGGCACATAGTTTGGGGTTCTATTGCATGCCATAAGTGAGTAATAGCTATTTTCTTATTTGTGGCAAAATAATGACATAAATAAATGACTGTTGAGTAAATCCATTGTAACTCCAAAATCTTGCAGTTAGAGTATTTTCCTAAAATATGTTGTTCAGCTACTTTGTCCTTAACTATAAGATGGCATATAGTTTGGGGTTCTATTGCATGTTATAAGTGAGTAATAGCTATTTTCTTATTTGTAGCAAAATAATGAAATAAGTTAATGTCAAATATCTTCAAAAGTATTAAAGTTGGGGAATTCTTTTCAAATATGTTATTCATCTAGTTTTTGATAAGCTATCACATAGTAAAGTTTCAGACCTGTTGCACATTGGGTAGCTGAGTAATAGCTACTTTGAAATTCTGACTGTTGAGTAAATCCATTGTAACTCCAAAACTATTGTAGTTAAGAGTATTTTCCTAAAATATGTTGTTTCTTGTAAATAAGTCATTCACCTACTTTTGGGTGATCTACCACATAGTGAAGTTGCACATCTATAGCTTTTTGCATAGCACACTCATAGCTACTAAAATGAGTAAATGTCTTTTATCTCTAAAACTATTGCAGATAGGCAATTTCTTCTAAATAAGTCATTCACTTACTTTTGGGTGATCTACCACATAGTGAAGTTGCAGATCAATAGCTCTTTGCATAGCTGAGTAAAAGCTACTAAAATGAGTAAATGTCATTTATCTGTAAAGGTATTGCATACACACAATTTCTTCTGAATAAGTCATTCACCTACTTTTGGGTGATCTACCACATAGTGAAGTTGCAGGACTGTAACTGTTTGGAAAGCTGAGTAATAGCTACTAAAATGAGCAAATGTCTTTTATCTCTAAAAGTATTACAGATAGGCAATTTCTTCTAAATAAGTCATTCACCTACTTTTGGCTGATATACCATATAGTGAAGTTTCAGGTCTATAGCTCTTTGCATAACTCAGTCATAGCTACTAAAATGAGTAAATGTCTTTTATCTCTAAAAGTATTGCAGATAGGCAATTTCTTCTAAATAAGTCATTCACCTACTTTTGGTGATCTACCACATAGTGAAGTTGCACATCTGTAGCTCTTCTGCATAGCTGAGTAACAGCTATTAACATGAGTAAATTCCTTTTGTCTTAAAAAGTATTGCACATAGACAATTTCTTCTAAGTAAGTCCTTCTCCTACTTTTGGGCGAGTTGCAGAACTGTAGCTCTTTGGATGGCAGAGTAAGAGCCACTAAAATGAGTAAATGTCTTTTATCTGTAAAAAGTGTTAAAAAATGTTACAAATAGGCAATTTCTTCTAAATATGTCCTTCATCTACTTTGGGTTGATCTACTACATAGTAAAGTTGCAGAACTGTAGCTCTTTGGATGGCAGAGTAATAGCTACTAAAATGAGTAAATGCCTTTTTATCTTTAAAAGTATTGAAATCAAACATTAAAGTGCCTCTTGCTTTTTGTCACTTCTACATGTGCCTCCATCTCACAAGAAAATTTATATTCCACTATCTTTAGTACATCTAATTTATACGGTGGGAGATAATTGCATGCGTCAGAATGCTTGTTTTCAATAAAAAGTGTCCAAAACTACAATACTTTTTGGTAAAAGTAAAATTTATATCAGTATATATATTCTTTACACTATTTGTGACGGCGAACTCTTCCAAAGTGGGCCAACAGATTTTACCAGATCAAATAGATTAATAGTGTTGTGTTAAAAAATCCAAAGGGTAGTTCCTCATAGACTTCAAGAAATAGCCACTTATAATGAAGCTTGACATTAAATGGGGCTTCTTTCAAAATAAATAATCAGTTAAAAATCAAAATTAACTCAATGATAATTTCCGCACTGACCAAATATTGTGTAAATTGTGCAGCACAAAAACAATAATAATTAAGCGTCCCTGAAAGGGCACTTATTTGGTTTTGCGTCAGTTTCCTCGCCGCCGCCGCCGCATTATGGTCTCCCTTGAATATCTCCCTTATTATTGCAAGCTTTTAAACCATATTTGGCAGTTATATACCTTAGGCGTGGGAAAATTTTTCCACATGCTTAAATTTGACCTTTGATCTTTATCAAGGTCACATGATCAAAAAATAGTTTTTTCGGGTACACCCGCCCGTCATCGCAGTTCAGGAAAATCTACTGACCGCAGAGGCTTGTAACTTCATACACATGTTTATACTATCAATAACGTGAACTGATTAGATTTTGGGAGCAATCCGATGAAAATTGACCGATTTATGAGTGATTTTCTCACAGGTACCAATCAGAAAGCTTAAAATTCATGTGAACCCCCCTATTATCTTCGTAAGTATTGCATTTAGAGCCATAAAATGTATTGGGAGGTAGAAGGAAACCATATGTGGAGAGTCTAGAAAGCAAGTCAAATTTCCCCCCTGTAGGGGTCAAACTGGGGTCATAAAATAGCCAATTTCATCTTTTCCCCTTATATCTCCTTTATTCTTGCTTCTAGAGCTTGAGAATGTATTAAGAGGTATTGGGAAACCATATGTGAAGAGTCTAGATAGCCGGTCATATTTACCCCCAGACCCTCCCTTATGGGTTAAACTGGGGTCATAAAATAGCCGATTTTGTGTTTTTGCCTTATATCTCCTTTATTCTTGCTTTTACAGTTTTAGAATGTATTAAGAGGTATTGGGAAACCTTATGTGATGAGTCTAGATAGCCGGTCAGATTTACCCCCGCACCCCCCCTTATGGGTCAAACTGGGGTCATAAAATAGTCGATTTTGTGTTTTGGCCTTTTATCTCCTTTATTGTTGCTTTTACAACTTTAGAATGTATTAAGAGGTATTGGGAAACCATATGTGAAGAGTCTAGATAGCTGGTCAGATTTACCCCCGGACCCCCCCTTATGGGTCAAACTGGGGTCATAAAATAGCCGATTTTGTGTTTTTGCCTTATATCTCCTTTATTCTTGCTTTTACAGTTTTAGAATGTATTAAGAGGTATTGGGAAACCTTATGTGATGAGTCTAGATAGCCGGTCAGATTTACCCCCGCACCCCCCCTTATGGGTCAAACTGGGGTCATAAAATAGTCGATTTTGTGTTTTGGCCTTTTATCTCCTTTATTGTTGCTTTTACAACTTTAGAATGTATTAAGAGGTATTGGGAAACCATATGTGAAGAGTCTAGATAGCTGGTCAGATTTACCCCCGGACCCCCCCTTATGGGTCAAACTGGGGTCATAAAATAGCCGATTTTGTGTTTTTGCCTCTTATCTCCTTTATTCTTGCTTTTAGAGTTTTAGAATGTATTAAGAGGTATTGGGAAACCTTATGTGAAGAGTCTAGATAGCTGGTCAGATTTAAAACATTTTTCTAGTTTTAATTTATTCATTTACTTCCACAAGTCCACCATTTAAAGATTTTAATCTTCCAAGTGAAATCACAATGAATCCCTCTAATTATTATAAAACCACAAAATAGTCACATAAATAGTAACTTTTAGACTCGTAATAAATGCTATATAATAAATTATATCTAATAAGTTCTCCAAAATATCAGCCCAGTTTGGAGCCATTTCCTTTCAAATTCTTTTAACATACACAAAACAGTTTGGCATCACTTATGGAGCCAACAGTTCATGAATCTATGTCATCTTTTTCTTGAAGTAAATAGGAAATCATAAAAAAATGCAGTTTTTGTTGTTTTCACTTTTTTTCAGCCAAGGGGGAAAGTGAGCAAAAGGAAAGCACTTGATTGCGGATCAGGAATTGGAAGAATTACCAAAAGGCTATTGCTGCCAATATTTGACAATGTAGACATGATTGATGTCAACCAGGACTTTCTATACGAGGCAAAACATAGCTACTTAGAAAAGGATGTGTCCAGAGTTGAACAATTCATCTGTTGCGGTTTGCAAAACTTTGTTCCTGAAGTTGGTCGTTATGATGTTATCTGGTGTCAGTGGGTGCTTGGACACTTAAATGAGCTTCATTTCATTGAATTTTTCCAGAGATGCAAACAAGGCTTAGCTCCACATGGTATGATTATTGTGAAAGAAAACGTAAACAGAGATCAAGAGGCAGATTTTGACGAGAATGACAGCAGTTTTTGCAGACCAAAACGTGACTTAGTGGCTCTAATGAAGGAGGCAGGCCTAACTATTGTGGCAGAACAAAGGCAAAAACAGTTTCCAAAAGAACTCTATGATGTCTGGATGTTTGCATTGCAGTGATATATAAGTATATTCAGTTACTTTACAGCATTATATGAAGTTGGCTAATCTTCATACCATGGGCCTTATTCTTCAACAGTACTTAGACTGTTACTAACTTGGATTCTAAGTTTTTCTCAAGATTTTACTCTCTTAGATCAAAATGGTATTCATCAACTTTCCTAACTCAAAGGTTACCTTAGACCTCTACTTTAATTTCAAGTTATCTGCAGGGGTACCTTAGATGATAGAATGTTTTTAAAATATGCAATTATTGCAGGGAATCTTGTGTTTTATTAATATTAAATTGTGACACAATATTAAAATTTAAAAACAGTATTTTCCCTAAAGAAAATTGGAAAATTTAATAGTAATTTAAATTTTTATTAGAAATACTTACCATTTCCTAACAGTAGCTATTTGTTGGAGCCATCCAACCCAATGGCCAACGCAGAGATGCGATTTTTAAGGTTATATAACAACCTTAATAAAGCCATTGGGTTACAGTAGTCCGTCCTCCCGCCATTTAGGTCACATGACCACGTTGTTTACTTCATTATTTTTGTTGCAAGTAAAAGAATGACTTGCGGGGAGGCGGGAGGGAAATATGAGTGTTAGGAAATGGTAAGTATTTCTAATAAAAATTTAAATTACTATTAAATTTTCCAATTTTATAGCGAAATACCCTTACCATTTCCTAACAGTAGCTGAATTCAGCCTTGTAGGATGGAGGGAATTCTTTTAAGAAAAACCACTACCCAACCTACAACTAAACAACATGAGAACTTCACAATGGAATTACATGCATTAATGAACATATAACTTCCAAACATTCACAACATACAACTTCCAAAAAATGGCAGTATGTAGTTGTAGTTCTCACAACTGCTGACAATGTTGGTGTTGCAAAAAGATGTCATAAATAGATAGCCCATCTACATTGTAACATCCGACCCCAAAACAAGGTCAAACCAACCTGTAAGTGTCATCAGCATAATGCCAAATCCTTCCCAAGTCGGATTTAGGCAACATTGATATCTAACTACAAACATCCAGCATTGCAGACATACCAGCCACAAACTGCAAATGTACCAATATAAGTATGAAACACATACTTATAAAGTAACAAAACTGTAACTGCAACTGTAGGACCCAATTTCAAATCTGACCCTATGACAACAGAGGTTTTTCAGACAGAAATTAGTATACATACAATGCAATTTCCAATAACATGTACCAAGAAACTCATGTAAGGAAATCACCTATAAACTAAAGATGCAATCAAAAACATACATCAATAGTTTCCGTGACTCAATCTTGACTCAATCAAGATGAAATAGGTGCCAAAAGATAAGTCTTATTAAGAAACTTTCTTAATGGCAGTAAAAACAAAAGATTTTGTTCTATCCCAAACCTTTTGATTACCACCCCTAACAGGACAGACAGACCCACATTGAGTCAAACTGATGTCCAATGATGCGAAGATACCTTGTTAGCTGGGTAAATCGGTGAATTATGTACTACACCCACAAATTCTAGTGACGTCATACAGTCGCCTTCTTAAAACGAATGCCGAATATACTGCCACAGTTCATATTAAGTAAGATACATGCACAGCTTGTTTACCTGACCTTAAGTGTCATTGAAAGACATTTCTTCCTTACTATTCCTAAGAAATAGACTGAAACTGTAACTTTCCAGCGATGTGACTGGTGTTATCGCCCTTTTGTCGATCATTTCATAAACAGCTTTCTATCAAAAACACTGTTTCTCCCGTTTTTTTTGTTGTTTTTTTTTGTTTCCAAACCTCACTTCTGAAAGGTTTGACTGAATAGTAGCCTATTTCCAAGACTTGTATGCAACCTACACTGGACAAAGAATGCTTAAAAATTCCTGGAAGCAACCTACTATCCCTGCTTCCATGGGTCTGAATAATCAAGAATGCCCCCCCTTGTAACTAGCTAAGGAGAAGAAGGCACTTGTAACTCTTTTTAGGCGTAACGTACAGGGACCAAAAACTAATGTGAGGTCTGTTATTCCCTTTGTAGGAGCATGTTATTTCCATAACTATAATCATCCTTATAGAAATGAAAAACATTGGATGAAGTTCCTCTGAACATGTAACAGTATGTCCAGCAGGAAACTTCATAACTTCATAAGGAGCAAGAAATGCATTCAAAGTTACCTCCCTCCTGTTGAGTCACTTGTTCTTAGACATGGTCAAAACTCCAAGAAGATTTGAACCTAGTCCAAGGCAGTATTGAAGACTGTAACATGTCATGGTGATCCCTAAGAACCTTTAAATTAGACCTTAAGGAACAATCTACACTTGGTTTCTGCTATAGTCTTCTATCAGGGAACTTGTTCCTACAGTGTCTGAAGTGATCTTCCTGCAGACCTCCTACAACTAAGGAGCTGTCCAGGAAAATGATTATGTAAGGAAGTCCAAGCAAAAACTTCTTCCTGCATGAGTGCTCTTAACAACAGAGGCTTCAAAAACTCCTTGAAACCGAAAATAAGGACCACATTCAATTCTGGCTGTTCACCTAAGGAATGTGGGAATTACAAGATGTAGGTAAATGTGACCAAACAAGGGAGCATTTACACTGGCTGTGACTGTTGTATCAATATCTAGCCACTTAATAATAGTATTCTTGGAATGAATCACAATCCCCATCACCTGACAACCTGAATTCTAAACCTTTTGAGAGGTATAGAAACCCGATTGTACTAAATTCTTGTGCAAAATCATTTAATCAAAAGCCTCTCCTTGTAGTTAATGAGTGACACTCCCGGACATCTGACAACCAGAATTCTGACCTTCTGAGAGGTATAGAATACTCGATTGTGCATGGATGTTTTGAATGGACCTCAACGGAAGTGTTTTCCGAAGAAATAGTGATTCCTGCATTCAAAACTCCTCCACGATGCCGTGTCCATGGCAACGTAAATGGCTGACTCGTGGACAATCTATTCGACTGGGATGTACAATGTGATCACAAAATTGCTTTCAACGCCTGGCAATTAGAACCCGACGTGAAACAGCAATAACGGCCACTCGAATTGTCCTTCTCATCCAAGATGGCGTCTTCCATATCGCTTCTGTTATTGAAGAATACATTCTTTCTAAACATGTATGCTGCAAAAATTATAGCTTCCAACGTCCAGCAAACTGAACCGAACGACTGGCAAGCTATATAAAAATATTATTGTTGATTTATTTCCTCGAGGTTGAAGAAGATGAAACCTCGAAGTCGCCATCCAAAAGTCCTTTATTTACATATTATAATGCATACCTTCGAAGATTTAACAAAGGTATAAGTTCTGTATGATATACATGTAAAATAAGAAGTGAGATTGACTAAAAATCTCAAAAAATAAATAAAACCTTGACAAAACTTCTCCTAATTCCCAAAGACGTCCTTACTGATGATGGCCAACAAAAATAATGAAGTAAACAACGTGGTCATGTGACCTAAATGGCGGGAGGACGGACTACTGTAACCCAATGGCTTTATTAAGGTTGTTATATAACCTTAAAAATCGCATCTCTGCGTTGGCCATTGGGTTGGATGGCTCCAACAAATAGCTACTGTTAGGAAATGGTAAGGGTATTTCGCTATAAAATGAGCTTTTTCACCATTTTTAAACGAAGGAGATGATTCAATACAAAACAAAGGACACCTTATGTGAGAATTGTGGAATAAGACACTTCCTAACTTAGATATACATGTTTCCAAGTTTACAGTTACAGAACTTACAGTTCAAAGGATATGGAATTTTCCTAACTTAGAATCTAAGTAATAGTTAACAGAGTAGAGGTTGATGAATACGAAATCTAAATGATATTTTGGTATGTAGGAATCCATTCCTAACTTGGATCTAAGGTGACCTTAACAAGGTATTGTTGAAGATTGCGGCCCCAGATCTACGATGATTCGAGTTTCTGTGTTATTCCCCTTGCCCCCAAAGAGCAGGGTGAGAGCATTGTTTGTTTAGAATAATCAAGCTTTCTGTGTTTTAAAACTGTGGCTGGCTTTCAGCTTTAGAAGGTTGGATGTTTTTGTGGATATGTTGAACAGGTATAAATGTTCTCTATAAGCTTGTAGACATTTGTCGTTGAAGCTCTCCGTTCAGAGTCATCCACCAATTACACCATGTAGCCAGTTTTGACCAAATGTAAAAGTGCAGATACCTGGCTTGTTTAAGTCATAGAGGTTTGAGATGTCAAGCCCTTCTATAAGAAAGTATAGGAAGTGTTTATAACTAACAGGAAAGAATTGTGGGTTGTGGAAATTTTTGCTTTGATCAGATCTAGTCAATGTCAAAAGGGGGCTGGTGAAACCTAATACTATCTTATTGATTCTAGTGTTTTGGGATGGGGAAACAACCAATAGAATATCAATGGCTGTAAATCTTTTGACCTTGGGTTTCTTATTGTAAAAAAGGGGTGGCTAGGTCGCATTACTGGTCATGTAGATTTCTAATATGAAGCCACCTTACATGAAATCGTAGGCTGTGAATCAGTTAATTTGGTCAGATTTGACATTGGGTTTTTACCCCACAGCCCTTAAGGGCTGTTGGTTTCACCCATGGTGTCCGGGTGGGCGGCGGGAAAAAGTTTGTCCGGCTGTATCTCAGAAACCGTAAGGTGTAGGAAGTTGATACTTGGTAGGTACATGGGTTGGGGGTGTAGGTGTGCAACGTCATGGTCTCACCTTGATTTGACCTTTGACCTTGCCGTAGTGATCTTGACCTATAAAATCTTGTCCGGGCTATATCTCGGAAACCATAAGGTGTAGGAAGTTGATACTTGGTAGGGACATTGGTTAGGGGGTTTAAGATGTGCAACATCATGGTCTGACCTTGATTTGACCTTGCCGTAGTGACCTTGACCTATAAAGTCTTGTCCGGGCTATTTCTCGGAAACCGTAAGGTGTAGGAAGTCGATACTTGGTAGGGACATTGGTTAGGGGGTTTAAGATGTGCAACGTCATGGTCTGACCTTGATTTGACCTTTGACCTTGTCATAGTTACTTTGACCTATAAAATCTTGTTGCACCTTTGGGCCTGTCTTTTGATGCAGATTAAGCACTATTAAAGTCCTATTAGAATTCATTAAGAATTTTACTTTTACAAATTCCCATTGTAACAGATGGAATTTCATCAAGTGAGCCACAGATTTTGCTCCAACACCACATATAAGCATTCATTGAATGTATTACCACTTCTGTATGCATGGTAATATTCAAACATCCAAACCATAATTCGGCCATGCCAGGTGTAGATAAAGAGTGTTGTAATGTTTAGTTTACTGATTAATGCTGTCATCTTGTTATTCAATTGTCTTGTTTTTAATACTTCATCTTTACGTGCATTATCTTTCTCTTAGACATTATTTTCTCTATTTAAACATTGTTTGGACCTGTATATAACTGACAGTGCTCTGAAAGTATCCTGAACTTTGTACTGATACAGTACTTCTATATCTCATGGCGTTAAAAATATTTCCCTAGGCTGTGGGGTACGGGCATCTCTGATGCTATTTTACTGGCCCTTATCTTTACTATTCCTTTTTGAGCATAATGCATTTTATTTGCATTAGCAAAAAAATTCTAGTTTACTCTTGATTTTAAAATGTGGTGTCCTTTATGACAATCTTTCTTTATTTCATTCTTAACAAATTCATCAGAGTTATCAATCTAAACCAAACTTAATTAGTTTCCTTTGTTTCACTTTATCATAGTAGGTTAATAACTAGCTTTATTAATTAAAATTATGGTGTGGTGGATTTTTGTGTCTGAAAAACTTAATTAGAAACAGTCTTTACTATCAATTTGGGCAGCATTGCTCCGGCAACCATATTTTTTAGCGTTTTTTCTCCACTTCAAGACAATTTTGTGATTCTTTTTGTCCCATTATTTATGATGCTACCTCATTGCTCACATATTTCAAATGATCCCATATCATTCCATGCTGCTGACATGTTTTCATGCCCAGTTCACAGTGTCTGTGATTCTTTTTGTCCCATTATTTATGATGCTACCTCATTGCTCACATATTTCAAATGATCCCATATCATTCCATGCTGCTGACATGTTTTCATGCCCAGTTCACAGTGTCTGAAATGTGAATATCATTTTATCACACATTTACAGTCACTGTTTACAGGGCTGGGGAGGGCCTTCAATTTTGAGCCCAAGAAATGTGACGAGTGGAAGAAGTACCATTCACCTCTAAGCATTACTGGTTTTTAGGTGGTGGTTATATTATTAAGCCTAGCATTGCGTATAATAAAAATGATCACTTCACATTTTATCAAATTCACAGTATTTATTTAATAAAATACAAAAATTTAATGCATTATCAAACAGTATATCTTTATCTAATTGATATAATTCTCTTTCTCTAAAAAATCATGGAGTATGGCATATGTACTATAGCATGTAAAATTTAGTGTATTTATAAATTGTAATGGAAACACTTTTCTATAACTTAAAGGTCTCCTAGTAGTTCACCTTAATATCCCATCTAACCCTTGCTTAAGTCTTCACATAGCCTACCTAGCCCTCAAAGCCCCATTATATCCCACCCTATCTCCTACCAGCCCACCATATATACCATCTTCCATCACCTCTACACCATATCACCCAACCAACCAAACAACCGGACAACCAACCATAGAACACCAGCAGGCCAATAAGATATAGAAAAGTGGAAAAAGCAATAAGCCTAAAATGTGTGTTTTAATAATATTCATTAAAGTAAGCAAAGTATCTGATATTAAACATTTTCTGATTCTAACAAGAAAATTTAAACAAATAATGGTATTTTTGGGTTAACCATGAAGATGCTGAAATATTGTTGATAGTTCTAATTCTAATTGGACTTTTATAGCGCTTAATCTCTGTCATAAAGACAGACTCTAAGGCGCATCACACAAAAAACATTGTTCAATATTCATAAACCAGAGACATTGCAGGGGTCAGCACCACAGAGAAAGCAGGAGGAGATTGGAAATTTAGGGTGGATATGCTTTTCTAAAGAGGTATGACTTCAGCTTTGACCTGAAGGAGGCAAGTGAGTTTACAGAACGGACCTCGTCAGGAAGGTCATTCCAAATCATAGGTGTGTCATACGCAAAACTGAGTCCAAAATGCTTTCGAGACTTGAAAACTGAAGCAAAGTGGGGAACCTCAAGAAACATGCCATCAGATTGACTTCGTCGAGTGTTATATGCACTATGTCTGGGTATGAGAAAGGTTCAAAGTATTTGGGGTTACCACTGTGTAGGAACTTATAAACAAGCACGGCAGTCTTAAAGATAGAACGGTACTTAATTGGCAACCAATGTAGTGCTTTTCTAACTGGAGTGATGTGTGAATACTTGGTGGTGTTGGCAACAATTCTGGCAAGACTGTTCTGAACACATTGAAGTTTGCGCAGATCCAGAGCTGAGAGACCTCTGAACAGAGAGTTACAGTAATCAAGACGACTTCCGACCAGAGCATTGGCAGCCATCGGGGCAGCTTCATGTGTCAGATGTCCTCGGAGTCGCTTCAGATCACGGACACTAGCAAAACAAGCCTTGCAGACTTTCATAACATGGCAAGAGAATGAGAAATCTGAATCAGACGAGACACCAAGGTTTCTAACTGCATCTACTGGTGATATAAGATTACCGAGTATATTGACTGGGAAGAAGTGATTAAGTTTTTCACGCTGAGACTTAGAGCCAAACACAATGAATTCGGTCTTAGCAGGATTTAGCTTAAGCTTATTTGTATAGAGCCATCTCTTAATGTCTCCATGGCAGCGTGACAGTTTATCAAGGGCTGAGGCAGCATTTTTATGTGTGAGATGCACATACAATTGTGTGTCATCAGCATAGACTGGAAACTAATACCAGGATGATTCTGTATGACTTTACAGTTAAAATATGGACATACTCGGGGTATGGATCTGTAAGACTTAGTGTCCAAATAGTACTGTCAAAACTTGACGATTGATAAAAGAGAATGCTACTCCTTCCATTTCCAGATCTCTTGGGTGTATATATACAACCACAAATATGTGTGTACGAACATCCCTACTGTATATATTACAGAAAATCATTCTCTAAAATTATGTACACACAAAAACTTATTTTATGATGTTTTTTTACTAGATTTAGAAACTAGAATTTCAATTAAAATTTTAAAAAACAAATTGAAAATGAGAAACATATGAAAAGATTGTTTCAAGTAAAGGATTCATGAAAAGAATTATCCTGATACTAAAACACCTCTGTATGTGTATGTATGTTGCCTATATATTATGCTAAATTGGGTCACAGCCCGTGCACTCTTCATAATTTCCCATGTATTTACTGTATCTAAGTTAAGGAAGAAGCCCCTTATTACTATGTTTACCAGTTCTGTCTTTAAATTTGTCACAATCAACCTTTATTAACAAAACACTTCTGTTGTGAAATTAGAATGTTATTAATAAAAATAAGTTTAAATAGAAAGCAATGAAAGCAAAACTATTTGGAAGATAAATGCTGCAGAATTTAAATACTGCAATAATAACAGAAGTTCAGATAATAAAGATTCTACCTAAGCCTTCTAAGTGGGTCGCAGCCCAAATACTGTTCTAGAAACATATACAGTTTATATTTGTGTTTATATGAAGAACTGAGTGGTTTCATTTTCCTTTCTGAATTTTCTAAGTTTTCAGATGTTTACTAGTATTTCAAGATGGGTCGCAGCCCAAGGATTCTTTGCCTATTATTGTTAACATTGATTTGTTTCTTTTTATTTAATTGATAAGGCAGTGCATGTTTTTTGCCTTTGTTTATAACAAATTGTGCTAAATTGGGTCACAGCCCGTGCACTCTTTATAATCTCCCATATATTTACTGTATCTAAGTTAAGGAAGAAGCCCATTATTACAATTCATTGTCACAATTAACCTTTATTAACAAAACACTTCTGTTGTGAAATTAGATGGAGATTAATAAAAATAATTTTAAATAGAAAGCAATAAAAGCAAAATTAGTTGGAAGATAAATGTTGCAGAATTTAAATACTGCAATAACAGAAGCTCTGATAATAAAGATTCTACCTAAGCCTTCCAAGTGGGTTGCAGGCCAAATACTGTTCTATAAACATATACAGTTTACATTTGTGTTAACATGAAGAACTGAGTGGTTTCATTCTCCTTTCTGGATTTTCTAAGTTTTGAAATGGATCGCAGCCCAAATACTGTTCTAGAAACACACAGTTTATATTTGTGTTTACATAAAGAACTGAGTGGTTTTATTTTCCTTTCTGAATTTTCGAACTTTTAAAATTAATTATTTTAAGATGGGATGCAGCCCAAGGATACTTTTTTATTATTTTGCTTAACTTTGATTTATTTCTTTTTCATTAAATTGATAAGGCAGTGTATGTTTGTTGCCTATATATTGTGCTAAATTGGGTCACAGCCCATGCACTCTTCATAATCTCCCATATATTTACTGTATCTAAGTTAAGGACAAAGCCCATTATTACAATTCAGTGTCACAATTAACCTTTATTAACAAAACACTTCTGTTGTGAAATTAGAATGTTATTAATAAAAATAAATTTGAATGGAAAGCAATGAAAGCAAAATCATTTGGAAGATAAATGTTGCAGAATTTAAATACTGCAATAATAACAGAAGTTCAGATAATAAAGATTCTACCTAAGCCTTCTAAGTGGGTCGCAGCCCAAATACTGTTCTAGGAACACATAGAGTTTATATTTGTGTTTACATGAAGAACTGAGTGGTTTCATTTTCTTTCTGAATTTTCTAAGTTTTCAAATATTTACTAGAATTTCAAGATGGGACGCAGCCCAAAAATTCTTTGTCTACTATTGTTTAACATTGATTTATTTCTTTTTCATTGAATTGATAAGGCAGTGCATGTTTTTGCCTTCGTTTATAACAAATTGTGCTAAATTGGGTCGCAGCCCATGCACTCTTCATAATCTCCCATATATTTACTGTATCTAAGTTAAGGACAAAGCCCATTATTACAATTCATTGTCACAACCTTTATTAACAAAACACTTCTGTTGTGAAATTGGTTAATTTTATTAATAAAAATAAATTTGAATAGAAAGCAATGAAAGCAAAATTATTTGGAAGATAAATGTTGCAGAATTTAAATACTGCTATAATAACAGAAGTTCAGATAATAAAGATTCTACATAAGCCTTCCAAATGGGTCACAGCCCAAATACTGTTCTAGAAACATATACAGATTATATTTGTACATAAAGAACTGAGTGGTTTCATTTTCCTTTCTTAATTTTCAAACTTTTAAAATTAATTATTTTAAGATGGGACGCAGCCCAAGGATAATTTTTTTATTATTTTGCTTAACTTTGATTTATTTCTTTTTCATTAAATTGATAAGGCAGTGTATGTTTGTTGCCTATATATTGTGCTAAATTGGGTCACAGCCCGTGCACTCTTCATAATCTCCCATATATTTACTGTATTTAAGTTAAGGATGAAGCACATTATTACAATTCAGTGTCACAATTAACCTTTATTAACCAAACACGTCTGTTGTGAAATTAGAATGTTATTAATAAAAATAAATTTGAATGGAAAGCAATGAAAGCAAAATTATTTGGAAGATAAATGTTGCAGAATTTAAATACTGCAATAATAACAGAAGTTCAGATAATAAAGATTCTACCTAAGCCTTCTAAGTGGGTCGCAGCCCAAATACTGTTCTAGGAACACATAGAGTTTATATTTGTGTTTACATGAAGAACTGAGTGGTTTCATTTTCTTTCTGAATTTTCTAAGTATTCAAATATTTACTAGTATTTCAAGATGGGACGCAGCCCAAAAATTCTTTGACTACTATTGTTTAACATTGATTTGTTTCTTTTTCATTGAATTGATAAGGCAGTGCATTTTTTGCCTTAGTTTATAAAAATTGTGCTAAATTGGGTCACAGCCCATGCAGTCTTCATAATCTCCCATATATTTACTGTATCTAAGTTAAGGACAAAGCCCATTATTACAATTCAGTGTCACAATTAACCTTTATTAACAAAACACTTCTGTTGTGAAATTAGAATGTTATTAATAAAAATAAATTTGAATGGAAAGCAATGAAAGCAAAATCATTTGGAAGATAAATGTTGCAGAATTTAAATACTGCAATAATAACAGAAGTTCAGATAATAAAGATTCTACCTAAGCCTTCTAAGTGGGTCGCAGCCCAAATACTGTTCTAGGAACACATAGAGTTTATATTTGTGTTTACATGAAGAACTGAGTGGTTTCATTTTCTTTCTGAATTTTCTAAGTTTTCAAATATTTACTAGAATTTCAAGATGGGACGCAGCCCAAAAATTCTTTGTCTACTATTGTTTAACATTGATTTATTTCTTTTTCATTGAATTGATAAGGCAGTGCATGTTTTTGCCTTCGTTTATAACAAATTGTGCTAAATTGGGTCGCAGCCCATGCACTCTTCATAATCTCCCATATATTTACTGTATCTAAGTTAAGGACAAAGCCCATTATTACAATTCATTGTCACAACCTTTATTAACAAAACACTTCTGTTGTGAAATTGGTTAATTTTATTAATAAAAATAAATTTGAATAGAAAGCAATGAAAGTAAAATTATTTGGAAGATAAATGTTGCAGAATTTAAATACTGCTATAATAACAGAAGTTCAGATAATAAAGATTCTACATAAGCCTTCCAAATGGGTCACAGCCCAAATACTGTTCTAGAAACATATACAGATTATATTTGTACATAAAGAACTGAGTGGTTTCATTTTCCTTTCTTAATTTTCAAACTTTTAAAATTAATTATTTTAAGATGGGACGCAGCCCAAGGATAATTTTTTTATTATTTTGCTTAACTTTGATTTATTTCTTTTTCATTAAATTGATAAGGCAGTGTATGTTTGTTGCCTATATATTGTGCTAAATTGGGTCACAGCCCGTGCACTCTTCATAATCTCCCATATATTTACTGTATTTAAGTTAAGGATGAAGCACATTATTACAATTCAGTGTCACAATTAACCTTTATTAACCAAACACGTCTGTTGTGAAATTAGAATGTTATTAATAAAAATAAATTTGAATGGAAAGCAATGAAAGCAAAATTATTTGGAAGATAAATGTTGCAGAATTTAAATACTGCAATAATAACAGAAGTTCAGATAATAAAGATTCTACCTAAGCCTTCTAAGTGGGTCGCAGCCCAAATACTGTTCTAGGAACACATAGAGTTTATATTTGTGTTTACATGAAGAACTGAGTGGTTTCATTTTCTTTCTGAATTTTCTAAGTATTCAAATATTTACTAGTATTTCAAGATGGGACGCAGCCCAAAAATTCTTTGACTACTATTGTTTAACATTGATTTGTTTCTTTTTCATTGAATTGATAAGGCAGTGCATTTTTTGCCTTAGTTTATAAAAATTGTGCTAAATTGGGTCACAGCCCATGTAGTCTTCATAATCTCCCATATATTTACTGTATCTAAGTTAAGGACAAAGCCCATTATTACAATTCATTGTCACAACCTTTATTAACAAAACACTTCTGTTGTGAAATTGGTTAATTTTATTAATAAAAATAAATTTGAATAGAAAGCAATGAAAGCAAAATTATTTGGAAGATAAATGTTGCAGAATTTAAATACTGCAATAATAACAGAAGTTCAGATAATAAAGATTCTACATAAGCCTTCCAACTGGGTCACAGCCCAAATACTGTTCTAGAAACATATACAGTTTATATTTGTGTTTACATAAAGAACTGAGTGGTTTCATTTTCCTTTCTGAATTTTCGAACTTTTAAAATTAATTATTTTAAGATGGGACGCAGCCCAAGGATACTTTTTTATTATTTTGCTTAACTTTGATTTATTTCTTTTTCATTAAATTGAGAAGGCAGTGTATGCTTGTTGCCTATATATTGTGCTAAATTGGGTCACAGCCCGTGCACTCTTCATAATCTCCCATATATTTACTGTATCTAAATTAAGGATGTAGCACATTACACGTATTACAATTCAGTGTCACAATTAACCTTTATTAACAAAACACTTCTGTTGTGAAATTAGAATGTTATTAATAAAAATAAATTTGAATGGAAAGCAATGAAAGCAAAATCATTTGGAAGATAAATGATGCAGAATTTAAATACTGCAATAATAACAGAAGTTCAGATAATAAAGATTCTACCTAAGCCTTCTAAGTGGGTCGCAGCCCAAATACTGTTCTAGGAACACATAGAGTTTATATTTGTGTTTACATGAAGAACTGAGTGGTTTCATTTTCTTTCTGAATTTTCTAAGTTTTCAAATATTTACTAGTATTTCAAGATGGGACGCAGCCCAAAAATTCTTTGTCTACTATTGTTTAACATTGATTTGTTTCTTTTTCATTGAATTGATAAGGCAGTGCATTTTTTGCCTTAGTTTATAAAAATTGTGCCAAATTGGGTCGCAGCCCATGCACTCTTCATAATCTCCCATATATTTACTGTATCTAAGTTAAGGACAAAGCCCATTATTACAATTCATTGTCACAACCTTTATTAACAAAACACTTCTGTTGTGAAATTGGTTAATTTTATTAATAAAAATAAATTTGAATAGAAAGCAATGAAAGCAAAATTATTTGGAAGATAAATGTTGCAGAATTTAAATACTGCTATAATAACAGAAGTTCAGATAATAAAGATTCTACATAAGCCTTCCAAATGGGTCGCAGCCCAAATACTGTTCTAGAAACATATACAGATTATATTTGTACATAAAGAACTGAGTGGTTTCATTTTCCTTTCTTAATTTTCAAACTTTTAAAATTAATTATTTTAAGATGGGATGCAGCCCAAGGATAATTTTTTATTATTTTGCTTAACTTTGATTTATTTCTTTTTCATTAAATTGATACGGCAGTGTATGTTTGTTGCCTATATATTGTGCTAAATTGGGTCACAGCCCGTGCACTCTTCATAGTCTCCCATATATTTACTGTATTTAAGTTAAGGATGAAGCACATTATTACAATTCAGTGTCACAATTAACCTTTATTAACAAAACACTTCTGTTGTGAAATTAGAATGTTATTAATAAAAATAAATTTGAATGGAAAGCAATGAAAGCAAAATTATTTGGGAGATAAATGTTGCAGAATTTAAATACTGCAATAATAACAGAAGTTCAGATAATAAAGATTCTACCTAAGCCTTCTAAGTGGGTCGCAGCCCAAATACTGTTCTAGGAACACATAGAGTTTATATTTGTGTTTACATGAAGAACTGAGTGGTTTCATTTTCTTTCTGAATTTTCTAAGTGTTCAAATATTTACTAGTATTTCAAGATGGGACGCAGCCCAAAAATTCTTTGTCTACTATTGTTTAACATTGATTTGTTTCTTTTTCATTGAATTGATAAGGCAGTGCATTTTTTGCCTTAGTTTATAAAAATTGTGCTAAATTGGGTCGCAGCCCATGCACTCTTCATAATCTCCCATATATTTACTGTATCTAAGTTAAGGACAAAGCCCATTATTACAATTCATTGTCACAACCTTTATTAACAAAACACTTCTGTTGTGAAATTGGTTAATTTTATTAATAAAAATAAATTTGAATAGAAAGCAATGAAAGCAAAATTATTTGGAAGATAAATGTTGCAGAATTTAAATACTGCAATAATAACAGAAGTTCAGATAATAAAGATTCTACATAAGCCTTCCAAATGGGTCGCAGCCCAAATACTGTTCTAGAAACATATACAGTTTATATTTGTGTTTACATAAAGAACTGAGTGGTTTCATTTTCCTTTCTTAATTTTTAAACTTTTAAAATTAATTATTTTAAGATGGGACGCAGCCCAAGGATACTTTTTTATTATTTTGCTTAACTTTGATTTATTTCTTTTTCATTAAATTGAGAAGGCAGTGTATGCTTGTTGCCTATATATTGTGCTAAATTGGGTCACAGCCCGTGCACTCTTCATAATCTCCCATATATTTACTGTATTTAAGTTAAGGATGAAGCACATTATTACAATTCAGTGTCACAATTAACCTTTATTAACCAAACACTTCTGTTGTGAAATTAGAATGTTATTAATAAAAATAAATTTGAATGGAAAGCAATGAAAGCAAAATTATTTGGAAGATAAATGTTGCAGAATTTAAATACTGTAATAATAACAGAAGTTCAGATAATAAAGATTCTACCTAAGCCTTCTAAGTGGGTCGCAGCCCAAATACTGTTCTAGGAACACAGAGTTTATATTTGTGTTTACATGAAGAACTGAGTGGTTTCATTTTCTTTCTGAATTTTCTAAGTATTCAAATATTTACTAGTATTTCAAGATGGGACGCAGCCCAAAAATTCTTTGTCTACTATTGTTTAACATTGATTTGTTTCTTTTTCATTGAATTGATAAGGCAGTGCATTTTTTGCCTTAGTTTATAAAAATTGTGCTAAATTGGGTCGCAGCCCATGCACTCTTCATAATCTCCCATATATTTACTGTATCTAAGTTAAGGACAAAGCCCATTATTACAATTCATTGTCACAACCTTTATTAACAAACACTTCTGTTGTGAAATTGGTTAATTTTATTAATAAAAATAAATTTGAACAGAAAGCAATGAAAGCAAAATTATTTGGAAGATAAATGTTGCAGAATTTAAATACTGCAATAATAACAGAAGTTCAGATAATAAAGATTCTACATAAGCCTTCCAACTGGGTCACAGCCCAAATACTGTTCTAGAAACATATACAGTTTATATTTGTGTTTACATAAAGAACTGAGTGGTTTCATTTTCCTTTCTGAATTTTCGAACTTTTAAAATTAATTATTTTAAGATGGGACGCAGCCCAAGGATACTTTTTTATTAATTTGCTTAACTTTGATTTATGTCTTTTTCATTAAATTGAGAAGGCAGTGTATGCTTGTTGCCTATATATTGTGCTAAATTGGGTCACAGCCCGTGCACTCTTCATAATCTCCCATATATTTACTGTATTTAAGTTAAGGATGAAGCACATTATTACAATTCAGTGTCACAATTAACCTTTATTAACAAAACACTTCTGTTGTGAAATTAGAATGTTATTAATAAAAATAAATTTGAATGGAAAGCAATGAAAGCAAAATTATTTGGAAGATAAATGTTGCAGAATTTAAATACTGTAATAATAACAGAAGTTCAGATAATAAAGATTCTACCTAAGCCTTCTAAGTGGGTCGCAGCCCAAATACTGTTCTAGGAACACAGAGTTTATATTTGTGTTTACATGAAGAACTGAGTGGTTTCATTTTCTTTCTGAATTTTCTAAGTTTTAAAATATTTACTAGTATTTCAAGATGGGACGCAGCCCAAAAATTCTTTGTCTACTATTGTTTAACATTGATTTGTTTCTTTTCATTGAATTGATAAGGCAGTGCATTTTTTGCCTTAGTTTATAAAAATTGTGCTAAATTGGGTCGCAGCCCATGCACTCTTCATAATCTCCCATATATTTACTGTATCTAAGTTAAGGACAAAGCCCATTATTACAATTCATTGTCACAACCTTTATTAACAAACACTTCTGTTGTGAAATTGGTTAATTTTATTAATAAAAATAAATTTGAACAGAAAGCAATGAAAGCAAAATTATTTGGAAGATAAATGTTGCAGAATTTAAATACTGCAATAATAACAGAAGTTCAGATAATAAAGATTCTACATAAGCCTTCCAACTGGGTCACAGCCCAAATACTGTTCTAGAAACATATACAGTTTATATTTGTGTTTACATAAAGAACTGAGTGGTTTCATTTTCCTTTCTGAATTTTCGAACTTTTAAAATTAATTATTTTAAGATGGGACGCAGCCCAAGGATACTTTTTTATTAATTTGCTTAACTTTGATTTATGTCTTTTTCATTAAATTGAGAAGGCAGTGTATGCTTGTTGCCTATATATTGTGCTAAATTGGGTCACAGCCCGTGCACTCTTCATAATCTCCCATATATTTACTGTATTTAAGTTAAGGATGAAGCACATTATTACAATTCAGTGTCACAATTAACCTTTATTAACAAAACACTTCTGTTGTGAAATTAGAATGTTATTAATAAAAATAAATTTGAATGGAAAGCAATGAAAGCAAAATTATTTGGAAGATAAATGTTGCAGAATTTAAATACTGTAATAATAACAGAAGTTCAGATAATAAAGATTCTACCTAAGCCTTCTAAGTGGGTCGCAGCCCAAATACTGTTCTAGGAACACAGAGTTTATATTTGTGTTTACATGAAGAACTGAGTGGTTTCATTTTCTTTCTGAATTTTCTAAGTTTTAAAATATTTACTAGTATTTCAAGATGGGACGCAGCCCAAAAATTCTTTGTCTACTATTGTTTAACATTGATTTGTTTCTTTTCATTGAATTGATAAGGCAGTGCATTTTTTGCCTTAGTTTATAAAAATTGTGCTAAATTGGGTCGCAGCCCATGCACTCTTCATAATCTCCCATATATTTACTGTATCTAAGTTAAGGACAAAGCCCATTATTACAATTCATTGTCACAACCTTTATTAAAAAAACACTTCTGTTGTGAAATTGGTTAATTTTAGTAATAAAAATAAATTTGAATAGAAAGCAATGAAAGCAAAATTATTTGGAAGATAAATGTTGCAGAATTTAAATACTGCAATAATAACAGAAGTTCAGACAATAAAGATTCTACATAAGCCTTCCAAATGGGTCACAGCCCAAATACTGTTCTAGAAACATATACAGTTTATATTTGTGTTTACATAAAGAACCGAGTGGTTTCATTTTCCTTTCTTAATTTTCAAACTTTTAAAATTAATTATTTTAAGATGGGACGCAGCCCAAGGATAATTTTTTATTATTTTGCTTAACTTTGATTTATTTCTTTTTCATTAAATTGATAAGGCAATGTATGCTTGTTGCCTATATATTGTGCTAAATTGGGTCACAGCCCGTGCACTCTTCATAATCTCCCATATATTTACTGTATTTAAGTTAAGGATGAAGCACATTATTACAATTCAGTGTCACAATTAACCTTTATTAACAAAACACTTCTGTTGTGAAATTAGAATGTTATTAATAAAAATAAATTTGAATGGAAAGCAATGAAAGCAAAATTATTTGGAAGATAAATGTTGCAGAATTTAAATACTGTAATAATAACAGAAGTTCAGATAATAAAGATTCTACCTAAGCCTTCTAAGTGGGTCACAGCCCAAATACTGTTCTAGGAACACAGAGTTTATATTTGTGTTTACATGAAGAACTGAGTGGTTTCATTTTCTTTCTGAATTTTCTAAGTATTCAAATATTTACTAGTATTTCAAGATGGGATGCAGCCCAAAAATTCTTTGTCTACTATTGTTTAACATTGATTTGTTTCTTTTCATTGAATTGATAAGGCAGTGCATTTTTTGCCTTAGTTTATAACAAATTGTGCTAAATTGGGTCGCAGCCCATGCACTCTTCATAATCTCCCATATATTTACTGTATCATTATTACAATTCATTGTCACAAGTTCACAACCTTTATTAACATTCCACTTCTGTTGTGAAATTGGTTAATTTTATTAATAAAAATAAATTTGAATAGAAAGCAATGAAAGCAAAATTATTTGGAAGATAAATGTTGCAGAATTTAAATACTGCAATAATAACAGAAGTTCAGATAATAAAGATTCTACATAAGCCTTCCAAATGGGTCACAGCCCAAATACTGTTCTAGAAACATATACAGATTATATTTGTACATAAAGAACTGAGTGGTTTCATTTTCCTTTCTTAATTTTCAAACTTTTAAAATTAATTATTTTAAGATGGGACGCAGCCCAAGGATAATTTTTTTATTATTTTGCTTAACTTTGATTTATTTCTTTTTCATTAAATTGATAAGGCAATGTATGTTTGTTGCCTATATATTGTGCTAAATTGGGTCGCAGCCCGTGCACTCTTCATGATCTCTCATATATTTACTGTATCATAACTTAAGGAAGAAGCCTTTGTTTTACCTAGATATGGCTTTAAATATGCCCCAATTAGCCGTTATTAACCAAATGCTTTTTATTGTGAAATTGGAAGGTTATTAATATTTTTTTTATTAAAGCATAAATGAAAAGAAAATTTTTTGGAAGATAAATGTTGCAGAATTTAAATACTGCAATAATAACCATAAGATAATAAAGATTCTTCCTAGTTTGTAAGATACATCACATGTTTACAATTTTGCTAGAGGTTTAAGGCATAGTAACTGTTGTCTTTGATAAACAAAGTGTTCTCAGTTGTGTTGCAGAAAACATGGGTTTGAAAATTTATTTAAATTTTTTGGGTTAGTACTACTTGCTTTGTTATAGCCATTTCATTCTTAAAATATGATAAATATGTCTTATCATTATGCCCCATACTTAAAACTCGCATGTGAGTTTTAATAGAAGAAAATATATTATATATGCCAAGTCAAGATGGCTACATATTGTGAAGATAATATTCATCTATTTAGCAAAATGTATAAATGTTAAAAACGTTTTGAAATGACAACAGTTGAAGGGAGTGCTATGCTTGAACTGTTTGGTAACCCTACATATGTAGTAGAAGTGTTTGTCCAACAGTTTGCAGTTCTTGAAACAAGTATGTTTGTAGTTGCACAAATCATATTGCTTTCCACAGAATAAAAAAGTTTGCCAATGGGAAATTTTGTGTCAAAGAATGCAGTAAAATCAAGGGCTGGTTGTGAAGGGGTATCATCATGCTGAAAAATGCACTAACTGTACTTGAATAAACTTTGACATAAGTAATAATGGCAACCGTTTCAAAAGGTCATCTTGTTCAATAACCGGGGGGGGGGGGGGGGGGGGGGGGGGGGGGACAGTATCAAGACAGGTTGAATTTCTCATTATGCATACTCAAGTGTAATGCTACAGTTTGCCTGGGATACTGTGGAAGTATAATCAGTGGGGAGGGTTGGCATGTCATTGACTTTTCTAACCCATCAAGGGGGGCTCGGTGGTGTAGTGGTTAGAGTTCTCGCCTCCAACCTCTGTGGCCGCCGGTTCGAATCTCGGGCCGGGTGCTTCATGTTGGAAAGTTGGTAGTTACTTGCCGATGCCCGGTGGTTTACAGTGCAGTGTGCACTGGTTTCCTCCACCCGTAAACTACCCGTCGCAATATGACCCTGGCTGTTGAACGCGACGTAAAACAACAAATAAATCTAAAAATCTAACCCATCAAGTGTTGATTATGGTACATTAAAAGTGTGTGAGGTTAGGAATGGGAAATCGTATGAGACGCGTGGATCTCTCAAGAGAGCTGGGTTGTAGTTTGAGCTAATGAAAAATCTCACAAAGATGACTAGTGTGAGCTGTCAGGTTGTAAGTATACAGTGGTTAAGGTTTAGGTTTAGAAAACACTGTATTGTTGCAGGTCTGTTGTTGATACCTAGTATAAAGAAACTGTATTAAAATGAAAGTGAAAAATAGTCTGGCAATATTTAATGGTTAAAAAAAGGCTAACTGCATTTACAGACAAAAATTGTTGGCCTTTTAAGTCCATTTTGCAAACCCATCAGTTTTGAAAAGGTTAATGTCCTGTCATAAAGGAGATATCGCAATGAGTATAAATACCAGCAATAACAATGGGAAAGATACTGGTCAAGGTGGTGAATATACAGTCGTCCATAGAGTGTTCTGTGTAGGAACATATTTTAAGACCCATCAGGTGTTGATTAAACTACAATATAAACAGTTGTTTTCTTTTGGAAAAACAGTGGTCAAGGTGGTGAATAGACATCAACAGTGTATTTCGTGCAAGAACAATCAGGTGTTGATTGAACAGAGATAAAAATATCTGAAGTTTTCAGGAAAATACTGTTTGAAGCAGTGAATTGATTGACATCAGTATTGTGTTCAGGAACATGCAAGTCCCATCAGGCGTTGATTAAACTACAATAAAAATAGCAGAGGTATGGGGAAAATGCTGATCAAGGCACTAAATTCACAGATCTCAGTTGTAGTGTGTTCTTAGTCTGGCCTTCCAGGCTGTCTGAACCATAATGCAAGCGTGAAATATTTTTGCCATAATGCACACTGTATCAGAGGCCTTTCTAGTCTGGGAGACATCTCCCCAGCAAGCTAGACCAAGTAAATATATGAAAACATTATGACAGATACTTCTAATGCAGCCAGTGTAGTGTCTATATTATATAAACGCCTGTGGCAAAGCTAGTGTGTTCTGTGCAGAATATGCAAGACCCATCAAGTGTTGATTAAACTATCATAAAATAGTTGAGGTTGTGGCAGAAATACTGATCAAAGTGAGGACATCAGCTGTGTGTTCTATGCAGTAACATGTAAGACCCATCAGGTGGTGATTAAACTATCATAAAATACTTGAGGTTATGGCAGACACACTGATCAAGGTGAGAACAGACATCAGCTGTGTGTTCTATGCAGTAACATGTAAGACCCATCAGGTGCTGAATAAATTAAGATAAAAAATAGAAGTTTTGAGCAAAACTACTGATCAAGGCAGTGAATACTCACATAGCAATAGGATTGTTCTGTTTAGAAATTTTAAAACCCATCAAGTGTTGACTGAAGTACAAGAAAAGTAGATTAAGGATGTTTAGTATGAGCAAACACGGTCTTGGTGTAGGTATGGTAGTTTTGAGATTCTGTTTAATTTCAAGGTAATGAAGTATTTGAGATTCTGTTGAACATCAAGGTAATTGGACCTGAGTCACAAATTGCAGGTGAATGTGAATAACACATAGGTATTAGACAATACAGTTTCAGTGAAAGTAAGTGTTGAGTACACTCAGCAAGGTGTTTGTCATGTCTTACATATGGTCATATACAGTGGAGAGTGCTTGCTCATGTCCAAATTGAGATGAAGAAAAAGTTTCCAATGAACCAGTGTGCAGTTGTAGTTGTACACGAAATACATTGATCAGAAGTACAAGTGAACTAATAGAATATTCCTTTCTCGGCCACTGTGGACAGATCAGATTGGGCAAAGGTAATGTTCAGTTGCCAGACCAAAAACTGAGTTCACGGAAGTATTTGGGAACAATTAATAAAAGATTGCATGCTAAAGTCAGATTCTCCAAAGGGTCAAAATATGATGGAGGGCTCAAGTTTTTAAAACATAGAAGTCAAAAGCTAAAATTGCAAATATAAATGTTGTTCAAAAATGTGTTCAGTCAAAATACAATTCCAATGAAAGTTTTTTAACTGCAAGGGATCAGAGCATCGATAAACAATTGACTCCACAATATTAACCAGTTAGTTTAAGGTTAGTACCCAACCTAATTCACCTATTCCTAACTGTTAGTACTTGTTAATAATGGGGGTTAGTAAGCTCAACCCAACCAACTCAACTACTATCAAGTCCTACCATCCCCTGTTAATATTATGGATCCAACAGAATATTCCAGCTGTGCAGAACCCTTGATACTTGGTATTGATCAAATATGACTAGAGATAAAGTTGACAGATGTGAATGCTTTGAAAATACCATGCATGCCAAGATCAGTTGCCAAAAGTGCTCATGGTTGTAAAACTCAAGTGTCACTTGAGTATCAAGTGAATGCTTTAGAAAGAGATATGAAAAGGTCTCAGGGATTAGGTCGATACCCTGTTGATTATTCAGAAAAATAGAAAATATCTGGGTGGTAGAAGTATACCAAATTTCAGATGGTCAGGGTGAAGGTTGCAAGAAGTGTTGTCTCAACTAAAACTTTTACAAACAGCAATTTTGCAACAAATAATGGAAGTGTGTAAAAGCCTTGCCAGAATAATGGCTATAAATATTGTGCAAAATACAAAATCACAAGGCTGAAAGGAGTTTGGGCTACTGGCACGAGCACAAAGCCATCAGAGACACGAGTAGTGCACTTAAGTAGTCACACATCCCAATACCAATGTAGACCATTGCTGCTTAACTTCTGTAAAAGACAGTGGTTGTGGCCATGCCAAAACTTCTGTATAAGAGAGAGTCATTGTGGGAACACCACAATTAGTCTGGAAACCAAAAAAAAAAAAAGAAAAGAAAAGTGATTTCTAGAAGTGCAAGCCTCACTAGAGCTTGTGCTTGAAAACAGATGTAAAGTGAGGGTGATAAAAACTAGAGCGTTTGCACCATCTTTTCATCACAAGTTTGGCCAAATGGGTATTAGATTTGTGAGTCAGTTTTGATCATTAAAGTTTCAGCATGCTAGACTTAGAGTGCAAGAGAGCACATCACACTGGCAAAGATCAGAAGAATAAAGTCAGATTTGAGGTGCTGTGTTCTAATTTGATGTAAACCAGACAAGGTATTAAACGATTTGTGTAGGGAAGTTTCCAATGGTTCAGTTAATTCCTTGCTAGTGAGAAAAAGAAACAAGATATGTGGGTAACACTGGAATACCAATGATTCAGGTGGTCAGCATGAGGGCCACATTGAGTGTTGCTTCAGCTCAAGCTAATGTATCAAAAATCGGTTACAACTCAATCAAAAGATCACAAATTAATCGGTGGATCCATTTTCCAGGACCGTGTCATTAGCACTCCAATTACAAGGAGTAGTTGTAAGAAGTAAATACCATATGTTGAAAGGTTATGTAAATCAAGGGTATTGCTGTTTACCTTGCAGAAACGTTTATGTAACTAGTTTTGATGATGTACGTTTAGAGTTGTTTCACCACAACAGAAAGAAGCGTTTTACCTTCAACTGTGTCATGTAATTTTGAAAATGTGTAGGCCTACTGATAATTCACCAGAAATACCTTTGTAAAAATCAAATAAGTTCAAAGTAAATTATAAAAGCTTTAAAGTACCAAAAAGTGAAAGTACTACTCAATGATTCTGAATAATGTTTAAGACCCCACCCTTCCCCATTCCACACTCCCAATAGTTTATTTAAATTTATTTAAATCTTTTTTCAGAAATAAGTCAATAGTTAATGTAAAGCAATGATTTTGATTAGATACAAATTCTGTTTACATCAAGAATATTGTAGCTATTCTATAGTCATACTATTAGAAGTACAATCTACCTCATATTAAATTTAATATGTACATCGCCTCAAACAGAACACATTTTATCAGAAACTTTGATTATATTGAATTCGATTCAATATGATTTTGTAACAGCAGACATTTTGATTTTGGGTTTAACTAAAACAGTGTATCTAGTTAGTCCTGACTCTGCATTGCAAAACACTAAATGTAAAAAATTACTACATTATGGTGAATTAGTTTCAATCAGTTTATATATTAAGGTTTTATGTTACTTACAAAACGTTGTAGGATTTGAATTGGCTAATTTGTTAACACTCTGCAGTGAAACACACTGGAAGTCAAAAATCTCGCATATCAAAAATGAAAACATTGTCAATTCTATTGCTGCATATCAAGCAGTACAAAGGACAATTTTTAAAACAAAATTAATTAAAACATACTTCTTATCATGGGTAATCACATGTATTTTAGTTATAAACTCAATCAATTATCACAATTGTAATTATATAACAATTTAATAAATGTTAAATTTAGAAGAAATTTAAGAAAAAAGATTATAAAACTCTGACCATATATTTTGAACTGACATCCACAGGTAAGTGATACCAGTCCCTTTAACCTTTCACAGGATTTACTTTACCATAATTATACACCTTAACTTTGTAGGCTTAACTTTGTAGCCTTCAAAGAAATAAACTTAGACCTAAAATGTAATATTTGTACTATTTACTCAAATAGTCCAAGTTGAGTTTTCCTGTCATTTCAACAGCTAAAGTCATATCAGAACAAGTCCTCAGTGGGCCCCACATGTTGTATGAGTTGGATTCAAACCCGCAACCCCAAGTGAGAGGTGAGTTGATATCAGACTTGTTGACCACCAGGTCACCGATGTCTCATTGTGTGCAAAAGTCACCTCCGATAAATAATAGAGTGAGATACCATCTGTGGTCTGATGACCAGGTCAGATATATGTTGAGTTCAGGACCCTAGTTGTTTACACGGAGTATCATTGGAAGTGCAGGATATGTATATGTTATCTGAATCGCAATGTACGCTAGTAGCGTGGTAATGCACAACAATGTGCACTTGTACTGTAATTGACATTCCCATTTGCATGATGAATTAGGTTAGCCATTGTGTCACCCATTGTAAGAGTATAGAACACATGTTTTACAAGAAAGAAGGGCTATTCAGTGCTAACTTCTGCTCAAGATAATTTACCCCAAGACAGCAAAGTGATTTAATACTAACTTGTTGACCAATCTGTTACTCAGGGCTATTACTGTTTACTCAAGCTTAACATTTTACTGCAGTATTGGGGTAGAATGAAATGCAGCATCAAAAGTGCATGAATTTGTGTCACATTCAGCCACAAATGAAGTTGTACTTGTGCAATGTGCACTTGCTCAGTAACTGATATACCAACCGACATTCATATTTGCATCACAAATTCAGCTAACTGCTGTGTAGTCCATTGTAAGATTATGGAACACATATTTAGTAACAAGAAAGAAGAATGCAGAATGTTTTCATGGGGAATGTTATCACATTTGGTAATATAAAGAATAGGATTTCCATATTGTGTTGATATCTTATCGGTAACTCTCTAGTCGATAAACTTCGCAAATTCTTCTCAGGGAATGTTCATACTATTGACTATGCCATGAATAGGATTATTTACCCCTCTAGGTTTATTTTGATTGTTTGCTCTTCAGCTCATCTACTTGGTGACACTATCAGCCCTAACTGAGTTGGTAAGCCAGGACATTATCAACAGGTCAACTTTTGGTGTTTTGGTACAATGAAACATAGCTTCAAAAACTCATGAATTTATGTCAATAATTTCAACAATACGTGAAATTGCACAATTTCCAAACTTACTATAGCCAGCGAATTTGGACAGTTTCTATTAGATAAAACTTGACATTTCAAAATGATAAAAAAACAATGTTAAACCAAAAAAACTACATGCCAACAGGAAGATCTTCATTCATTAAGGTACAAATGTGGTAGCTGAATACCACAAATGGTGGAATTGTTTATGTCCATTCAGTTCCCACTTCAGTACTTTGTCCTTTAAGAGACAATGCCAGGCATAATAATAAGTATATTAAGCCTACCTTGGTATAAAGATCAAAATAATTCAGTGTGCAGTATGGAAAACATTTTTGAAAATGCTGAGTATACTGAAAGAAGAGAAACTTGTAATGGAAAACAAAGAAAATGCAAACTGAAAATATCAGAACACCCCCACCTTCCCAACCTTCCTAACCTACCACCACAGTACCAGCCCTAAAACCCAAACCAACCCCCTGTGAAAATATCTTACAGAGTTTCTCATCTTTATTCACACTGATATTATTCTGAGATTATCAAATATGACAAATTCATAAGACTACACAGTATCTGAAGTGGGAATGTTGAGAACCTTTAGTTTTCTCCAAGGGATACTTGTATATACTGAGAATTTTTATTATTTTCCCCCCTCAACTGAAACCAGAGAAGTGTAATGTAAGGAAAGGCAAAGCAACATTTCCCATACTTTTGCTGGAATAAAATTTCTTTCAACTGGTGTTGAGGTGAATCCCTTAACTAGCAGATTCTAGACTGCATGAAACCAATGTTCCAAAATCATAGGTGGTAAATAATGTGACAGAAACTGCTGCCAACCCAGTATCTTGACAAAGATGACTTGGGAAATACTACACTGTGCACAGTGAGAATTGCTGAGATTGTATTGTATACAATTGTTTATACTCTGCACATCATCTCACTTACTGTAGGATTCGGAGTGCTATTTCACTCATTCTGACTAGGAAGCACAGCCCTAGCTCTCTTGTGACTGACATTCCCAAAATCAAATGGAACTTCAGAGGACACTGATAAATTGTGCATCTAGGGGCAAGGGTTGAAATCCCTTTAATCTAAAGGATCCCATAGCCTTGATAATCCAAATGAATGAAGTATGTTGTTCTGAAAGAGTACAGATGTTGACTTTGGTTTTGGCTTGACACTAGTTTGTACATTTTAAAATTTCAAGTTTTAATGGACAGAAACTACCTAAATTCACCAACTATGGAAATGTTGGTTTTTGTGCAATTTCATGTGTTGCTGAGTTAAATGACATAAATGCATGAGTCTTTGAATCTATGTTTCTTTGTACCAAAACTCCAAATGTTGACTTGTTAACAATGTTCGACTTAACAATTCCGCCAGGGTGTTGATAATGTTACCAAGTAGATTGACTGAAGAGCAAGCAATCAAAGAACCTAAAGGCAGAATAAAGAATCCTATTCATGGAATAATCAACAGTAAGAGCTTTCTTTGAGAAGAAAATGTCAAGTTTATCAACCAAAGAGTAACCGCTAGGATATCGACACAATACAGAAACCCCATTCTTCATATGACCTACAGTGGTAACTTTCCTCAAGAAGAAATTACACATTTTTCTTTCTTGTTGCCAGAAAATGTGTTCCATGATCGTACAATGGGCTACATAGTAGCTGACTGAATTTGGAATGCAAATGGGAATGACAGTGGGTATGTCAGTTACTGGACAAGTGCACATTGTAAAAGTGCAACTGCATTTGCTGCTGAGGTTGATATAAATTCATACACTTTTAATGCTATATTTCGTTCAACCACCCATCTTTTGGAAAAATGTTAAGCTTGAGTAAACAGCAATAACTTGAGTAACTGAGTGGTAAACAAGTTTCGTATTTAATCACTTTGCTACCTTGTGGTAAATTATCTCCAGGAGAAGTTACACTGAATAGCCCTTCTTTCTTATTGTCAAAAATGTGTTCTACAATCCTACAGTGGGAGACAAAATAGCTAACTGAATTCAAAATGCAAATAGGAATATCCATTACAAACAAGCGTACATTGTTGTGCATTACTGTACTACTAGAGTACATTGTGATTTAAACTGTATACACATCTTACACTTATTTGAATCATACTTTTTGTAAACAACGGTCCTGAACTTCACATACATTTGACCTACTTGTCAGAACACTGATGCTACCTCCCTCTATGATGTTACCTAAGGTAGCCTTTACATACGACTTGAGACCTTGATGGTCTAGTGGTTAACAAGTTTGGCATTTACTCACCTGTCACCTGGAGTTGTGGGTTTGAATCCATCTCATGGAAACACGGGTGCAGTGAGGGAATGTTCTGGTATAACCTTGACTGTTGAAATGTACACTAAACCTCAACTTTAAGTCTTTAACCTTCACATGCAGCTCATGATATCATCAGTCCAACTGCCAAATGCTCAACTACCACAATCTACAAATAAAAAGAAACCAATTAACTAAATTTATAGTAACAATAAGTGTGGGAATCCTATATCAATGGTTCATTATAACTTCTTTATAATTAAATCATCAATAGGTAAACCTTGGGAAGATTTGTTTGGAGATATTTTTATGAAATATGTCAAGGCTTTTAAAACATGTTTATCTAATATCCATGATATTATGCAGAAATGTAACACCAAATTTATGTGTTTGATGAGTCTGTAGTTTTGATTTAATTGCATCCTTCAAATAAAATAATCTGTATTTCACAGAAATATAAAGCAATATGAAAGGCCAAAGTAAATTATTAATGATGAAATTGCATTTTAATCTCTACACCAGACTACACTCTACTCTTTAAATATGGAGCAAACACATCCAAATGTAGATTTGACAAAATAAATGTTACAGCTTTGACCTAGGATTTTTACACATGCCTTTTGTTTAACCTGATGTTAATTGTGCCAACATATTTTAAAATTTGGGTGAAAGGCATCCAGTCCTTAAATTTAAATCACAAATGCATTTAATTAAAACATGCAAAAAATAGAACAGTTACTATTCTTCTCACACAAGTAATATACCTCACCTTTTAAATATAGCAAAACCTGTTGCACCAGCCATTATGTTTAATTGTTTAGTATATATCGCAATAAAAATTTAAAAAAATTAAAATTTTGTGACATTACAATAAAAACTTACACAATTCAGTTAATTCATTAAATTAAAAGAAAAATATTTAAACAATTCAGTTAATTTATTCAATTTTAACTGACAAAGTTGGGCTTTTACATCCGTAAATTTCCACAGCTAGGGTCAAAATTGGGACAGGCCTTCAGAATTGCCACTTATGGGAACAAATTATTTATAATAATAAATTAAATATAATGCAGGTTAAAGAAAGTTGATAAAATAAATTTAATAAAGTAAAAATTTAAGTAAAATTTTATTCAAGTTTTCATAGTCCTGAACAGTTAATTATAGATAATTATAGAATTCTAGTTCTAAATTAATCTAAAAACTTATTCTCCAAAATTTAAGTAACATTGTTCACATGAATAAATTTTGAAAAAAGAGGAAGCTGCAAGAAATCATTGATCAAATACTGGACTAAAACACAATTTTTAAGTCTTTACTTTGTGGGGTTTTTGATTCATTAAATGAGTGTGTTTTATAATTAAGAGTCTTGATTTTACATTCTCAGCAAAAGAAATCAGAAGAGAATCATTAAAAAACAGTGCACCAAGGGATGACCTTGCACTAGGTCTTATTAAATACCATCTATTTATTTAAATATTAGTTCAACCTGACATATATTCTATTCATCAAACATTTCTACAAAAACCTAAAATTTTGCTACTACAGTATACCGTTATTCATTAGTTGTTGAATAAACAGAGGTTCTGTTTTGTAGTAACTTCATTGTTAAAAAGTCAGCTAAATCATACATAATAATAAAACTTTAACTCACCTCAGTAACGTATAATGTACATCCCATTCAGTAAAATATCATGTAATAATGGGCTTCTTATTTACACCATATACAACACTACTAGTGAAAAACTGAGTAACCTCACATGGAAACTTACATGTATAACAACTGAATGAACAATTAAAGATGGCTGCCAGTGGGGTAGCTTATATAGCCAAGACACACCCCCACCTGTCAACCAATAAGATTGCTTAGATTTTCCCTCCAAAAAATCTAACCTTCACCATTACTAGTTTGTTTACTATTGTAATAGTGACACCAAATCTCAGTGTCCATTGGCAAATTGACTGAGCAATATGTCACACATGTTTCAGAGGAACTTTGACTGGATAGTATCTTAGTCTTTCTGAAGTCTTCATAATGGATAATCTTTGGCATATGCCAGTGTTAGGGTTTTTATGTCACTTTCAACACCTGTTGGGATGTTTTTATTATGATATTATGAGAAGTACACATACACATAGTGTTTAGGAAAGTAAATTTGCCATTTTCGAGAACAAAGTATGTTTAAAGTTGTATGGACTTGGATCTGTGTGAATGCATAAAACGCACCACATGGCATTGTAATGAAGACTTTCATTTGAAACACTGCATGAATAAGATTTTTTTGTAGATTTTCTGTTCCTGTATAAAATAGGACCACCCTTAATTAACACTTCTCAGCTAATTTTAGAAAGGGTTATGTTTAATGAAATGAGGCTTACTGCAGAGTTTGTGCACATTTTAGCCTGGGAAAGACCAGGTCTGTTTAGTTTGAAGCAATGCATGGTTTGTATGACTGATCAGAAAAGGTTACAAATGTTGAATGGGAGTTTGAAAAAAAGTTTTTCAGTATCCAGTCAGTTGTGACCATGGTGTATACCTAAGATTAAAAGGGGTACGTCAATTTTGCCCCCAGCAATTTCGCCCCAAGCAATTTCGCCCCCAAAATATTTTAGGCATCAATTTCGCCCCCCAGCAATTTTGCCTCCATTATAAAGTAGGACATTTTGCCCCCAAAATATATTTTTTTCTGACATGCATATTTATTAAGACACAGAGTGACAGTATATACGACTCAACAAATAAACACTGGCTGTTGAACGGGACGTAAAACCCCAACTTTGACCTTTGTCAACAAATAAACAAATGAAATAAACAATTAAAAGTGAAAATATACATTTTATTAACACATATAAAACATGTACACAATTATTATTTCAATGCAAAGTAGTCAGACTAAATTAACAACATCAACTTTAAACTCAATACAATTTGGTTAGCACTATACTAATATATAATTGATCCAGTCAAATAAAAGTCAAAAGGTCCATTTTATTACTATTGACAACTATTTAACAACATTAATCTTTAGTAATTTGTACAGGTGTGAATTAATCTATACTCGGGCTTTTTAAATCTTGCTACTAACACTAACCAGAGCACACTTGAAAAGGAATTCGGTCCAGGAATTCTGAATAATGTGTCCTGTAGGGTGCCTTATAAAACTCGGAGCTCCGGAGGTGCGGTCGGAGGGGTGCGGTGGGGGTGTGGTGGGGTGCGGTAAAATATTTGTACAATATTTGTAGAAGTACCGGCATTTTATATTTTATTTCGTTTAAATATTTCGTGAAGGCAGTAAAATACTGCTGGATTATATATTTGTAAAATATTGTTAGAAACCCCATCGTAGCCTCACGTTTGCAGCACTCTGTGGGTGTACAAGTACCAGCATTTTATATTTTATTTGTTTTAAATATTTCGTGAAGGCAGTAGGTGCGGTGACAGTAAAATATTGCTGGATTATATATTTGTAAAAGATTGTTGGAAACCCCATCGTAGCCTCACATTTTCAGCACTCTGTGGGTGTACAAGTACCAGCATTTGATAAAACACACAGCCAAGCAGAGGAGGGGTGCGGTAAAAAAGGTGCGGTAGAGGTGCGGCTCCGAGTAAAGCTCCAACTCCAGCTCCAACTCCGAGTTTTATAACGGGCCGTCCTGTAGTGTTAATCCCAATTACAATTTCAAGTGTTCCCATTTCAAAGATGGAATTAATTACAATTACACTTTTGTTTTCTTTTCCTACACACTTTGCTTTTGTGTAGTAAAAAGAATAATGGCCAAACTGTTCTTTGATTGAAAAGAAAAGTTCAAAGACAGTGGAGCTACACCTAATATAAAAAATATAACATAAAGAAGCCACATGTAATATAAGTCAAAGGGTTTCACTTAATAATAGTCTTCCTTTGCTTGGAGAGGATAGAAGGTTGTGAAGCCACATCTGATAAAATTCACAGGTCATCACTTCATAATATTTTTGCTTTGATGCACAAGGCAAGTCAATGTATATGTTACAGTAAAGTTGTGTAACCAGTAATTTCGCGAAATTACTGAATGTTTTAGGAATTTCGCGAAATTCCTGATTTGGTCAGTAATTTCGCGAAATAACTAAAATTTTCAGTAATTTCGCGAAATTCCTGAAATCTCTGCTAATATTTTACACAGCTTTACTGATGAGCATTCAGTAAATTTGTAAAATATTGGAAATGCATTTTAAGGTTATTTATATGAAGAATTATGAAAAACTTAACTATGTTATAAGCTAAAATTGACTTTTAAAATATAATTACTTAATGTGCATCTAGAAATTTAGAAACTGATGTACTTTTTGTTTGTAATAATAATAGTTTTAGTCAACATTTAATGTGATACCTTTACATGGGTTTATTTAAGTACTTTCTTAATTGGTCTTGATATTGAAATTAATCTTAAATTTGTTAACAAGTATTATCATGAAATTTATTATCAATTATAATACATATTAATACATATAATCACACATATACTTTGCACAAGCACAAAGCTTTGTTTCCATAAGCATATCAACTTTAACTTGGAAAGAATGGAAATATTTGATTGATATGCTGTTACTTTTTGACTGTATGACTATTTGGTGTATATACTGGGGTTCAATATATTCATGATTTAGACACAGACCTCTACAGAATCGCCATCAAAGCAGGAGTCGTGAAGGAAAGCTATTCACGCAACCAGTTTGATTATTGCCATGAGAGATTAATATAAAATATTATTGAATAAATTAACTGTATACCAAACTATTGTACCATTGTAGTTGGAGAGTGTTTAATAAATTTTCGTAAGATATAGAATATAAAGTTCTTTGATACTACTGTACTTTCATACTATTGATGTTATTTGTTATGCAAACAAAATAAATGAAAATCTGGTGAAATAAAAATCTAAAAAGTATTCTTTTAATCTGCATATAATATTTAGGAATTTCATGAAATTCCTGCTCGAATATTTCAGTAATTTCGCGAAATTACTGAAAATTTCAGTTATTTCGCGAAATTACTGACCAAATCAGGAATTTCGCGAAATTCCTAAAATATTCAGTAATTTCACGAAATTACTGGTTACACAACTTTACTGTAACATATGTTATACACATCTGATAATGCTAATCCCAAAGCCTAACATAAGAAGCCATTCCTTTAGATTCACTTCTTTGTGATTTAACTTAGTAAGGTGTTATGCATCACAATTACCTAATTTGTCAATTTAAAATTTAAAAAATAAACCAACATCCTGTCCATTTTAAGTCAAAAAAATTTTGGGGCGAAATGTCCTACTTTAAAATGGGGGCAAAATTGCTGGGGGCAAAATTGATGCCCAAATTATTTTAGTGGCAAAACTGATTGGGGCGAAATTGCTGGGGGCGAAATTGAAGTAAACCGATTAAAAGTGTGTTGATCAATTCAAGTAGAGTATTTTACGTAGCAATGTTGAACCTTCACGAAACAAACAAAATAAATTCTACAATGTTTGGCAATTCCTGCACTTTGACAGTCACTTCTTCCACAAACTACAACTTCTATACCTTAAATGATAGCTGCAACATCATAAAAATAAAAATGTAAAAGCATCAAACAACAAATTTGTTTATCTTAAAAAACTCTTAAATAATTTATGTACTTTAAACAGTTTATTTATTTAGCCATTGTTTGGCAGTTTGTGTTTTATTGAAATAACTAGTCTGCTTGAGATACTGAAAAGGTTAGGATGTCTAAATTTTTATAAGAAATTTTGTGCAGATAGCAGAGGCTGTTAATTAGAAGAGGTATTTACCCAATGACACATATATGCAAAGGTCAAAGTTTGGGTTTTACATCTTCTTCAACAGCCATGGACAACTACATGCAGGTTAAACTCTAAAATTAATTATTTTCAATTTTATATTTGTACCTTGTTGTTCCAAAATAACATTATCTTCTATCTTGTTAAATAGTTCTTACAAATCTTGTAAAGCAGGACATTTTTCATGCCATTTGGTTTTTACCCTACAGCCCTTAAGGGCTGTCGGGGTATTGTTTTCACCCATGGTGTCTGTATGGGCATTCGGGTGGGTGGTCGGGCACAGGAAAAAGTTTGTCCGGGCTGTATCTCAGAAACCGTAAGGTGTAGGAAGTTGATACTTGGTAGGGACAGTGGTTAGGGGGTGTAGGTGTGCAATGTCATGATGTGATCTTGATTTGACCTTTGACCTTGCTGCAGTGACCTTGAGTTTGAAAATCTTGTCCGGGTTATATCTTGGCAACCGTAAGGTGTAGGAAGTTGATACTTGGTAGGGACATTAGTTAGGGGTTGTAGGTGTGCATTGTCATGGTATGACCTTGTTTGACCTTTCCGTAGTGACCATGACCTATAAAATCTTGTCCAGGTTACATCTCGGGAATGGTAAGGTGTAGGAAGTTGATACTTGGTAAGGACATTGGTTAGGGGGTGTAGGTATGCAAACGTCATGGTATGACCTTGAATTGACCTGTGATCTTGCCGTAATGACCTTGACCTTTTAAATCTTTTCTGAGCTATATCTTGGAAACCGTAAGGTTTAGGAAGTTGATACTCGGTAGGGGCATTGGCTGGAGGTTCTAGATTTGCAAAGTCATGGTATGACCTTGATTTGACCTTTGACCTTGCCATAGTGACCTTTACCTAAAATAGCTTGTCTGGGCTATGTCTCGGAAACCGTAAAGTGTAGGAAATTGATACTTGGTAGTGCCATTGGTTGGTGGTTGTAGGTGTGCAACGTCATGGTGTGTGTTGATCTGACCTTTGGTCTTGCCTTAGTGACCTTGACCTTTAAACATTTTGTCTTGGCTATATCTCTGAAACCGTAAATGTAGGAAGTTGATATTTGGTTGGGATATTGCTAAGGGATTGTAGGTGTGCAACATCATGGTTTGATTTTGACTTGACCTTTGAACTGGTCATAGTGACGATGAGTTTTAAAATCTTGTCTGGGCTATTTCTTGGATTTCGTAAGGTGTAGAAGGTTTACACTTGTTAGAGACATTGGGTACCAATACTAATTGTTATATTTGGATAGAAAGTTTTATTTTGCTTGTTTTTGTATCAAATTTAATGGAAATAATGCCAAATATGTTGAATGCGAGTTCCTCTAGTGGTGATCCAGTCTTGAAGTGACAACATTAGTTTGCCTTTGGAAACACAGGTTGTACTTTCTATTACTCACAGACAGTAGATAAGACATGTTATAGAACATACCCATTCCTGACATTGCTCTGATCATGCTTTGAAATGTTTGTCTTTTTAAATTTTTTATTATGTACGATGGTGTAATATTATGAAGAGTCATACCTCATTTTAACATTTTATCTTTGGTTAGCTTGCCAGATAGGGGATTATAAACTGCCCTTTGTGTTTGAGTGTGTGCATGTGGCAATAAATGCATGCCTGTCCCATAGTTTTCTCTGAAGTAAAGGGCTATGGGGTCTTGATGGTATGTTTTTCTTACTTTAGTGTCTTATGTCATCCATTATTTTATGCTTTTGCGGACCTAGGGCTATAGAGGAGTAATAACCCTTGTAGATATTTTGAGTAATTTGCTTATAACTCCAAGTGGCCTGCATTTACAGAATTTCACTAAAAGGTGAATCTCAATAGCTGCTTGAGTAAAACACGTTTTCTGTTTTCAACAGTGAGCCAAGTAAATGGCTTTTACCTTTACAACTGTTATAATTACAAAATACTGTTCAGTTATTTTTCGTGAAATATATTGTGATGAAGTTTCAGAGCTGTTGCTACCAAGATGAGTAATATGATATTTTGATCAAATTTTATGAAATTTTCAGTGCTATATTTCCAAAGCTAATCAAGTAATAGCTATTTTGATAGTTCACCTTTGTGTAAGTCACTTATAACTGGAAAAGTTTTGGGTTGAAAGCATTTTTGTGAAAGGTCCTGTTCACCTACATTTTGATGGACTGTCTCACAGTAATCATTCATAATGGAGGTTGTGTACAAAATAGATTACTGGTATCTACTTTGTTGACATAGGATATTTACAAGGTCACTTGAGCTTTGCTAAATGTACTCAAAATGACACATTTTTACCCCACAACCTTTAAGGGCTGTGAGGGTAGTTTTCACCCATATTGTCTGGATGGATGGTTGGGCAAGTGGGGAAAAGGTTGTCCAAGCTGTATCTCAGTTACTCAGAAACACTGAGGTGTAAGATGTTAATACTTGGTAGGGGCATTGAACAGGGGGTGTAGGTTTACAATGTCATGGTGTAACCTGTATTTGACCTCAACATAGTGAACTTTAGTTTGAAAATCTTGTCCTGGCTAGATCTCAGAAACCATAAGTTGTAGAAGGTGGGTGCTTGGTAGGGACATTGGTAAGGGGTGTAAGATTTATGTCGCAGTGTGACAATGATTTGACTTTTGACCCTGCTGTGGTAACCTTGACCTATAAAATCTTTTTCAGGCTGCATCTAGGAAACTGCGAGGTGTAGGAAGTTGATACTTCTTAGGGACATTATTTAAGGGCTGTAGGTGTGGAACATAATGATATCGCCTTGATTTGACCTTTGACCTTACCCTTTAAAATTTTGTCTGGGCTATATCTTCGAAATTGTTAAGCATGGGAAGTTTATTCTTGGATGGGTCATTGGTTGGGGAGTGTAGGTACAGTAAATCATGGTATGTTTATTTATTTATTTGGGGTTTTACATCACTTTCAACACTGTACAGGTCATATCACGACGGGTAGTTGGAAGGGCAGAAGAAACCAGTACATACAGTTCGTTAGGGTTCTGTACTGTAAACTGCTGACCAACGGCAAGCAACTACCAGCTTTCCCACTTGAGGCCGTGCCGGGAATAGAACCCCGGCCTCAGAGGTGGGAGGCAAGAGTGTTACCACTCTGCCACCGTGGCCCCTTAAATCATGGTAGGACCTTTTACCTTGCCTCTGCCAGAGTTTTGTCATTTTTGGAGGTTCAGATTCACCTATAAAGGCTATCTTGAACTTACAATGCCCTGTATCTCCTTTATTATTTGTGCTAGACGTTTGGAATGTGAAGACAACTTATAGGAAACCATGTGGCCTAAATCTTTTGGTGGGGTCATATCTGACCTTGGACCGTCCTTCAAGATTAAATTTGGTCTGACGTATAGGATGCCCGATGTGAAAATAACCTACTGGAAACCATGTGACCATGGAATCGGTTTTGACCCTCCCTTCAAGGTTGAATGAGGCCTGTGATGCCCATTATGCCCTGACCAATATATTTCTTAGATTATTTTCAATCTTCCCAGGTCAGTACCAGTTGTTTGACTGTGTCACTGTTGTTGTTAATCAATGAATTAAGAGTCACTATGGTTTTTTGGTGTGTTACGTTTTTATATGTTCAGAAGTATCCATAAGTAAAAACAATTGACCCTTAAAGAGGTCAAAGTTGGGGATATAAGGTGTATCAGAACAGGCTCTCTGTGGACAGATCCACAATGTTGTCATCATCTGGACTTGAATACATGACCACAAAGGATGAAGCACAGCCAGTGAATGCCATTTTCAGACAAATTTCCCTTGGGAGGTCATAAGTGTAAGTTTGACGATGTATGCTTACATAAAGCTTTGTAAAAATGAATAACTCAAGAAATGTCCATTCCCCCACTGGAAAAAATAATGGTGAAACAAAGAAACATGCAGTTACAAGGTTTAGCCTTTATTGTACTTCTATTTATAATTACTCTCTCAAGTTTACAATGCAAAAAATACAACGTTTTGTGTGTTGATATATTGATATCATTGATGAACGTCTGTAGCAAACAATGACAAAAGCATTAGTATGAACACTGTATTGTCACTCTACAGATGACTAGAAACCAATTTGAGTGATTGTACACATTCTTACCTAAATGATATCTTTCTTAAAATCACGATATTAAATTATAGGAATGCAAGCCTCCCATGTTCAAGTATTTCTGTGGATGAAATATATTTTCTGGACAACCTCTTGCAGCCGAACTTCTATTATTTGACCTTCTATTATCCAAATGTTTGATTCTTTGAATTTATTTCTGCTCTCCAAAAGATATTTCCCTATTGGTTATAATGAAATCTTCTACTCCATGACCCTTCTATTATTTGAACACAGTTTTACTTTCCCACAACAGAGATTTTACTGTATGTAATATAACAGCATATATTGAATTGGAATCTGATAAAGAGTATTGTCTTCATGAGTTTTCCCCCCCTCCCTTCCTGAGTAAAGTTGCCAAAATATAGTACAGGATTCCTACATCAGGTTGCAAATTTTAGTCAGTGAAAAATTATTAGTTGCCCTTGCAGAAGAATATAGATATATTTTGTTTATGTAAAGAAACATGGCATACAGTTATGAAAGAAATGGCTACAGGGAAAAGAGATGGCATGCTGCTCAAATGCTTAAAACCTAAAACAAAATATGAAAAATTTAAAGAATTACCTCTTTGAATTAACTTAAACAATTTAATTTCAAGAAAAAAGAAGTTCAATAGGATTTACTAATTTTAACTTAAAATGTAAACTTCCACCACTGTGATATTCCCCTCCCCTTATTTACTGTACAGAATGGGTCATACTAACTCAGTCTGTCTGACAATTTGGGATACTGTATTAATTTATATAAACGCCCCGGGGGCAGTGGAGTTTCATTAAGGGAGGCAACTATTACAGGCACAAAACACAACTCTTGAGTCCTGTGGCAGTGGGTGATAAAGGACAGTTTACAGCCTTCTTCCTGATTGCCAGCACATATAATGGTAGGAGAAATTAAAATCAAAAATTGGAAACAAACCTTAAATCTGAAGAAATTATGAACTTTTATCTCGTGTTTTTGTAGATTTTATCATTTTAAGTCACCTGTGATCAAACCTCCCATGTTTTGTTTCAATTTCATTCGTTTCGTTTAAGTGGTAATTCGATATGGGGAAGTACTAATACACATCTTTTTCTTTCAGAATGCCGGAATCATAAAGGAACTTTACCACTCTACCTCACCAAAAACAGATTTGATGCTCACTTACAAAGTACTTATACTTCTTATCTACTTTCTAATGAAAACAAATGAAAGATATTATTCTTTATATTTAACATCTTCTGCATGAGTTTTTAACAGTTGTAACTTTGGTGTAACAAAATATTGATTCTGAAATTATTCACACCAAAAATATATTACCAAAAACACACAACAGAAAATCACATGAAGACTTAAATACAACATGTTTTTGTAGTCTACCATGTTTCCATGCTTACAAAAGAAGTGCACTTGACAAGACTATAGAACTACAGATTCTCATGAAGTCTGTTAATCTAAATTACCAGTTTGATTACCTGTGAATTTTAATCTTATATCTACACTTTTTGAATGTATCTTCTTTTTGACAAAGTTGTAAAACAAGACCAAAATATATGAATGTATCTTTGTTTTACAAATGTTTATCTCAAGTAAACCTAAAAAAATCTCCAATATTGGATTTACGGTCATTGAATAACACTCAAATACACAATGAATGAAATCTTATACAATTATGCTTACTGTTGATACAAGATTTCAAATGTCCAAAAGCAATGTCACTAAATGTTTCTCAGGTACATTAAGATCTCCAACTATTAGAATGATATCTATATTTTCTGGGTGTACTATTCTTCACACAGTAACTTCTCTCTGATTGTTTGGATAGAAGATGGACTGCACAGTGTAATGCAAAAAAAGCTAAAACAAAGCTGAACATTCTTACAACAGTCTTCAAGGCGAACAAGTAAAAAGATACCCCACCACATGAATATACACACTGTGTACAATTGTAACACTATTAAGCATACATACATTAAACCTGGGATGTACAGAACATTTACACAATGGTTTACAAGTTTAACTGATCATGTGACGGGGATTGCAAGTAACTTTGCATAAAAAAGACTCCTGTGAGTAACTTCATTTTTCAGCAAGTACAAGCACCTGTCCATATCATCTTGGAGGGCTGACACCAAAAGGGCAAAAATAAGAAATTTCAATACCTAAATTTAGATTTTTTATGGCAAACAAAAGAACTTTGGACTGATTTATCCCCATTATGCAAATTTCTATGTTGTTCATAGGTATCTGAAGACATAACAGAGCCTCATTAGATCAGCTGTATCCATAATATCTGGTAAACTACAAATGTACACACATGGTACTGTGTGTAGGAAGAACCAATTTTTAGGTCCCAACACAAGACAATGTTGTATTTTTGCAGGTATAAGTGGATGTTAGCATACATACACATGTATGCGGCTTACAACACCTGACAGCCTATTTGCGACAGACTGATTTTTCCCTTCTTCTCATTTATATTTGGTCGTTTACATGTATCAGACTCCGATTTGCGACACCCGATGTCTGATTTGCGACGGAGATTTTGTCACTCTGGGAGGGAAAAAAGCGCATGGCAAGTAAGTTTAGATGTATGTCGACTAATATTGGGAAGGTTGGAAAAAAATCAGCCGTCGGATGTCCTACAAGTCACATACATGTGTACATACACTGAGGCATAACGGAACCAAATTGTGCAGATATTACCAGTTCTAGTTATACAGAGTCTATATATTGAAATGGAAAAAAAATTGCTAAACCAAAGACCATTAAAGAGGCATCTGAGTTTGAATAGACTTGCTTACAAGTCTTTACTTTGGGATTTTTGAGACAATGGATGAGTGCATTTTGTAACAGACTGGATTTTACACCTTCCCTTCCTTCTAGAGGGAAATGCTCTGAGACAATCATAGTGTACTAAGCTAGGAGCTTGGACAAGGTCTAGAGTTAGAATAATATATTAAAGAATGATTTTATTCAGATATTATCTTGCTGTTAAAAGCACAATCCACTTTTCCTGCTCACTTTACTCTCAACTTTGTATCACAGAATTGAAGACATTCTATATACACAGAGCACTCTTGAGAGTACAAACCTCCGCCAAGGCCCAACATCTCCACTACCGCTTAGAAGTGCAATGAAGAGAAATGCTTTAAAAATACTAGGTCCAGAATTTATTTATTTATTTATTATTTAGTTAGGCTAATAAACAAACAGAATGCAATGATAACATAACCACCTTGGCGGAGGTAATAACACGAAAATATCTACATTGGTTCCACCTAAAAATTAATAAGTAAGCAGTGATCTGTGACAACAAATACCATTCATATTTTATATATTAAACAAAAACCAAGTATCTTCACATACTGTTTTGTTTCTATTCTAAACTTTGTTCCTAATACCCCCGTTCACTATACAGGCGGTATTGCCAGCGGTTACCCGAATTTGGTAAAATGTCCCGTCCTTGGATCGCTGTCTGACGTCCGCATGTGACCTTGCGAGTCGGTGGCAAACTGTCCATTACCTTGTGAGTCCCACAGTTGTTACCCAAATTTTAAAATTTCTGCCTCTGATTTTGTTACTGTGAACATGCGCCAAAAACTGCGTCCAATCAGTTGTCGATCAGATGTAGTGTGAACAACTCAGACGAAATGGAACGACCTGCAGGTGGTTCCACCACTGAGAAAAAACTTCTCACCACGAGAATACTGCCTGTAGTGTGAATGGGGTATTGCACTCAGTTGGTCCTTATAGCATCCTGAACCAAGAGAGATGTTGAGACTTGGGGTTAATTTCTACCTTATAATTATATCTAACAGAAAAAGAATAGTTTGTATTAAATGCACGAGAGAATAGCATCAAATCCTACACGCTACTATACTTTTAGCACTTTGTGTTAGAAGAAGATCTTGTACAAACTTGATCACGATATGTATTTTTCATGGCCTTTTAAACATATGTAGGAACTCCATTTTCCAAACAAACTCTGAGGGGACACAAGTTGGATTACACAAACTTAAAAGTATTTTCTTCTTATAACCCCTATCCCCACACCAAAGAAAACAAGTAATTTTTTTAATTAAAATGAATGTCAAACACTGAATCCATTCAATATATGCTTGGACAATGGAGGTTGCTACCAATAATGACTTCAATACAATTAATAAATACAATAATTTTAACTAGACACCTGAAAGATGCACTACGGCAAAAATATATATGCTACTTCTCAAGTGAAACACATAATTATCTAGTTAATTTAATAGCCTGAAACACACAGAAAGATTTGAAATACAGTAGAACCTCTATTATCTCACCTTCCCTCTTGTTTTCCAACTTTTCAATTATCCCACCTCAAATCCACTCTCCTAACTCTATTTAAGCCTGTTATTTTAGACTTTCTATCATCTATCCTATTTGTTACTCATCCAAAAGGGTTGGATAATAGTTTCTGTTGTATTACATGAAGAGTATCTTTACATATTTAAATGAGCAGACAAAATAATGATGTCAACCCATAAACAATGGTCGATACAACATAACTATGACAGAATGAAGCACAATATTGTTTTATATGTTTCAACCCACATGTTCAAAACATCCTGTGAAAAAAGATAAACTTCTTTTTATCATTAAAATACACACAATCAGAACTTGCACTTTTATTTTAAAAGCGATGAAAGTGAATAAAACCACAAAATTATGTCAAAAGTAAATATAACAGAACATCTATATATATGATAAAATACTTGGCAAATTATTCAGCTCTATAACTGAAATAATTGTAACTTTATATTCTGTTTAGTGAACACAAAAAAAGCCTACAATCTAATTGTGTAGGCCATCAGGAAACAATTTAAAATTGGGCAAAAGCATACAGAACAAAGTTCACAATGAAAAATCAAGCTTCAAATAAATAACTTCACGATACCAAAACCTTTAGACCACAGTTCAATGTGTTTTTCTTTTCTCTTCGAGTGAAAATCAGCTGCAATCATTCTTCATTCCTTTATTTCTGAAGGTTAATACATCATCTTACAATACTTTATTATTCTGTCTCTTTTGAGTGGTTTAACTTTTTTTCTCCAAGGCACAAAGCATATTGACTCGGTATGTCTCGATAAACGATCATCACTTGGGCCGTAACTGTGTGTCTCGCCATTCGAAAGATGAAATTGTATTGAGAAACCGAGTGCCAAATTGCAAACCAGGCACTTCTAAAACTACTAAAATATTGGTGCTTTCCTCAAATAACATGAATAAAAAACAATTTTCAACTAGATTCATCTGCATAATATTTGTGGTTTTTTATAGATTTTTTTCTTGATTTTTACAGATATTTGACACAGGAGCACTAAGATTTGGGTACATGTTCACTTTCCTCTCTTTATCAACACAGCAAAATAACCAATGTTTTTGTTCTGTACACATACAAATTTCACAATTGCAAGTCCAAACCACCCGATGACCAGTCTTCCAATAAAACTGATTCTCTATGTTAGGATGAAAGCCTATGTTTTCTTTCTGATAATAATAATTGAATATCTTAGAATAAACACAGTGATAACATTGAACGTGTACTAGTGCCGCACTCTGCAACGCTCCTGTCTTTGTAAGCCCAGCCCCTCCCACAATCTTATTTGACTATTTTATGTCCATTTGCAATGTAATTTTCCTTAGTTTAGAAGTTATTTCACATTTTACTGTGTGGTAATTTCTTCATTTAACTGCATCCTGCTTAATAAAGTTGGTGAACACTAAAATGTGACTACCCAGATTCATGTTATTTTTAAAAAAAATTATTGTTTTTTTTTGGGGGGGTGGGGGCAATACCTGGCTGTAAACCCCTATCCCTAACTTTTGCAAGTATTTTGTCGCATTGCCCATGTGCATTACAGAGTGCGGCGCAGGCATATTATATATATTAAATATATTACATCAAATGATAACTAATCTCTCAATGAATCTAGATACTCCCAAAGGTGATTAAAAGGCCATGTTATTTTTCCATAATTAACAAACAGTGGAATCCTTCATGATAAACCTTCTGGTGTTATTTATCCATATTTATTATTTACACAAAATGCACTAGATCACATGATTAAACTAGATTGGGCCAACTCGGCGCCAACATATCCCCAGACAGGTCATCACTCACGCCACAGGTTTTGATCGGGAATTTTTTAAAACATAATTACCCATTATTATATGAACTTCAGCACATCAATCTGCTCTGTTTATATCTCCCCAAGGAAGATGGTGTATCCCCAGACGCCGAATACATAACTCAAATTATATTTTCAATCTTCCTGCAATGATAACTCTAAACCTATTTTCAAAGTATTTAAATGATTGATGATTGAATGTCCATTCTAAAATAATAATCCCAAAAGAGCATATCTGTTTCTATATTTGTTGACAAATAAAATATTATTTTTAACTCAACTCATCATATTTTTCAATCTTCCTTCAAAGTATTTAAATGATTGATGATTCAATGTCCATTCTAAAATTCATAATCCCAAAAGCGCATATCTGTTTCTATATTTGTTCACAAATAAAATATTATTTAAAAAAAAATTATTTATATTATTATTAGAATTATTTTTAGAATTTGCAAATTGTTTTCAGTTATTCATTTCCTCTATACCTATATATGTGGTTCATATATATGCAACCTAAATATGTGACACAATCTCAGTTCTGACTCCCTTTTGTGTTATATGTAATGAAGCCCACCACCTCCCACCCCCACCCCTTCTCCACACCTCTCTCACTATTACACAAGATCTGCAACCCCATTGAGTTCTTTGTTTCTCATCTGATATCATTAAATACCTTTGTTTATTTAGTGTCACTCAATATAGCTGGAGGTCCCAGAGGTGGGTGGGGGGAATCCGGGTGGGGGGGATGTGGGTTGAGCATAAATGGTAAACAAACAATCTATATAAAAGGGGTACTCAAATACAAAAAGAATTGAGAATTTTAAGTATGTGATTATCAACTGAAATGAGTTCATAACTGTAGGAGCTGTGCCAAAATTCACTGAGGCAAGTTGAATAAAACTGGGCTAGTTGAGGGTTAAAAATCCCCTAGTTTTACTACATAAGGATATAATTTCATTAATATTGGGACTTAAAGCTCACTTAAAGTGTCCATTTTGTCTACTTCAATATGTTTCACCAGTTTCATTTTAAAAAGTGAAAAACTCAGCAAGCAGAGGTATAACACACAAAAATAAGTTCTTAAAAGACTAAGATAGCCATAACATTATTAATATTCAAAATTTAAATAGACAGGCATTTCCTTTTAAAAATTCAAAGATTTCAGCTCTATAACCCACATAGTTTGACAGTTACTGGGCTTTAAAGTGGCATAATATCCATAAATTGGGTTTCTGTGAGCATTTTACAATTGTTAAAGAGACCTTAGCAATTAAACTACAGATCTGAAACTTTTTGGGGGGACATACATAACAAACAAAAATCATATATAATACAGTTTAAGACTTGTCACACTAAGCATTTCCAAATAACAGGGCAAAATACGGAAAAAATGTCAAAAAAGGCACTTGGGCGAGTGTCTATGGCCCTCATACACAGGTTAAATGTCTACTAAAAACCTTGATTTTCGGCATATGTAAAAAGGACATAATAATGCATTCCCAGATGGGATTTCAGCTCCATCAATCACATAGTTTAACAGTTACAGGGCTTAAAGGTGGTAAAAAGTCCAAATATTGGGTCATTGTGGGCCTTTTAGAGATCTCGATGTGGCTTTCAAATTAAAGCTTCAGACTTAAAATTTGTTACATACTAAGATTACACATAGAATATGTATCTAATAAAGTTTGAAACTTCTCAGACTTACCATTTCCAAGTTACAGAGCAAAATATGTGAAAAATGTCTTAAAAGGGTCACTCAGGTGGGTGTTAAAGGTCCTCATACACAGGTTAAATGTCTACTTGAAGCCTTGATTTTTGGCACATGTAAAAAGAACATAATAATGTATTCCCAGATGAGATTTCAGCTCTATCAGTCACATAGTTTAACAGTCACTGGCCTTAAAATTGGCAAAAAGTCCAAATACTGGGTCTTTATGGGGCCTTCTAGAGACCTAAATGTGGCCTTCAAATTAAAGCTTCAGACTTAAAATTTGTCACATACTAAGATTACACATAGAATATGCATCTAATACAGTTTGAAACTTCTTAGACTTACCATTTCCAAGTTACAGGGAAAAATATGTGAAAAATGTCTAAAAATGGTCACTCGGGTGGGGATTTATGGTCCTCATACACAGGTTAAATGTCTTCTTAAAGCCTTAATTTTTGGCACATATAAAAATAACATACTAATATCTTCTCAGATAGGATTTGAGCTCTATCAGTCACATAGTTTGACAGTCACAGGGCTTAAAAGTAGCAAAAAGTCCAAATATTGGGTCTTTGGGAGCCTTTTAGAGACCTCAATTTGACCTTCAAAATTAAAGCTTCAGACTTAAAATCTGTTACATACTAAGATTACACACAGAATATATATCTAATACAGTTTGAAACTTCTCAGACTTACCATTTCCAAGTTACAGGGAAAAAGATGTGAAAAATGTCTTATAAGGGTCACTCGGGTGGGTGTTTATGGTCCTGATACACAGGTTAACTGTCTATTAAAGGCCTAAATGTTGGGGCACATATAAGAAAACACATAGATATATTCCCAGATGATATTTAACTTAGATGAGAGACATAGTTTGAAAGCTACAGTGCTTGAAAGTGGCAAAAAGTGCATAAATTGGGTCTCTGTGGGCACTTTTGAGACCTTAAGTCGACCCCTTTGGGTAAACCTACAGCCCTAAAATTTTCTACAGACAAGGATTACATATCAAAGTTATACCTAGCGCAGTTTGAGACTCATCAGAATTATCACTTCCAAATTATAGGGCAAAATATGTGTAAAGTATAGCAAAAAATCCCTAAGTGGGGGTATTTATGGGCCTCAAACACAATTTTCTCCTCAACTTAAAGTCATGAATTCGGCACATGTACTAAGAACATATTAATGTGTTGTCAGGTAAAATTTCAGCCAGCTGAGCATCATAGTTTGTGACCTACAGGGCTCTAAGTGGCCAAAAGTGCAATTTCTGACCTTAAGGTGGCCATAAGTTATTTTTTACTGGGAGTTTAAGGTCACCTTAAAATAGGGATCTTCCTTTGGGCACCCTTAACATGTGTACCAAGTTTGAAAAAAAAATATTAATTTGTTTTTGAGTTATCGCGTCCACAAGGAAATTTCTACGGCGGCGGCGTCGGCGGCGGCGCGACGGACCTGAATCCAATATATCCCCGACTTTCGTCTGGGGATATAATAAATTTGGAAAATGTCCACTCAGATGAAAGCCCATATTCTTTATCTCCTATCATAACTGATTAATCTCTTATAAACAGTAATAATAATATTGATCTGTTTATATTCATATTAAACACTAGACCATTTGAGAACCAGTCACTGCTGAGTCATCTCTCAATGGATCTGGATATTCTACACTGGGATCGAATCCCATGTTTTTTCCTTGTAAGAACATGTGGATTTCTCTAAATGAAGGTCTCTGTGTCTCGTCTGGGTTCCAACACTCGCACATGAGATCGTAGATTTCTTTGGGACAGTGCCGGGGTACCGGAAGGTACACTTGTTGCCCATTGCCATGGTAAAAGTGGGTACAGTTCTGGATAACAAGTTCATCATTCAGGTCATTAAAAGGCTGTTCTCGTGCAAAATTCAGCACTTCCCACAGTGTGACGGCAAAACTCCATACATCCGATTTGGAGGAGAATTTACCCTGAATAGAAATAGATAAAATAAGTATAGTATTTGAATAGGTAATGTTTGCACTGTTGAACTATAAAATATTAAAAATGGTTAATCTAATACCTGTGTTAAACTTAATCTACACAGAGTGACTTTAAGGTGCATAAAAACAAATTTGGAAAATTTAATAGTAATTTAAATTTTTATTAGAAATACTTACCATTTCCTAACAGTAGCTATTTGTTGGAGCCATCCAACCCAATGGCCAACGCAGAGATGCGATTTTTAAGGTTATATAACAACCTTAATAAAGCCATTGGGTTACAGTAGTCCGTCCTCCCGCCATTTAGGTCACATGACCACGTTGTTTACTTCATTATTTTTGTTGCAAGTAAAAGAATGACTTGCGGGGAGGCGGGAGGGAAATATGAGTGTTAGGAAATGGTAAGTATTTCTAATAAAAATTTAAATTACTATTAAATTTTCCAATTTTATAGCGAAATACCCTTACCATTTCCTAACAGTAGCTGAATTCAGCCTTGTAGGATGGAGGGAATTCTTTTAAGAAAAACCACTACCCAACCTACAACTAAACAACATGAGAACTTCACAATGGAATTACATGCATTAATGAACATATAACTTCCAAACATTCACAACATACAACTTCCAAAAAATGGCAGTATGTAGTTGTAGTTCTCACAACTGCTGACAATGTTGGTGTTGCAAAAAGATGTCATAAATAGATAGCCCATCTACATTGTAACATCCGACCCCAAAACAAGGTCAAACCAACCTGTAAGTGTCATCAGCATAATGCCAAATCCTTCCCAAGTCGGATTTAGGCAACATTGATATCTAACTACAAACATCCAGCATTGCAGACATACCAGCCACAAACTGCAAATGTACCAATATAAGTATGAAACACATACTTATAAAGTAACAAAACTGTAACTGCAACTGTAGGACCCAATTTCAAATCTGACCCTATGACAACAGAGGTTTTTCAGACAGAAATTAGTATACATACAATGTAATTTCCAATAACATGTATCAAGAAACTCATGTAAGGAAATCACCTATAAACTAAAGATGCAATCAAAAACATACATCAATAGTTTCCGTGACTCAATCTTGACTCAATCAAGATGAAATAGGTGCCAAAAGATAAGTCTTATTAAGAAACTTTCTTAATGGCAGTAAAAACAAAAGATTTTGTTCTATCCCAAACCTTTTGATTAACACCCCTAACAGGACAGACAGACCCACATTGAGTCAAACTGATGTCCAAAGAGGCTAAGAGCTGGCATGACCACAGGCTTAATTGCAGTAGGCCCATCCAAAGCAAACTGGATCTGGCAATTGATGGGCCAGAGTTACTTGTGACCAATTCTCCTTATAACTAAAGGAAGAATATGTCCAAGCATTAATGTCACTCCTTTACCATGACTCTATAATCCACAGAGACAAAGACCACTGACTCAGTTGCAGTAATGCAGTAGGCCCATCTGAAGCCAACTGGTTCATGGCCAAAAGGCAGTTAGTGGGCCAAAGTTACCTGTGACCAATCCTCCCTATAACTAAGGGAAGGGTTCACTACTTTACCTAAAGTCAAAACCAAAGACCATCTTGAAAGGTAATAACTTCAAGAAATCCTTCCTCACAAGCTCAAAGGTTGTTTGATAAGAGCATGAAGGACCAATGACAAAATCCAAAACTATTGGTTTGTCTCTTACTAAAAGTTGCTAATCTATTATTTATCTCAACTTTTAGATACTTCTTGACCCTTTAGGCCTTTAGGTATGTCTCTTTGAACTAGTATTTCAGGAAATTTGCTAATGTGGAATAGTGGGGTCTGAGATGTATATACGACTCTCTACACACCACTGCCCAGAAAACAACCATTGATTTACAGATTCTCCTAGAGGAGTGCTCCTTCATGATTCACCACTTCCTCTGGAAATCTTCCATAATATTCATGCCTGACTCCAGATGCCAAACATGAAGATTCATGTGAAGTCTATTACTAAATGGTTGAGTCAATAGATTCACCCATTTAGAAGGGGTCTTGTGGACAAATCCACCAGACCCAAAACCAAGACATCCCTGGCCACCCTGGTACAATATGATGATTCTATACCTAAAGGTGGTCATCTGTTGAATCACATGAGGGATGAGGGCCACTGGACATAACTGACCAGACCCTCCCCAAAGACATTCCATGCATCTGTTCCCCAAGCCCGACTGTCTGGGACATGAGACATGAGGACCAAGACCCTGGTCAAATACACGTCTGTCCATACTATCACAAGAGGTGTTCAAGCACCTTTTTCCCAAGCCTGACAGCAGACCTACTAAGGAAACCTGTGAGTCATCTTGTTGCAAACACATCAACCACTGATTGATGGCAGCAATGTCTAATTTGATTGAAAAACCTGGCGATTCATAACCGCTTTGGTCTTTTTTTTTTTTTTTTTTTTTTTTTTTTTGCTTTTATCTTCCTAGACAAGGAATCTGCTAGAACATGTAGATTCCCTGGAATGAATTTCCCTGAATCTGAATCATTCTGGCATTGGACTAACCCATAACTCTACAGATTAAGGTACAAATTCCCTGAGTGGATGCCTCCCTGGCTGTTCATATAGGCAACCACTAAAGAATTGTCTGTGAAAATCAACCGATTTCAACTCAAAACTGATTTTTGAATCATTTAAAGCTAACAACATTGCTTCCAGCTGTATAATGTTATTAGGAGTCTTGATTCTTCCTGATGCCACAGACCAATGGCTGTGGATGACTCGAGAGAGCACCCCAACCCATTAGGGAAGCTTCTGTGAACGGAGAGAAAGTGCGCTCCTGAAGGAGTGGTGTATCCTCCTTCAAAATTAAACTATTGGTCCACCACTGACGATATTCCCTGAACCAAAGACCCAAGAAATGGAACATCCAGAGACTGAAGATATCAGCAATGTTTCCAGATACCATTGGAGCAACTTCATGCTCCGATAACCCAATGGTATAGTATTCCCCATTGAAGCCATGCTTTCAAAGTGACATGAGCTTCCCTGGAGATAAGTGAGAAGCTTTCAACATGGTAAGTGTCTTTCCAAGAAGACAATAGATTTCCTTTGAGTTGAGAAGACTAGACCTACCCTGAGGTCGAATTGTAACCATAAATTCGATTAGTGGAGTTGGAAATAAATCTGATTTTTAGAAATTTGTGATCCAACTCAGGCTTTCGACAAGATGCACCACCCAATGGGTGTATCCCTGGCATTGCTGTTTGAGCTTGTTTTCATTAGCCAACCGCCTATATACTGGCGAATACTGATGCCTTCTGCAAAAGCCATCAGCTTCACCTCTTTTGCTACCTTGGTGATCTGAAGAGGAACTGTAGTAATATTGCAGGGTAAGGCAGTGAACTGGTAGAATCTGTAGCCTCCAATGATGCGAAGATACCTTGTTAGCTGGGTAAATCGGTGAATTATGTACTACACCCACAAATTCTAGTGACGTCATACAGTCGCCTTCTTAAAACGAATGCCGAATATACTGCCACAGTTCATATTAAGTAAGATACATGCAAAGCTTGTTTACCCGACCTTAAGTGTCATTGAAAGACATTTCTTCCTTACTATTCCTAAGAAATAGACTGAAACTGTAACTTTCCAGCGATGTGACTGGTGTTATCGCCCTTTTGTCGATCATTTCATAAACAGCTTTCTATCAAAAACACTGTTTCTCCCGTTTTTTTTTTTTTTTTTTTTTTTTTCCAAACCTCACTTCTGAAAGGTTGGACTGAATAGTAGCCTATTTCCAAGACTTGTATGCAACCTACACTGGACAAAGAATGCTTAAAAATTCCTGGAAGCAACCTACTATCCCTGCTTCCATGGGTCTGAATAATCAAGAATGCCCCCCCCTTGTAACTAGCTAAGGAGAAGAAGGCACTTGTAACTGTTTTTAGGCGTAATGTACAGGGACAAAAAACTAATGTGAGGTCTGTTGTTCCCTTTGTAGGAGCATGTTATTTCCATAACTATAATCATCCTTATAGAAATGAAAAACATTGGATGAAGTTCCTCTGAACATGTAACAGTATGTCCAGCAGGAAACTTCATAACTTCATAAGGAGCAAGAAATGCATTCAAAGTTACCTCCCTCCTGTTGAGTCACTTGTTCTTAGACATGGTCAAAACTCCAAGAAGATTTGAACCTAGTCCAAGGCAGTATTGAAGACTGTAACATGTCATGGTGATCCCTAAGAACCTTTAAATTAGACCTTAAGGAACAATCTACACTTGGTTTCTGCTATAGTCTTCTATAAGGGAACTTGTTCCTACAGTGTCTGAAGTGATCTTCCTGCAGACCTCCTACAACTAAGGAGCTATCCAGGAAAATGATTATGTAAGGAAGTCCAAGCAAAAACTTCTTCCTGCATGAGTGCTCTTAACAACAGAGGCTTCAAAAACTCCTTGAAACCGAAAATAAGGACCACATTCAATTCTGGCTGTTCACCTAAGGAATGTGGGAATTACAAGATGTAGGTAAATGTGACCAAACAAGGGAGCATTTACACTGGCTGTGACTGTTGTATCAATATCTAGCCACTTAATAATATTATTCTTGGAATGAATCACAATCCCCATCACCTGACAACCTGAATTCTAAACCTTTTGAGAGGTATAGAAACCCGATTGTACTAAATTCTTGTGCAAAACCATTTAATCAAAAGCCTCTCCTTGTAGTTAATGAGTGACACTCCCGGACATCTGACAACCAGAATTCTGACCTTCTGAGAGGTATAGAATACTCGATTGTGCATGGATGTTTTGAATGGACCTCAACGGAAGTGTTTTCCGAAGAAATAGTGTTTCCTGCATTCAAAACTCCTCCACGATGCCGTGTCCATGGCAACGTAAATGGCTGACTCGTGGACAATCTATTCGACTGGGATGTACAATGTGATCACAAAATTGCTTTCAACGCCTGTCAATTAGAACCCGACGTGAAACAGCAATAACGGCCACTCGAATTGTCCTTCTCATCCAAGATGGCGTCTTCCATATCGCTTCTGTTATTGAAGAGTACATTCTTTCTAAACATGTATGCTGCAAAAATTATAGCTTCCAACGTCCAGCAAACTGAACCGAACGACTGGCAAGCTATATAAAAAAATTATTGTTGATTTATTTCCTCGAGGTTGAAGATGAAACCTCGAAGTCGCCATCCAAAAGTCCTTTATTTACATATTATAATGCATACCTTCGAAGATTTAACAAAGGTATAAGTTCTGTATGATATACATGTAAAATAATAAGTGAGATTGACTAAAAATCTCAAAAAATAAATAAAACCTTGACAAAACTTCTCCTAATTCCCAAAGACGTCCTTACTGATGATGGCCAACAAAAATAAATGAAGTAAACAACGTGGTCATGTGACCTAAATGGCGGGAGGACGGACTACTGTAACCCAATGGCTTTATTAAGGTTGTTATATAACCTTAAAAATCGCATCTCTGCGTTGGCCATTGGGTTGGATGGCTCCAACAAATAGCTACTGTTAGGAAATGGTAAGGGTATTTCGCTATAAAATGTATAATCCCTGGACAAAGCACAGGTCATTATCTGGGCAAGGTGATTAACACCAACTCCTTTACACAAAGAAAATTTAAGCTTAAAATTTTTATATGTTGCATAACATGTGACACATGCAAGTAAGTGAAATGTATTTCCCCGCAGAACTATTGCTCAAGTCCAATTAAGACTTAATTAGCCAAACAAGTTCAGAATTACAAATGCATCCAGGACTGTTCAGGAGTTTCTTTTTGATTTCATGTTCGTTTTCTTACTGTGGCATAAGACTTCAAATCGACTGCACCTTGTTTACCTTAAGTCTCTGAAAATCTCATACAGTAAGACACAAACCACATGTCTTAATGAGACCAGGGCCCATATTTAGTAAAATCCTTATTTTTAGACTAAGAATATTCTTAGAATTTTCATATTTTCTATAAAAAAAATTATTAGAGTGAGGAAAAAAGAAAGAATAAGAACCTTTCAAAATTTCTGTCAAAAGTGTACTTCACAATACATTTTACCTACAGATACCAGTGTCATGCTCCATATCGTCTATGCTAAGCACCTCTCCACAATCTTGAGTTTATAGTTAATAAATTGCTAACATATTGTTTGGAGGTAAACTTTCACCATTAAAATCCAATATTAGGTGTAATTGGATTATTTCATTGCAGAGAGATCCGTTTACTTCTACCACATTTTACTTCCAGTTGGTGTTTGCTAAAATCCAAGCACCGAAATTTGTGGGGGGCAGAAACACCTGGCTGGCTTTAATTTTCTTAAACGCCCCTTCCCAACTTTTACAAATATATTTACTTGCATCATCCATAGGTGTTACAGAGCGTGATACAATAACATCTTCATGTTAATCAACAAGCTATGGCAGCACATTGATCATTATTGCCTTAAGATGTCTAGAATTTCCCACAAATTTAAAAGTACTTATTCTTAAAGACTTTCTCTTATTTTTAAAAACTTTTTTTTTCCAAAAAAATTCCAATATTCCAAAAAAAAATTCTCATTCTTAGAATTTCATTCAGGAAATTTTCCACTCACCAGTATGACACTCTCCCAGGCCATCCATCTGATGGGCAGCATGGCTCTACCTTCAATCTTATAATAATCACAGCTGTAGAGGCCGCGGCTCATACCAAAATCAGAGATCTTGATGGTGTAGTTTGAGCCCACCAGACAGTTTCTTGCGGCGAGGTCCCTATGGACCAGATTCTGTGTCTCCAAGTACTTCATTCCAGATGCCATCTGTGAGACCATGTAGATTAGGCAGCCATAGCTAGCAAAATAAAATTTTAATGTCATATGAATGACTTTATACACTACACGCATCATCAGTAGCTCAGTCATTGCTGGATAATGCAAAATCATAAGGTTTTGCTGATCAAGTACTTCATATCAAAACTGATTTTTATGAGACTATGTCGATTAGGTAGCTAAAGCTGCAAAGTACAAATTATGAAAAATTTATTGTAAATTTTATCTTTATGTAAGATAAATAACTGCATTATCCTCACACTAACATGTACAATCAAAGCATGAATATTATAATATTTTATTTTAAACCATTCTTGTTTTAAACAAGCATCCAGCAATGGCAAGCAACTACCATCTTTCCAACTTCTGGTTGGCCTCGGATTTGTTTATTTGGGGTTTTACGTCTCTTTCACACTGTACAAGTCATATCATGACGGGTAATTTTGTGGGCAGAGAACACCAGTACATAGTTGGTTAAGGTTCTGTACTGTAAACTGCCGACCATCAATAAGCAACTACCAAGTATCCCACCACATAAGGTCCGGCGTTTGAACCACAGACCTCAGAGGTGGTAGGCGAGTGTGTTACCACTGCGCCGCCGTGGCCCCTGGTTGGCCTCAGCATCTAACCACAACCTGAGAAGGGTGTAGCCAGTGTATTATTATTAGAAGAATACACACATGTACAGGTTTCCTGTCACTGTATATAGTATATTTTGTACTCGGTAAATGAGATTCCCCAAACTGAAAGACTGAGTCTAAGGGATGACCATTTATAAAATGTCCTTGGGTGCTTGAGCTTGTTCCTGTGGAGAGAAGTCAATGACAGAAGACCACCATTTTGAATGGTCATCCATGATGCTGTGCCTGTACCTGGGTCGTAGGTCCTGGGATCAAACCAAGGTCTGTGTTCCCAGGAACTACCAATTACGTCACAGTGGCAGATACACAAAATTAAGAATGGGGCGGTAGGTCTGGTATCTTGGTACTGAGAGTACTTACTGGAATATAAAGACAAGATTTTACAACCACCACATATAATCGAAGGAAAACTTTAAATATTGGAAACAACAACTCACAAATTTAAAGAAATTACACACTTTTGTCCCATATTTTTGTGTGTTTGCAAACTTTTATTAGGAGTGATTTCATTGAGCAGAACTGCCATGTTTTGGTAAATAAGTTACGAGAATTTATAACCTCCAGTTCATTTGTCAACACATATAATGGAAGGAAAACTTAAAATATTGACCAGAAACCACAACTTTGAAGAAATTGCACACTTTATCCTATATTTTGTGCATTTAGAGACTTTTTATTGTGATTTTATCGACAGGAAACATCCGTGTTTTATTGGGGTGTACTAAAACGCGGAGTCCGGGAATCAGAAAGGTTTTGAATTGGCCATTTACCAATCTACACAATTTTTATACCGACCCATCCCTCACACAATGCACATTATATAATTCAGTGCAGATAGTAATTGGTACCTCAGAGCTGGCAGGTTTTCCTCCACTCCTTCTAGTGTGTGTTTCTGTAAGAACTGGTTTAAGTCTCCATGCTTCATGTACTCTACAATCACACACAGTGGGTCATGACGTGAACACACGCCAAGCACTTGTACAATGTTGGTGTCTTTCAGACGAGACTGGATCTTTGCTTCTTGCTTGAAATTCTCTCTGTAACATGCACATGTACAGAATTTAACTTTTTTTTTAAAAACTTGTTCAACATTACTACTCTTTTGGGCTGGGTAAATAGTTAAATGGTTTCAACTTTCGTTGGATGTTGGTGTCCTGTCATCATGACTGTATTTTCTTCTTGAAATAATGTTCCATAGGAATGAGTGTAAGCAGAATCTTTAAAACTCTTTAAAAGAACTCTACACACAGAAAAAAAGAGATAAAAAGAGACTTAAAACATTTAATGGCCCATATATCCAGTTGCTGAAACTGGGCTTGGAAGAGTTGTGAAATTTAGTTTCAGTTTTAATGGCTAATAAAACATCCTCTGCAGTTAGATCTATATTCTCATAGCATGGACTTGTTAATCTAAAACGTAACAAGATTCAACTGATACAGATGGTACACTGTAGCCATACCTTGCATGTTGGTCTGCATGAGGTTTGAGCATCTTTACAGCGACTAGCATGTCTTGAGAACCAGCCCTGTTCAGTAAGAAATCTCCACCTAACAAGTCATCTAGGTTCTGAGCCAGACACAGGTGCACCTGTTATTAAAACACATTAGTGTAACATAAATAGTAGCCCATATTTGTCCTAATGTTTTATGAGAAATAATCAAAGAATAGGTTACATGCAAATTATCTGATTTCATACCAGGCCAATCTATTTTTAAATCAATCATCTCACTTTATGAGATGATAAAAAGTAATATTACCTTAATATCAATAAAGATACCAGCTAAATATCATTTTTAACAGGTACTAGGTGAATTATGTGTTCAACGTGAGACAAAGGGGTGCATGGATAAAGGTGGTCTCCTGAAGTGTATTTTGCATTGAGACTCTTGCACTGAATATCAAAATGAAATAAAATTGTCAATTGTTTTAATGTGGGATAAATACAGTTGGATATGAAGACAAATGGTCTCTTGACTGAAGTGTATTTTCATTGTGTTGGCATTCGTTTTATTACTAATACTAATTAGTACCATTCTCTTACCTCTCCAAACTGTCCTTCACCTAGTTTATCCAGGTACTTCAGTGACTCTCTGGGGAACTCCATGACAGCCAACTCTTCTGCCCACTGTTCATCTGAGTCAGCTGAGCCTGTTGAGAATGTGTTTGTTCCCGTGGTGCCTTGGAGACTGTTTCTTGGCAGAGTATGAATCATGGAGTTGCTTGGGGTCATCTTAAATGGATTACCTCTTTGTCCCAGGTCTCCTGATGAACTTGCAGGTAATGTAGCACCTTGATGATGGAGGAAATCAGCTGGTGGTGTGTTCCTCGAACAAGCTGATGTCTGACTACTGCTGGATGGGTGATGGTGTACATGGTTGATATTTGTGGTAGTGGTTGACATATTACTACCATTCACCGGTGTGGCTGCTCTTGAATTGTAGGCTTTAGGGGCCTGCAGGGTGACTAGATCTGAAGAAGCATAAGGTACAGCAACTGCAGGGTAGGAAGGTGGTGGGGGTACTGGTAGACGAGGTGGAGGCTGTTGATTGATGTTTCCTCCTCCGGTTTCACTTGGTCCCGCTATGTTACTGTTGGTGTATGTGTTGGGCATGGCCACACTGCAGATAACACCGGATATCGTACCCACACCTGAGGGACTATAAACAAAGCTAGAGTTGACACCATTGGTCACGACAGCTGACTGCATGATGTCTGGCACTGCGTAGTCCCTATTATTACTGCTACTGAAGGTTGAGTCAGGAGTCCTTGGGAACTCGGGATATTTTCTTGGATGAACGCTACCATCATTCATATCTCCATAGACGCTCGATGTATTGGCATTATTTGTACAGCAGGTTGTTAAACCTCTATCAGAGTCTACATCAGAGGTGGCAACAAAGTTATAGAGGTTGCCATTAGAAGATTTACTACTTTTTAACGTCCCACTTCTGAGGTCCTCAAAGGTCGAGTTCTGCGCCTGTAGACAGGTTCTGTTCCTGTACTTACGATTCTTACGATTCCTCAAATAGATAAAGCAAAGAATCACAGCAATGATGATGATTAAAGCTATGAGAGTTCCTACAATAATCCCAATATGTTCTTCCTTTATACCAGCCTGGTTATGTACAGCAGATATCACACGGGTTTTCGCTGTGGTACTTGCTATTTCAGGTGGCAGGGTATCTATAAACATACATAAACTTTGTTTATATAACTGCTTGAACCCTGATAAGTAAAATCTCGGGATGTTTTTGACAAATATTTTCATATAATGGGATAAATATCAATGGAAAATGCTCTCTCAAATCCTGATATTTACATTTGTTTGAGGGGCAATTCTGCTATTCAGAGTACAACCCTTTGGTGTTCAAATGTATATTGAATTAAGTTGTACCATTAAAACGCATGACTGACCTTCCCACAAGGATTTGTGCAGAACTGACCTCATTTTCTTTTTCATAAAAGTATTAAATTACAGTAACTTTCAACAAATGTATATTTCTGTAAAAGTCAGGAAAGTTTCTGTAAAAGGTGTATTAAGTTAGAGCAGTCCCTTGAAATATAAAACTGCAAACTTGATAGGTATAACTAGAAATTTGTAACATGACTTACAACTAAAAGCCACAGAATTATTTTTTCCATAATTATAATTTGCCATAACATTAAATCTCATACCCAATCCTGCATCTTTATCTGTTCTTTCATTATCGGGTATAACCACCTCTCCGCGATGGTTATCACCCCTATTTTTCTCTGGGGAATCCTTGTCCTCTTTGACTTCACTTTCAGTAGGCTTGGTGGAAATTCCCTGCCTGCTGTCAACTGTTTGTATAGGAGTGACTTTGGTAGGCAACTTGATGATCAAACGTCTGCTGGTGGTTGCCATGGTTTGGGGATTATCAACAGGTTGGTTGTGTTCAGGTGGTTCTTCTAGTGGAAACACTCCAACCACGGACACTAAAAACAAATGTTTTAACATATACAGTTGAACACTGGTAAGTCAAAGAACCAGAAAAACACTGCTACTTAAAAGGGAAAGTTTTCATCCCAGGACAAATATCTTATTAAATGTTACTACTGACATATGTATAGATGTTATCTACGAGAATAAACCAAACTGGCTGAGGAACTGCATATCATCTGTGCCCACAGTGAAATCCTCTATAAACCTTGTATGTGAAGTATTGAGACTACTTTGATGGGTACAGAATATGTATATTCACAGCAGGGACACAGCCATGATATGTATATTAATGATGTGACACTTGCCATGTATATGTTTGGATGTTTACTTTAGCATCACATATGTATCAAATAAGTGGTTCTCAGACCTCCAAACTTTGGACTGTAACCCCACCACCAATGGAGTGATATTCAACCATACCAAAAGAATCTCAAGGATGAAGAGGCTTGCAGACAGTTAAATTTGTGTGTTCCTCATCATCCATAACATCTTTGTACATAATATTTTAAACAAATGTATATCGGTATTCCAAGAGTTTAAATCCCACAGTACTGAAGGAAAGAAAAATAACCATATAAGAGTGTTGATTCTTACTCGACAAGAGAGATATGGCACTGATGAATACACTTTGCTGTTGACTGCTGGTCAACATATGCAGTCATTAAGGGATTAATCAGGAATTTCAAATAACCCTTGTTATTTTGAAAGTGTGAGAATACATGCAATACTAAATCCAACTCTAATACTGTTTAACTCGAATACCATGGGTGTAAATTGGAATTCTACTCAACATAGTTCCACTATATAAACAGTGTACCAAGTTTACCAGACAACTCTCCAGGTCCAACAGACCTGCAACTCCAAAATCTTGAAGAGTTGACAGCCTATATTTCAATGTAGGCTAAATCAATAATTCAGTAATGCTCCATAAATGGTTTAGAAATCGACCAAGTGGCAACTGCTAAAGAATAAATGGTTTAAATATTATTTTCTTATTTTTTGGTAAGAATGCTGTGGTGGTCGCATATCAAGAAATAATTTCAGCAATTAAGAAAGCAGGTGCCATTTTTTCTATGTATATTTTAATTTACTTTCGGTTTTCATTAATATGGTATTGTATGTTTATCCCAACTGCACAAGTACAGCCAGAGCTCTCTCTATCAATATCTTGTGAATTAGAGTAAGAAATCTAAAATTTGCCACATATCTGAAATTCGCCACATGTGAAAATACTAATAAAATAAATGAATTGTGGTGAGATTTGTTGAATGTATAGTAAATTAAGGCTTTTTGAACTGAAAAAGACAAACAATTTTTTTTGAGACAAAAACATCATTTTCTTCATAAAATTAACTAAGGTATTAGAGGTGGCTAATTTTAGATTCCTGGCGAATTTTAGATTTCTTACTCTACACTTACTAAACTAGTAAATAAATGCATCAGACAGCCAATGCATCACTTACGTGACTCAAATTCAACCTCACTGATCATCAGCCACTTGGAGTCAAAGTACAGCTGTAGTTTGAGGTACTGTCCTATCCTCTGATTAAGTGAGATGATTACACTGCGTGCATACTCCATCACAGTGTCGCGCATGTAGTTGAAGTAGACTGGCTCACTCGTGTAATACTGGCCACCCACACTGGTGTACACTACAGCACGGCGGAATACACGCACATCTCGTGTCAGGAAGTTGTTCACGTGGATACGCATCGTGGTGAAGTTTCTGAGGTCAAAAAGCACAAGTTTAATATGTTAAAACAGTGATATTTTTAAATAGAAATGTTTTTTTTTTGTATTTTGGGATGAAAATGTCCATAAACTACAATGCTGAGGCATTCTGAGGGTCTTATCGAGAGATATCAAGAATATCTCCATTAAAACCCAATAATAGTTTTAATTTGATTTTTATGTCCATTTTCAACAGAATTTCCCTTATTTTAGCAGCCATTTAACATTTCATTGCGGAAAGATTTGGTTAAATTAACGGCACTTCACTTCCAGTTGGTGGATACTAAAATTCGAGAACCCAGATTTGGGTCATAATTTTTTCGAATACCCAGCTAGTTTTCATTGTCAAAACTTTTGCATATATTTGGTCGCATGGCCCATTGGCACATATAAGAGCATGGCACCAATATAAGTTGTGCTTGTTTGAGATAGATGTACATTTTAAGGCACTTGTTTCGCTGTGGAATTACTCTGGAATGGAATTTTCAACATAGAATTAATTTAGTGGCTATATTGCGAATTAATTTTACAATACCTGATGGAATCAAATTTGAAGATGATTTCTACTGGCTGACCCCTGAAGCTTTCATTCCTCCAGCCAATCCAGTTGTAGCCCTTTATGGACATAGAGTCGTCAGTTGTACGGTAGTTTGACAAGCCAGTTTTCCCATCTGTCAACTGTCCCATTCCACCTGATAGAATACAATAAACACACACATCTAACCTACTTCACTTGTTTGCAGGTGCAATTTCTTGCCCACAAGGGGGAACTCAGTACACTTAAACAAAAGAAGTGTCAAAAAGCGATAGTCAAGGGACATTCTAGGTATCATTCGTGAACCAGAATCCGACCCATTCCACTTTCCGGTCTAAATGGTTTTAAAATCAGACTTACTGTAAAACGAGAAATGTTCACAGCTATAAAAGTTTGTGGTTTTCCCTTTATAATGAAATTGGCACTATTAAAGTTCGTCAGACAATTCCCATTTTTTTGAGCGATAATTCCCGTATATGGGTGTATACTAGTACCAAACTAAATTTCGGGAGATTTATTTTCGTGCTTTTCCCGCGATCGCGAAATTCGCCAAATAAATCGTCGGCGAACATTTATCGTTTTACAGTATGTATGTTTTTGTGCCAATATATAAACAGAAGCTATATATTCTTAAAATAGAGTTGTTTTTGGCTATACACACAATTTTGTGGAACAAGAAAAGTGCGCTGAAATGTTTCAAATGTTACAGCGAAAAAAAGACTTAACAATTTTGGTATTAGACTGGAAATAGGTACAACAACCATAAGGAACACAGGGTTGTAGGTGTGAATGAGGGGAAGATACTAGGGGAGTAAGCTTCAGTTAAAGAGGTGGGTCTTAAAATGCTTCCTGGAGGAAGTTACTCAGGGCTGGTTTTTATATGAAGACAAGTGAGTTCCAAAAAGTTGGTGCATTAGGACTGAAACAAAAACGTTTGTGGGATTTGAGGACTTTATATTCAAAAGAAAGGACTTGCATCTGGTAGTTTTAATATATATTGCTTGGCCATAGTTCAGAATTTACATACATGATCAGCCTGATACAAGGTCAAAGAAGCCATAGTGGCTCATGCACCGGCCTGTTGTCATGGTTTTGAATCCAGCTCAGGCCACATTTTTGGATGTCCTTAACTTTGAAAAGGATGTAAAACCTGAACTTTGACCTTGGGTGAGGTCCTTTCAACCTAGCCACAGTACCATTGGTTATTATAATTTTAACCAGCACAGTCAGTATGAATGAAAGGTCTGATGTTTAGCAGATGTTAACACTTGCCCCCATAGAATGGGAATCGGAAATGTGCTTACGATGATATAAATCTATGTATTATGCGTGTGTCTGTCAGACAACTCACAAAGTTTAATCTTATGAGTCCACCAAACCAAAGGACCCATAAAGCGCAGTTTTCATAATGCACTAGTGTAGACCATATAAATCAACAGCATTCTCCATGAAGCCCTCATTTAGGTGTCCATGTTGCACAGCCAATTATTTGTTAATTTGATGCATTTGAATTTAAAATTACCTTTGACATATTGTATATACCTGACACTCTATCTAACTTAATTTATTGTTGTTTTTCCTCCGTTCAATCTGCCCAAACTTTTTTTGGTAGTACAATGTTATATTGACAACCAGGTCCATCCCACACAGACGAAAGGTAGTCTTGGTTTTAAGGGGGGAAAGCCTTTTTGAAAAAGTACGATTTTACCTTTTTCCAGAAACAGGCAAGAGTTGGGGCAGAATAAACATCATCTGGTAAATCATTCCAAATTAATGAGCTTGGATAGTAAAATTAACTTTCACTGGAACTGGAAATATGTATTTGTCCCATCCAGCAGAAACTAATCATTAGTGAAAACTATTGCAAGTGTATCACTTAAAATTTGACAATATAGTGAAACTTTTTTCTGGCTAAAATTATTATGCAGTGCTCTATTACTTTTTGCTTCAAATCATTTGTGCCAAATTAATTCATGCGATGAAAAAGCATAAAACAGTCATACCCGTAAGTTTTCCTTTATTTTTGCTACCATCATAAGTTTGATCAATTAGGTGGATCTCATTCCCTCTAGTTTCACCCTCAGGCATAGAGTAGGACACCACCCGATCTGTAAAAATTAAAAACACTGCCCAGGTGAAAAAACAGTATATAACTTAAAATTTTCAAAGTATATTGATTAGTCACATGCTAATTCGGGGGTACAAATTTTAAAACAACCATAAATAACAATATTGGGTTATAGTTTTCGGCACGTATTCAAAAAAGGGATCAAGATTAAGTGGAGCCAAAAATCAGTTCAAGTTTAGTATAAAATAAACAGCTATAAATTGAGCTGATTTTTGGCTCAACTTACGATTGATCCCTTTTGTGAATATGGGCCATTTAAAATGAGCAAATGGAGCAGTAATACACAATGATGGTAAAAGTTTAAAATTTATGAGGATCTTAAACAAAAAACCTACCATTAATGAGACAAACATTTTGAGAATTTTATTACAATTTGTAAAAAAAATTTTCCGGCATAAATATAATGCATGGTCTCTACAGCCTAGTGATTACCATGATGGATGTCAGTAATACCTTTAAGACCAACTTTGCTACCTTTCTTTTATGTGTATGACTAAACTTTCAAATACATCTCTGCTATGTCTCAAAATGTTATCAAACTTAAGCTTTACAACTTACCATGCCAGGTGCAGCCATAGAACTCTACCCTCAAGCAAACTTCCTTTGGGACTTCTGAGAAAGGCACAATACGAAGACGTCGGGTGATAATAGGTGGATCTATGTTACGAATCTCTGAACCATAAGTATTGGTGTTTCCATAAAGAATCTGGAATGTACAAAAAACAAGATCATTACCCACATGACTGATTATTTAATCTTCCTTTGGTTTTACAACAAAAGTTGGATTATTAAATCCCTTTTCAAACGGCTAAATTTTGACAGACCATCAGCATTCTTCCATATGTTGTAATAAACTGGATTAAAAACCAAAACTACATAGATGAGAGAAGAGTGATCACTAGCCATACTTGATACTTACTAGAAATTGTCAGTACATAAACTGAAGACTACAACTGTATCAAAACAACCATAACTCTCTGGAATTCCAAGATAAATTTTTCATATGGTACCTGAAAGCAAGGTCTGCTGTTTATATAAGGTTGTGACATGCTCATGTTTTGGTAACACGTGTTGGTTTGATGGCTACCGAACGTGAGTTGAGGTGAATGAAGGTTACCTCTCATTAACTGACATTTGTACTACTGGGGCCGATTTCACTAAAGGACTTAAACTAAGTCCGTTTATTGGCTAAGTCAGGGACTTAAATCTAAGACTTTGGTCTTAACTAGGTCTGGGACTTAAATGGATTTTACAAAGGGCGACTTAGCTAAGTCCAGGCTTATCATATAACCAAGGTGGTTTTCTGTGTCATGTGACCTTTTATTTTTGTTCAAAATATAATATTGGCAATATATATCCTTCATTTAATGCATTTTCTCAAAGGATAATTGCTGTTTTGAAATGGAAAACCTTGTTACCACATATAAACTTCCCGAAGACTACTTTAGTGAGGTGTTCTGTATAATTATACTTTATTTACAGCCCTTTCAAATTTTGAAGTAAGAACAGTTTATGGCAGCCATATTTAAGTCCTCTTTACAAAATTTAAGCCCACTACCTACCAGACTTAAATTTAAGTCCACTGACTTAGCAATTTCATGGACTTATAGCTGCTTTGTGAAATCCACTAAGTCTACGACGACAGACTTAGCATTCTGTTGACAAAAGTTAAGACCAAAGTCTCAAATTTCAGTCTAAATCTGGGCGGCTTTTTGGCCAGCGGAGGCGATGTTGGCCCAATGGCGGCAAGCCACCATTAAAAAAATTCTGCTTAATGTATTGCATCAGACAATCAGATTGCAGCATGGTGTTATGTGGTCATTGTTCAACAGAAGGCAAGTGATAGACAGATTGTGGGAGGATCTTAGTTAAGGGAATCCTTGATAAGTCACATGACCAAACATTAACAATGGTGGAACAGTGTTATAAGGTGATAGTCCATAATCCAGTGATAAAACTATAATGTTCACAAACAACTTTTTCAGTGTGAATTTATAATGAGAATATTATGTCTAAAATTGTTAAAAAGTTATTTAAAATTTGTGGGCTCACTGAAATATGATTTTTAAACATACCATAAATCATTTTTACTAAGTTTCACAAAATCCCCTATTATTGCTCGCCGCCATCTTGTATAAAAATCCACTGTTCGCCCAATGTTGGCCCAACGTCGGCAAAATATAGAGATATCTAACCTGACTATTGGTTGGCAAGCCAACGTTGGCAAAATCTGCCGACCATGCGACCAACAGCCAACATCGGTCCAACAGTGGAATGCTATCTGGGCAGAGGCCATGCGAGTGATACCTTATGGGTACACCAAATTATGGAAGATATAATGTGTCCTAGGATGCGGTTCTGCCGCTGAGTAAAACTTCTAACCATGGGGTGTACCTCCTGTAGTGTGAATGGGGTTTTAGAGACTGTCTTCTGCATTTACACATCAATAAGTTTGAAGTGAACAAAATTTCAATATCAATTAGAATACAAAGCTAAAGAACTTACCATGGTTAATTTGACATGACATTTCTCAAATAATAACTGATTATAGTTTATGTGCCATTAACCTTAAGTATTTTTTTAAACTTATGTCTCTCATTTATCCTTATTTTTAAGGCCACTTTAACTTTTGAAAACATCAAAATTTGGGATGACCTTGATCTTAAGTTAAGACCGCTGTCACTTTCTTAAAGTTTTATTACACTCTAACTGTGTAAATACATCTTTAGTGCCACTGTATGTATGATTCCCTTTGAACTGTTAACAAATAGGCTTCACACAGTAATTATGTGGGGGAGGGGACACTTTTAAAAACAATCAGCCGTTTCTTGTCGTTAAATTGAGAAGTAAAACTTTCACTCTGTTCATTAAATATTTCCTACACATTGTAATCTTATTCCCTCCACCAAGAAGGTACTAAATTCATGATTGTTCATTTGTCTGTTTGTTTGTTAGCAGGATTATACAAATACTACTGTCTGGAACTTCATGAAGAAAATTAGAATATGGGTCTTGGTTCAACTTAGATCACATTAAATATCAAATATTTGGTAATGTGAAAGTCTGTACAAAGTCTTTTTGAAATTCTTTTTGAAATTCAGAATGTTTCATTGCAAGAAAATAGAGTAAAATTCACGTCATTGCCACAACAATTCAGATGAATAGTTTGAGATTGCTACAAAATTCACAAATGTCTCTGACTTCAAACAAAAACAAGGGATTGAGTTACAGTCAAGGGCGAATTTCATGTAATGTGTCAAATTTCACATTTCTAGCAAGGAGACAAGTCATTTGGAACAGAATAAAGTGTAAACCTCTGGAGAATGCAGACGAGCTGAAGCAGTCAAACTCAGACACAACTGCATACAAATGAGGATCCAGCAGAGGCATCTTTCAGTGAGAGTACAGAAATGCTGAGAAATAATTCACATGACTTGCATTTTAGTGTCTCAGTATAAGGATTCTCTTGCAAATTAATACAAAATATTTTATCAATAAAGGATAAAATTTTGTAGTCTATATTAACTTCTTGAAAGAATAGCAATGTTCATAAATTTGCATAAATTGTTGGTAGATCTACAAATCAGAGCTTCAACATGGGAAGCTGCATCCCATTTTATTGAAACTAATGTAATCACACTTTTATCACACTTTACCTCTCTACTATAAGATTTTCAGGCACACATGAAAATCCTGACGAAAATTGGAATTAAAGATGCTGACATCTGACATCCTTTACAATCATCAAAATGGGTCTTTGAAACTCAAGAGAGATAAGTTTATTGTAATGATCAGAAGACCATTCTGGTCATAAACATAGTTCGAACTGGTTATGTTTCCACAGGTGATTCATTTCCATATTCTCTATGGAAAAGTCAAAAATTTGAGCTATGGCTGTTTTGGGGATGTTGTCACATCAGGAAGTCACTGTGGTTGACAAGGCATTAGCCCCAAATGCCTCACATATACCAGCAGCAATTTTTGTTAGTTGTGTTGTTTCAAATAAGACATTGCTAAAGCATACCATACAGACTGAACTATGTGTATCCTCTTAAGTAAAAGCAAGGTGTGTTTTCATGAAATTAATATTTAAATTTTCCAAAGCATACACTATAGCTTTTTATTTTCTGACTGAGCAAGTAAAATCAACATATAGATTTATATGTGTATAATATATATATTAATGAGTAATGAAACTGTTGAAGATACAACGTAGAGATAGTCACCAGCCTCAAAGACTTTTAAAAGTCCCTTTTGTATATGAATACTGTCAGAGGAAATCATTAGGACATCAAAATTTTTGCCTTTAAACAATGAGGTCTACTTTTCTGAATAAAATATATTTAGTAATTGTATTAACTGAATATACTGAAGCAGACTACTGTTTACATACCTTTACTTCTGTATTTTTACTTACAAAATTGAATAAAATGAAAAACTGAAAGCCAGCCAAAACTGAAAATTTATTGAACAAAATACAAGACAGGGGTATATTTTGGGTTAATTTATAACAATTTTTAGCAATACTATTTTAACTCTTGCGACTCTCCCTTCTCCTAGGCTCACTTGAGGCTCGAATTTCTAAATAACTCAGAATAAAAACTTATCAGTTTACATGATGTACTCTTATATATTCTGGTTTTTATAAAAATGAAGATACTGGGAAGACATAACTTGACAGTTGACACATACATGAGTGCTTTGTGAACACCAAGCCTTTCTGTACATGTTTGAAAACCACTTCTGGTAAAAATGTAAGCCTTAGTTTACAACTCCATGTGTACTGTGTACATTGTACTAGGTATGATGTACAAGTATACTGTACAACAGCTGTAGCTCTGTATATGCTGGAAACTGTGCATTTATGTGACAAACCACAATATTTAACAGGTATATACTGAGCTCTACATTATTGTAGCACATCAATAAAATTACACAGGCTATACACTAAATTTTGTGTTGAAGTAAATTTATTGCTGTACTTGCAAAAAAATAAAAATGTACTGGTAATAGTATGTCATACTTGTACACACACACTTGTACATAGTCTGACTTATGCAAGGCTACTCTTCCCCTTATAACATATTCCTGTTGTGACTTCAATTACCAGAAGCACTGATTGCTCTATCTGACCTGACATGAAAAAACAAAGAGGGTTTGGAAATACCCTTCACGGGAAGGTTTCTCTGACAGCCACCACCTGACCTTCACCTTTAAGATTAGCTTTCAGGTGTTTACTAGGGATAAGAACACAAAAGAGACAGAAGCATCTTGCTGACCATTTTGTTGACAACAGGATTGCTGTCAATCTCAAAACGCTATGCTATGTCACTCAGCAACAGACAGAAAATTGATACATGTATTTGAAAAACTATTGATTTTACCATATGGTCCACCATTTTTTAATACACTGGCGATGAACTACTTATTATGAGCAAACACTTTAATACCAAACAACTGGACTAGAAGAGTGCACACCTCTGCAAGGTACATATTAATAATTAAATGAGAAAATCCAGATTATTTTTTTGGCATCCAGACGATGATCCAGATCACTCTCAAAATTTAATGGGATCAAAGTTGGACCAAGACCTATCTTCTAATTTTATTTTCAGGAACATCCAACCAGGAATATCTGCATAATCCTGCTTACAAACAAACAGACAAAGAGAGAAACAGCCAAAAAATACCTCCTTGGCGGAGGTAATAACAGAACTAATACATGATGTCACAATATCATTAAATCAATGAAACCCCATGAAGAGTTCCGGAAATTCTAAACATTCACATTATAACTCCGTCAACTAGAATTGTATAAAATAGCATTCTCTTTTAATCCCTATTTGCCACCCTTAGGATCAAAAAATTTGTCAAAAACACTCTGTCTCGCACCGTTTCTGAGATATTAAAGATTTTTCATTTTCATCATTAAGAAAAATTGTGGTGCTTAGTTAATCATTAATAAGTCATCCATTTTGTATCAGATCACTTTCAAAAATTAATGATTTCCAGAGTTCTATATATGAAACCTACTTGTGTGCCATATTTGAAGAAAATCCGCCCAGCGGTTGCCGAGCTATAAGCAATTGAGCTGGCGGACCCTCTCTTTCTCCCCATTTCCCCTGTTTCTACTGAATACAAACAAATTTCCCTTGCAGGACGCTTAATTCCAGGATGAACAGCTTGCTTGGGGGGGGGGGTAAACTTTCAGACTTTGCACCGGTTTCTGGGTCTTTGAAATCAAACAAAATCTGGTATTTTGTATGCAAGATATTTCATCAAATTTATATGTTATTATTGCTTTGGAAAAGTTTTAACCAGTAGAAGTAAGCCTTAAATAGTGACATTTTCTAGAACTGGTACATGATATTCTTTGCTGATTTAATCATTTCTACGTAAACGAAATGAAATGTGGAATATCAGAGGACTGTTCACAAAACTAATAAAAGCAATACAAATATAGGAAGACACTAAGATCTGAGGTCAATGATCCCAAAACTTCAATCTAGAAGAACATCACAGCTCTGCAAGACTTTACTTATTACAAGCATTCTGGAGACCAAGGAGACTTTGTTTAAACAGTATATGTAGCTATCTCTAGCTAACACACTTTAAGCAGAATTTGCGGCTATCACTGGCTAACACTCCTAACACCCGAAACACATGTCTGATCTGCACAAACTTCTGTGAAGTGCCCAGAATAAAGGACTGCTTACTTTGTTTTTCTATGTATTCCTGACCACTTTCTTTAATGGGTTGGGAATTTCTGGGGATTGACTTGAAAGGTTGGATGGAATTTCAATGACAAGGGTGTTTGTTGTTCCCTTTTAGACTTTGCAAAAGCAAAGAGAATTTTACATCTCATATGTGGTAGCCTCTGATAAAGAATAACTTATTTGTAGCTCACATAATTAATCAAATATTAATCAAACAATCGGCCCTTGTTGGCGAATTGGTCACTCTAATTATGCATAATGAGTGTCACTGGGAAATGTTAAGAAAATATTTCTCGGCCTGTATTCTATTCTATCTATTCTATTCTGTACTTTTATGGCGTTTAATCTGTACCTCCCATTATTTGGGTCAAACATATGGCTCGTAATGGATTAAAAATATTAACTCGTGGAGCATAATATAGTAGAGTAAGAAATCTAAAATTCGCCACATATCTGAAATTCGCCACATGTGAAAATACTAATAAAATAAATGAATTGTGGTGAGATTTGTTGACTGTATAGTAAATTAAGGCTTTTTAAACTGAAAAATACCAATTTTTAGACAAAAACATCATTTTCTTCATAAAATTAACTAAGGTTTTACAGGTGGCGAATTTTAGATTCCTGGCGAATTTTAGATTTCTTACTCTATAAGCAATCAGATTACGTTGCAACTTAAAAATAATCTAGATTGGCTTTTTTTTGGTAATTTATAGGTTGTTTCTCACCATGGCATCAACGTGGCCACATATCATGTGCAAAGACGACCACTGTCATTGGTATTTTGTCAGGTCTTTTATGATTTTCCTTTGAAGGTTGACCCTTCCTTTTGTTGCACAAAATCCCTCCTCTCCTTTTCTCTTTTCACCTTATAGTGAATGTAGCTTTCTACTGCATCTGTCAATTCCTAATATATTTATTGCTTGCTTTAAGCTTCTACTAATGGCATCGTCCACGAAATAGACTTCTTTTACCCCATGATATGGCCCTTTTTTTAAAATGGGTAATTAGGAAAAAATGTTAATTACAGAAAAACCAAAAAAAGCAGGCCACACATATCTGCAAAATGCTCTGAGTTGTAGTTCGCAGGCGTTGATAACAACAGAATAGACATAAAGCTTTGTTTGGACTTGGGAACTTGAAAGTGTTACCCCTACATTGGCAGTGTTAAGGTGTCCCCTCTTAATGCAATATTTATGGGCTTGGGTTTATTAAAGGAAAGCTGCAAATGCTCCCCAAAACAGAAATTTATGCCCTCTTGGCTTAATAAGAAAGGATTTATGCAGCATTTCCCTGCTGACATTCATTCTTTGAATCCTGAGGCTTAGCTCTGCTAAGATTGAGTAACTGCTTTGAGGAAAGCCTTTTCAAAGGGGAAACTCTACCCTGATTCTCTCACACTCTCCAATCTTAAAGAGACCAATGACAAAAAAAAGTAACGTTCTGCATGTGAACTACCAGACCCTGATAAAAGGGTTTTCATATGACTCCTTGAGCTCAGTTTTGTGTAAAATGCACTCTGTCATAGAATTACTGGTTATAAAAAAACACTGATCGTGTCCTCCGAGACTACATTTCATTCTTGCACACTTGTGTATTCATATGGAGACACAACTGTCCGTGTACTTAAACTATGTGGTAAAAAAAACTGCTTCGACTTTGTTGCCCTGACTGTGTATTTTACGTAATGGACTCACCATTAATTAATGTGTATACTTAATACTCGGTTAATGGCTTAGAAAAGTCATAAAAGGCCATCGGGTCAAAAAGAGACTGTTGGCAAAGCCCGGCATAAATATTCTGTTGGAGAAAAAAATAAGACAGGAAAAAATAGTGGCTGTAGGGTCCCAAATTCTGACATTTGCGACAGGAAAGCAATTACCATTAACCAGACATAACCCTTCATAATTAATTACCATGCAGACATCCCGAGATAACAAACATGTTTCTTTGCTATTTTTGAAACACTCTACAGGTAATATCTGGCCCAGGAAAAAACTCTCTGCCTCTTAAAATTACTGTCTTCCTGTTTCCTGCTCTTTGTTAATGGCACTACTTTTTCCGATGTCTCATACCAAAAACCCAATACCAGGGCAAATAAATGGCATTATTTAAGTCCAAAACATGCAAAACTACTAATATTATTATTATTATTATATAAAGATTTATTTTGTCCAGAATCAATATCTATCCTGATGACATATAAGGAAATATATCTTCAAAGAAAAACATCCACAGGAGAGACCAAGGAAAATATTTGAGTCTGTGGGGATTACAAGGTCTCGAGTTTGCTCTAACACTTCAAAATGATCGTTTGGGAATTAATCCATAATGGCACCTTATTCCCCTTTTGTGGAGCAGTAACTTAGCAACCGTTTATGTCTATTAGTTGATGAAGACAATTTAAACCACAAATAGTCCATCTACCCACCAATGCATGAGATTACCAGACTGAATCAGGGAATGGAGGAACTAATGCTCACATCAAAATCTTTCTGTGCGGTCGTTTCTGTATGTAATTTCCATGTCACAACCTCATCCTTATGGCTCCAAAGAGAGATCTCATATCCAGCTAGTTGATATGAGATGGAAGAATGAACCATGCATCCTGTAAATCCATTCTACTCTCCTCCTTGATGTTTCCACGTGAAAAGTTTAATACATCTGCCACTGTGGCCTAGTGGGTAACACACTCGCCTAGGCATACAGAAGACGTGGGTTCAAACCCAGGTACAGGCAGATACATAGTGGCTCAGATGACCACTTAAAATGGTGGTCCTCTGTCATTGGGTCCTATCCCCAGTGGCAGGCTAAACAACCTCAAGGAAGTTGATAAATGGTCATCCTGGAGCGTCTGTCTTTCAGTTAGGGGATGTCAGTAACTTGACAGTTGGGCTGTCAGATGTCTATGCAGTCGGATGGATCCTATAGTGCTTTGAGTCCTGTAGTACATGGAAAACACTGAATATAAATACAAAACAATACATCGAGCGTCTGTCTTTCAGTTAGGGGATGTCAGTAACTTGACAGTTGGGCTGTCAGATGTCTATGCAGTCGGATGGATCCTATAGTGCTTTGAGTCCTGTAGTACATGGAAAACACTGAATATAAATACAAAACAATACATCGAATGAGAGGACAGAATTCCGATCTCAGAAGTGGGGGGGGGGGAGTGTGTTTCCACTCTGCCACCATGGCCCCTCCCATTTCATTTCAGCAAGGACAAAAACTTGTTCGAAATAAACCTCACTGAAAGCCCTTCAATGATCCCTTTAAAGACATAAATATTTTTACATGATTTTTGCAAAGTCAAATCTCAAGGTGCCAGAAAACTTCTATTAAACCAGAAAATCTAGATAACAAGGTTTATGGCAGGGTCGGTAGCATATTTTCAATTTCAGTATTTAGCCAATGCAAAACCGTTCCAATTCCGTGATTCCGAAAGTAGTTGTTTTTTACTACATCCCCCAAAAAACACAGGCCTGCTGACAGGAACTGAAACTCAACAAAACAAAACATTGATGTCACACTCAATGAAATCACTATAAAAGTCACCAAATGCACAAAATATGGGATAAAAGTTTTGTTATTTCTTCTGATTTTGGGTTTGTTTCTAATATTTACCTTTTCCTTCAACTATATGCGTTGATAATTGAGATACCAGTTGTAAAATCTTGTCATGGTATCACTGCTACCAAGATACCAGGGTTACAGAGGTCCTCAGTGGCCTAGTGGTTAGCAAGTTTGGCATCTAATCATAGGCTGTCACCTCTGTGGGTTCGAGTCCCACAAGTGGCAATTCTGAGGACCTGTCCCAATATGACCCTGGCTGTTGAACGGGACGTAAAACCCCAACTTTGACTTTGACTTTGACCAGGGTTACAGACCTTGCCATAGTAAATTTCAAGGGAAATGCCCTATATTTGTTTATTTGGGGTTTTACGTCGCTTTCAACACTGTACAGGTCATATCACGATGGGTAGTTGGAAGGGCAGAGGAAACCAGTACATACACTTCACTAGGGTTGTGTACTGTAAACTGCCGACCAACGGCAAGCAACTACCAGCTTTCCCACTTAAAACCGTGACGGGGATCGAACCCCGGACTCAGAGGTGGGAGTCAAGAGTGTTACCACTCTGTCACCGTGGCCCCCGGAAATGCCCTATAAACCTGATATTTAATGCAAATTCGACTTGACAAAGTTCCACTTAAAGGCTTTTCTATCATATTTTAAATGATTCCTTTTTAACCATCTAAAATTTTCTGCAGTGTATATATATATCTAGATAGAAGACTCTTCCTTTCATATTTTTTATCCATTCTTCTTTTTGTTCACATTGTTTGCTCCTTTAATGGCACAAAACCTGTCTGCTATTTTCTCTGGCTTTTGTTGTAGTTTTCTATGGATAAGGAGGATGTTACATAAAGGAAACACAATGACAGGAACTGACAGACTACTGGGTTCCTTCTGCCGACAAGTCTGTGTCTTTTACTTGCAGTGCCTCCTCTCATAAAATATATTTACATCATCCATGAAAAACATATTCCCCCCACACCCCCAACAAAATTGTTATTCACATATTTAACTACTTTAATATAACACAGAATAATTTAACTATTTTAATATAATCCAGGTGTTTATTTCAAATACAAGAACAACTCTGTACAAGCAGAACCAGTCTTAGTTGAACTTAGATATATAACTTGAACCAGTTTTGAAGTTACAACATCCAGAAAATGCTGCATTGTTGGAATATAGTAAACGTTACTCATAAGTAAACTAGAACCCAATTTTTAAGATTGCCATAGCAGTATATTTTCATCACATATTCCCACAAACAATGCCTTAATACTTCTCAACAGCTACAATATATATGCAACATGTTTTCAAACACAGCTATCATACCAAAATGGCAGGCAGGTTTGTTGCTTTAAAAATCTAAACAATTCTCTACAATTCTTTAATAAATTTATCTTATTCTTACAAAGTTCCAACAATAAAAGTACTTTCTAGAATAAGAATATTGGAGTGTCAATTTAAACCTGTGTGATATTTTGAATATTTACTGTAGTCAATTTAATGCCAATAGCTACGCAAGTGATCATCACATTGTTAAGTTTGCTCACTACATGAAACAATTTAACTCGTGTGAAAGGGCACCTGCTTCTCTGAATATAAATGAACAAGATGACAAACAATAGTAAGTCAATATCCCGTTTTATTTGTTTATAACATTCACAGCATTAAAACAGTCACAGCCAATAAATTTAGTCTCATGTAATTCTATGACAAAAAAATTAAAGTAACTCTAAATCTCATCTCACCTTAGAATTAGAAGATGCTCATACAAAAAAACATACAAAACATACAAAGATATTATGCAACAAACAACTGACCATATCTTTCCTTTACTTTGAAGTTGTGTAAAAATGATGAGAAATTCTGCTATTTTCTTAGAAATATCTGGTTCATAAATAATTCTTCAGAAAAGACTGTAGAGATGGACTAAATAAATAGAGTCTTAATGGGGAATTGTAACATAGTTATGACAACAACAAGAAAAAAAAAATGCAGATACACTGATTACGAGTGCCCAGTTGTCACTTTAAATAGTAAAACGGTACACAATGAATCATCTCTCTTCATTCCAGAAAACAAAGACAGAAGAGCCAGAGGAGAAAATTGTGGCAATGAGTTGAAACATGTAGAACAATGAGAAAACCTTGTCTCAGCAATGAAAACCTACAAAGATTTGTCCACAACAAAAGCCATCTCTTGTCAGATTACTGAACTAATGAGAGGATTTGTAGTAATCATGTGGTCACACTGGGGAATTCTGTGCAACCAACTGCTTGACTACTCAATGTGGTGACAATCTCCATCTCTGTAGCCTAGACATGACTTCAAGTGGTGGTATTGAAGCTTTTGTAATTAGTGAAGAATGTTATATTCTGCGTTCTTCTTCTGTTTGTGTGTCTGTTCTTAATGCTGAGAAGATGACTGAAAGAAGTTCTTTCGAGTGTTGTTGAAAAGGGAAAAGCTTTTATTTGGAGATTTAACCTATCCAAAAATAAGCCAATTGGTAGATACCACTCAACTTCTCCTTTTGTCAGTTTACCACAATATTATTTAGTGGTCAGTGTGCAGGTGGATAAAATGCCTGGACCCCCTTTTTCTTAATGCCAGTTTTCCTCTCATCTGACCATTTCTCTTTTGTTTCTGGACACAAATTCCTTATAAGATGTATGTATCACTTTGGCTCTTGCCACAAATACTTCTGTTACTACTATTTAAAATGTTTTTAATTTTCTTTAATATTTTATATAATACATTCATGTGTGGTATATAGAATATAATCAAGTCAATCTATTTTAATGTAAAATGTTTAGGTGTTATGCTTGTATCAAATGTGCCAATACAATGAGAAAATGAACTGTACCAGTGACACTCTTAGAACTTTCAGAAACTCGGACCTGGATTTTTCTGGTGGTTCAAGGTCTCTGCTTTGGTGAGAAAAATCAGTAACCAAATGTTCTGAACTGACTTGCTCAAACAATAAACTTCTCACTGTAGTATGCCTATCTATCTCAAGTTTTGAAACTGATTTTGGACATTTCAAAGATTTTTACAATTACATGCACAGCCTCTCTGAGAACTGAGGATGGTAGCTTCTTTCAAAGCAAACATGTTAATCCACAAAAAATCCAACAGTCATGATAGTTTATTTTCCTCATAAGATTCTATCACTCTTTACAGTCTTACAGAAACTAAGTAAAACAGACTGCAGGATTTTCTGACTACATTAATAAGCATTAATTCATACACTGTTGATCAACCATCAGTAGTGTTTGGACTCTCTTTTGCTTTGAAGAAATTATGGAGAGGATGTATCATTGACCTAAGTCAATAGTTTATGTCCGGTTCAGGTTTGTTTTTACAGTTTATACATTTATTGTTTCTTTTTAAGTGTTGCATGTCAAGTAACTTTTATACCATTTTAACTCTGACATGTTTAATTTATTATTATTGAGCAGATGTGTCATTGGCTTAAATCTGTAAGGTATGTGATGTCTAGCTCAATTATGTTTTTCAACATTTTTAACAGTTGCACTGTTCATTAAGTTTCAAAATAACTCACACTCTGATATGTTTTATATTCCAAAAGTTTTCACATCTAACTGCAGTGTTTCCCCCCAACCAAATGATAAAGAATAGGATCCCCAAATATAGGATCCCAAAAATAGGATCCCAAATACAAATAAAATTGGAAATTTTATCTAAATGTTGCCCTGTCTGCTACAAGCTTACTTCTCAAAACTCAATACAAATTGGGAGGCATGCTAGGTTTCACCCTAAAACACATGTAAAATATTGTTATGCTTTTTTTAGTGTGAGCTCTAGTAAGACTTGTACTTCTACAGATCTGTTTTTTTTTTCTTCTTTTTTTTTGGTCACCAGGCTTTCATTAGAATTGGCATGGTGTGACGAGTACCTGTCTCTCTACTGAAGTTAAGCAGCAATGGGCTATGTTAGTACTTGGATGGGTGACCATTTGAGTGCACTACTCCTATTCACTCATGGCTTTGCAGTTCACACATGTAGACTTTTCAGCCTTGTTTGTTTCGCCACCATCTCTGTCACAAGTGAGATTAAAATCATGGGAAAAACATCAAAATTAGGAGAATTATTTTTTACTTTTTACCCAATATTTTTAGAACAGGCTGACAAGCCTAATGCAAGGCTTGTACTCTACCTGTGCAATAGTGTTTTGTGCAATGGGCTCCATATTGTAAGAAAATCTGTGGAAAACCTGGCAAAATAGCCATAAACAAGAAAACTACGTGTAATTGTGACAAGCACTGGGCCAGGTAAACAGATGTTAAAACAGACAGAAGCTTTTGAAGTCTACCAGGCACACATCACTTACATCCAACTGCATCACATAAATTTTCAAATATATTTGAACCCTGGCCTTTTATAAAAAGGAGAATTATTATATTCTTGGTGATATTGTCTATGGGTTAATTATTTTCAATTTTTTTTAAAAAGACAGGATCAGTTGCTGACATGAAATGGATATACTGTATAAAACACAGAGAGTACACAACTAGTAAGGGATCCAGATACTGCTGGATTGGAATGATTACTGAAATCACTCTATAATACTTGCTACATATATATTTAAACAGTTTATGTATAGTAAGAAAATTTAAAAAGACACTATTTTGTCAATTTTATAATTTATTCTCCTTTTTTAAATATGATTTAAATGAAAGTGTTTAAATCCAACATTTTCTTAATCACACTACTGCTGTGTAACCTGCTTCAAGTAGAATTCCCATATGCTAATTGTGTCCTTTTGTGGTTTAAGTATAAATACGCGGTCATCAGATGAAATCTTGTCATTGAAATTCAGCTTGTCATTTGGAATTTCTGAAAGAGTAGAAGTACTTTGCTGGTAACTTGAGGTTCGATTCAATAATGTTCTACTGTATTATGTACTTGGTAAGAAACTTCTCCACCCCTGTAAGATTTAAATCCTGATGTGGGACTTGCAATTCATTCATTTGTCCCAATCCTGTACTAAGCTAAAACTTGGTACACCTGTTTCCTGTTCTGAGACAGAAATTCTATTAAATGTTATGTTTTTGTTATTTATAGGTGTTAATTACAAGAATGAACAACACAATTGGTTGTTCAGCTGTAACATATAATCTGTTTAATAGTATGAAATTTCTACAAAATGGTTACATTGGCAGCTTTGTAATTATTAACTAACTATTCCAACAATAATAAGTAAGTTGCTCTCCTCATGTGTATGTTAGAATACATGTAGTTACTTTAGCTTCACCTTTCACAGAGAAAATGAATTATACTGGATGCCATTTAACACTTCTACTTTAGACTGTAACTTTATTTTGCTAATGCAAGTTCAGATAGAAATGTTTGGACAATTTTGCTGTGTACAAAAAGAGTGGTTAAGGTGCTGAACTTCAGTGCCGAGGCTCTAGGTTTGATTCTGGCTTGAATGTAATATAGCTTATGGTCCCCTGACCATAAGGATCACTGGGCCCATTGAATGACCACACTTTTTACCACATCTCACTATCTAACAAGGCCATGACACAAAGCCTGCTGTGTATTCTAATAGAGTATTATTTTTTTTCACTGCCTGGTTCTCCTCAATTAAGCAGCCTATGATGTGTGAAGCAGTTGCCCAGGCAATCAGTCAACCAGAAAAGGTCATAAGTCATAATCAGGCCCCAGCCGTCATAATATGGTAGTGATAGAGAAAAACCGAGGGCGGGTAAAATAATCTCTTCCAGAAAGTCACGGAAACTCATCCATTACTTACAAAAGAGGTTTCAATATTGTGTAAAATTAACATGTTTCACTTCTATCATTTATGTTTACTCTATATTATTGTTGGAAATGTTAATGGATGATTTCAGTGAAATTCCTGAAGATACAGTAAGGCAAAGCTGTCGAGAATCAAAATGTACTAAAATTTTGTGATTTACAGTAACAGAAGAAGAATGAAGAATATTCTTGTGAATTAACTGAAATATAATAACTTCTGGAGTAGTAAGATACACTTAATTCTTCATTTACATCAGCTTCTACATGGTTAATGAACAACCAATAGGATGTGCACACAATGATACACATATAATAAGATTATTATACAATCAGGGCAACTCAATTATTTCAGATTATTTGCTTTAAGTGAAAACTTAAACCACCAAGTTTGTGTACTGAGCAATGTCCATATGGATTAACTTGTCTCACATTGACAGTGAGTAAACAAATAAAGCAGTTCACTGATGTGGAGTGTGCTGGAAAAAGGTCTGGAAAAATACTGCCTTCCAATGTAACACGTCTGAATGTCTGACCAATGTAAAGCATCATCAATTTATGAAGGCCGGGATGTGTACAACTACACTGCCCTAAAGTTATGAAAAAGTACCATTTTAACTTATACATGACAAGGACCTTGCAAAATACATTACCCTGAAATTGCGGAAACTATAAAATAGTCATAGAAGACAAACACATCACTTCATGTACACTGCCATAAGATCTGATCATAGAGGACAAGAAGCACATTTAGTTGTCATTGTACTATCAGATCCACTGAATGTACAGGAAAGCAATACAACAACAACGCTTTCTTAAAAATTATGAAAAGTAATGATACCAAATCATAGCATATTGGTCCAATTTAGGGTTTTACAGCAAAAACTCAGGTCAGTTAGTGCAGGACCTCAGCACATTTTAAATGTCATAATGAGCTAGGTTTTTAACCCCAAATCACAGATGTTCAAATCCTTATTAAAACAATAACTCAAAAATACAAGTAATATTATTGTACTAATATACAATTGTGAAGAGTACCAAAAATTTATAATGGATGGAAGGCAAGTTACCTCAGGAGTGGTGAAAACCTAGCTTAGCAGTTGTTTCATATTCATATTCATGAAATCAGTTATTTTGAAGTCACCTGAAAGCCACATGATTAAAATGTGATTGTCAAATTAAACTAAAAACATAAGAATGTCTTTTACTGTTTTTAAAATAACATGATTAACTTTACTTTGCAAACCTGCATTGCTATAAAATATAACACATACATTGGACATATTCTTTATAAAAACCAATGTCATTACACAGAGTACAGCTAGCTATATTTCTCTGATTTTCCTTCAGCCCAAACAAGTCGAAATATATAGAAAAAATTAATATTGTTGTCTTCCACTTTATATTTTCTTATCAATTTCTGAGAATAAGGAAAAACCCATTCATTATATTCCTGAACTCAGGTATTCATAATTAAAGTATTTATGTAACTAATGATAATTGTGCCATAGCATGTTCAAGAATTGATCACCTGATCAAAAGGAATGTCTGAAGTCTCGGTACCTGATAACCTAATGCTTGTATGTCATAGCACCTAGAAGCATCTCTCTGACACTTTTAAAGTCAGTTAATTTTTGTCTCTGTTCACAATTCAAAATAAACCAATTCCTATTCATACAAGGTGACACTATCAAAAAGATAAATACTTGTGTTAATATTTCACTTGCAAATTACTGGTGTATATTTTCTACACAGAAAGAACTGCACTGTATCACATAAGATACCTGCTTCAGGTTTGCATAAAATGCTTCAGAATTTGTTAAAGCCTACTACTAAAAAGGTGATTCATCTGACTTGCAGAAATAAAAAGACATGGAAACTGGAGTTGACAGGTGCTTTGATATTTTACACTGGTGTAGCACTCTGGGTATATGTTCTTTTTGTTTTGTTAAAAACAGATAGTTCTAAAGTGTGTGAGTGAATCCTGGTATGCCAGATGTTACAAACATAACATAAATAAGAAGTTCCTATCACACTATAGTCTTTCTAAAGCTGTTATTTTTCATTTTATCTGGCCTTTTTTAAGGCTAGCCTTTTATCAGGTGTTTAGTTATATCTTAAGAAATAATTCCCAGTTAACCTCAATGGATTGAACTGTAAACATTTGTCTTGATGGACTGAGCTGTTACCTCCCAAATCCAATTTAATCAAATGTTTAGAGCTCTTAATCTCTACCCTAGCAAACATAAAGGTGTAAATAATAGCTATCACTAGTTGGGTAAGCATCATTTATATAAGACACAGGTATAGAGATTAAATAGCACTATAAAAATCTGATTACATTAGATTAAAATAATGTAAGGTTACTTTAAGTCTACATAAGAATCAATTTGTATTTATTATTTAAGTATGTACTGCTGTAAGAAGCACTGACTGAGAATGTACAAACTATCACCCAAAGGTGGTGCTGGCTCAAAAAAAACAGAAAAAAAAATTCTGGATTTTGATCTGGATCCGCATCATATTTGTGGAGGACCTATCCAAGGGTAGTCTCAACATGGTGTGAAAATATGAACCTCATCCGACATATGGTTTTTAAGTTCAATGCATAGACAGACCCAACTATATGACCCTCTCCTCTATTTAATATAGTGTCATGAAATTTTTCTTTCAGCCAAGATTTCCTCCTTATGCATAGTATATTTATTATTTCAGAATTGTTTTTATTAAATTGTGTCTGGTTATGTGAATATTTCTCCAGACAATTTAATTCATAAAAGTGTTCACACATTTGTCCAGTATAAAAACAATCTCATAACCTGCAACAGTGATAAAGAAGTGCAAGTATAGCTCAATTGCTACACCTTTGGAATACTAATCCATAATTTTTCTTTCATTTCAACAATGTAAAAATATATAATTGATGCTCTTATTATTATTCATAGACATGCCTCTCCAGCAAATTCTAAGAATGTTTCAAGAAAATTAGATGCTCTATATAATATCCATCTTTCTTTTGTCAGTTTTCATGGAATTTCAAGATTTGTTTTTATGTTGACATAATATATAACACAGAAAAGACTGTAATGTATTGCTCCAGTGAAACACCATTTCTCAAGTATTTCCAGACACAAGAGACCTGTATAAGTAGAACCAGTGTATACTGAACATATGTATAAGTGGAACTACCTTTGAGATCCAAAACATGAAAAATGCAGTATTTTTGAATTTGTGCAACTTACCCATAACTAGAACTAATTCTGTGGATATTTGTGGTTCTAGTTCTTCATACTTCCACTTTAAGCGGGTTTCCAATTATTCTTTCATAACTTTGGAGTAGTTTAGCATTAAACAAGTTTCTTACATTGTTGTTTTGATCTTCAACTATGGACAAAGGTAATTGACTGATTGTATACAGCATGCCTTATTTAATATAACTTTTGTGTTTTAGTTCACAGATATTAAGATTTATTTTCATTTGGTTCTACAGTATAAGTATTTGCCAACTATACAGGCTGGGTTTTCTCAAGTACAATGCTACTGTATTGTTGTGTGTTCTACACTATTGTAATTCACTGTATTAAATGCAAACAGGACACTCTAATAAAAGATATTCTATTTTATACATAGTACCTTTTAATACCCCTGTTCCACTGTTACGAGCTTGCCTCCTGACAGCCCTGATTAAGCAGTCTGTCCTGAACCCAGTTCTGTTATTATGTTAACCTGTGTTTATTTAGTCCTGCTTCTACAAAACATTTGTGTACCTGTTTGAAAAAGATATGGTACAAATTTATGCCTAGGTCAAGCCTTAATCCCCCAGAATAATCTTACCGGTTGAACGATTTAAATTTATATTCATGAAGGTCAGGAATGCAATCATGGCAGTCATTGATGGATGTTGAATATATGCAACATATTTACAAGCATTGGGGATTAAGCACTCTCTCTCTCTCTCTCCCAAGTACTCACAACTGATCTATTTTGTTGTTAGGCTGCTAGACTAATCTTTGGGCTACTACAACTTATATTTTTGATGTTATAACTTATTTTTTGGCTACTTTGACTTATTTTGTTCACTCTTCCGTCAATAGGAAGCCGAGCGATCTCTTTCCAAGGGACAATCAGATGCAGGAGTGGTTACTGCATAAGAGTGGTAGGAACTTGTTATTATGGCTGATATTTATGAATTTAGGTGCAGGATGTCAGGCCGAGCTTTTTGGGTCACATGACATATCTTTCCACTCAACACAAATAATGTGGTTTGTCGGTTATGTTGGCCCTTTTCAACAGGATCCATCATAGCAGCGATTTTAAAATAAGCTAGGTTTTACAATTCATGATGTGTAACAGTAGTGTTAGCCCATAACATAAAAGATAAAAGGATTTCTACACCTGCAGTGTTGCCAGTAAAGAGCATGGGAAAATTTGCAACAAACCTTAACTAAACAGTACATGAACAAAAAAACTCCTTGGGATACTCCATCATTTTTGTTGAATCTCACAGAGGTAAACCCTCTTTGATACACTTGCAAGATTCCAAAATAAAAAGACACTGCAACAAACTGTAAGGAACATTTAAAGTTAATACTGACAAATTGCCACATAAAAAGTTCAATTTCAATTTGATTTTTTGTTTTCTCTTTAAAATATTCAAACACACAAATTGCATAGGTTTTAGGAATCTACTTAAGCATGAAAACTTGCTTCAAAAAAGTTTCTAGTAGTATCTTTAAATTCAACGTAATTTAATTTCCCTTGGGAAAACTGATAAAGCAGTTTTAGATTGAATTACTTTTGTTCATTTTCTATGTCAATCCTAGGGGGGAAAGGGTTTCAGAAATATGGTCCATGCCCTCAATATGAAATGCATGTGTAAGTCCAACTCCATTAATTAAAATTTATGATATTGTTTTGTATATCATAGACGACTATGTATATGTTACACTCAGATTAACCAAATAAAATCTTGTTATCATAATACACCTGGATAACGGAACTCCTACTATGTATATTAATTTTTGGTTACTCAGACTAAAAGGTCTATAAACATTGGATTCACAGTTGGTTTTAATTTTCTATGACCAGTGGCTGGTATCTAAAATTAACCAATTACCGGGTAGAAACCAGTTATGAAAATGTGTATCTCGTAGTTGTGTTTAAAAACTTGTAGCTTAATGTACTTGGTGAACCTTTTCACGATAGCCTTTACTTAAAAGGGCTAAAAAGGTAACTACACTAATTTTATTGAATAGCTATCATGTTATTACTGACAAAATGTTTTATTTAAAATCTGGAAAGGATATTGGAGAAAACTTTTTATTTAATACCAAATGCAATGACCTGTTTTTAAAATGTTTAACTGGTTGTTGGGTTTCATTACTAAAAACAATGAAATAAGCCAGTTTTTCCATTTGCAACCTTAATAAATATTTCACTTATCCAAGGAAAGCAAGGAGTAGGAAAGATAGAAACAAATGCAGTCACCAAGAATTGCAGGGTTTCCACAGACTTTTGTTAATTGAATTCAAGGTCTTTTCAGGGATTTTCAAGGTCAACAACAACAATTCTCAAGGATATATTTTAAGGCACGACCTCCTTAACCTCCCCTTCTATCAATCCGTTCCTCCCACAAAATTCTTTTTTGTCACCTGATTATAATATAAAACTCGATGATGCAGATGCAGAAGTTGGGCAAAATCAAATTCAAGGACTTTTCAAGGATTTCATTCAATTTTGGCCAAATTCAAGGACTTTCAAGGCCTTGAAAATGAAGCAATTTTTTTCAAGGATTTTCAATGATGTGGGAACGCTGAATTGTATCCACGGAAATATGTACTGTATGATACAATGAACTAATTTATTAAAAGCATCCACCTACAGAAATGTAACCCCAGTATCATGTCTGAATAAAAACTCTTACAGCATCTCTGAACGTTTTTCATACATATACATTACACAATTTAATCTCTTGATGACTTTCATGTCTCTTGTACATCTCCGTCTGCAAAAGAAATGTTCAGTGACTTTTTAATTAGTTTCAATGGAGAGAACATTCATTTTGTGGCATATCCCGACAATCCCATTAACTCCAAAGTAAGCCATTTCTGTCTTCAGTGGAGATCTATGTACTCTATCTAAAGGAAGTGGTGAACACTAAGACTCAGGAAATATTTTTTTTTCTTCTGTGGGAGGGGTGGTATGGCGGGGAGCCTCTGTTTCAGGTTTCTTTAATTTCTCCGCTGGTGAAATATGAGCTTGTTTTCAGAATGGTCCCTGCTCAGTGACAAGAGCAGAGATATTGTCATGAGTGAGCTGGAAAATTAATATTCTATTATACTGTTAGAATTGGGATTTTTTGGTGGTTGTCTGTTGAAAATCAGACACGACAACAACGATCAGTTTTATATCCAGGGGTGTTAAGATAAATGCATTCATGTTCTATAATTTATTACAGTATTGGCTGTAAATGTTACTTATGACTACCGCATGTAGTGTAATAGGAAAACGTCCCAAATGAAACATACAGAAAAATATATCACGAATGAAGAAAATAATATTATACGAGTGCGTAGCACAAGTATTATATTGTTAATCCTCATGAGTGATATATTTTTTGGTATGGAAAGGAAGCAGAAAGAAATCTAAAATTCGCCACATATCTGAAATTCGCCATATGTGGAATTACCTATAAAATAAATGAATTGAGGTGAAATTTGTTAAATGTATAGTAAATTAAGTTTCTCTGAGGTGAAAAATACCATGTTTAAGACAAAACCTCATTTTCATCATTGAATTAACTAAGGTTTTTGAGGTGGTGAATTTTTGATTTCTGGCAAATTTTAGATTCCTTACTGTACCGGTTAAGTAGAAGTACATTTTTCTGGTCCCTGGAGATTTCATGTCAAAATGTAATGCCTTCTACCACAGTTACATTATTATAATCTTGAAACAAGAGCACTCAGAGAGCGCAAACCTCTGTCAAGGCACGTACAGATTATATGAGAATCTTATCTATCTTTTCTAAAGCTAAACGGCTCACTAATAAGTAAGTGGGAAAATCTGGATCTTTGATATTTTTTGTATTCAGTTTGTGATCTTGACCACTCTCAAAATTTATTGGGATCTAAGTTGGACCAAGGATTATCTTCTCATATTTTTTTTTTTCAAAATTTATTGGGATCTAAGTTTAACCAAAGATTATCTTCTCATATTTTTTTTTGTGTGGACCCACCTAGTGGTATTTGCATAATCCTGCTAACAAACACACAAGCGAGTGGCCATGAATTTAATACGTCCTTGGCAGAGATAATAAAAATATGTCATGAAAGAACCTTATTTAATTTCTTAATTTACCCTTGACGCCACCCCCCCCCCCCCCCCCAAAAAAAAGGGGGAGAGGGAAGGTATTGTAATCATGTCCCTTACTTTGTCTGTTTCCCAAGATGATCTAGATCCAGATCAAGTCTCCAAAAGTTAGGAATTTTCCGATAATATATACTTCCCAACTAAAAAACCAATCATTGCACTGAGGAATCTAAAATCTTTTCATACAAAGTGGGATCTAGGATTTTGCAAACAGCTGAGTTTTGAGCTTTTTCCTGATGGAGGCAATAGATGTTGTATTCTGTACATCGTCAGGAAGTTCATTATAACTCAGAACACAACCAAAGCCCTTCAACTACAGCTAGAACTCTATCATGTAGAATAGCCTTTTAAGTGGAAGTAAATATTAGGCCTTTCACCTTAAGTTTCTTTTAGTTTAATTTCTGTTTAGGTTGATTTTTGTTTGTGTTTTTATTTCTTCTGTTCCCTTTGGCTTCAGCTTAACTTGACTTAAATAACTTTCTATTCTTAGACCATGCTGTACATTTAATAATGACTGGTTTAGTCTTTTCTAGAGTAAAATATCCCGAGCTTTCTACAGATATGCCACACAAAATACAAAGGAATTTCAACTTCGCTTACCATGTCATATCTGTATGTAGTAAAACCTCCAATATCAATAAGATTTGGTTGCAGTTATTGTTAATATATACTGTACAAATAAAGAATTTTGTTAATTTGTGGCCTCAAACTAACTACATTTTACTTTGAGACTGGTTAATAAAATGACCAACTCTCTTCCATCTCCTGGAATAGACAGATATATACTGAGAGAGACGGAGATGACAGTCCTTTGTTGTGATGCTTTCAAGTATTAGATGCTCATTAGTTTCCTCCCTTTTACAGTCTTGTGTAAACTATTACATTACTTCTACTTCAGTGTAAAGGGCTTCTCAAACATGTCTAAATAACAAATATTTAAAATAAAAAAAGGAAACCTGAACTTGATATGTCTAATGGTTTTGCTGTAATGTCGTGCAATAGAGTTGACAAGTGCAGAGTCACCAAAATGTCAAAATTTATTACAACAGTCATATTTTTTTTTGAATATGGCAAAAAATGTTTTGTATGGGATAAAACATGTCAGAAAAAATCAATGGCAACATTTTTAAGACATTTGAAGCAAGCCTTATGACATTGTATCAGTAAAGTTGTGTTTTACAAAATCGCCTCTGACCGCCCATGTTTTTTTAATCAATTTTGTCCAAAATCAAAAGGCTTCCACCCATGAGTAATACCAATGACTGTACAAAATTGGAAGAAAATTGGTCAATTTAAGCAATCTGGACTTACAGCGCACATAAGCTTTAAAATTGGGTGCCGGCCATCTCAAAAACAACATGACGGACGTAAAACATTTTTCTCCAATGTTGTCCACCTTGACCCTAAAATGAACATAGAAAATCTGAAGATGATATCTTGTGCCGTTTTGCTGTAATGAGGAAAAGTAAAGGTTAATTCCTCCGTTTACTCAAATTTTAATAATTAAAGGTACAGTTGCAGTTATTAGTTAACCTTGTTCTGGTAATCAGTGTTTACAAAATGGGACACTATGGTCAGTTTTTTTACTATCTCATATCAGAGTAAAATGTTTTTCAAGGGCACAGCCAAGGAGGCAGCTTTTTGAAAACAAAACAGCAAATCACTATTTAAAATATTTTCTCTATTCTCTTAAAACAGAGGACATTTTTTCACAAGGCTTTTTTCCCTGTATTCATGTTTAAGACTATATCCTTGATACATCTGCTTTTTTCATAAAAAAAAAGACAAATAGGGGCAGGTTTAGAAAAAGGTTGCTTCATCTTGGTCCTCTTAAATGTGCCTTGCATTTATTTCTTGCAACCATTTCCCCAGTTTTGTCCAATATAACGGCCCTTTCTTTTGTAATTTCAATACTCCTTCAAGGAAATATTTGGCTGTCAGGGAAGTAAAAGGCCAAAGTGGTCGGAACAAAAAAGAAAACCTGACCTTTCACCCATGTCTCCCTTGCTTCTGAAAGATATCAGGGGGAAAGAAGAAGCCATTAATAATAGATTATTCTTACCAGCATTTGTATTAGAGAAAATAATTATATCAGGAGAAGGTGAGTGAGGTATAAAACATGACATATATGTATAGCCACAGATGATATATGATTATATCCAGAGACCGATGGACTTTCTTTCTATTTTTTCTCATTTTCCCTCTTCTCTATAGCTTATCAGGGAATATAATAAATACACCCATCCAGATTGAAGAGATATTGAAATTATTCTTTTCTCTATGATGAGGTGTCAAACGGGATACAAAGCCCATACATCCCAGGAGTAATAAAATCAGCTCGGTTTCCTCCTAACATGATGGGGCCTGTCACTGTGGCCCTAATTTTGTTGGCTTTATGTCACAGATTTGATAACCATACTCGAAACACAGAAACAACCTAATTTGCTGCCAACAGACTGGGTCAAATCAAAAACTGTGGTGTTCACAAAAGAACCAGTCAAATATCAGTCAAAAATCAGCTTAAATATAGCTTTTGTCCAAAGTAACACTGGGATAGTAGTTAAAAGCTTCCAATGATCTTATACACTCCATGTTTTGTGCTTGGAGGTGAAAATATCATGCTGTTGCTTAAGCTGGAAGCAAGGTTATTTCAAATATTCAAGACCTTCTTTTACCATGAACTGACAAAATTGTTGTGGTTGTTTCAAGATTGTGTCTGACTGTTTGCATTGTGATCTGATTTTTTTCAAGAATGGCAACATGGATGATCACATGATAAAAACTGGGTAAAGTCCCATTGTGTTAATACTAGCAGAATGCAATAAGTATTCAGAAAGTGCTTACATGCTTAGCTAATATCCTATTCAAAAAGCAAATACACCTGCTGTAAATTTTCGGGTAACAAAGGGGAAAACGCAAATGCTGCAACTTAAACTTTGTTGACCATGTCTATTAATGCCTATTAATATCATGCAGCCATTCTCTCCACATAACCAAGTTATCGTTAATATCATTTTGCCTCAAACTGTCTAAGGATCTGTCAGATATAATAGGGACAGCAGGTGCTTCTGTCATTGTATTCAAAAACCTCCGGATGGCAAATCCTACGGGGACACAGGCACTGCAAAGAGAAACGTCTCCACAGTTGCCTTAATTTGCTGAATGGCATCTGCCCAGAATGTTAAAATCTACACAAAAAACACGGAGTGCATTTATTTCCCATTTTTTAAGAGTAAAAATAATATCAATGAAAGTGAATAGTTATTATTTCCTTCTTTGACCTGCCTGAATCACAAAACTTATGAGTAAGGATAAAACCAGATTGTTTTAGAAAAGACCAGTCAAAATGACTGAAATACATTTTCTAACCTAGAATATAACCCCTTTAACTTAGAACTCCTTTGAGTAGAATTTCAGGCCAATTGACTTTTCTTTTGAAACTTAGATCTAGAATTCCTGTTTAAATAGAAGTACTTTTGTGGTCACTTGAAATTGGACTTGATGGGGTTCAATCTTTGTGTCTTAAATTTCCGAAATACCGCTCAGGTATAAATAAAAGCCTGGCTCCATTAGAAGCTTAGTGCAGAACACATACTGACTGATACCATTTCTGGCATTTTGTTCTGTTTATCAAACAAACTTTTGGTTCACATTCATGCCAATTCTACTGCAAAATTGAAATTCAGAAATAATTTATTTCCACCCCATATTTTGCATAATGCAACACTCTAGGAGTTATTTTTCCATTTCGTTTCCTAAAATATTGAATTCATATTAAAATATATTATTCTTAAATGTTAGAATAAAAAAATGCCACAGTATGTGAAACTCACCTCGGGAAGGGATGGGAACTATTTAAAAGTAAGACAAAAAAATCAAAATTTATACAAATTTTGCAGCTGAGGAGATCAGAGGTTTAATGGAGTCACAAATATCCCAAAATGTGTCCAGAATTTCCAACAAATCAAGGAAATAGAAGAGGGCTGGTGTCCTAACTGATGAACTTCACGTCCCCTTTTGAAGGGACACTTAATAACCACCCAGAATTTTGGCTTGGCAAACATCCTCAAAGTAAATATAGTAGACAAAGAAATATTTAAACTTCTATATACTGGAAAATAAAACTTCTTGAGAACAAAACATACTCAAATTTTTGTGTTTTTATATACAGTAGACTTTGTATACATTGAACCAGTGTAAGTCAAATTTATGTAGAAGTGGAACCCAACATTTGGAGGATCCAACACTAGAAATTACAGTATTTTTTATAGGTATAAGCCTAGAAACAAAAATCCTGTAGATAGTGGATGTTCTAGTTGCACTGAAATGCCTATTTTAATTGATAAACCTTCTCTCATCCAGTTAATATCTCCTCCTATCAATAAGTCCTGATAGCATAACGGTCTCAGCTACACAACGAAGCCTCAACCTCTTCTAGCTCAGATAGTACATGATGGAAAGTTCCTAATGTGTAAACCTACCAATCTGTGTTGAGCTAAAGTATACTATAAAATGTACAAATATATGTTTATATAGATATATATAAATATATGTTTATTGTTTTTTTATGTGTGAGCTCTCAAAGAGGCTTACACTTCCAGAGATCACTTTCTTTTTATTTTTATTTTGTCTCCATACTTGATGGCTTTGCTGCTCGCACCTGTAGATAGAAAGATATTTTCACCTTGTTACATGGGCTCCATTTGTATGAGGATGTTTTCATTATTCTCCGCTGTAGTGATAAATTCATACTTGTACACAAAATTGTGTTTATATTGGTAGTTGACATCATTTTACTGATGTCCCATACAAATTCTGATATATACAGCTGTAGTGTACTGTAGTATTGGTTGAATTAATTTTAAGAATTAAGGAGCCATAACTATCACACAACGTATTGTATATCATACCTTGCATAATTTATGCCAGTATGCATAGAGTCATAAAAGAAAGAAATGAGAAATTCGCCTCTGAAAAAATACCCTACTTTTGCTTTTCAGTTATGGACAATTTATAGCACATTTGTGACTTTTGTGACTCTTTTAGGCAATATACTTTATCTGATGAACCATTTCCCTGGGTTTTGCTGTCCTTTTCATTTCAAGGAGGTTTGTCCCCAGTGCTGATTATCACAGAGAGATGTGCTTTTACTCAATGCTGACCACAAAAACTACTGTTTCCACAGAGAAAAAATAATAAAGGCCGATACTTTTGGTAACAAAAGCCTTTGCATTTTTATGTAATAACTTTCTTATATCACAACCAATTTATATGATTCCTTTGCCTCTGTCCTCAGTATAAGGCAAGAAAAATATTCTGCCCGATTCATCTGTATATAGTAAGATATGAAATTTACCTTCAATCTATATTTAGCTCCGCCAAGGAGGTTATGTTTTTGGTGGTGCGTGTTTGCTTGTTTGCAAAACAATTTGAAAACTTTCAGGATATGTCTACAATGGTACAAATAACAAGTGATTCAATTTTGGAGGTGATCCGTATCACTGTCTGAATCCAGGATATTTATTGAAGGATGTTTGATTATCAATGCACCCATTTGCAATATTAAAGGTGCTGGGCCTTGGCAGAGGTATACACTCTCTCATTGTTTTTGTTGCCACCTATTATTTATTTGTGGACTGCAATTCTCCAGAGTGTATTGCTACATGGAGGAAAAAAACTAGGATTGGCATTGGCTACCAATCCCTTAGCATTGACCAAAGTCAAGTCCTTTTGTCTTACGTATTATATGAGGACTGAATGACTTTTTTTCCCAGAATTTGGCGTGATAAAACTTTGTATGTCATCAGAAAGTAGGATCCCCACCTATCAGGTGGATTCATAATGATTCCATGTATGTCAGATTTGGTGGAGTAAGAAATACAAAGACTTGAAACATGTCTATGTGTATGGAAATACTGCCAATAAAATCGGTGAAATTGGCCATCAGGCACTGGCCCTCGATGAGGTGGAAACACATTTTATCTACTATGCCAAAGTTTATATACTATGGTGAATTTCACATTTTTATTTTTTCTCTATTATCTCTTGCAAATTTGTCTTCCCCAGAAAACACTCATCAATAACCAGTCTAATCTGAGTGATCACCTGAGATAATGAAAGTGGCCAGAAAAATCTGGACCTGACTCCAAACAGTTCTACATTTTTGTCAATCTATCACACAAAGAAATGTGAAAACTCCCTACATTATGTCTGAAACTTGCCACAACGGAAAGGCCCCCCCCCCCCCCCCCTCCCAGACCTCTTTGTTAGTTATTATTTGGGATTCTGAGATATCCTTATATAACATTTAAATTAAAGAAGGTAAATCTGTGGCAAATTCTATAATCTAAGGTGCAACAAAGAGTTTATATTTCTCTAAAAACCGTAAAACCCTGGAGAAAACTTGGGGATTCTTTTCACCAGGGAGATTTTTTTATGTTTGTTAGTAGGATTAAAAAATACAGGTCTCAATGAGTTTACTGAACATCAAAACCATAGTAGCACCTTCTATTTCATTTCAATGAACTCAACAGCACTATTTACCAAACTATGGTATGATCGTCAATAACTGGTAGTGTTAATGCATTAAGACTGTCATGCCCTTGGCCTATTGGAACGGTGTAATTATCCAAACATCACTTATGTTTCCCCGAGATATTTGAGTATCAATCAAAAGTCCACTATATTATCTTAATATCACTAGTCCATCCTCGTGCAGATTTGTTTTTCACTGAGAATATACCGTCACTGAAACCGCAAGGAATTATGGGAATTTACAAAGATCTACATATGACAATACAAGAACAGCACTTCCCAGGGCACCAGAAGGAAAGAATAACAGAGGAACACCAAGAGAAACATGGAGAAGAACAGCAGAATGAGAAAGAACAAAAATGGGATGGAAGGACTGGATGACTGTGAAAAGAGCCTTGAAGAGATAGAATACAGTCATTCCACAAGGAATCAAGAAGACAGGTAGGTAGGTACATCGTACAATTGTCATGTTAATATTTATGCATTGGCCATATGTTTATATAAATGAATATGCAATATATAATACTAGTATTTATTTTATTTATATTTAAGGACATTTATTGGAAAATACATGTAAGTGAGAGTACAAAGTAAGTATGTGTGTAGATGTACAATAATAGGCTGGTAACATTGTTTGCAACTGATACAATGCCTTGCACCAAGAGAATGTTGCTAATCCTTGCAAAGGTTTTCAATGACTGGATTTCTTGATAAGTAGAAAAACTGATCATTCAAATAAGGCTTAGTTTTCTTATCTGGAAACCCTGGATACATTAGATGAAACCATTTCTCTTTTTTCCAAAGCTTCCACTTGGCATATATCAGTTGCTAGAGAAATGTTTTCAAAACAACAAATATCATGTTTTATAAACACAGTATTTTAATCTACACTCAAAATATCAGCAATAAGCACATAAAGTACGAGCAGCTCTTGAAAGACACAATTAAAATACTCCTTAAAATGAGATATATTTGGTGATGTTGTTTTTTTATTTATTTATTTTTCATGTTTATTTAATTATTATTATTTTTTTTTTTTTTTTGGGGGGGGGGATAAATACCATGTTTATATCTAGGAACCATCATGATTGGAGACACTGTCTGCTTTTATAAGGTCTACAACACAAAGTTTGGCTTGTTTCCCACTACTGACCTGATGAGAGATCAGTTCTCATAAGATGGAAGACCTGTGGAATTACTAGTGATGGACAGAAGAAAGAAGATGAACTTGAGAAGCCACTCAACATTACAGCAAATCTGCTCCAGTTGCCGAGAAGTATACTAGCCTTTTGTAAAACTCTTGCTGATGTTGGGGCACGAGGTTATCTCTACATATAATACAGGGTCAAAGTTGGAGTTTTATATCTATTTCAACAGATAAGGATCCATATTCACTAACATTTTAATACTTAGAATTATTCTTATAATTAGAATTTTCTTAGAAAATACTATACAAGAGAAATAGCAATAATTTCTAATTTTCTATCATGTTATCCCAGAGGGATGAGCCTTGTAGAGGTTATAGAATAAAGGTGATGATGTCTGAAGATCACAATACCAGGACTTGGCTCCTACAAAAATCTTCTCTGTGAGCTTATTGTTTCATATTTACCTTAACTGTGCTGAAACACCCTGCTAATTAATTTCACCTAATACAATTCCTGAGGCTTATTTTTTTCATAAAAAAATTCCTGAATTAACCAATGACTAAATGATTGTGTAAACAGTTCTTTTTTTTTGTTTTCTTGGCACAAGCTGAAGCAATTTTTTTTTTTTTTTGCCAAATATGCAATATTTAAAAACTCTTGTTTTAATATGCAGGACCTTGATTACCTTAATATCATCATAAAATCACTGGCCAAAAATATAGCAACACAGACATATTTTTCTCAAAATAGTCTATTAAGTTTTGGTCAATCAAACTACATAAATTATACTGCATTATATCTTATGACAAAGTTAAAATATAACTTAAAACTAGAAATAGGCCGCCCTGTTGATAGTAGATGCGAATAGAAACAGGATAGCATAGAAGAACACACATTATCATGTGTAATGTCCACCCATGAACCTTTTGCCCAAATTGTACAGTAGTCTTACAAGACCCTGTTTCATTTGTAAAATATATCAATGATGCTTAAATATTTGTTAGTGTAGATGTAAATTATTTCAGCTTCATGCCTTTTTGCATTGGTTGGGTTGAAAATTTTGACGAAATCACTCTATCTTGCACGGTTAAGAAGATAGAAGCAAATTCCTGTTTTTCTATTTTTGGCAAAAATTTGAAAATTCAAAATGGCCGCCATTTTTGGGAAAAGGAAATTTTTTTGAAAATTGCCAAGAGTACATTTCTTAGATACCCTATGGGTCGAAAATTTCAACGAAATAATTCTATTTTGCACGGTTAAGGCCAGTTTGTGTTTTTCCATTTTGGGCAAAAATTCGAAAATTCAAAATGGCTGCCATTTTTGGGGAGGGGAAAATTTTTTGAAAATTGCAAAGATTACATTCCTTAGATACCCTGTGGGTTGAAAATTTCGACGAAATCGCTCTATCTCGCATGGTTAAGAAGATAGAAGCAAATTTGTGTTTTGCCATTTTTGGCAAAAATTCGAAAATTCAAAATGGCCGCCATTTTAGGGGAGGGGAAATTTTTTTTTAAATTGCCAAGAATACAATGCTCAAATACCTATGGGTCGAAAATTTTGACGAAATCGCTCTATCTCGCATGGTTAAGGAGATAGAAGGAAATTTGTGTTTTGCCATTTTTGGCAAAACTTCGAAAATTCAAAATGGCCGCCATTTTTGGGGAGGGGAAAATTTTTTGAAAATTGCAAAGATTGCATTCCTTAGATACCCTGTGGGTCGAAAATTTCGACGAAATCGCTCTATCTCGCACAGTTAAGGAGATAGAAGCAAATTAGTGTTTTGCCATTTTTGGCAAAAATTCGAAAATTCAAAATGGCCGCCATTTTTGGGGAGGGGAAAATTTTTTAAAAATTACCAAGAGTACAATGCTCAGATACCCTGTGGGTCGAAAATTTTGATGAAATCGCTCTATCTCATACGGTTAAGGAGATAGAAGCAAATTTGTGTTTTGCCATTTTTGGCAAAAATTCGAAAATTCAAAATGGCCGCCATTTTTGGGGAGGGGAAAATTTTTTGAAAATGGATACCCTGTGGGTCGAAAATTTCGACGAAATCGCTCTATCTCGCACGGTTAAGGAGATAGAAGCAAATTTGTGTTTTGCCATTTTTGGCAAAAATTCGAAAATTCAAAATGGCCGCCATTTTTGGGGACAGAAAAATTTTTTAAAAATTACCAAGAGTACAATGCTCAGATATCCTGTGGTTCGAAAATTTTGACGAAATCGCTCTATCTGGCACGGTTAAGGATATAGAAGCAAATTTGTGTTTTGCCATTTTTGGCAAAAATTCGAAAATTCAAAATGGCTGCCATTTTTGGGGAGGGGAAAATTTTTTGAAAATTGCAAAGATTGCATTGGTTAGATACTCTGTGCGTCAAAAATTTTGCCGAAATCGCTCTATCTCGCACGGTTAAGGAGATAGAAGCAAATTAGTGTTTTGCCATTTTTGGCAAAAATTCGAAAATTCAAAATGGCCGCCATTTTTGGGGAGGGGAAAATTTTTTGAAAATTGCAAAGATTGCATTCCTTAGATACCCTGTGGGTCGAAAATTTCGACGAAATCGCTCTATCTCGCACGGTTAAAGAGATAGAAGCAAATTTGTGTTTTGCCATTTTTGGCAAAAATTCGAAAATTCAAAATGGCCGCCATTTTTGGGGAGGGGAAAATTTTTTGAAAATTGCAAAGATTGCATTCGTTACATACCCAGTGGGTCGAAAATTTCGACGAAATCGCTCTATCTCGCACGGTTAAGGAGATAGAAGCAAATTAGTGTTTTGCCATTTTTGGCAAAAATTCGAAAATTCAAAATGGCCGCCATTTTTGGGGAGGGGAAAATTTTTGGAAAATTACCAAGAGTACAATGCTCAGATACCCTGTGGGTCGAAAATTTTGACGAAATCGCTCTCACACGGTTAAGGAGATAGAAGCAAATTTGTGTTTTGCCATTTTTGGCAAAAATTCGAAAATTCAAAATGGCCGCCATTTTTGGGGAGGGGAAAATTTTTTGAAAATTGCAAAGATTGCATTCCTTAGATACCCTGTGGGTCGAAAATTTCGACGAAATCGCTCTATCTCGCACGGTTAAGGAGATAGAAGCAAATTTGTGTTTTGCCATTTTTGGCAAAAATTCGAAAATTCAAAATGGCCGCCATTTTAGGGGAGGGGAAAATCTTTGGAAAATTGCAGATTGCATTCCTTAAATACCCTGTGGGTCGAAAATTTCGACGAAATCGCTCTATCTCGCACGGTTAAGGAGATAGTAGCAAATTTGTGTTTTGCCATTTTTGGCAAAAATTCGAAAATTCAAAATGGCCGCCATTTTTGGGGAGGGGAAAATTTTTTAAAAATTGGCAAGAGTAGAATTTTTAGATACTCTGTGGGTCGAAAATTTTGCCGAAATCGCTCTATCTCGCACGGTTAAGGAGATAGAAGCAAATTAGTGTTTTGCCATTTTTGGCAAAAATTCGAAAATTCAAAATGGCCGCCATTTTAGGGGAGGGGAAAATCTTTGGAAAATTGCATAGATTGCATTCCTTAGATACCCTGTGGGTCAAAAATTCTGTCGAAATCGCTCTATCTCTTACGGTTTCTGAGATATTAGCAAATTACTCAAAAGTAGTACTGAAAATACACAATGAAGTACCTAAATGGCTATTACTCATGTACTGACAAAGCTATCAGTCCCAAATGCAATACCAAGCGAGCTATGGACATAACAATCTTGTATTCAAAATTGTAGTAAAATATCTTTAATTATTTTGGCTTAAATGCACGGAAACCAATGGGTACTGAAAATAGCTGTACTTAAGTATTACTCAGTAAGCAAAAGAGGAACAACAGCCAAAAGCAATCCCAAGCAAGCTACTGACCCAATAAGCCTGCATACCAAATTTGGTGACAATAGCTCTAATACTTTTCCTTTAAATGAGCGGAAACCATGCATGACGCCGGACATCGGACGCCGGACGCCGGACATCGGACGGCGAAAAAAGCAAAAACTAGATTGGGCCAACTCGGCGCCAACATATCCCCAGACAGGTCATCACTCACGCCACAGGTTTTGATCGGGAATTTTTAAAAACATAATTACCCATTATTATATGAACTTCTGCACATCAATCTACTCTGTTTATATCTTCCAAGGAAGATGGTGTATCCCCAGACGCCGAATACATAACTCAAATTATATTTTCAATCTTCCTGCAATGATAACTCTAAACCTATTTTCAAAGTATTTAAATGATTGATGATTGAATATCCATTCTAAAATAATAATCCCAAAAGAGCATATCTGTTTCTATATTTGTTGACAAATAAAATATTATTTTTAACTCAACTCATCATACTTTTCAATCTTCCTTCAAAGTATTTAAATGATTGATGATTCAATGTCCATTCTAAAATTCATAATCCCAAAAGCGCATATCTGTTTCTATATTTGTTCACAAATAAAATATTATTTAAAAAAAAATTATTTATATTATTATTTTATTATATTATTTTTAGAATTTGCAAATTGTTTTCAGTTATTCATTTCCTCTATACCTATATATGTGGTCCATATATATGCAACCTAAATATGTGACACAATCTCAGTTCTGACTCCCCTTTGTGTTATATGTAATGAAGCCCACCACCTCCCACCCCCACCCCTCTCCCCTTCTCCACACCTCTCTCACTATTACACAAGATCTGCAACCCCATTGAGGTCTTTGTTTCTCATCTGATATCATTAAATACCTTTGTTTATTTAGTGTCACTCAATATAGCTGGAGGTCCCAGAGGTGGGCGGGGGGAATCCGGGTGGGGGATGTGGGTTGGGACTTAGTTTAGTTTATTAGTTTATTATAGTGACATGTATTATGTTGACAAGGATTATACAAAAACTATTGAAGTAATACCCAGCCCTATATGGGCTTATAAGTCACTTTAAATAGAGAGTTAATAACAAACAGAGCAAACATATTTTGAGGTAAGATACAGTAAATAAAGACAGCAATTCAATACATAAAAATTAACAATATAATTTACTTTTTCTTTCTTGCCACAAATCAAAAATAAAATTAATAACCATATTGACATTCATATGAGTTAATACCCTTGATAATTGATCTATTAATAATTCAGATTTATCTATATTTAAAATTTTGAAATATTTCATACGAATCAGCTCTAAAGCTGGACAAACACAAACAAAATGTATCTCATCTTCTACATCTTTTTTACACAGTTTACATGTTCTCTCAAAGAGATGGAGTGCTACAGCATAAATGGTAAACAAACAATCTATATAAAAGGGGTACTCAAATACAAAAAGAATTGAGAATTTTAAGTATGTGATTATCAACTGAAATGAGTTCATAACTGTAGGAGCTGTGTCAAAATTAACTGAGGCAAGTTGAATAAAACTGGGCTAGTTGAGGGTTAAAAATCCCCTAGTTTTACTACATACGGATATAATTTCATTAATATTGGGACTTAAAGCTCACTTAAAGTGTCCATTTTGTCTACTTGAATATGTTTAACCGGCGTTTAACCAGTTTCATTTTAAAAAGTTAAAAACTCAGCAAGCAGAGGTATAACACACAAAAATAAGTTCTTAAAAGACTAAGATAGCCATAACATTATTAATATTCAAAATTTAAATAGACAGGCATTTCCTTTTAAAAATTCAAAGATTTCAGCTCTATAACCCACATAGTTTGACAGTTACTGGGCTTTAAGGTGGCATAATGTCCATAAATTGGGTTTCTGTGGGCATTTTACAATTGTTAAAGAGACCTTAGCAATTAAACTACAGATCTGAAACTTTTTGGGGGACATACATAACAAACAAAAATTATATATAATACAGTTTAAGACTTGTCACACTAAGCATTTCCAAATAACAGGGCAAAATACAGAAAAAATGTCCAAAAAGGCACTTGGGCGAGTGTCTATGGCCCTCATACACAGGTTAAATGTCTACTAAAAACCTTGATTTTCGCCATATGTAAAAAGGACATAATAATGCATTCCCAGATGGGATTTCAGCTCCATCAATCACATAGTTTAACAGTCACAGGGCTTAAAGGTGGCAAAAAGTCCAAATATTGGGTCTCTGTGGGCCTTTTAGAGATCTCGATGTGGCTTTCAAATTAAAGCTTCAGACTTAAAATTTGTTACATACTAAGATTACACATAGAATATGTATCTAATAAAGTTTGAAACTTCTCAGACTTACCATTTCCAAGTTACAGAGCAAAATATGTGAAAAATGTCTTAAAAGGGTCACTCAGGTGGGTGTTTAAGGTCCTCATACACAGGTTAAATGTCTACTTGAAGCCTTGATTTTTGGCACATGTAAAAAGAACATAATAATGTATTCCCAGATGAGATTTCAGCTCTATCAGTCACATAGTTTAACAGTCACAGGCCTTAAAATTGGCAAAAAGTCCAAATACTGGGTCTTTATGGGGCCTTCTAGAGACCTAAATGTGGCCTTCAAATTAAAGCTTCAGACTTAAAATTTGTCACATACTAAGATTACACATAGAATATGCATCTAATACAGTTTGAAACTTCTTAGACTTACCATTTCCAAGTTACAGGGCAAAATATCTGAAAAATGTCTAAAAATGGTCACTCGGGTGGGGATTTATGGTCCTCATACACAGGTTAAATGTCTTCTTAAAGCCTTAATTTTTGGCACATATATAAATAACATACTAATATCTTCCCAGATAGGATTTGAGCTCTATCAGTCACATAGTTTGACAGTCACAGGGCTTAAAAGTAGCAAAAAGTCCAAATATTGGGTCTTTGGGAGCCTTTTAGAGACCTCAATTTGACCTTCAAAATTAAAGCTTCAGACTTAAATCTGTTACATACTAAGATTACACACAGAATATATATCTAATACAGTTTGAAACTTCTCAGACTTACCATTTCCAAGTTACAGGGAAAAAGATGTGAAAAATGTCTTATAAGGGTCACTCGGGTGGGTGTTTATGGTCCTGATACACAGGTTAACTGTCTATTAAAGGCCTAAATGTTGGGGCACATATAAGAAAACACATAGATATATTCCCAGATGATATTTAACTTAGATGAGAGACATAGTTTTAAAGCTACAGTGCTTGAAAGTGGCAAAAAGTGCATAAATTGGGTCTCTGTGGGCACTTTTGAGACCTTAAGTCGACCCCTTTGGGTAAACCTACAGCCCTAAAATTTTCTACAGACAAGGATTACATATCAAAGTTATACCTAGCACAGTTTGAGACTCCTCAGAATTACCACTTCCAAATTATAGGGCAAAATATGTGAAAAGTATAGCAAAAAATCCCTAAGTGGGGGTATTTATGGGCCTCAAAGACAATTTTCTCCTCAACTTAAAGTCGTGATTTTCGGCACATGTACTAAGAACATATTAATGTGTTGTCAGGTAAAATTTCAGCCAGCTGAGCATCATAGTTTGTGACCTAGAGGGCTCTAAGTGGCCAAAAGTCCAATTTCTGACCTTAAGGTGGCCATAAGTTCTTTTTTACTGGGAGTTTAAGGTCACCTTAAAATAGGGATCTTTCTTTGGGCACTCTTAACATGTGTACCAAGTTTGAAAAAAAAATATTAATTTGTTTTTGAGTTATCGCGTCCACAAGGAAATTTCTACGGCGGCGGCGGCGGCGGCAGCGGCGGCGGCGGCGGCGCGACGGACCTGAATCCAATATATCCCCGACTTTCGTCTGGGGATATAATAATATATCCACCCCCCAGGGGGGTGGACATAATACACTCTTCCTAAAGATACTTTTGACTATAATCTGAAGACTGTTTTATCCATGCTTTCCCACAAAATGCTCTTTATGTAAAAGGATAAATCATAATATAGGTTTGTTTGTTTTGGGAATTGTTCATCACAATAACAAAATACATTGAGTTCTTTGTCTATACTTTACGCTGTATTTGCTGTATTGCCTTTGCAAGTGAGTGTTTTCAAAGCACCGATCACTGTTTTTGTCCTTTTCAATCCGATTTTATTGTGTGTGTTTACTTAGTTTATGCCATTTTAGTATACTGTGAAAAAACATATAACAAACTAAATATTTCATAAAATTTTTAAGTTTTAATTTTTTTTGAAAGCACCACATTGTGGATAATAAGTTACAATATACTTGCATCAACCAAAATATGGAGCAACTAATGCTATAACAGATCAAGGTGAATTTAATCTGCATAGAATACAAATAGTCTGTATCATAGAGTTATAAAATACAGAAGAATCTATGAAACCTGTACTTACAGGGACCACAGTGGCAGAGTGTAACACTCTTGCCTCCCACCTCTGAGGCAGGGGTTTGATTCCCGGCATGGCCTCAAGTGGGAAAGCTGGTAGTTGCTTGCCGCTGGTCGGCAGTTTACAGTACAGAACCCTAACGAACAGTATGTACTGGTTTCCTCTGCCCTTCCAACTACCCGTCGTGATATGACCTGTGCAATGTTGAAAGCGACATAAAACCCCAAATAAATAAATAAATGAAACCTGTACTCATACTTTACACATACTCAACCACAACCACTTGTGACAAGGCCACTGCCGCAGCGGTTATCTCCCGCCTTAGAATCAGTAATAATGGAGAACTAAAGGAGATATAAGGCCTTTGTAGTAAGGTAACCCCATGTGACATTGAACAAGGGGTCAATGGTAAAAGTCAGTAATTGGAAAAGAGTCTCAGGCCTTGAGTTCCTTGACATTGTTTTCACATTTGGAACCCCTAGTAGCAATGATAAAGGACATGTAAAGCCTTTTTAATAGGATAATCCCATTCAACATTTAACATGTGATATGACAACCATTTTGTTTTCGAAATTAGGCCAAATCACTATCAGGCTAACTTTCCTGGTCATATACTAGTACCTTTTCCACAAATTTGATGAACCTAGCTGCAATATTTCAAGTTTTAGAGCATCTTAATGATTTTTAAATAATTGGCTATGGTGGTCATTTTGTTTTTCAAAATAAGTCCAAAAGTTTGCAGAGGCAGGTTTTCATAGCCATAAACATTCCCTGCAAATTTGGTGAAGATATCTTTATAAATAAATGAGATATTAAGGTTTATGAAAAAATGTGAAAAACAGACGGACAGACGTACGAAAGGATGGACGCACGCACGCACGTGCATACAGAAGGCGTTTTATAATCTCCCAACCATGGCCGCAGGTACATGAATGACATTATCTGGCAGAGCCATCAACGCGTTAGCCATGTGTTAGCCATCGGATCCATGTGTCAGTCCTTGTGAACATTGCATGAATACGTTTCACTGATATTTAAAATACTTTGATAGAATCAGCTGCATGTGAATGAGTACAATGTGCTGTATTACTGGTTTTTTTATATTTTTCATAACTGGGGAGATACATGTAAATGGGGAAAACACTGCCTAACTGTTATTTGCAAAAACACTGCCTAACTGTTATTTGCAAAAACACTGCCTAACTGTTATTTGCAAAATTAATTGCCAGAGCCTATGCACTAGTAGAGCTAAAGAAAATATTGCATGCATACAGGTATTCCTGGTGGAATATTCTGTTTCATTGGCTTCTTATTACTTCTATATATATAAACTTCCATTGGCATATGAGGTCACACATTCTGAAAGGGTACATCTCTATCCATCTTGGTAATTAAATTTTCCAATGTTATGCAGCTCTATGCTTTGCTTAAATATACACAGAGAAAGAGTAGACTCTGTAAAACAAGAACCTCCAATATCCATTGGATTTGGTTCTAATTATGGCTACCTTCTACTTATACCAATATAAATAAGTAAATTTCTTGTACATACGTATTAAAAAAAACATTCTACATTTACCTTTTTTGACTAGTTTTACTTGTTTACAGAGACTTCTGTGGATAAAACAATCCTGTGGTCTTTTTGTGGATATATAGTCACTGAATTGTTTTACTACAATAGACTTTTCGGAACAAAAATTTGATTTTATGTGTCACGGAATCTGGTAGTACATGAATTAAGAACTGTTAAAGTATAAATTTATTATATTTTTCTATAAATCTTAATTGAAACATATAGATTATTATAAACCCTACATTTGCTCCTTCACATTCTTTTTTGCAGAAATACAAAAAAAACATGGATGACCTAACGATGTCCCATTCTATACCTGGGCCAGTAAAAATATTTTTTAACACTGAATTCACCATTTTGTCATGACATATTTTCCCAAACATAAAAGGGTGGATATTCTTTTCAAATAAGCTAGATTAACAAAATAAGTATCACTTTCAACACCCAATATCTATCTAGGCAATGATTCATTGACTCACAAAAATTGTCATCAGAAACAAATCCGAGACAAATTGTGCAGCTACAGCATTACTTACAAAGTAGAAATCTAGGTAATGAAAAAGCTCTCCTGTCTTATTACATCACACTGACTTACTTAGCCATTGTATAAAATACCTTTCAGGTAAAAATGGACTTATAAATTGTACCAGTTTAATGAATGACTACAAGACTTGAAACACAAAAGCTAAGGTGGTACATCTCCCAGCAGGTTTCTATACCACTTTTAACAGGGGCTGAATTCAAAAGGATTCTTTAAAGAAATACTAGTAATTTTTCATTTATTTTAGAGGATTATTCTTATATTAAAAACAGTTATTTAATTTTTTATAATTACTTTTTATCATGAAGAATAACTGTTACTTTGTAAGTTTTCCATTTTGAAAGAAAGAGCTGTTCAAAGGCTTTAAAACTAGTGGGCAGTTTTGTTTACACAAGTAGTTCAAGCTCTTTGGTCAGGGATCTCTGCTGTAAAGCATCAGGCATCAATGAAACAACATCCACATTTTCCAAATGAAACTAGAAACCAGTCATAGAGTTCACACGTCTGCCAGTGGTCCTTTACGAAAATTTGGGACTCCTGTATCCAGGATATTATCTGGATCTTTGCAAAAATGGACCTTTCCGTGGCATCCGGTGACAGATTTGATTGACAGCTCAGTGGCCAATGAAATTTTACCGAAAATCCAACAAAAATGAGGCTCGATAAACAAACAGCCATTTTGTTTCCTGGTAATGCATGTTGACATACGAATAACCTACAAAAATATTTAATTATTTTATGTTCTATTATTGAAAATAACTTGTCTGGGGTTGTAACATACATATTTTTTTATACATTTTTCACTGAAATGCAGGGTGATGCCACATATACGACCACAAATTAATATTTCTATTTTTTTACCACTTTTCTTTTAACTTCCTGGTTTGGCCATTTGTCTGTGGTCCTGTTTACCACAGAAATAAAAATAAATAATTTTAATATCATTATGTCTAAATCATACATAAATGTTAATAATAATATAAATATTTATTATCAAGAGTTTATTTTTAAATTACATTCTGCCTTTTAAGCTTTGTGTATTTTTCTTGAAAATTCACGGTGATTTGCCGCCTTTTTCAAATGGCTATGTTTGTGAGAGTCTATTCGAATGCATGATAAGTGGGCGGGGCTTAGGGAGGCTCACGGAAAGGTCTATATGATCACTTCTTCTTTTGTCCAGGCCCTACCCACTTAAAACTTTTCATAAAGATCTGTTTATTACTTTTGGAGTAGTCATCAACAGACAAAAAGATAGAGAAACGAATGTTCCCAAAAATATAATCTCCTTATCCACATTAGATTTGATTAACTCATAACCTCAAGGGTGACAAATGAATGTGTTATCCACCACACATTCTATTTGATAACAAAATCCTTCTATTCACTGCCATGCTGCTATTTTAATATGTATATTAAGATAATTCTATCTGCCAAGTATATGTCAGGATGTTTTCTTTATTATCACACTTGATTGTGGAAAGAGATCCCTGTTTGGGCTTTGGGCTTTAAGCACACATACTTTGATCAAATGCAATGAGAATCTGAAATATCAAGTCAATCAGCTTTCAGAACTTTCTGAACCAAACACATATTTGAGAGGGTACTGAACAAGGTTTATAATAACACAAAAGATTTTCTATTGGAACATTTGTGTACATTCTAAGAGATACTCTGTTCTTCTAATTTTTGTTATTTTGTACTTTTTTCTTTCTTTGTGTGTGTTTATGTCTGCCTTGAGTAAAACTCTTAATAAATCAATACCATAAATAAATCTTAATTTTCAAAAATATTGATTTTTTGATCAGGACACAATCTTTTCCCCAATTTTTAAATCCTGATTCTTTTAAAGGAATGCAAAAGTATCCTTCAATAAACATCACGCCAGGGGTGTAAAACATCAAACTGGAGACATTAATGCATTAATTCAAGCCATAGATAAAATTGTCTGAGAATGATAGTGCCATACTAGCCTTGATTAGGGCAAGTTTTTTTTCCTGAAAATCAAGGAAAAACATTTAGTTTGCATATCATATTCCTATATGTTGGCATTCTGGTAAGATAATTTCCTCTGACATATATGAGTGCTTTATGAGCACCAAACCATTGGGTATACAGTTTAAATCGACTCTGGTACACACTTTGAGCCTGAAGTCAGGCTAGCATTGCAAAGTCCTGAAGATGTAAAACTTCATCAGACTTTCACTTTGACATTGTATAGGCTTCACTGAACAGCTAATTGCCCAGAGTTTTACATCCATATACTGTTATTAGTTAGGCTGTGACTGTGAAACTAACAAACTGTCTCTCTCTCACAGAGATGCCAGAAGTAAAGATTACAGAAGACACTAATAATGAGTAATAATACTACTCTGAAACAGAAAATGCAATCATCAATGTAAAGTCTTCCCCTAAAGTCCTAAATCTACAGTCTATGCTTTCCATTGCCCCTTATACCTTATGCTTTGGGACTCTTGCTTGTGAATTTGTCGTGCCAAAGATTATGCGTGTTCCAGGCATTATGTGCCATAAATGTTATATTTGAATTGGTCATTTTACATGAGATAAATTGGGTTTAGTAAAAGTTTCTAATTAACAATTGATGACTGAAGAACCACACCATTCCAATCAATTCAAATTGAAAATACTTCAACTGAGAAGTTCACATTCTCAAGAGGACCAATTCACACAAACTGAATTTTACCAAATGAAATTCATGCATCACTGTCCTTTTGGCCCTATATTTAGAGAATAATTAATCTTTACATGAGTGATTGATAGTTTTTTTTGTGCAATTAATTTGTTGCAAGTTGCACATCATAGATGTATGTTTTAGCCAAGTCTTTTCATTTTAGTTTTAACAGAAATTTTGCAGGTCCCTTTGTAGCTTAAAGGTAAAGAATGATTTTCAGATAAGCAGATACAATAGGTAAAACAGCCGAATGATGTACATTTTTACTTTGATCTGTAGAATTAGAATGTTATTTTGTCTTTTTGAGCTGTAACATTTTACAATGTTACTGTTTTTCAAGTATCCCTTCATTAATTTGTCAAATATTTCAGGCCTTGTCATACTAAAACATATCCTACATTTATAATTATGGAATTTAATTGATTTTTGGTTATGTATATCTTAAACACATTTGAGAAAGCCACCAGATATGTACATTGGTTGTGGTACATTTGATGACTGTATTACATATCCAGATATCATCTAAATGCCCCTAAAAATATACACACTAAGTTTTTGAACAGTTCATTACTTCTCTGTTGGTGGCCATGGAAAGTATGAAATGCAACAGTATGCACAGTATACTGACAGAAATCTGGCAGCATATAGAGGAATGAGGCATTATATAAAAGACTTTATAAATACAATCAACATTGCATGTCCTGTGATCCCTGCATAAGTTTGAACATGCAAGTGTATTGGTTGAGTATACATGACATACCCAGTAGATGGATAGGGTTAGTTGTAGGAAATTCCCTAAACATATTAATGTTAGTATAAATGATTGCTTAACATTAAATAGATTTATAACAGATAAAGTTTCTTGTGATAAATATCACAATATTCAAAGTGGGTATCATATTAGTTCTCTATCATGTTCACACTTCAGAACAGAATGATATTGCATATTCTTTGTAACATTATCTATTCATCTATCATAAAGCATATTACACTATGTGTCAACTAAACAAAAATCTTGGGCTCATCAATCAGGTATACAAAGCAAAATATTGAATGGAGTTACATCTGCTGTCATTTTCCTCCAAAAATTATACAGTTAAGCAAGCAGCCTGTGTCAACGTGTCTATGTATACGGAGTCAGGACACCTTTAAGCTTACTCATAAGCTGGATAGTTTTTTCCATAACCCATGATTTATTCAACGTGACACACGCCCCTGAATAACAAAGGAGGACCAGTATAACATAATCACATTTTCAGTGGCAATTACTTCTCAGTATTTCACCAAAGCTGTTGCCATATTGTGTTGACTATTAAAATATTAATGGACTTTTTCCGGTTGACCAAGTACTAGTCATTCACTTGTTTATTTTACGCCTCTAATTTTCTCCGAAACCTTTCCATAAAAAAAAAAAAATTGCTACAGGAAACTTTTGTTTTCACACGTTACTTAAGTCTTGCACAATAGACAATAGAAATAAAGCTTCTGAAATCAAAACCTAATCTCAATCTCTAATTGCACTGTGCTATTCCTTTGGCAAATGTTCTATTGTTATGGAGATATCCTGCCAATTTCCAAAATGTACAAACTTAATATGGCCTGCAATTCCATTCACTGATGAGCTATGAGTCAAAACTAGAAAGAGAATAAGAAAATAAAAAAACGCACTAGTTTTACAATAGAACTACTGATGATACTGGCACTGAACAGAATTTGGCTTATTTTTGCACACTGCTTGTCCTGTGGCATTTGATCCAAAAGGTCACTGTTTTATTTGAATCAGATTACAATTGAGCAAAGTCATTGGCAGCTATACTGGATATTGCCTTGCTTAAGGCTCAAATTTGTACCACATCGTTCTCAAACATGAACATAAAACATTTCCTATTTATTGAGGACGCGTCCATGTTGGGAGATATAAACTTGCCAGTCGTAGCACTACGCTGAAGTAAAAGCCAGTATATGAAAGAGTATGTTATTTAAACTGAAACCTCATTATGTGAAAATTTGCCAAATTACAGAGAAAATTCAAGCCATAAGCAAGGCTATACTAGCTGCAGACTTGTACAAAGACCTCACATCACTGCTTCATTAGATACCATTTTGTCAGTGGGAGTCCCAGATTTGGCAGAATTATTTAAACCCAATCAAGAGTAAAGCGCAGGTCATACTGTGGTGATTTTTGGATGTGATCATTTGTGAATAGAAGTTCACAAAACCTCTTTATTAATCCACAATCATCCCCAACTCGCTTCATCATTCTACCATCCACAGCAATAACAACCTGCTGTTCAAAATTATTGTGGTTCTTCTTCATCTTTAAAATCCATTGTTACAATTCATTACAAAGGGAAGCCAATTCTTGGATGTCGTAAGTCCTTTGCCAGAGCCATCATGTGATTTGTTTGGCTTCTCTGAATTATCTTCCTCAGTCTTACCTTGTCTTAGCTCCTTCTTTCTTTGTAACAGAAAAGTCTTCACAGCTTGAGTTCCATTCTTGCCTACTTGTAGCTTAATCATTGGATATATTTGTCTCACTCGAGCAAAAGTCACTAGAAATGTATACCAGTTTGTAGGAAATTCTCATTACATCATACTTTTTTGAGGTTTCATACATCAAGAAAGTCGAAGAAGTTTTTTCGAAGAGTTTTCACCTTCTGACTCTAGTTTGGAACTTCTCTGGCATGATTATTAGCAATTGCTGGCCATTTTTAAAACACCTTGATTCTCATTTATTCTCCAAGGTTATAGTTGTATCGTCTCCAGTGTGTGACCTGGGTATTACATTTGGCATAAAACCTACACTTTTTGTAAGAATTACTCTATCCAATAGATGAGTGTTGTCAGGATGGTGATTAACCCTTCAGAGTATCTAAAATATCCCATTGTTTTCAATTGCAAGTGAAAATAGCATATCTATTGCTTGCACTGGAAGCAAATTTGTTTGCAATATTCCAGTGTTTCTTGTCTTTTGTTTTTAAATTTTGCACACAGAAGGAATCCTAAAGATTTTATACATTTGGTTCTACTAATCTACAATGTAATATTTGGTAACACAACATCAGCAATATACAATGATGTGGTCACTACATATATTTATTTTCTTCAAGAAACCAGCTTTACTTTTCTACAACAATCTTCAGAATACACAAGCAACCCTAAAGGTCTCTGCACACCAAACCGATTTGATACTGGTATAACTAAAACAATTTTTATTGTAAAGAATTCTTCAAGTTTTAATTGATTGGTGGATATAGTCAGCCTATATAACAGAAATTCTTCAGTCTGTCATAGCTTTGTGTTATTCTGCTCTGATTTTACCCATTTTTTTCCCATTCTGTCATGTTTATCACGAGCTTATATTAGAGTGTACATACTTGATCAGCATAGTTTAAGTGAGCCTAGTGACACCTGACATCTCACAGAACTTACCTGACTGATGTAAAAGTTAACCGAGGGTTTTGGCACAACGCTTTTATAATTACGCTACGTAAGGTATAACCACACCCTTTATGGGAAAAGGTTTAAAATGGATTGTCAGTGGGAGAGGTTCCCCTTTAGGATTTTGACTATGTTTTTTTTTGTGAAGCAACATATATTACACCACACATAAAGCCGGATTGTAAAACAGCAGTAAAAGGTTAAAATAGGTCAAATAAACATAGAGTAAAAATATAATCAAAATCTGAGTTTGTTTTACCAAATTTCCAGGAGTCTCAACAGGTTGTAACCCAATAACATAAATAATTCCAAAACTGGGTGTGGCTATAAAACTTACACATTACAGCAATATAGCTGCAAAATATTATTATATTAAACATAATAATTATAGACACATTACAGCTGTGATAAAACACAATGCCAATCATGTCTATTGATAAAGTATGGGGTTTTTATAGACCAGTTTGCACTTTGGTTTTTGGTATATCACCAGCAACACCAACAATACCCCACCTGACAAAATAAAGTCATTGCAACTTATCTTTGACATCCCAAATACCTTTTCCATAATATGTTGCAGCAAGAGATTTTGCCCGGGCTCTTCCACCTAAAGTTTTCCTTGATTCCCTGGTCTTTCTGGTTTGTGACCCATACTCATCCAAAACCTGAGGTTTGAACTACGATTCTGCTTCTATGAATGAATTTTCTAATGCACAGAGATTAAGCACTATAAAAGTATGATTAGATTAGATTTGACAAACACTGACCTCATTGTTGCGTCTGTTTTTGAAGGTGTACCATTTGCCATTGTTTTCTCTCTGGTATTGTAACTTGTACTGCTCCACAAATTCTTGTCCCTGAAAATATAGAAATTGCCATTTTTTTACAATACATTTTTGATAATTAAATTCTGACATTTTAAGCCTGACAATACAATGTTCATAATATTAGGGAAGTGTGAAACTCCCATAGTGAAAAATGGCACAGGATAATACTAGAACAGGATAATAGTACCCACTATTAATTTAAGTTTAGCTGTACCTTAGAGTCTGTCAATTGATAGAGATTAGGTGCTTTAAAAGTCCATATAAGATTAGATTAGATTAAAATTCATGACTGATTTTCCACCTGCTTGGTTTAAATAAGTAAGTGTGACTTGAACTTGTATTATTATATGAAGTGATTTCAATGTCTGCAGTGGATTACATGATTGCTGGTGATTTGACCTCAACTTTCTGTAATTTCTTGTTTACATAAACTTATCTTCATATGATACTTTCTAACCTGCAAAACACTTGCCCTGTTTCAAGAACTATCTCTTCAGTTAATTGAATCTGGGACGAAGAATTTTAGACATCTGTACTAAATATTAATTTATACAAGGATAACTTCAGACAGTTAAACCTTCACATGATCACACTGAACATGTTACTTTCATAACAATCTTTGCATGCTGGGCTTTATGAAATTTAAATGTTTTGTGCAAACAAAATAAAAATGCTGCCATAAATGTTATTGCATGATTACCGTCATCCACATAATTTTTTTGTATGCAGATTAACAAGGTGTAAATATTAACTCAACTGTGGCAATGAACATTTTTATTTTATATTCATGAACAAAACGTTTTGAATGAATTACACTAGATCTCAGGCAATGACACACAGGTTTTTATCTAATTTATTCTTTACATTGGAAAATATAAACGGGGATTTCTGTGGTGGCGAATTTAAAATTATGGGCAAATGTTACAGGGATCATACTCTATATCTTATCAGATAAGATGTGGATTTCTGATACAACAATAAAAATGTAGATCTCATTTACTGCTTTAAAACCTAGATTATATAGTCTAATATGCTTAACCTATAATTTATTTTTAAGTTATCTATATCTAGGTTTGAAATATGATATAATTTATGTAAATTTATTGTCAATCAAGAGGTAATAAAAACAGTTTGAGTCAAGGAAAAATATAATTAAATCAGTCATGAAAAAAAATTGGAAAAATTTTATGGACATAAAACTGAAGAATACTGACATACATGATAAGATTATGATGATATGTAATTATATAGAGTAAGAAATCTAAAATTCGCCAGGGATCTAAAATTCGCCACCTCTAAAACCTTAGTTAATTTTATAAAGAAAATGATGTTTTTGTCCAAAAATTGGTATTTTTCAGTTCAAAAAGCCTTAATTTACTATACAGTCAACAAATCTCACCACAATTCATTTATTTTACCGGGTATTAGTATTTTCACATGTGGCGAATTTCAGATATGTGGCGAATTTTAGATTTCTTATTCTATACATTGAAATAATAGCAGGTTATCTAACTTCTATAATAAATATCCTATGTCAGACTGGGTAGACATCTTGGCTCTTGGTATGGTAAATAAAAATATTTTAACTGTAAAATGTTCAACATATGACCACTGATATAAGTACCTGAATACAATCAAATATCATTGAAAAAAAGAAATAAAGTATTTTATTGATTGCAAAAGTATGAAACCTGATTCCAGTGGAAATTTAGTTCAACAACAATAGCAAAAAAGAATGGCTACAAACTGATACTATTAGTACTGGTGTTTTACACATATCCAACAAAATATTGAGAAATTACACTATACAGAAAATTCGCCCAAAAATTTATAACAATAGTCCAGTGGCTGTTTGGGCCAAAAAGGTGATGTGAACAAATATGAAAACCAGAGAAAAAGAACCTGGCAACCAAGCTGAATAAAAGATTTTGCCTTTCTAACCTTATAAACTGCACAGTGAAGAAAATATAATATCTATGAAATTGTAGAGACTGCACATGTCAGTATATTTTTTTTAATTTCTCAAAAACAACAGTATCAAGTCACTTATATCTGTGAAAAAGTTTTTGCAACAACACTAAACATACATGAGAAAAAGATCACATCCTCTATTTTCACTCAATAAACATGTGCTCAGGACACCACTCCTCCTCTTTTGAAACCTAACTTATCATGCTAGTTGTTCTATATGTCACAAAGGTGTAATAGACAATCTGCTTGTTAAGCACACCATTTCACAATTAACAATCAATACAAAGGAAACCTAATAAACATTGGTAAAATGCTGCATTTCTCTTCCTCATGGAGTTGATAAAAAGTTCTATTAAAACATGGTCATAAACATGTCAGTTTGTTTCAAAACAAGAAACAACACAAGGAAATTGAGCTTCAAAATATTATAGGTACATTGGACTCAGTATAACTGAAACCTCTTATATTCACAAAGGATTTTGTTCTATAATGGAAATTACATTAGTGAAAAAATACTTGCAACCAAACCTAATGAATGACTGACTTTGTATAACTGTGGGAAGTCTGTATCAGTACACGTACAATCCATATGATGTCACAACTTGGAACTTAACTGTTTAGGGGTTTAAAAATGTGGCTTGGTTAAACAGATATCCTATAACTTCACTTTGGTCCAACATTGTCAATCTCAACCAATACTAGTGTTTTCAGACATCAGATTTTAAACAGTCTTATTGGACATGCCTAGAACTTCAAGTAAAATTAGTCAACAGGATAAAATCAGCATCTGTGATTATTAAATCTGAAACAATGTAAGGCATAAATGTCGCATATACACCGCTTGTAAACTCTTAGTAGAAATACATTGTAGGTCATTTTTGTAAATACATTTTTAATTGTGAAACCAAACCTACTTTTATGTTTGCATCACTAGATTGCCACTGTCCAAATTATAAATTTAAAAACATTCAATAAAGCACTAGAATTTTAATATATCTGTGATTATTATTTCTCAACATCTTAAATAGGGTATTATGTTTAAAAAAGAAATTTGCCATGCGTACTTCAACAGCTTTTCCAAGCTTTATAGTATTGCAAAACCAACAATTCATAAGGGTAAGTTATTTTTAACATATTGCAATTAGTAGCGATATGTTTAATATCTTTTGACCTCAATTTCCATACACACTTTTATTTTAAAAAACAATTCTGAAACCACTTTGGTTGCCACTTTTATTATATTGATAAAAATAGACTTGTATATCTTATCATTTCAATGCAGAGTGTCAAAGGACATATAAAATTGTAAAAGAGCAGCAAAATGGTTTTAACAAAAGAAATAAAGATATTTAAGTTGCACCTGCTAGATGGGCTATATCAAAACATCATATAAAACTCTCCAAGTACCACCTATTGTGATGTAATAATTATTAAATATATACCCAGATGCATTTTCAATGAGCGACACTGACTTGAATAGCCTGACAAATGCCTTTTTCAGACTTTTGTGGATTTTTGAGTTCTTTACAAAGATGGATGGCATATTCATACACTGGTGACCTGACTTCATAAATATGCTGAATAAAAACTCCTGTAATTATTAAACATGAAAAGCATTTTGCTTTCTATATCGGAGTTGTTTTTGTGAATTACTGAAGACTCATTTTTTGTGGGTGAAAGTGTGGCAACTTTATAATAAGCCATACATAGATGCAAAGATTTATTTTTGAAGAATTAGCCATAATGTTTGAAACTGTAACAATATCTGCTGAAGAGAATACTGCAATTTCATCACATGTTGAATTAAGTCAACTCAAAGTATCACCACAATTCTGTTTTGAAGAATTATTTTTGAAAAGCAAAATTTAAAGAAGGCAAGTTTAAACTTAGTATATGTGACATTATATATCCATTAAAATATCATATAACATAGAGTTATCTTTTGTCATAAAGAGGAAAAAGAAAAGGCTGAATGCTTCATTTCATGGAGAACAAATAATGTATGTCAAATATAAATATGAAGTCAAATCGTGACTTTATTGTCAATGCAGATGTCTTGTAAATTTGTAATGAAATACAAAAGCACCCCAGTCTTTTTAAACATGGGAAGAAATGTGAATTTTGCCACAGCATTGAAGTTGGCCAATACAAGGAAATGCTTCTATTTTCTTGACCTGTGGGAAATTCTTTAGTACACATTTGTGTATTTTCAGTATTTTGTCTCAAATTTCAAAGAATAATGTTTCCTGCAGTAACTTTGCACACAACTGGGACAAAAAAAACACATTATTTTTTGCTTGTTTTATAATAATAATAATAACTAGAGGAATGTTTTTGCTAACAAAAGCGAAGCATCCCTGAAAGTTTAAAATGCTTTGTGGTTTTAATAAGCATGCTGTAAAGCTAAGAATGCACAAAGCTGCGCTGTATACTTTCCCAATACCTCTTAATACATTCTGAAGCTATAAAAGCAACGATAAAGGAGATATAAGGCAAAAACTCCAAAGCAGCTATTTATGACCCCAGTTTGGCCCATAAGGGGGGGTCGGGGGATAAAACTGACCGGCTATTTAGACTCTCCACATATGCTTTCCCAATACCTCTTAATACATTCTGAAGGTATAAAAGTAACAATAAAGGAGATATAAGGCAAAACTCCAAAGCAACTATTTTATGACCCCAGTTTGACCCATAAGGGGGGGTCAGGGGATAAAACTGACCGGCTATTTAGATTCTCCACATATGCTTTCCCAATACCTCTTAATACATTCTGAAGCTATAAAAGCAATGATAAAGGAGATATAAGGCAAAAACTCCAAAGCAGCTATTTATGAACCCCAGTTTGGCCCATAAGGGGGGGTCGGGGGGTAAAACTGACCGGCTATTTAGACTCTCCACATATGCTTTCCCAATACCTCTTAATACATTCTGAAGCTATAAAAGCAACAATAAAGGAGATATAAGGCAAAAACTCAAAATCAGCTATTTTATGACCCCAGTTTGACCCATAAGGGGGGGCCGTGGGGTAAAACTGACCGGCTATTTAGACTCTCCACATATGGTTTCCTATTACCTCCCAATACATTTTATGGCTCTAAATGCAATACTTAAGAAGATAATAGGGGGGTTGACCTAAATTTAAGGCTTTCAGATTGGAAGGTGTCAGAAAATCACTCATAAATGAGACATTGTTCAAGGGATTGCTCCCAAAATCTAATCAGCTCGCGTTTTCGATAGTATGAACAGGTGTGTCAAGTTATAAGGCTGTGTAGCAAGTAGTTTTTCCTGTACTGCGATGACAGGGGGGGGGGGGGTGTACTTCAAAAAAATTGTTTTGATCATGTGACCTTCATAAAGGTCAAAGGTCAAATTTAAGCATGCAGAAAAAGTTTCCAGACCTAAGGTATATAACTGCCAAATATGATTTGAAACCTTCTAATAATAAGGGAGATATTCAAGGGAGACCATAATGCGGCCGCGGCAGTGGTGAGGAAACTGAGGCGAAAACAAATAAGCGCCCTTTCAGGGACGCTTAATAATAATAGCACTTTTATAGCGCTTAATCTCTGTCAAAAGACAGACTCTAAGGCGCATGTACAATTGTGTAGATTTCTTTTGATCAAAATATGAAATGACACAAGCACAAATTATAAATATATTTTACTAAAATAAAACCAGTACAATTCGCCTTCTAGAAATATTTTACCGTTGCCACCCTCTGAAACCCCCATGGGCAATGTGATCAAATATTTGCAAATAATATATTGCAATAATAACTCGAATTTGGGGAAACCACATTTTAGCACTCACCAACTGGAAGTAAAATATGCGGTTGGTAAACAAATCTCTGCGCAATAAAATGTGACATAAATACTGAAATAAGGAAAATTTGGTTAAAAATGGATATAAAATTAGACAGATTACTGGGTTTTAGTGGAGAAAGTTAATGTCGGAAACATATATTAGTAATTCATGAACGATAACGTAAGATTGTGGAAGAGCGCTTGAGAAAGCATGGGCAATAAAGAGCGCAGCACTGGTAATGGTAAATCTGCCCCCCCCCCCCCCCCCCCCCCCAACTTTGCATACTTTACATACAAATCAAAATGAAGATATTTAATTTATGTGTTGTCACTTTGACTTCCTTATTTGGTATGCAAAAGTTCACAAGTTTTACCGACCAAATATCAATAAATATTCCAACTTCCATTTTGTGGAAAGATACACTGCTAAGTATTAGCCCTCAGTATTTCAAAATACTGTGGTGAATTTCAAATTTATTACTCGAACTTATTCTTGTATTGTAGATTTATACTCAGTGCAATATCTCCTTGAAGTACAGGACTCCAAGCACTATTGGGCCATCCCGACTTTACAAGTACCGCCTAAGCTCTACATTGACTGACCTTGCCCAAACTGAAACACAGAGGCTCAGGGATGACCATTTATCAATGTCCCTGGGGAAAGGACCCAATGACAGAGGACCGCCATGTTAAGTGATCATCAGAGTTGCAATGTATCTACCCATACCTGGCCCAGACCTCAGATGGTCACCCATCCAAGTATCAACCAAGCCCATAGTTGCTTAGCCACATTATCGTTTTCCAGCAAAATACTGTCAGGTCACTGTGGCAGGGGGGGGAAGACAGAGTAACAAGGCACTTATTATTTTTTTGATCAGATGGAAACTGGTCAAGCTACACAACACAGGCAACTTTGGGGCATAAAACAGGGTAAGATTGAGCTTTTTGCAAAAAAAATTGCCACTTTTCCACAAAACTATCATGACATTTTAAAGTCACACAAAACCCTGCTTTTTCTGAGAGTCCATTTTACTCTGTAGTATATAGAAAATAAAGTTGAAACTTTTCTTTGTAAAAATGTCCGTTTTGTTTCCATTCTAATGAGGAAAACACTTCTACAAATGTAAAATTAAGATAAAAGAACAAGATAAAAGAACAGTCTAAATACAAAAACCACAAGCCTTAGTGGTATTATAGCAATATCTCTGAATCCCAACTTTTAGGTTGCGGGTTCAATCCCGATCCTGGTTTAAAATGTTATCTGCTTTACCTGTGTTATTTATGCCCACATATCAAACAACACAATGTACTCATATAGGTTTTCCAGCAAAATATATAACTGTCAGGTCACTGTGGCATGAGGAAAAGACAGAGTGACAGGGCACTTATTATTTTATGGAAGCTCTTTATCATTTAACTTGAACCTTAGTCATCTCGATACCTCTGTGATTTTGGATATGAACCCAGGTAATAACAATAGATTCAAGATACTGATAGCTCTGTTTAAACATGTTAACATAAAACCAGCTTTGAATTATGTGTACACCCTGGCTATCTGAAAAAGTCAAACTTCAGATTTTTATGTCCATTTTAAAAGTGAAGGCCAGAGCATGAAAACCTGAAATTTGCCAAAGTATGTTGATTTTGCCAAAGAGGAAACCCCCTTCTATTTCTGAGACTTGTGGGGAATTCTTTGCACACTTGTCATTTCTGTGACAACACTGGGTCTAAAAGTTATAATTGGTTAGTGTTACTTCTTAAGGGTGTTTTGCATACTGGGCTAAATTTGACATTTCTTACTCTTATTAATCTTATTAATCCTCAATGCATCTAACATATTACTATGGGGCCTTAATAGGGCTATTCCCCATTCGAAGTAGATTGGGAGCAGGCCCAATTTTGGCCCTCCTGGGCCATCCCTGTAGGCTCCCATGGACTATCTTCAACATCTGTCACAATCTGGGCCATTTTTCAGGTTCAGTGTGGGGGGCTCTCCACAGATATTAGATCCAATGGGTCCTCCAGGATTATCCTTAACTCTGAAACAGCCCCATTATTAGTTAATAAAAAAAGCCAATTTTAAACTTTGTAACAGCATTAACCATCAGACAAAATATGAACCTGAAGTCAAGGCTAGCTGCACAAAAAAACTTGGCATTCAACAGAGGCACATTTAAAAAACCCAAAGGCCAGTTCACACACAGCTGCTTGGTACCTTGGCAATACTCGTGTCTCCGTTTGTGCGCGTGTTCGTACCTCATATCCTCGAGTCTGAATGACAAAACAGACACACTTAGTATCTGGCCTTTATGCAATCATTGCCATTGTAAATGAAAGTCTTCTTTTCCTCTCACACTTTGATGTCCCCATATGCTATTATCATATAATGGCCTGAGGAGGGGTTGTTGGGGGGGGGGGATGTTGTAGTGTCTCTATAGTTCTGTAGATGAGATTTATGTCTCACAACAGGATGTTCGTTATTGACTTGAAACAATGACTTTTTCTACAACCCTCCTTCAAGTTGACTATGGCTTATCATTTTGTAATTATTTTTAAAAAGATATTTATCAATGATAAGTATTATTAGTTACTCGGAAACTGAGTGATTATCTTTTTAAATGTAGGGCTCGTATTCAGTAACATTCACAATCTTAGATTATTTTTATTAATTATTACTTTACTGGGTTTTTTTCAAAATAATGGTTTTCTCAGAATCAATCAAAAGAATAATTTTTCAAAATTGTCCTAAAAGTAGCAAAACATTCAATCATGCTAGTCAGCAATTAGAATATTCATACCGCTGTTTCTACATAACTTTTGTTTCCAACTTTTCATTATTTTCTTTAGAATTCTTAAAAATTCTGATTTATTACATGCAATATGAATGTTCCCTTGACCACAGAGGCTGTGGCCGAGTGAATAATGTAAACTTGTAAAACACTGGACCAATGATTCTTCTGGAGTTATATAAATCTATCAAAAAAGTGCATTGATCACTGCTGATCCAAATAGTTTAGTTTACAAATTCTATAATATTCGTGCAGTTTCAACAATGGCCAATTCCTGTGGACTGAATAAGCTTAGCTGCTTTTTCACCCATATTACTTTAAGGTTGGTCACAATTTATTTCCATTGACTATCACATGACAATACAGTTACAAATAGCTTACATCTGTTTGTCAATCTTGCGGGTCACAGCAGGGCTTTACCTTGTAACCCTGCCCCTAGGGCAGTCCACCCCATATAATTGATAAAGAAGTCACACTTGCTACACTCTAAAAGAAGCAGCTATCTTCCTATTAATTACCAAATTTACAGACATATTTGGGTGTGAAATTGCTTTTTGTATGCAAATAGCCATGTACCCCTGGAGGGTTGTAGAGAAACTGGCCAAAAGCAAACAGTGTAATTTCTATTTAGATTCTGTCCAAGTAAATGTATGACTGTGTGACCACTTAACAAGACAACAGATGTACTTTGTGATACTTTAGACCTGTGTAATAACAGGCCATTATTTGTCTCCTTGTCAAAAGCTATTTTGCCCTAAGACAAAAACAATTTACATAATGTGCTATCACTGTTAATTTTCTTGTAGCCAAAGGGCTAAAGAAGCAATGACAACTGAAAATTGTGTAAAATAGGTTTTCATTGGTGCAAAAACTCATAAATCAACAAACGACCACAGGTAGTATTGTTTTATAGGTATATCCCATAAACCAATGATTAAAATAGATCACACTGTCTTAATAATTGTGGAAAAAACATCATATACATGGGCATTTCGAACTGAGCATTTCCACTATAGTTCTTCTGATTTGACTTGATTTCAACTGTGAAATAATAAACAAAGTGCCAAATTGCTGCGAACAGCCTCTTTTCCAAGCTAGTGATAGTTCAACAGCAAAAAGCGTGTCAACATCAAAAAACAGAATACACCAAGTGAAAGACAGTTCTGGGTGATATAAAAAATCATTTCTTTTTATTATGAAAAATTCTGGCTGATTGTTTAATAATTGGGAAAATGACCCCAGACTACTTAATAATGAGACATACAATTGGGTTTGATGTGACCTAAAGGGCTTCTCCAACAATTCTGAAACACTTTACACTAAAATATAATACACATGATGACTTCTACTCTTTTTGTACTATTGTATTTGAAAAATAACTAAATTTAACTAAGCAAAGAACTTCCCACAGAAATGTGTTGATAACAAAGAAAACTTTTCTGTTTTAAAGATATACTGCTTCTGTTAAAATTTTACACAACATACATGAAGGAATCTGATATTAAAAATCATTTAGACTAGAATACGGAAGTGACTACATTTTTGTACATGAATAATAAAGTAAAAACAAATTTATTGCTCAAAGCAAGCGGTTTTAATTGTGCAAGGTGTTCATGTTTATCTGCCACTGTGGCCTAGCGGGTAACACACTTGTCTAGGAACTCAGAGGACGTGGGTTCAATCCCAGGTACAGGCAGATACATAGTGGCTCGGATGACCACTTAAAATGGCGGTCCTCTGTCATTGGGTCCTATCCCCAGTGGCAGGTTAAAGAACCTCAAGGACGTTGATAAATGGTCATCCTTGAGCCTCTATCTTCCAGTTAGGGGAATGTGAGTTACTTGTGAGTTGGGGCTGTACCTGTTCAGTCGGATTGGTTAAATAGCACTTTGAGTCCTGTAGTATATGGAGATATTGCGCTGAGTATAAATACATACATACATACATACATACATACATGATATAAAAGTGCAGTCTCATTTCATTTTATCATTGTAAATAGATCCCATTTTGCAAGAAGGTCTGATATAGCTGTTAAATGAATTGTTGCCTAATAAAATATGTTTAAACTAACTAAAGTAAAAACAAAACAGTTTTGGTATTGTCACTACAAAAATATTCACTTTCAGGTACATATTAATGTATTGATCCGTTCTATAAGACACTGGCGAGTTTCATTGGATCAGCAGAACCAGGAAGACAGAATAAAGAAAGCAGATATTGTACCTGCCTTCATCTCGTTACACCAAAAACAATTCATCATGCTATGACTGGTAATGAAAACAAAGCAACAGTTACAAAGTTGTGAGACAGAAAATGTAACTGCACATGCTCTGTAATAAATTACAACAGTAATGATTCTAAGAATACCTGGACTGCACATTAAGACAATTCTAGTGCAATTTTTAAGTGTTTAACATTAGCTACTAGCTAGGCTTGTCTGTAGTTACCTGATTGGTGGTTTATCACTCATAGAGCACAAACCTCTACCAGGAGGGTGGGGCCACAGTGGCAGAGTGTAACACTCGCGCCTCCCACCACCTCTGAGATCATACTTCGAATCAATCAATCAATCAATCAATCAGTTGTCCAGGTGCTTAATCTCCGTATCAACGGATTCTAAGGCACACCATCCAATCCGTAAGGCATAAATCATGAGACATTAGACATGTTCCGAGTCATTGCCAGGGAGGCGGTCCGGTGTTCGGTAGTAAGAAGCTATGGTGGGAATGAATCCCAGCCCAACCTCAAGTGGGAAAGCTGGTAGTTGCTTGCCACTGGTCGGCAGTTTACAAGACAGAACCTTGACCAACTGTATGTACTGGTTTCCTCTGCCCTTCCAACTACCTACCGTGATATGACCTGTACAGTGTTGAAAGCAACATAAAACTTCAAATAAATAAATCTACCGGGAGGGTTTCAAAAGTCTGCAGATATTTTTGTATCAAGAATATGAGCTAACTTTTTTTCCAAAATTTAATCACTCCTTTCTTTGGCCAGACCCTACCCAAGCAAGATATTCTATGAAGAGCCACTCAATACTTTTTGCAGTAATGTTAACCAGAAAATCAATGTTGTTGAAAATATAATAGGAAAACTTCACGAATGACATGTACAGAAAAAAATATCACGAATGAAGATAACAATATTATACAAATGCAAAGCATGAGTATTATATTGTTAATCTTCATGAGTGATATACTTTTTTCTGTATATGTCTATTGAGGGATGTTTTACTTTTATTATCCACGAATTTGTATGATTTGTGCATTAAATAAATCCATATTTAAAAAGAGAATGCAAAAAAGGCTAACATATATACAAGGGCACAAGTGAATATAAAAACTTCCAATATTTAACTTGTGATTTCTCAGCCATTTCTGTATAAATTTTTATGAAACAAAAACAAGCAGAAGTGCTGTTAAAAGACCTTTTTATTGATATATAATACATATTTGTTGGTTACATAGTTTCTATGATATTAGTGAAAATGGGAACTTATTGACACTTATTATCCATTGTCAGGTGGCGCCGTTGTATAAAAATATATATCATGCCCCGTATATCCCCCTATAAGGGTCATATACTACACGCGATGGATAATAATTTGAAAATAGGACCTTTGAAAATTTTGGATTTTTTTTGTATATAGAATCCCCAAATTTTATCACTTCTACCATTGGAAGAGGTGACAAAGTAGTAAGTAGTATTTTTCCATCTTAATATCTTCCCTGTTATGTAGAATCCCCGGTTAATAAAATAATATGTCTGTGTGACATTTTTACTGGAAAAACACTTAACTCAAATACAGATACATGCTCAAATATTTTGCTCTGCCAAATGCAAAAACTTTTGTTGAATGTTTTATAAACAACTAAAAAGATTCCACAGTAATTTTGTTTGCAAAACCTGCCTTTTTCTGAAACTTGGTAATGATTTTAAATCTCAGAAAACATTTCCTCTATTTCTTCAATCCATTTCCTGCAATGACACTTTTTCCTCTCGATTTCTAATTTTGCTCCGATAGTTTGGTTCATTGTAAAATTTAGAATATGCTACTAGAGAGATATATTCTCATTAGACAAAGCACTAGTGTTGATTAGACAAGGCTATTAAAATGAATAGAAGAAACATCATTATTCAAATACTGGGTTTTGGTATTTGGCAAATATTCAAATAGTTGGCATGTGTTTTAAACTTAAAATACCTTAGTTGGCTTGCCTGGCAAAATAATAAAATGCATGCACTGGACAATTCATCACAAAATATCAAATGCCATATGCACCTTAAAATCTAAGTGAATGAGGGCTGACAATTTCAATTTTACTTGTATAGTTATATAGTCTGAAAATAGCTGATGTTTTAAAGAAATTTATTGCAGAGTCACAGCTTCATATTTGGGTAATACACAATATAGAACGAGGCCACTTCAAATATTCATCCCACCCCGCTTTAGCCATCTTTCTTGTATATCTCTGTACAGTTTGTTGAGGCTTAAAATAGTTTTTCAAACATTTAAAAATGGTGGTTCCGAGTGGCACCTTAGAACCACTCAGACTCTTTGTGATACAACACTAACAATCTAACCATAATTCAGCACAATAGAATATAATAGAATTTATTTATTATAGTGACATGCAAATACATTTAACAATAATCAAATAAGACAGTAAACAATTTGCCCAGCCCCAATGGACTTATATGTCACGTTTGTGAAGTAATAGTTTATTATACTGGTTGCTATAAGAATTATAAATTAACAATATTTTATAGTCTTTGACATACTAAAAGAACAAAATACAGATAATATCTTATTACTTGCTAGAGTTTAACAATATACCTACCGGTAAAGGAAAACACAATATATATCTAAGCATGTGTTTCTCAACAAAATAGTGCATAAATCAATATTAATATAACCTCAAATTTAATCACTTTGCAATAACATTTTGTCTAATCTTCCATGAGTCACAAATAAAACTTACAAGTTCCTTATCATGTGATTTCAAAATAATATTAAGTTGATCTTCATCAGACATTTTTTTGAAAATTTGGAAAATTTTTCTCAATCACGTTATACAAATTAAGCCTTGGGATCTCATATGCACTGCATTTACATAGAAAATGGGTCAAGTCTAAACTAAATTAATCAAAACTCCCCCCCCCCCCCCCCCCAAAAAAAAAAAAAAAAAAAATAATATCAGTTTGTTACATTTTCTAACTTGTAACCATCTGGCAGGTCTAAGCTGTCAATCAAATGGATTTGTTAAAAGCATGAGGCCCACCCCCCCACAGAGGGAGGGTAACTTTCCACATGATAATGTGGCTTAATTATGCAATTTCTGTCATCTTCCTGTGAGATCCCTGGGTTAGGATCATGCACAAGTACTGTTATTATGCAGGGACTTGTGAAATTCCCAAACAATACCATTTTCTAATTATTACTATCATTTTTTTCCCTTTCATGATTCAACTTTCACCAAAAAAATTATGATCAGATTGAGATGGGCATTTTTTTATTTGTTTAGTGTGTCTATCAAAGCAGCTGAGCTGTATTATGGAAAATTAGCCTAATTTGGCAGTTTGCATGACTTGCAAACAGAGGAAAAATATTGATAGCAAACTGATACTTAGAGCATTTTAAAATAACAGACTGGAAAAAATTTACTTTCTTTTAGAGTTTGTGTTTCGCTGAAGAGCAATACAATTTAAGACAATTAGTATGTGTGATATTCTATTCCACAGCAAGATTTGACAGAACTAATGCCTAGGTCACACACTAGAGAGAGGACTACGATAATCTTGGTGAATAAAAGAGAATACAGGTGACTTCAAATTCACCAGCATTCACACAAAAGAGGCAGGAAATGAGGTCACAGATTATAATAATTCCAGCTATCTATGATCCTCTTCAACATTCTTTAACTGTCCTGAGATTAAACTTCAACAAAGTACGATTATACTCCGAATACCCTTCAAACTGGTGAACATATCGGGTAATTGTCCTACAAATAACCCACAAATTAGCTATGGTTAGGAAAGAATGAATGTGATCTGCAAAGACTCTTCTGCAACAAAGAAAGAATGAGTTGGGAACAAGGGAACAAGAGAGAACATTCGGAAAAATTAATGAAAACAGGAAACAAGTACAACTCGTTGGCTACTAACATATGACGGAGTTGTGGTTTGAAAGAATGGACTACTAATTAGGGCAAATTGTCAAGGTGAACTTCAGGAGTCATGCATACCTGTGATAGTTTTGAACATCAGGTTGTTATCGCCATGAGACAGTGAAAGATGAAGAGGGTTGAAGACAATGGAATAACAATTAACAACCCATGAAGAACATTAATGAAGAATTAACTATTCACAGATTTTTGCCATTAAATTCGTCATTGTCTGACCTGGGTGTTAGTTGTATTAAATCCTAGAAATTATGTGTATACATCTGTTATGTACAGTTTGATCTGTTAGAAGTTATCTCAAGGAACCATAAAACTGTAGGGATGAAATGACATCATATTTTCCTGATTGGTATCATGTAAAATGTACCACTTATTCCGGGATACTGAAGGAGTTTTCCAGATAACGGTCAATTTTGTTGCAAAGAGCCCTCTAATCAGTGTATGAAATTAACACCTCCCCCCCCACCCCTCTTTCCCTATCCAAGACACTGGCAACTATTCTCATGGACCTGTGCATCTCTCTTGAGTTGCAGTAGCCTTGCTGAAGGCTCAAGTTTCTTTGCAGTTGGGGAAAATTTCCAGTTCAGATAATGAAGTTTCAGTTGATATAATGTACTCATACATGTAATGGCTTTTACATTAGCATACAGATAAGCTTATATCTTATAACATGTACGAGTGCTTTATGAATACCAGATGTCTGTGTGCATGTTTGAAAAATATATCATGTAAATTTACGCCTTACGCAAGACTAGAGTTACAGGAGTGGATGTCCGAAAACTTCTCATATATATTTTTATTAATCGCTGAAATTTGAAAGGATTTTTACTGATCCCATCTTTGCTATATTGACAAAGAAATGATTTCAGAACTAAGGCCACCACAGCGTACATTCTTCCCACAACAGAAACTAAACATAAAACCATTTATTCTTTAGCACTTGCCACTTGGTCACTGTGAAAACTCTATATTGATGTAGTGAACACTGAAATACAGACTTGCAACCTTTGCTACAGATCTGCACATTTCTGAGGACATATACAACTATTTACTTCTATATAAAAGATAATTCTACTTCACAGAGATTCACTTGCATGAGATCTTCTATATAAAACAGAAATACACTCGATAACAATTTGAATAAAAGTATAGTCTTTTTTTTTTTGGCTTAGAAATAACTACAGGCATAATGTCAAAATGTACTTTTTCCTTTCACAGGAATCCATTTAAAACACTTAACTTTTCTTTCAACTAGGATTCAAGATAAGAAATTATCTGCCTTTTTAATTTTAAACCTTTTGTTTCAGCCTTTTTATTGTCATTATCGTGTCAGCAATTTGTCAAACGTTAAAGCTTGAATGAAAGATTTTGTACAGAATTCTGTATGTGCACATCAGTCATGTTGGTGCTGAAATGTCAACAAATAATCTGATCACAAATACACACCAAACAGTGACAAAATACTCAGGCGATGCATTTATGTAAGCACTCCTGTTGACAAAGGTCCCATTTATTCTTCAGATAGAAATGCCAAAAAAGTTAAAACGGAGACATTTTCAAAAAAATAAAAATTGAAAGGATTTACATCTGTTTCAAAATCTTGGGTCAAATTCCACTTCAACTTAATAATGGTAAAAGTTTATTCCAGGACAAACACAGCTGGTTGCTGAGATACTACACATCACCTGTGTGAACTATGAAATTCTCTATAAATCATTAACTTATTACTCAATCCCATTACAGGTGGTACGTCCTGCGGTTATAGGGTTTACTCTGTGGTGGAATCGCCTCCAATAACAACTCGTATCTTCCGAGATTGGGTGTATCCTTTCACATTAAAAGTATAATATACACAGCAGCATTACTGCATTAATATATAGAATAAATCAAGCTTTGAGCATATATTATAAGATATTTACTTCAGTATCACATTTGAGAGAAGAATTACTGGTAGTGATAATTACCTGCACCATGGAGACAATGTAACTGGCCATATGTGTCTGTTTGTTTTCAAAATATCCTGATGAGTAATACACAGATTCTGATGATGGAAATGTTGACAATGGCACAAGGAACAGATGAATTTTTTTAACCAAGGCATATGCCTCTGGCTTCCATCATGGCCATTTTTTTGCCAGGAGTATTGGTCAAGGATACAAAATGGAAAACTTTGGGGTGTACTTTACCACTGGTAACATCATTGTTGGACTTTTTGATGGTCATAAACTGATAAACACAATCTGTGTTAAGCAAAAAGAGAATGCAGCAGAAACCCAAATCTTTACATTTTTCTTTACATCCTGGTTTCAGTAAATGCAACAGTCGTAATTTACTGAAGCTCAAAGTTGAATTACCCATTCTTCTGTCAAATGTGACACCAAAGAAAACATCCTAACATTTACATGGCAAGTACCAAACAAAACCAAACCGTAATACGGCTTTTCCACCATGGCGTTCATGTCCACGATTGGAATACGATTCCTCACTTTTGCTGTTTGGATTCGATTGGATATGTTCATAAGTCCATTGGCAACAGTTTAGGACAATATTAAATTGTTTGAATTTATCATAAACTGCTCTCGATGTTTATCAGATCCTTATCATGTTAAACCTAGCTTAAATCTATCTTACTGGTCGTAAAGTCATCTTTTTGATCTTACAGCAATCTTAAACCTATTTTTTTATCTTAAATTGATTTGTGGTTTGTGAACCAATCGGATGGGTCAAGAGCTAGGGCAGGGACGGTAACACCGGTTTCTCGGTATCGAGACCAATTCACTTCAACACCGTTGCGACACTTTACAGCCGGTATTTCGAAAGTCAGTATATAATATTGTCAGAAAACGTAACATATTAGAAACAAACCTTAAATCTGAAGAAATCAGACTTTTATCCCATATTTTTATACATTTCAGCACTTTTATAGTGATTTCTTTCAGAACTGCAATGTTTTCTTTTCACGAATCTTACTTCCGGTTGGTGGACCTATTCGATTGGGAATATGCTAGAATGCAATTTCTTCTTTCGGTATCCCGGAATCGGTACGGTTTTACACTGTCGGGATACCGAAATGGAGAATCTGCTACCGACCCTGCCCTATCAAGAACTATCACAAACTATTCGGGAACCTATCTGAAGACTTGTTGAAGCAATTCCAGCATTAATCAGAAAGCTACCAGGAAAAATCGGGAACTTATCTTACACCTACCTGAAACTACACCCATGGAACGTGCTCAGGGTTCCCACAGACTTTTGATAACTAGATTCAAGGTCTTTTCAAGGATTTTCAAGGTCAACAACAACAATTCTCAAGGATATACTTTAAGGCACGGCCTCCTTTACCTCCCCTTCTAGCCATCTGTTCCTCCCACAAAATTCTTTATTGTCACATGATTTTAATACTTCATAAACTCATTACAACAATGCTAGTTAACACATCTTAGATCATACTTTCTTTGCTGAGTCTACCATAGCCATAAAACATGACGATGCAGATTCAGAAGTTGGGCAATAACAAATTCAAATACTTTTCAAGGATTTTATTCAATTTTGACCCAATTCAAGGATTTTCAAGGCCTTGAAAATGAAGCAATTTTTTTCAAGGATTTTCAGGGATGTGGGAACCCTGGTGATGGTTATTTTTACTAATCAGGAGTCTAATCAGGAGGCAGGTTATAATCGGATCACAATAATGGAACAGCCCTATAACACTGCTGTGAATAAAGGAGCTGATGGGATATTTCACTCTCAAAGAGCACATAGGATTTGTCAACCATTAACATATGTCAGAAATTAAATTTAATAGAATTTTCTTACCAGAATAGAAACATTCGCCTTTAAACAAATATACTTTGCCAAAAAAGAAAAGTAAAATATGTGGTAATATATTCTTTGTAAAACTTGCACTTCTTTTTTGGCTAAGCATAAAAGCTTCAATGTTTCAGGTTTGTTAATTCAATTTTTAATACACATACAAAAATACCTGGCAAGTCATCTCTGATAGAACTGATGTATCATGAATATCACAAAGTGAAAAGGTGACAGAGGGTGTTCAGGTGCAAACATACAGCTATCCAAGCAGAAATGTCTGAATAATGGATTATGACATATTTCAATCCAACCAGCAACTTTGCTAAAACTTATCACTCAATCTTCATTTTCAACCAGTGAATGTGAGTAGCATTAAAAAGCGGCTGTAACCAAGTGCTGCGGTTTTTGTGATTTAGCATTCTCCCAACTTTTTCTTATGTCCTACGAACTGTTCTTCTGCCAAAGTAATCAGTAATCTATGACATTGTCTCTTGCTTTTTGGCAGGTGGAATGTTTGTGTTGGAAAGTGATGAAAATTAACCCGTACTTTTTGTGCAATTACGTATTTCACACTAAACTAAATTAAGGCTGACAAAGAGAAATATTCACAATATTAGAAATGGAGGAGGGAGGCAAATCTATCAGCAAATTGTAGAAACTCTAAGAATAACAAAATTTTCTCTGTATTATTTTTTGCAATGAAAGATAATGAAATAAGGCAGGTCATACATTTCACTCAAAAGAAGAAATATATCTTATAATCTATGACAGACCCAACGATAAAATCACAACATTAAGAGATTTATTGAATCAAGCTTTTGATGTCCATAAAAATGCATTGGTTTAGGAAGATTTGAGATAACAACAACTACAGGGCCGTTACATAACCCTTGCACATGGGCTATCTTATTATCTTTGTGACATTTGGACATGCAATGGCCAAAAAGTCTAAAAAGAAATATTTTTCGATGGACTTGGAACTTTTTTACATTGGACAAGGAACAGAAACTTCCACTTTACAAAAATAAAATAACTTGAAAAGAAAAATCTTCAGATCTCATACATCAAGCTTGCATTAGATATTTTTTATTTGATATTTATAACTGACACAGCACATCTAGGTGATGAAGCATTCAGAGAACTGTTTTTCTTTGGCAAATAAGGCCAAGTTTTCATGTAGGCGATTTGCAAGTGGCAACAATTCACAAATGTAATTTTTCCTACGTTTATGAAAAAATAAGTAAGTTTCTGTGTGGATCAATGCACTTTTTTTACTTTGGTAGATGGTTGGTATCTTATTTTATTGCAAATGCAATTACTAAGCAGTATTTTTCTGAAAACACTTTTACTTGAACATGTAGCAAGCTTGCAACTGGCGTTTGATGCAAATGTGTTTTCATAAAATGTATATTTGCTTTATGGCAGAATGGAAAATCTGACAGAATCTGAAATTGATATTTCAATAATTTAATTTAATTAAATATTCAAGATGCATTTAATATAAACTGTACCTGAAGCACCAGAAACTCTATATTTTTTGTTTATGTAGCAGTATTCAATCTTTAAAAACAGGAAATTAAAACTGTCACTCTCCCAAGTGAGGACTCAGTTCCACCAACTGAGTCTTAACTGGAGTTCTGTTGTCTCAGTTTACATTACAAAGGGTATTGAATTGAAAACCTGGTGACTACACAAACAAAAGGGAAAAAAACTGGCCAGTCCATTCAAAACATTCTTTGTTTGTTTTGAAAATCTTCTTCTCTTCATTCCTTTAGTTTTAGCCTTGGTGTTGTTTTAGATGTCTGAAGAGCTAATGATTGAATACTGCTAAATCATGTGACAGACAAACAAATGATGCTGACACCTTTAATTTCCTAACCTTTAAATCTAACTAGAATGAATCCAGGAAAAAAGGGGCCCAGGAAAAAAGGGACCTAGAACAAGAGGAGAGTGCCCGTGAACGGGCACTGTGTCAGCTGACTGAATGTTTTTGATTTGTGATGGTGATAATGAGAGGAGAGCATAATTATCAGGGAAAGGGCTGTACAGAAATACAGTAAATGGTAACTGAACAGCATGTTCGAAAGATATTCCGAAGCTGACAGAAAAAAAGGACAAAAAAGTTGTGCCCTGCAAATGGTATTATGAAATAAAGTAACAAGGTAATTGTTTAAGTGTAAAAAGTAGGTTAAAAATATTTAAAGAAATACTATAAATGCAATATCCTCGTTCGACCATGAAGAAGGGGTCCAAAGGTCAAATCTGACCATACCAAAAGATTCCCAGCCAAAGAATTTAGGATGGTTTACCATCCCAAACCTCTCGGACCAATAATAAGTGAGTCATAGGCACTTTTTAAGTTTGGCTATCCTTGTTTGACCTTGACGGAGGGGTCCAAGGTCAAATCCGACCACACAAAAAAATTCCCAGCCCATGATTTCCTGTAGCTTGTTTACCATCCCAAACCTGTAGGACCAATAATAAGCGAGTTCTAAGCAATTGTAAGTTTGGCTATCCTCAACTGACCTTGAAGGAGGGGTCCCAGGTCAAATCTGACCACACCAAAAGAATCCCAGCCCATGATTTCCTATATGTTGGTTTACCATCCCAAACCTCCAAGACCAATAATACGCGAGTTATAAGCACTTTAAGTTTGGCTATCTTCGTTTGACCTGGAAGGAGGGGTCTAAGGTGAAATCTGACCACACCAAAAGATTCCCAGCCCATGATTTTCTATAGGTTGGTTTTCCATTCCAAACCTCTAGGACCAATAATAAGCGAGTTATAAGCACTTTTAAGTTTGGCTATCCTCATTTGACCTTGAAGGAGGGGTCCAAGGTCAAATCCGACCACACCAAAAAATTCCCAGCTCATGATTTTCTATAGGTTGGTTTTCATTCCAAACCTCTAGGACCAATAATAAGCGAGTTATAAGCACTTTTATGTTTGGCTATCCTCATTTGACCTTGAAGGAGGGTTCCAAAGTCAAATCGGACCATATTAACAGATTCCCAGCCCATGATTTCCTACAGGTTGGATACAATGATTTACTCAACAGTGAGAACCTGAAAGAAGCTATTGATCAGCTATGCCATGACATAGAGGACTGCAATTTCACTATGTTATAGCTGACCAAAACGTCTGTGAATAACATATTTAACAAAATACTCTAAATGTAATAGTTTTCAAGTTACTACTGATTTACTCAAGAGTGAGAACCTCAAAGTAACTATTACTCAGCTATGCCATGAGCTACATGTCTGAATTTTTGCTCTGTTATAGCTGACCTAAAAGTAGGTGAACAACATATTTAAGCAAAATACTGTAAATCCAATAGTTTTCAAGTTACAACTGATTTACTCAATAGTGAGAACCTGAAAATAGCTATTGCTCCGCTATGCCATGAGCTATAGGTCTGTAATTTCACTATGTTATAGCTAACCCAAAAGTAGGTGAACAATATATTTTAACAAAATACTCCAAATGCAATATTTTTCAAGTTATAGCCAATTTACTCAACAGTCAGTGCCTGAGAATAGCTATTGCTCAGTTGTGCCATGAGCTACAGGTCTGTAATTTCACTATGTTATAGCTGACCCAAAAGTAGCTGAATAACATATTTGCACAAATTTCTGTAAAGGCAATAGTTTTCCAATTACAACTGATTTACTCAATAGTGAGAACTTAAAAGTAGCTATTACTCAGCTATGCAATGAGCCACAGGTCTGGAACTTCACTATGTTATAGCTGACCCCAAAATAGGTGAATAACATATTGCAACAAAATACTCTAAATGCAATAGTTTCCAAGTTATAAGTGATTTACTCAACAGTGATAACCTAAAAGTAGCTATTACTCAGCTATGCCATGAGCTACAGGTCTGAAATTTTACTATGTTATAGCTGACCCAAAAGTAGCTGAATAACATATTTATACCAAATTCTCTAAATGCAATAGTTTTCAAATTATAAGTGATTTGCTCAACATTGAGAACTTCAAAGTAGCTATTACTCAGCTATGCAATGTGTCACAGGTCTGGCACTTCACTATGTGATAGCTAACCCCAAAATAGGTGAATAACATATTGAAACAAAATACTCTAAATGCAATAATTTCCAAGTTATAAGCGATTTACTCAACAGTGATAACCTCAAAGTAGCTATTACTCAGCTATGCCATGAGCTACAGGTCTGAAATTTTACTATGTTATAGCTGACCCAAAAGTAGGTGAACAACATATTTAAGCAAAATACTGTACATGCAATAGTTTTCAAGTTACAACTGATTTACTCAATAGTGATGACCTAAAAGTAGCTATTACTCAGCTATGCCATGAGCTACAGGTCTGAAATTTTACTATGTTATAGCTGACCCAAAAGTAGCTGAATAACATATTTATACTAAATTCTCTAAATGCAATAGTTTTGCAATTACAACTGATTTACTCAATAGTGAGAACCTCAAAGTAGTCATTACTCAGCTATGCAATGAGCTACAGGTCTGAAATTTTACTATGTTATAGCTGACCCAAAAGTAGGTGAACAACATATTTAAGCAAAATACTGTAAATGCAATAGTTTTGAAGTTACAACTGATTTACTCAATAGTGATGACCTAAAAGTAGCTATTACTCAGCTATGCCATGAGCTACAGGTCTGAAATTTTACTATGTTATAGCTGACCCAAAAGTAGCTGAATAACATATTTATACGAAATTCTGTAAATGCAATAGTTTTCCAATTACAACTGATTTACTCAATAGTGAGAACTTCAAAGTAGCTATTACTCAGCTGTGCCATGATCTACAGATCTGAAATTTCACTATGTTATAGCTGGCCCAAAAGTAGCTGAATAACATATTTATACGAAATTCTCTAAATGCAATAGTTTTGCAATTACAACTGATTTACTCAATAGTGAGAACCTCAAAGTAGTTATTACTCAGCTATGCAATGAGCTACAGGTCTGAAATTTTACTATGTTATAGCTGACCCAAAAGTAGGTGAACAACATATTTAAGCAAAACACTGTAAATGCAATAGTTTTCAAGTTACAACTGATTTACTCAATAGTGATGACCTAAAAGTAGCTATTACTCAGCTATGCCATGAGCTACAGGTCTGAAATTTTACTATGTTATAGCTGACCCAAAAGTAGCTGAATAACATATTCATACGAAATTCTCTAAATGCAATAGTTTTGAAGTTATAAGTGATTTACTCAACAGTGATAACCTAAAAGTAGCTATTACTCAGCTATGCCATGAGCTATAGGTCTAAAATTTTACTATGTTATAGCTGACCCAAAAGTAGCTGAATAACATATTTATACGAAATTCTCTAAATGCAATAGTTTTTAAGTTACAAGTGATTTTACTCATGATGGAAGTTACTGAAAAGCCCAAAAGTAGCTATTACTCACTTAGCTATTGAGACAGGCACCCAACTTACTCACCATATTGTAGCTATGAAAAAAGTAGCTGAATAACATATTTTAACAAAATGCTCTAAATGCAACACTTTTCAAGTTATAAATGGTTTTGTGCATGATTTCATGAATTTTAATGCATTAAAAATTATTAAAAAAATTTATTAAAAAAAAAGTAAGACAGATCCAGGTCTCATACTCACACAAGAGAATCTACCTCTGGCCTAGTACATATATGCAAGATATGAGAGAAATCCCTGCAATAGTCACTGAGAAAATTGTGATTAAGTGTTGAAATTTTCATACTTTTGGTGGGGGTACCCCCCTTGTAATGTCTCTAGCAAACAGACGAACAGACAGATTTGCATGCCTTGAACAATTTTTCATCCTCGATAGATAAGGTATCTTTTAAAAAAAACAGCACGTCTCTAGGCCTTGTAGTTTTGGAGGAGAAGTTGTTCACGCGTACGCGTACGCCCACGCCGCAGAGTGACGACATAATGTCAGCTGACTGACAAGTCAGCTGACATAAAAAAGGGGCCCAGGAAAAAAGGGGCCCACAGTTTTTGGAAAAGGGGAAAAAAGGGGCCCAGTAGTTTTTTTCTAATTTTTGTTTATGATTATGCCTTAAGATTTATTAATATTATGTAATATGACTAGAAATTTCCTTCATGCAACAAACATTTAACAATGTTTTTCAAACTTTATTATGTTTTAACCTACTTTAAAGGCTTTAAATTTGCAATTGCATGCATTGAAGTGCATGGGTAGATGCACTGAATTGCTTAAATTGTTTAATGGGGGCTATATGAAAGGGCCTTCAATTTTAAAATGCAATCCAGGGTGAATTTTGTATTCACTTAAATGTTACATGTTTGTTCTTATTATGTGCTTATTGTACGTTCTTGTATCTTAATCAAAGTTGATTTGTTATATAAAACTAAATAAAAGTTGGTTTATATCAGTAATATTGTTTTATCAAAAATGAAAAAAGTGGGCCCCTTTTTTCCCCTTTTCCAAAAACTGTAGGCCCCTTTTTTCCTGGGCCCCTTTTTTCTTGGGCCCCTTTTTTCTAGGTGCCTTTTTTCCTGGGCCCCTTTTTTCCGCGCAACAACTAGAATATGGCTGTGCATCCATCCTACAGCTGGTGTCAGATCACTTAATTGTGTTTCCATATACTTTGATTATTGTGTGTACATATCTGTAAACTCTCTGACTGAACTGTAATGTAGACTTTCCTCAAGTCCTTTTGTCTTAGGTATTATATGGGGACTGAATGATGTTTTTTTTTCAAGAATTTCCCCACCAATCATGATGGATTCATAATGATTCCATGTATGTCAGACTTGGTGGAATGAGAAATCCAAAAACTTGGAGCAAGTCTAACTGTTAACAAAGTCCAACGTTTAACAAAGTTATTTCCTTACCACTCAATGTTGATAAAAATGAGAATAATATACTTTATTAGAGGACAGTCTGGCCCAATAGCCTGTAACCATTCCATCATCAGATGAAACCAATTTGCCCAATTAGGCAGTTGTTTTAATTACACCAGTCAGTTCTAGATACACATATCCATAAATATTCTCTGTGTACTGGATCACACCACCATGATAACCCTTTTCCCGCTGTGTGTATAAACTGACATGTGTGTGGTACCCAGTTGTACAGACACACCCAACTTTTATAACTAAAAATGTAGACACAAGCCCTCCCATATACTTAATATCTCTACAACTTTAAAACTCCTTATCTTGCCAACCTTTGTCTATGAAAATAAGATACTGAAAATTTGTAATGGAGGATTTATAACATCAAGAGATCACACATCAAAAATATTTTTATGCATAGCATGATATTAGATTTTTCATATTTTTATAGTTTTAGCATGAACCTCAGCTTAGGTTCCTACATTATACACCATACACATTCTTTCTCCAAGAATTTCAAGTTCATCCTGAACTGTCTAATATTTTAAAGCCATAATATTAAAAAAAAATTTTTTTCTGTGACCAACCTTTGACAGATTGTTAGCCTTTTTTCTTTTTGACATAAATGAAATAATATAACATTATAGCTTTTGTCTTCTTTTGGGAGTTTTAGATTCATTGAAAAGAATTAAGATTAGCTTGAGTAAAGCTGTTCAGTGTAACAATAATATAACCAAATCTGATCCACTGTTGGTTTAACCAATTAGCATCCTGTTATTGTTCCCTAGTTACCCCCTTTTTATAGTGACATAGCCTTTCCAGCCAGACCTATGCAATACTTTGGGGGTAATGAGTTCTTTTTCTATGATTTTTTTTTCACTCTCTTGTGCAATTTTTTATTAATTTTATAGCCTTTTTAAGCCTCAGAAATACCTAAATAACAAAATAACAGAATCCGAGGTTCCCATACCCCACAGCCTGGGGTAATGGAGGGTACAGACCATGAGTTGAACATTACAAAATCAGGAAACTTTCAGAACAGGGTCAGTTATGTAAAACTGCAGGAGAAATAACACAGAAAATGTGTGTAAATATAAAGTATCAAAATAAGACCATTCAATAGGAAGATGGCCGTGTTAATAAGTAAACTAAAAGTTATAAAGCTGTGAAATCTATTAATTACAGTATTGCTGCCAATGGAAATAGCATAATGAAGTGAAAGTATGTACAAGATTCAGTTGCAGCTATCCACATACTCTTATGACAGCAGAAATGTGTCCGAAATATCACAATAGAAAACATTCTGGCAGATCTAAGGTCAATTGTTATACCATCTGCCACTGTGGCCTAGTGGGTAACACACTCACCTAGGAACACAGTGAACATGGGTTCAACCCCAGGTACAGACAGATACATAGTGGCTCGGATGACCACTTAAAATGGCGGTCCTCTGTCATTGGGTCCTATCCCCAGTGGCAGGCTAAAGAACCTCAAGGACGTTGATAAAAGGTCATCCTTGAGCCTCTGTCTTTTAGTTAGGGGAATGTCAGTAATTTGAGAGTTGGACAGTCGGATGGGTCATATAGCGCTTTGAGTCCTGCAGTACATGGAGATACTGTGCTGAGTATAAATACAAATACAAAAAAAAGGTCACACTAAGACATTGCACACCTACACACTTAGCCTTGCATAGTATATGCACAACTATTTGACTGCATTATAATTATTTTTCATTGTGTTCTCATATATTTATTTAGCTTAGTTAGCTGAGGAGGAGACCTGAAAGGCCTCTGATACAGTGTACGCTGTCACAAATTACATGTTTGTATTGTAGTGCAGACATCCAGGAAGGAAAGGCTACTACGCCTCCAAAGCAATGTCCCTACCAGGTATCAACTTCCTACACCTTACGGTTTTCCCCGAGATACACTCTGGACAAGATTTTAAAGGTCTAAAACACTACAACAAGGTCAAATCAAGGTCACACCATGATGTTGCACACCTACATCCATCCAATGTCCCTACCCAGTGTCAACTACATTTTTCCCACCATCCACCCACCCAGATACCATGGGTAAAAAACAATACCCCACAAGCCTTTAAAGGCTGCAAGGCAAAAACACAAAATTAAGAAATGCAATATACATAAATAGCTGTGGAAAACACTTACACAAGAAACGTATTTATTACAAAATCCAATACACTATGGTCACATAATTTGGTGGAAATAAAGTGCATAAATCCAGATTACACATTTATAAAACATCACAAAATTATTTCCAAGATAGAGCCACACGAGGCTACACATTTCCCTGAAACAGGACCTGATTTCCTATCTCATTATTTGTTAATTGATAGATAACATCCTCATTTTTTTTCTCTTGTAATTCTTTAACAAACACAAGTTTGTTACACCCCAAGGGGAATAAACTACCTTTCGAAGCCTATAACTCTCAATCCGTGGGTTCTGGCAATATTTCAGTATCTAGGGAAGAAATGTATTCCTAAATTCTTTTTTCTGGGTAAAGATGACTCATTCCAGCATTTTATTTTCTGCTTTCGTTTTATTTCTGTAATTTGGACTGGTGAAAATAGTTCTATCCTAACAGGATTTCTGAATAACAGGGTACATTTCAATAGAAAGTGGCTTCTTAAAACTAGATTTGTCTTTCACTTACAATAATTCTATTCAAACATAATTCTACTTGATGAAGTATATCAATGCAGTAGAAACTCTTTCACCTGACCATTTATTATCCAGGGGCTAAATTCACAAGAGTGACACCGCAGAGTGAGGCCATGTCAGCTGACATCATTTTACTTTATTTATTTGGGGTTTTATGTCGCTTTCAACACTGTACAGGTCATATCACGATAGGTGGTTTTGTGGCAAGAGGAAACCAGTACATACAGTTGGTCAAGGTTCTGTACTGTAAACTGCCAGCCATCAGTAAGCAACTACCAACTTTCCCACATAAGGTCCGGGGTCTGAACCGCTGACCTCAGAGGTGGGAGGCGAGTGTGTTACCACTGCGCCACTGTGGCCCCCTGTCAGCTGACATAAGAACCTAACCTCATATGCTTAGGTAGAGATCTATTCCATAAACCTTGTTATTGTCCAAGCAAAATCATACTCTCCCATCATGTTCTGTTAACAGGGGTTGTACTGTACTCGGTGATGTGGAAACACAGGCTAATTTTGACATTTTTCTGCACAATGTAAAAACATTTAACTGTTCGAAATTTAGATACAAAAGTACGGAACTTTTGGTGCATCGCAAAAACTCAAGTTCTCTTATTTATGGAAAGTAACTTCAGACTTTTTTCAGCATGTGTACCTGGCGGCTGTTTAGTTTACAATTTGCATTATTTACACACATGTTTAGTTCTATTATTTAAAAATCCACCCAAACTAAATATATGTGCCAACTGTGATTACATTTTTTGAGCAGACTTCGTAAACAGACAATCTCTCACACTTTTCCAGCCAAAGAGTGTGCTACTATTAAAACTACTTCAAGTTTGATCATCTAAATTGATGTTTTAAATTTCCTCAAAAAAAATTTTTTTTTTTTTTGCTCAGTTTCCCAAACATCTGACTGATTTCTGAAAAATAGGCTTTTAAGTTTCAGAGTAGAAATGAAAGAAGAAAATGGTAAAAATTAACCATTTTAATTTTCATGAACACTAGAATGAGTTTAAACTTTTTACATTCCCTAACCATGTAACTCATTAAATTAATTATATATTAATTATCAATCGATACATTAGAGATCATATTTTGAAGAAAATGATTAGATCCTTATTTTATGAATTGTGAGCTGAACCTCAGTGAATCTCTTCATGCGTATAATAACTGTACTTCATCCTTTAATCTTTCAGGTTAAGGATATGAAAAAAGTATCATGGATTACCATGTATCTAATAGATATTTACTCAGATCTGTTCTTACTGGGGCAAACCCAGTTTCTGGAAATCTATGATTCTTTCCCTTGTATAAAAAACCTTACTGTATTAGATCCCAGTGGATCCTGTTACCCATCTGTTATTTCTGCACTCAGTTTACAAATTCCTATAATATCCAACAGACCACTCAGGTTCAGGTGAGTGCCACACAATTAATAAATATATTAAAGTAGCTAGACTGCTCTGAGTACAAGTACAATAATTATAGGAGATTTCACCATCACACAGATTATACACAATACCTCAGCAACCAGTAGTTTATACCCTTACTATTTATTCTAACATGACGCACCTGTGTCCGCGATTTTGATTGGCTAATCCAGGAAATATTTCATGGGTGAAACCAGCATAATTTGTGGCTTTCTATTGTGGCTCATGATGTATCAATGGCTGTCCCAACAATAACCTCCCTTTTTGTCATTAAAATGTTAATAATAACACTATTTATAACATTTAAAAACTTGTAACATTGAAATAGGAGGAACCCCCTCTTAACTAAGGTATAAGCAGAATTTTACCATGCATGGTCTGAAGCAATAAACCCCTCAAGGCTTCGCCTTTGGGATTTAAAACCTTAAAACCTGGTAAAATTCTGCATATACCATGGCTTGTGGGGGGCTATTCCTATTATGAATATTCTGTATAATGATAACATCACTAATTGTTACCTCTACCAAGGAGGACTTGTTTTTGGCCGCATTAGTGTGCTTGTCTATCTGTTTGCAAAATAACGACAAGTTATGGACAGATTTCGATGACATTTTCAGAAAATGTTAGCAATAGAAAAAGGATCAGTCGATTCTATTTTGCGAGGTGATCTGGATTACCATCTGGATCCAGGAATTTTCAGAAGGATCTTAATAAGCATCATGAAATACGGCCATTTTCAGTATAGAAAATTGTGTATATTCCTCAATTAGATGTAAGACTTCTTTGGCCATATCTTGAGGACACTTTCAGAAAAGTGTCAATAATATACCAAACTTTGATCTGGAACCTAGCAAAATTGTGGATATACTATGAACCAGAACAGGAAATAAAGTGGTGGAAATAAGTCACTTAGTGGAGGTCTGCACTCTCTGAGTTTCCTTCTAGTTATTAATTGTAATTAATAATGAGATAACCAAAAATAGTCCATTTTCTTAAAATTAAAAACAGAACAAACTGGTCCTGTGAGGCCAATCTTTTACCAACAAAAGAAAATACACTTTTTAAGTAGAAAAGAGTATTATTCAGATTATTCTATACTCCAAACAATCCATTACTCCACTATTGAAAAAGTGGCTGAGTACTCTATGTAACAGCTGTGATTGTATGGCTCACCTTTCCACCTCCGAATCTTCCTTGTGTCTCAATCACAGTGAGCACCTTCATTTCCTGGAAGTCAATCTGCAGGTATTCATACGAGTTGGCATCAATACTGTGAGCAGGACACCAGGCTCCAAGTCCACGGATTCTGAAAATATATAAACATATACTATATAGCCAGAGAACAAGTTGGAGGTCATTATTGAAACCTATCATATGGTATTATGTGTATGTGACCTTCACTTGGTAGAAATCATTGCTCCAACAGCTTAGACTTTTTTTGTATTTTACTGTATTGTAGACTTATAGTCAGCACAATTTCTCCAAAAGGCAGGACCAAAATATTTGACACATGCCAGTATAGCCAAATTTCATCAGTGACTGATATCTCCATAACTAAAACACAGAGTCTCAGGCGTTCTTTATTATAACACTGAGGATAGGATCCATTGACAGGCTGCCATTTTAAGTGGTTGTATCTGCCATGCCTGGGATCGGACCAAGGTCTCCTATGTTCCTAGGCAAGTGTGTGACACCCTTAGACTCCAGGGTTTTCTGTAAAAAATATAAACATCTTCATAACCAGGAGACTAAAGGCCCAAGCAAACCGAGCCAATCCAATATGCTCAGATACAACCCCACTGAACAAAGAATCTTCAATATCAGGTGAAGGATTCTGTGGTTTTTCAGATAAAAGTTGGAGAATTCTCTGTAAACATAAAACTGCCTTTCTTTTCTGATCTGTTTATAGCACTTTAGATAAGGTATGTCATTATTTCAAGCTTGAATCCTTGTCAACCCGGATTGTAGTGTGAACAGGGTATAAGAAGAGTATTACTACTACTCCCTGGCCAGGATGCAAGTCTGTCACAGGTTTACCTCCCCAACTACTGTTGACTTCCATTTATCACTCTGACTACAAGGCCCCAGACAACACCACTTTGGTTATTGAGAGATATTTCATAATGTCATTTGTAAAAAGAAAACTAACACTACATAACTTAGACTGAAATGGGTTGATGCTCTAGTTTCTCAATTTAATTTAACTGTTAATAGAGTTACACTGAGAACGAGCTTGTAAAATGTAGGCGTTCAGCATAAGAAAGGTACAATTTGATGTAGTTTAAGAAATTAGCCAATCAGGAAATCCCCTTCTATTTCCAAGATGGGTTTTGAAATTCTTTACCAATTTGTGATTTTTGTGACATTAGGCAGACTATGACCTTTGATCACCCCTGATGTAAAAAATGGCACAAATTTTGATCATCTGGTCATTCCTTTTAAAGGGTGCCACCAGAGCCAAATTTCATATACTATGGCAAATTTTATAAGTCTTACTGTAGTATTACTAAAACCTTGCCCTGTATATTCGCCCCCTTTTCGAGACATAAAGATTGTTAACCCAACACCACTTTAGAAAATCTCCAGATTTTTGCTGGGTCATGTTAAATGTCATTAATGCCTAAATATTGTTATGAAAAGATACCACCGCTCATGACATACTGTATTTATCCATATAAACACCTCCTCCCTATGACACCCACTGTCGCTCTTCTCCACCTTTGCAAAGGTCAATTTTTTGTGGTTTTGTATCCCTCTCAACAGCCAGCACATTTACGATTCCAGGATTCCAAAGGGTGTACTTTAGTACTTCCCTAATCAAATACCGCTTACGGGAAATAAAGAAAATCAAAACAAAACATGGCAGTTTTGATCATAGACGCATTAAAATCTACAAAAATATGACATAAAAATTTATAATTTCTTCATATTTAAGGTCTGTTTCTAATATTTTAAACTCTCCCACCATTATACATGCTTACAAGCGAGATCAAGGCTGTAACTGTCCATTGCCGCCCACTGCCACAAGACTTGAGAGTTGATTTTTTACCTGTAATAGTTGCCCCCTTTTGAAACATGCATCACCTCCCTGGGCGTTTATATAGATAAATATGGTATATGTGACTTATATCTGCAAGATTAAGTAGGAAAATGATAGCCACACATATTAAATTCTAACCTCATTGAGACTTACAATACCAGTCCAAGTACCATCTAAGTTATCACTTTTGCTATACCATGATACCAGGTTTTCAATTCAACAAGAAACATCAACAGTCATGGTATTAATTTTAATATACAATTTTTGAACTCAGTCCCTGAGAAAAGGGAGGGCCACTCCAGGTCAGTAATCCAGGTCTGTGAGTGTGAACAAGGGGAAGATACCTAGAGGAAAGTTTGAGAATTGAAGAGGTGAGTCGTGAATACATCAAACACATGTATTTGTCACATCATGTACATGTTTTAGGAGGAGTCCAATAAAACAGCTACAATTGTCATACAATTAATTGTTATAATTATGTAATCATTAATTTTAAAAACTTTCTAATGTTTATAAAATATACTTATAATATAAGGTTCAAATTAATTTACCTTATTGATAACAATCGGAAGTTATTTAAATGAATCTGTTTGACCTTGTAAATATATGTAGCAGAGAGTTTCCTTACATTTTGGAGGTTCAACCCTTGGCTCCCAAACTAGTCGGGTTAAACCCTTGAGACCACAAGGAACTCATCAAAAAGCCCTCCACTGTATGAAAAATGTATTGATAGGCTGAGAACAACACCTGTCATGAGGTGCTCTTCAAAGGCACCTCTGAGACTAATACCCAATAAACAAACTGTCTCCACAGAAATCTTTTTCCCTAACATATTTTGTTCCACAATCAATCCAACAACCCCAAATTGAGTGGGATTTCCTACCCTTTTCTAGGGTATGAAATCTGAAATTTGCTACACTATTTGAAATTTACCCTATTTTAAAATAAAGGGGAAAATATGCAAGAGAAAAACACCTGAAAATTTGGCATGAAGTGAGACAACTTGTGTGAACATACCTCACACAAATCATAAAATTAGTTAAGAAATATCCAGTATTCAGAGAAATATAAGAAGTTTTCCTTGTTAGCAAATTTTACACACTGTAGCAAATTTTATATTTCTTCCTCCACGAGTCTCATTTTTTTTAATAGAGACCATGCTCATTTCTTACCCTGAGGTCGGTTGGCTTTAACATTAAGCCCTTTAATAAAGCCACTATAGTGTGGCAGTGGATGGTTTGCCAGACTCTATTTCTCACATCAGATTTCCCAAAGGGTTTTCCTATTTATTTTTTGCTTTCTCGCTTCATGAAATACTAACATTTTCAACAGAGGGATGAATAAAAATAACGGTAGTACAAAAGGGGAAAAAAGAGAAAGGTCTATTAAAAGGTCAAAGGAAGTTAGTTAGGAGCCCTGTTATTCCTGCATCTACATTGTGGGTAACATCTTTTCTTTCTATTCTCAGGGTTAAAAACTTTAATTATATACAAATAGAACTTATGAATAAGCTGAATATATATCAAGTTGTAATATGCAGGAGTAGAACCCATGACCTCAGAGATCTGAGCTTAAGATCAAATACCAAACTTGTTGATTACTTGGCCGATGAGGGATACTCTTTCACCAAGTCAAATAGTTCAGTTAGATTCCTCTCGCCATGTAATCGTAGTGGCATCAGTAGAGCACTCTAATTGTGCATTCTGTTTTCATTTCCCTGCTTTTCCTCGCCACTGCCGATGTGCAATAACTATGTTTACTGCCCTCTCTATTCTAGGAAATGAACCCTCCAGTTGTCCATATAATACTGCAGATCAAGCCTTCTGCACAAAAGCTGTAGCCTGTCTTGGGCAAAGTAAGTCTTTTTATAGTTTTATAGCTGATGACTGTTGAGTCAAATTCCAATGGACTATAGATATGTTTCTGGTTAGCCCAGAATGCCAGATTATACAAAAAATTTTCGACTTGTTAGAAATCAACTTAATGTGCTACAAAATAAAAAATATATATTGATACGTTAGGTTTTTGATATTTAGTAGAGTAAGAAATCTAAAATTCACCAGGAATCTAAAATTCGCCACCTCTAAAACCTTAGTTAATTTTATGAAGAAAATGATGTTTTTGTCTAAAAATTGGTATTTTTCAGTTGAAAAAGCCTTAATTTACTATACAGTCAACAAATCTCACCACAATTCATTTATTTTATTAGTATTTTCACCTGTGGCGAATTTCAGATATGTGCCGAATTTTAGATTTCTTACTCTACCATGGCTTATGAGATAAGTTGAAGTGTTCAATATAATGACAGTAAAAGCCCACTTTTTGAAAATATATGTACTGGCAAGTTTACTTTACTGTACTTTGGTTTCACCTCCAAGGTTGTGAAATCAAATCCACCTCATTGCAGGATTTTACTAATGGACTGTCATGATATGACCTTGACTGCTAACAGTAACATGTAACCCTCTACTTCAGCTTTTATTTTGAAAACTGATCCAAGAAAAGGGCTAATGTTTTATTGGGTGATAATAAAATTACTAGTTCTTGAGACTCTTCCAAGTAAATTGTCTATTTTAGTGTTGGCTGGAGTGACTGCATTTGAAATCATTCTATGAATGGCAATCATGAACTCTTGATAATAAGCTTATTTCTTTTGGCAAAATTACTGACTCATTACAGGAGCAACAGACTCAATAGTCACATATTTTTATTACATAAAGGTTGCTTTTGAATAAAGCATATCCATATATGATATCTATAAAAACTAGAGGATCGCTCGCAAAAAAAAAGATAATGTTTTTGCATAGCAAAAACAAAGCGTCCCAAAAAGGATATAAAGGTGAGTGCTAAAGTATTAAGAAAATGCTTCGTTTCTAGCCTTATACTGTTATGGCAACCAAAGTCAGCGCAGTCTGCTCTATCTAGCACGGTTTTCAAGATATAAGCATTTTTGTGTTTTGCAAAAAATAAAAAAATTAAAAATGTCCGCTATATTTGGCGAGACAAAAATATTTTGAAAATTGGCATGGCTACTCTGCAGAGATACCCAGCAGGTCCAAAATTTTGTTGAGTTCACTCCATATAGCACAGTTTTCGAGATATAAGCATTTTTGTGTTTTGCAAAAACTTTGAAAATTCAAAATGGCCACCATTTTTGGGGAGACAAAATTTTTTGTCAAGACCACTGCCGTGGTGTGTATCTCCCGCCGAGCATTAAAGCAGAAGAAATAGCTTTTCCGAGATATTCACAATTTTTCATTTTCGTGTGTGAAAGGTCTTCCAAAAGTAGGTGAATGAGTTATTTGAGAAAAATTGGCTATCTGCAATACTATTAAGAGATAATTCACATTTACTCATTTTGAGTAGGTGAATAATTATCTATGGGTGTGAAACTTCACCAAGTGAAAGCTCTCCCAAAAGTAGGTGAATGAGTTATTTGAGAAAAATTGGCTATCTGCAACACTTTTAGAGATAATTCGCATTTACTCATTTTCAGTAGGTGAATAATTAGCTATGGGTCTGAAACTTCACCATGTGAAAGCTCTCCCACAAGTAGATGAATGAGTATTTGATAAAAATTGGGTATCCGCAATACTTTTACAGATAATTAGCATTTACTCATTTTGAGTAGGTGAATAAATAGCTATGGGTCTGAAACTTCACAGAGTGAAAGCTCTCCCAAAAGTAGGTGAATGAGTTATTTGAGAAAAATTGGCTATCTGCAATACTTTTAGAGATAATTCACATTTACTTATTTTGAGTAGGTGAATAATTAGCTATGGGTCTGAAACTTCACCAAGTGAAAGCTCTGCCAAAAGTAGGTGAATGAGTTATTTGAGAAAAATTGGCTATCTGCAATACTTTTAGAGATAATTCGCATTTACTCATTTTGAGTAGGTGAGTAATTAGCTATGGGTCTGAAACTTCACCAAGTGAAAGCTCTCCTAAAAGTAGGTGAATGAGTTATTTGAGAAAAATTGGCTATCTGCAATACTTTTAGAGATAATTTGCATTTACTCATTTTGAGTAGACGAGTAATTAGCTATGGGTCTGAAACTTCACCAAGTGAAAGCTCTCCCAAAAGTAGGTGAATGAGTTATTTGAGAAAAATTGGCTATCTGCAATACTTTACAGATAATTCGCATTTACTCATTTTGAGTAGGTGAGTAATTAGCTATGGGTCTGAAACTTCACCAAGTGAAAGCTCTCCCAAAAGTAGGTGAATGATTAATTTGAAAAAAACTGGCTATCTGCAATACTTTTAGAGATAATTCGCATTTACTCATTTTGAGTAGGTGAGTAATTAGCTATGGGTCTGAAACTTCACCAAGTGAAAGCTCTCCCAAAAGTAGGTGAATGAGTTATTTGAGAAAAATTGGCTATCTGCAATACTTTTAGAGATAATTCGCATTCACTCATTTTGAGTAGGTGAGTAATTAGCTATGGGCCTGAAACTTCACCAAGTGAAAGCTCTCCCAAAAGTAGGTGAATGAGTTATTTGAGAAAAATTGGCTATCTGCAATACTTTTAGAGATAATTCACATTTACTCATTTTCAGTAGGTGAGTAATTAGCTATAGGTCTGAAACTTCACCAAGTGAAAGCTCTGCCAAAAGTAGGTGAATGAGTTATTTGAGAAAAATTGGCTATCTGCAATACTTTTAGAGATAATTCACATTTACTCATTTTGAGTAGGTGAGTAATTAGCTATGGGTCTGAAACTTCACAGAGTGAAAGCTCTCCCAAAAGTAGGTGAATGAGTTATTTGAGAAAAATTGGCTATCTGCAATACTTTTAGAGATAATTCACATTTACTCATTTTCAGTAGGTGAGTAATTAGCTATGGGTCTGAAACTTCACCAAGTGAAAGCTCTCCCAAAAGTAGGTGAATGAGTTATTTGAGAAAAATTGGCTATCTGCAATACTTTTAGAGATAAATCGCATTTACTCATTTTGAGTAGGTGAGTAATTAGCTATGGGTCTGAAACTTCACCAAGTGAAAGCTCTCCCAAAAGTAGGTGAATGAGTTATTTGAGAAAAATTGGCTATCTGCAATACTTTTAGAGATAATTCACATTTACTCATTTTCAGTAGGTGAGTAATTAGCTATGGGTCTGAAACTTCACCAAGTGAAAGCTCTGCCAAAAGTAGGTGAATGAGTTATTTGAGAAAAATTGGCTATCTGCAATACTTTTAGAGATAATTCGCATTTACTCATTTTGAGTAGGTGAGTAATTAGCTATGGGTCTGAAACTTCACAGAGTGAAAGCTCTCCCAAAAGTAGGTGAATGAGTTATTTGAGAAAAATTGGCTATCTGCAATACTTTTAGAGATAATTCGCATTTACTCATTTTGAGTAGGTGAGTAATTAGCTATGGGTCTGAAACTTCACAGAGTGAAAGCTCTCCCAAAAGTAGGTGAATGATTAATTTGACAAAAATTGGCTATCTGCAATACTTTTAGAGATAATTCGCATTTACTCATTTTGAGTAGGTGAGTAATTAGCTATGGGTCTGAAACTTCACCAAGTGAAAGCTCTCCCAAAAGTAGGTGAATGATTAATTTGAGAAAAATTGGCTATCTGCAATACTTTTAGAGATAATTCGCATTCACTCATTTTGAGTAGGTGAGTAATTAGCTATGGGTCTGAAACTTCACCAAGTGAAAGCTCTCCCAAAAGTAGGTGAATGAGTTATTTGAGAAAAATTGGCTATCTGCAATACTTTACAGATAATTCGCATTTACTCATTTTGAGTAGACGAGTAATTAGCTATGGGTCTGAAACTTCACCAAGTAAAAGCTCTCCCAAAAGTAGGTGAATGATTAATTTGAAAAAAACTGGCTATCTGCAATACTTTTAGAGATAATTCGCATTTACTCATTTTGAGTAGGTGAGTAATTAGCTATGGGTCTGAAACTTCACCAAGTGAAAGCTCTCCCAAAAGTAGGTGAATGAGTTATTTGAGAAAAATTGGCTATCTGCAATACTTTTAGAGATAATTCGCATTTACTCATTTTGAGTAGGTGAGTAATTAGCTATGGGCCTGAAACTTCACCAAGTGAAAGCTCTCCCAAAAGTAGGTGAATGAGTTATTTGAGAAAAATTGGCTATCTGCAATACTTTTAGAGATAATTCACATTTACTCATTTTCAGTAGGTGAGTAATTAGCTATGGGTCTGAAACTTCACCAAGTGAAAGCTCTGCCAAAAGTAGGTGAATGAGTTATTTGAGAAAAATTGGCTATCTGCAATACTTTTAGAGATAATTCGCATTTACTCATTTTGAGTAGGTGAGTAATTAGCTATGGGTCTGAAACTTCACAGAGTGAAAGCTCTCCCAAAAGTAGGTGAATGAGTTATTTGAGAAAAATTGGCTATCTGCAATACTTTTAGAGATAATTCACATTTACTCATTTTCAGTAGGTGAGTAATTAGCTATGGGTCTGAAACTTCACCAAGTGAAAGCTCTGCCAAAAGTAGGTGAATGAGTTATTTGAGAAAAATTGGCTATCTGCAATACTTTTAGAGATAATTCGCATTTACTCATTTTGAGTAGGTGAGTAATTAGCTATGGGTCTGAAACTTCACAGAGTGAAAGCTCTCCCAAAATAGGTGAATGAGTTATTTGAGAAAAATTGGCTATCTGCAATACTTTTAGAGATAATTCGCATTTACTCATTTTGAGTAGGTGAGTAATTAGCTATGGGTCTGAAACTTCACCAAGTGAAAGCTCTCCCAAAAGTAGGTGAATGATTAATTTGACAAAAATTGGCTATCTGCAATACTTTTAGAGATAATTCGCATTTACTCATTTTGAGTAGGTGAGTAATTAGCTATGGGTCTGAAACTTCACCAAGTGAAAGCTCTCCCAAAAGTAGGTGAATGAGTTATTTGAGAAAAATTGGCTATCTGCAATACTTTTAGAGATAATTCGCATTTACTCATTTTGAGTAGGTGAGTAATTAGCTATGGGTCTGAAACTTCACCAAGTGAAAGCTCTCCCAAAAGTAGGTGAATGAGTTATTTGAGAAAAATTGGCTATCTGCAATACTTTTAGAGATAATTCGCATTTACTCATTTTGAGTAGGTGAGTAATTAGCTATGGGTCTGAAACTTCACCATGTGAAAGCTCTCCCATAAGTAGATGAATGAGTTATTTGATAAAAATTGGGTATCCGCAATACTTTTACAGATAATTAGCATTTACTCATTTTGAGTAGGTAAATAATTAGCTATGGGTCTGAAACTTCACCATGTCAAAGCTCTCCCAAAAGTAGGTGAATGAGTTATTTGAGAAAAATTGGCTATCTGCAATACTTTTAGAGATAATTCGCATTTACTCATTTTGAGTAGGTGAGTAATTGGCTATGGATCTGAAACTTCACCATGTGAAAGCTCTTCCAAAAGTAGGTGAATGAGTTATTTGAGAAAAATTGGCCATCTGCAATACTTTTAGAGGTAATTCGCATTTACTCTTTTTGAGTAGGTGAGCAATTAGCTATGGGTCTGAAACTTCACCAAGTGAAAGCTCTTTGGGATAGCTGCTCTGCAGAGATACCCTGAAGATAAAAAATTTCGTCGAAATCGCTCTATGTAGCACGGTTTTCGAAATATTAGCATTTTTGTGTTTTGCAATTTTTGCGCAAAAATTCGAAAATTCAAAATGGCCGCCATTTTTGGCAAGAAAAATTTTTTTTGAAAATTGGCATGGCTACTCTGCAGAGATACCCAGTGGGTCAAAAATTTCGTCGAAATCGCTCTATCTAGCACGGTTTTCGAGATATAAGCATTTTTGTGTTTTGCAATTTTGCGAAAAATTCGAAAATTCAAAATGGTCGCCATTTTTTGCGAGAAATTTTTTGTTTGAAAATTGGAATGGCTACTCTGCAGAGATACCCTACGGGTCAAAAATTTCCTCGAAATCGCTCTATCTAGCAGGGTTTTTGAGATATAAGCATTTTTATGTTTTGCAATTTTTGCGAAAAATTCGAAAATTCAAAATGGCCGCCATTTTTGGCGAGACAAAATTTTTTTGAAAATTGGCATGGCTACTCTGCAGAGATACCCTGTGGGTCAAAAATTTCGTCGAAATCGCTCTATCTAGCAGGGTTTTCGAGATATAAGCATTTTTATGTTTTGCAATTTTTGCGAAAATTTCGAAAATTCAAAATGGCCGCCATTTTTGGCGAGACAAAAATTTTTTGAAAATTGGGAAATGTACTCTGCAGAGATATTCTGCGGGTCAAAAATTTTGTCGAAATTGCTCTATCTAGCACGGTTTTTGAGATATAAGCATTTTTGTGTTTTGCAATTTTTGCGAAAATTTCGAAAATTCAAAATGGCCGCCATTTTGGGCGAGACAAAAATTTTTTGAAAATTGGGAAAACTACTCCGCAGAGATACCCTGCGGGTCAAAAATTTCGTCGAAATCGCTCTATCTAGCACGGTTTTCGAGATATAAGCATTTTTGTGTTTTCCTTATTTGGAAAATTCGTAATGATTAATTAATCATTAATTACTCGGCCATTTCTTGACCAATCAATGCCAAAATCTAATGATTTCCAGATTTTAATAGAATGAATGTATTTGCCAAGTTTCAGGTGAATTGATAAAATTCCTTTCAAGTTATCATCCGGACAAGCTTCCCCATCGAAAAAAGACATTTTTGGTCATGTGACCTCTCTGATTGGTTGAAATGTCACTGCAGCATATTCAAAAAAATTCCCCAAGGCTACTGCCTAAACCTGCCAAATTTGAAAAGAATCCGCCTAACGGTTACAGAGTTATAAGGAAAACAAAATGCGGAGCCGGCGGAGCCGCCGGAGCCAGAAGCTCTCCCATACACAAACAAGCGTCCCTTGCGGGACGCTTAAATAGCATCAGAGATGCCCGTACCCCACAGCCTGGGGAAATAGTTTTCCACACCATGAGATATAGAAGTAGTGAAACAATACACAGACTGGGATACTTTCAGAGCAGTGTCGGTGTCCAAATAATGTTTAAGTAGAGAAAACAACAGCTAAGAGAAAGAAACTGTATGTAAAGATTAAGTATTAAAACAGGACAATTCAGTTAACTAAAAATTATGAAGCTTTGAGACTTCTCCTATTTTGATATTCATTTGTATGGTTGAATTATAGTTTGAATGTTTTGAATATTACCCATACATACATCTGTTACAATGGGAAGTGCAAAAGTAAAACAGTTAATGAATTCTAATATGACTTTAACAGTGCTTAATCTACATCAAAAGACACCCAAAGGTGAAACAACCAAGATTCAAGTAAAAAGATATAAGAGAGATAAATAGTATCAGATATCCCTGTAGAGAGATAAAATAGCATCAGAACAACTGATTTATGTACTGATTTCCTCTGCCCTCCCAACTACCTTCGTGATATGACCTGTACAGTGTTGAAAGCAATGTAAAAACCCCAAATAAATAAATTTTGAATACAGACATAAACTGTCTGGTATAAAATATAAATTTTGTAATAAACTCTGCAAAGTTGGTAATAATTTCCTAGGATGACTTAAAAGACATGGCAATATCTTTCTGTCTGTGTATAATACACACTTGCCTCTAGTCACTTGCTTGTCATACAACAAAACTGCTTATTATGATTCTGACACAGAACTACCCCCAATTTGCCATCATCACCTTAACGCCCAAGTCTTAACAATTTCCTAGCCTTGCCCACTTGCCTAAGCTTTGGTGATGGTAAACTCTTCAAAAACAAGATATATTCACGCATAATTAAGGAATTTTTGTATCCTGAATACGATCCAGAATTTTCCCAAAATTTAAGCACATCTTCCACTGGCTAGATTCTGTCCAAATTAAGAAAGGCAATCAGTGCCCGTGAACGGGCTCTGTGTCAGCTGACTGTGTGTAGAAGTGACAGAAGAAAAGGACACAAAAGTTGTGCTCTGCAAATGGTATTCAGAAGTAAAGTAACACGGTAACTGTCCCGGTGTGAAGAGTAGGTCAAAAACATATTTCAAAAAAATACTGCAAATGCAATAGTTTTCAAGTAATAACTGATTTACTCAAAAGTGAGAATCTCAAAGTAGCTTTTGCTCAGCTATGCATTTAGTTAAAGGGCTGCAATTTTAATATGGTATAGCTCACACAAAAGTAGGTGAATAACATATTTAAAGAAATACTGTAATTGCAATAGTTTTCAAGTTAGAACTGATTTACTCAACAGTGAAAAGTTGAAAATAGCTATTACTCAGCTATGCAATGAGGTACAGATCTGCAATTTTACTATGTTATGGCAGACCCAAAAATACATGAAAACATATTTAAACAAAATAAATGCAATAATTTTGAAGTTACAAGCAATATACTCAACAGTGACAACCTCAAAGTAGCTATTACTCAGTTATGCAATGAGCTACAGGCCTGAAATTTTACTGTTATAGCTGACCCAACAGTAGCTGAATAAAATATTCATAAAAAATTCTCTAAATGCAATAGTTTTCAAGTTATAAGTGATTTTACTCATAATGGAAGGTACTGAAAAGTCAGAAAGTAGCCATTACTCACTTAGTTATTGGGGTAGACACCCAAGTTACTCACCATGGTGTAGCTATGGAAAAAGTAGATGAATAACATATTTTAACAAAATGCTCTAAATGCAATACTTTTCAAGTTATAGGTGATTTAGTGCATGATTTCGTGAAATTTAATGCATAAAAAAATTATTTAAAAAATTCATGAAAAATAAATTTAAAAAGATCCAGGCCTGATACTCACACAAGGGAATCTACTACAGGCTTAGTACATATTAGCAAGATAAGAGAGAAATCCCTGCAATAGTCAATGAGAAAATAAGTGATTTAGTGCATGATTTCATGAATTTTAATGCATAAAAAATTAAAATAATAAAAAAAATTAAGACAGATCCAGGTTGATACTCACACACAAGCGAATCTACTTGTGGCCTAGTACATATATGCAAAATATCAGAGAAATCCCTGCAATAGTCAATGAGAAAATTGTGAGTGTTTAGATATTCACACTTTTGGTGGCGTACCTCCCTTGTAATGGCTCTAGCAAACAGATGAACAGACAAATTTGCATGCCTTGAACAATTTTTCATCCTCGATAGATAAGGTATCTTTTAAAATAAAACAGCATGTTTCTAGGCCTTGTAGTTTTGGAGAAGTTGTTCACATGGACGCGGCCACTGCACAGTGATGCCATAATGTCAGCTGACTAACAAGTCAGCTGATATAAAAATGGAGCAAGATCAGTTAATTACTTTGAGAGTTATTATGAACATAGAGAAACAAACAGCCAAACAAACACACAAACAAACATAACCTCTTGGTGGAGGTAATTAAATCACTTGTTTTTCTAGTCAAGGAAAGGCTGTCAGCCTCTGCACCTTTAAGAACTTCTGCAGCTTTATGGAATAATCAATTACTTGATGTGAAAGCAAATAAAGTTAGGGTCAATGGGGCTGGCTCTCCCTAAATTGCAAACAAACAAGGATATAGCTGGGCTCTCCTCGTCCCAGTACAGTAATTCTCTCTTTTTGTTTTACAAAGATTTTACTCTGAATCACAAAAAAAAAGACAATAAAACAAAAATACAAAGAAAGACTATAATACTGAATGATAGAAGGTTTGTACAATAATAATTATAAGAACTGAATGCGGTGTACAAAATTAACATGAACCCTCCTGTTTTTGTATGGTAACTTTTGTCACAAACCTGTACTTTTTCAGAGTGACACTTCAAAATGTCCTGAAACTTAAGAGAAACTGTTAATATATCTTTACTTTAATTACTGAAATTATTTCAAGACTAGATACCACAAGATTCTTGTCATTACAGAAAATAATATTAAACCACTTGTATTCTTTAGCACTTGTTACTTGGTCAGTTTTGAAACTCAATATTGGTTTAACCTACGTTGTAAAACAGACTGGCAACTTTTACTGCTGAACTTAACATTTTTGGGCTACAGGCCCTTTGGACCAGGACACTTGGCTAGTTTTTACTTTACCGGTACGAGATTTGAGCGATAATATAATTAACGTTTTTAGCGATTCCATCCTTTTATTTTTATTGTAATACACAGGAACATTATTTATGGGTGTTGGGGGCTTGCCCCCATTTATAACTCTGTTAATTTAATTTCATATTTCCTTGACAATTTCCTGCAATTATCAAATATGGCGGATCCCGTACCGGTAAAGTAAAATTGACCTGGACACTTTTCCCAGTAAACCTCATACACTGACTGAAAGCACACTACTGAATCTCTGGCACCTCTATTATCAGATTACACTGAGGGAATAAGATCTAGGTTGCATAATGGAAGGTCAATAAAAGACAAGATTATTTTATTAAAGACATTTTGCAATAAAACAGTGGGAAAACAAAATTTTGGATTTTACTGTATAAACAAGTATTATGAATATTAAAAAGAATATTTTTTTCACTATTTTGCTGCAGAATTTGAACTACTACACAAAAAGATCCATGTCGTAACTGATTACAAAGCATTTGTCTTATATTTTTTGTCTCGTGTTTTTAATGTCATAAATTTGTTCCATACTCTTTTTCAGTGTACTGGGTCACACACTTCTAATACCATAATAAATTGTTGCACAAAAATCAAATTCTCTTCTTAAAAACAGAAGAAGAATGTGAAGACTTTGTTTCTTATTTCAGAACTTTCCACCAGTGGTTTATAGTTATTCATATAACATTTTTATACATGAGCTTAAATAAATTTCAGTGTATTGTGAGGCTAAGAATAATTCAAGTGTTTAATGAGATTTAAACCATTTCTGTGAAGTAAATGGACATTTTTTACATTTTATTAATGACAATTATTTACAACAAATATCTAACTTCTTACCCCCAAAATACAGAAAGAACAAACTGAATACTCTCTACACTAAATTCCCTCACCTTAAACATAAGTGAATTAAAATAAAAGAAAGTAAAAATGGCAAAAATGTATAATACAAAGTTCTATTCTTCTCACTCATTAACAACTTTTTCTTGTATTTGCTTAACGTTAAATAGACCTTGTTGTGTAATTTAATTTTAGAGATGAGGTTAAAACTGGGACCTTTTTTCTTCTATAGGGAGGTATAGCAAATCAATGATAAAAAGTACAGTAATAAATCCACCAATTGTCCTCAGTCAAATAGGTAGGAAGGAACGTCCATCAATGGAGGCTAATTTAAAGTTTACCTTTAAGTCTACATCAATTCTACACAATCTTGCCTTAATATTGCATTGTGTCAGCGGTCTGAATAAAATTTTATGACAATGCTCCTCATCATTCATATTTTGAACAGATACACCAATGTTTAAGCAGGATAGAACGGCTAAATACAAGGTCTGATGTAATGTTTGTTATACAAACAAATGCCCCAAAGCTACAATACCAATAGGTACAATAGTAATACAATGGCTACAGATGGGATGTGAAAGTTTGTAGGATGCAGAATGTAAGAAAAACAGGGCATTAAAGGGTTTAGATATAAAGAATAGTGGACAAAAGCCCAGAGGGAATGAAAAGCCCACAGTACCAGGCTACCCGGATAAAACACCAGAGTTATTCTTTTTAAAGGGATGACATAACTCTTGAGTTGTGACTTTCCAGACAAATTGCTACACTAATAAAGCACATTAAAACAACTTGAAAGACAATTGAAATCGTCTTTTCGAAAGAAGGACCCCTCCAAATTTTCTGGTTACAATATGTATTACATCTGAAAGCTTTCTATCCTCTAAAAAGAAGATAATACAGTGCTTCCTTTCCACTTTCCATCATCATAATATCCCGAGAGGGAGCACTGAACTTAGTGTTTTCATATATTTATCTTGCGCACCAATTTTATCACTAATATGAGATATGTACGTGCTTAAGGAAAAAATATATGTTCCAATATTTATTTTTTCACCCTTTTTGATCTTGGTAGCCAAAATACATTCAGGAGTTATAAGCTGGAATACATGAAGTTAAACTATGTTAGGGAATTGACATCAAACATTGGTCATCAGTATGATGGAAATAAGTAGTAACAACTTCTAAGAGAAGAACAAATAGCTCTGACTTCCCACAACATGGGCATGGATATTTCTTGAAACATTTGCATATATTCTTCTGTACAAAGTGCAGCAGCAATAGAAAATATATGAAGTCCAAGAGGACAACATTATTAGATCGCAAGCCTTAACAGATCCATCCCTATAGAGAATGCCAATATAAATCGGTCAAGTCCACAGGGTCGTATATCAACCATGCTAATGTACACAGACATACACCCTTCTGATGACACAAGGCTGCTGTGACATAACTGGTAGAATATGAATCCAGTTTGGCATTGTGAATAATCTGTCCAAAAATTTGCTCAAGCAAATATCAAGAAAGGCAGTTTCCTTATTTCTGGAGAATAGCATAGAGTCTCTGACATGTAAGCTTCGTGAGCAAATTGAACCGAACTCTATTGTATGGCAAAGAAATGTGTGTCATTGCATATAAATCTTCAGACAGATAAAAGCCTGACACTTGTATGGCAAGGAGAGTGAACTGGACATAGGCAATCAAAGTCAAGTCATTGTGAACTTAAAAATTGACAAAGAGGAGCACTCCCACAGCCCAAGCATCCAGTTTATGATGATATCAGGAAACCAAGTCATTCAATTTTAATATTTTTATGACAAAGTAAATCACAGTGTATTGTTGGGTGAAGAAATATGTGCCACTGTATGCAAACCTTCAGCCAGATAAAAGTGTAAGGGGGCATACAAAGAATACCATAAGAAACAATCTAATAAAATGAGGTCAGACATGAACCCTCTTTAACCTGAAAAAAAAGTTTAATAAACTTCTCTGTTGTATGCTGACAATACATAAGTCCTGGGTTTGAACCGCCGACCTTAGAGGTGGGAGGCAAGTATGGACATCTAGCCACACATATTGCAAACTTCAGAATAGATAAACTACACACTGGAGCACTCACAGAGTACAAACACACACTACCACCTAAATTTTAATATTTTTATAGTAAGTGCCACTAAACTTTATCCAGCTGTTTCTTGAACCCTGCAGTAGACAAATAGGAAATTCATGAAAATCCTGCTGGCACTATTTTTTGTCAAAATTGTGCAACCACAGAAGACATACACATTGGGGGTGAAACATACACTAAAAATATTTAATACCAACAAACTATGAATCTTTAATTGTAAATGTAATTTTCTTTAAAGTTAAAATTATAACTTACCTTATCCTTACAAATGCTATATGTTGGCAGAAGCAAACATCCACAACCAATTCAAATATTTTAAAGAGAAATATTCTTGTTGGTATTACTGGAAGATGTAGCACTTGTGAGGCTAAGGTAAGGGTATTTTACGCAATAAAAAGTAAATAGTGATATTAAACACAAGAGCAACAATGTGAAAGACATTGATGAATAGCAATCATGACTAAGGTGAAACCATTTCAATCATAAATCTCCAATTTGTTGGGGGTGGGGGTGGTCATGATATAAAATATAATCAGATTTTCAGTACAACATGGTGCATTCAGTTTCTTTTGTATGGTCTCATTTAAAATCTGTAGATAATGAACCTCGCATGGATTATTATTATAGTATATCCTTTATGTCTGAAAATACAAAATGACATTTGCAAAGTAGCAAATTTAAAACTTACTTTAAAAAGCTAAGTAATCTTGCTTTAGACTTGCATTCTCAAACAATTTTCGTTTGCCACAGAGACGTGTTTTTCAGCTGTACAGTTTTATAGTCACTCCTCTTGTACAAGAAGCTTGAAAATGCATTTACTGGGACTTTCCACAACACCGACCAGCAATGCACTATCGCCAATGTCATCCACATTACAGATTTTATTGGAAATGTCTCCTTACACTGGGGAGAAAAGATATAAGACTCTGTCTATTAGAAACCCCATTTTCAACTTAGTAGTACCAAAGTCCCCCATCTGTTTTAAATAAGGAAACCCCAAAGACCCACCCCATGTCTTCCTTTAGCTTCTAACCCCAACCCTGAGGCTAATCCTTGTTTATAATTTAGCAAACTAAAACAGTTAGAGCCTTTCACACAGAACTGTTAGATTGAATTCTGTTAAAGAAGATATAAATATTAGGTTCTTGGATAGTATTTTACATAGAAATTTCCTGTAATGTGGAATTTCTGGTTAAATAGAAGTATATGAAGACATTTATTATTATTATATTGGCAGAAGATTTTGTTCTGATATTAGAATCTTTATAAGACAGAAAAGAAATTCAGTTAAATAAAAGTTATCTCGTGCTCCCTTGAGATGCAATTGAATAAGGATAACTACTAATGGGGTTTTGTATAAGGCTAGGCTTACTCAGTTGAAAAGACAGTTAAACCTGTGACAAAGCCATCAGCTGCCATATGTTGAACATTAGTTCTGATTAAAGTGAAATGGATCAAACTACTGATGGGATGCATATATACAGTTTTCCATAGTAACAGAAAGCTTTATTCAAAGAAAATGCAGTGAACTCTGGGGCCGATTTCATAAAGGACTTTGGTCTTAAATTTTGTCAAAAGAATGTTAAGTCTGTGGTCTTAGACTTAGCGGATTTCACAAAGCAGCTAAGTCCATGAAATTGCTAAGTCAGCAGACTTAACTTTAAGTCTGTATGTAATGGGCTTAAATTTTGTAAAGAGGATTTAAATATGGCTGCCTTACACTTTTCTCCACTTCAAAATTTGAAATGGCTGTAAGTAAAGTCCAATTATATAGAACACCTCACTAAAGGAGTCTTTGGGAAGTTTATATGTTTTAACAAGGTTTTCCATTTCAAAACAGTACTTATCCTTAGATAAAATGCATCAACTGAATAATATATTTCACCAATATTACAATTTGGACAGAAATAAAAGGTCACATGACACAGAAAACCACTGTGGTTATGTGATAAGCTTGGACTTAGCTAAGTCACCCTTTATGAAATCCATTTAAGTCCCAGACCCAGCTAAGACCAAAGTCTTAGATTTAAGTCCCTGATTTAGCTGAAAACTTGGCTAAGTCTAAGTCCCTTTGTGAAATCGGCCCCAGAATTTCTACAGAGTGTTACAGAGAACATGGTTGAAAATACAGAAGAAACTCTATTATTCAACCTTTTTATAGTATCAGAATACTCAATTTTATATATATGTTACAGGCAAACTGTGTAATCAGACATTTTGCGAAATAACTGAACATCTTTGAAGCTGCATTAGAGCAACCATTCACTATATGAGAAGAGCAACCTGTGACCAATAGGTGAGAGCCTGCTGATATACATAACACAACCTCTGAGCCACCAAATCCACTGATATGCCTACCCACTTCCAATACAGGCTAGTAACAGACTACAAACTAAAAGTAATTGAAGCATCTGATTTTGGCATTTCGTGAAATGCCGAGAGCTCAAATTCAGGCATTTCACGAAATGCCCAAGTGAATCAGGGATTTCGCAAAATGCCTGGAATCTTTAGGCATTTCACGAAATACCTGATTACACAATTGCCCTGTAACATATATTCAGTATTTTCTATATTTTGCAAAATGTACTAATTAAAGGGTAGCATGATGATAAAGGGTATTCGAGTGAGAAATTTAGACCTCTTTACAGGCTTAATGTTTATCGGGCCTTAATCATTTGACCAAGCATAACTTTTGAAATATATCTGACAAAGGTTAGGGATCCAGTCTATACCACATAGGTATTATAAATATGAAGAGATCAATTAAACTTTATCAAACCAATGTTTAGGATTTGTTTGTGTCTTTTGAAATAATTTTGTTAAATAAACAAACAGTAAATCCTAAACTGCACATTTTTCAGGTATCAGGCCACTATGATATAAAATATTTGACGACAACAATTTATGAAAGAAATGAAACTCACAGTCCCCCCCCCCCCCCCCCCCCCACCCCACCCCCCCCCCCCCGCTACTTTCCGTTATATAATCTATTCTGGTAATCGTAACACCAGTCCTGTAAATTCCGCTGACAAACTAATATTTGACAGTGTTAAAGAACTACTGTTGTCCTTTTCCCCCCATCATTTAGTCCATACAAAGTGTAAATATACAAAATGTGGGGCTTTGTTTTTTCTTCTTTTTTTTTTTTTTTTTTTTGGGGGGGGGGGGGGGGGGGGGGGGGGTGGGGGTGGGTGGGGGGAGAGAGTCTCAGAACACATTTACTGCAAAGGGAGAGAGGTTCTTTTGGGGGAAATCTAATCAGATCCCATTTGTAGCAGGTGTCCTCTGGAGATCACTAGCATTCTTTCCCATTTATAATCATCTTTTCACAAGGACACAACCGATTATGATACAAGGGGGAAAGTCACAAATTCAACCCTATGCATGCTCCTCCTACAGCCTTGATATTTCTCGGTTTATTAATTTTCTCAATGTGCACCATTTTGTCAGTATGTATTCAACAGGTTGGTTAATTAATTTTCCTCATTTAAATTTAAATATATTAGATATCTGTTTTCTCTGGCACAGTTTGAGACTTGTGCAGTAAGCATTTTTTGGATAAAATATTGACAAGACTGTGAAGAAATATAAGATCTTGATAACTCAGATATCACAATGTGATAACAAAGATCCACAAGGTGATTTATAAAGATAATAGGAATAACAACTTAGCCACAAGTAAATTTCAGTTCCTTGTATTGTTTCTCAATATCTTTTCACACAAATGTTGAGTACCCCCGTAACAAACTTTTACAAGTGTTTTCCATTTTCATTGGCTGATTATGTCCATCAAGTTATAATGCTTTACAAAATCAATAACAAAAATTTTTTTCAGTCTTTTCTTTGTGTGCTGAATTCATATTTTGAATTGATTTTGGCATAAATCTTCATAAATATTTCATAAATTACACTTTTTAGGATTGTTTATTGCCCTACCATTGATAGAACTTCTCAAATTTCAGCCAGTCAAAGAGACAGAGCTACATTATTTGAATTCATTAAGTGATGTGATTGGTTAAGAGAAAGACAATAGAACCACTGTATTCAATCAAATTTTGAAGCGGTTCTCAGACTATTTAGTGCTTAATTAGAATAAGAAAGAACCAAATGGTTCTCAGATCAATACGTTCTGTATCTGTATGGCCTACCACTGCTTTTGTTTAAACTTGACATGACTGATTTTACTTTCTACATTTGAGCTACTCTTGGCCTTTCCTGCAAATCAACTGATTTGAACAGCAAACTTTTTAAAAAATATTTCAGTCACCAGATGAATACACCTGACAATTGTGTAGAAACCTTGTATATTCCAATTTTTAAAACATTTTACAGCAGGTCCATTTTAACCGATAAATATCTTTACTACTGCTGTGTATTGAGCACCAGTACAGAAATTATACTATATTCTCCTTACCAAGGCATATATTTTAGTTTTCTATAATTTTTACTGTATCTAATATCAATTCTTGACATGTATTTAAAACCTTAGAGGCACTGTCTCAGCAGTAGGGATTTTTAAGGTAGAAAATGCACTTACGGTACCTGGATTTGAAAGTAAAAAACATACTTTACCTGAAAAAATGCACTTTATCTGAATTTGAAAGTAGAAAAAGCACTTTACTTGGATTTAAGGTAGAAAATTGCATTTTATCTGGTGTTTAAGGTAGAACATACAATCTACCTCGAGTTTAAGGTAGAAAATGCTCTTTACCTGGTGTTTGGGGTAGAAAATGCAATTTACTTAGAGTTTAAGGTACAAAATACACTTTATTTGATGTTTAAATTAGACAATACACTTTCCCAAGATGTTAAGGTAGAAAAATACACTTTACCTGGTCTTTAAGGTAGAAAATATCATTTACCTTGAGTGTAGGTTAGAAAATTCAATATACCTGGAGTTTAAAGCAGACAGATGACTGTCAGGTCCTCCCATTTGTGAGCTAGCAGAGAGAGACTGGTTAGCGATCTCACCCGTCTCCATACCAAGGATCTGCTGACATGCATCTACAAGTACACAGTATAAGCCATCAATACAACTGATTGTAAATAAATAGTGACATGGTCAATAATTTGTATTTATTTATTTTGTTTGTATGTGTATATTTGTACACGGCACAATATCTCCATGTACTACAGGACTCAAAGCACTATTTGACCCATCCCAACAGCACAAGTACAGCCCATGCTCTCAAATTACTGACATTCCCTAAACTGGAAGGCAGAGGCTCAAGGATGACCATTTATCAACATCCTTCAGGTTCTTTAACCTGCCACTGGGGATAGGACCCAATGATAGAGGGCCATCAGTTTAAGTAGTCATCCGAGGAACTGTGTATTTGCTTGTACCTGGGTTTGAACCCGGGTCTTCTGTGTTTCTAGATGAGAGTGCGACCCACTAGGCCACAGTGGCAGATAATCATATACAGAGTCTGCTGAAATGTATACAAATATTCAAACAGGTACTTTTTTCAATGAAATCAAACTGCCACAGAAACCGTGAGGTATTGTGGGATTAAAGAGAGGCAAGTGTTAATCCCCCTGCTTCCCAACAAAAAAAACAAGAGAGAGCAGAATTCAAATTCAATTCAAAGCTATAATGGAAGATTGTACATTTACAGAATAATTGTAGAAGTACTCAGAGCAAAGAAAGCTGAAGTACCTTATATCCAGGCACTCGAAGCAATGTTTCTGTACAAGAACTATGATATTTTAAAAGGATGTATTTTGAAATAAATTATGTAGCAATGATACAGTTTAAAACTTTACAACATAAATCTGTGTACATTATACAGATCAAAAGATAACATGTACTTCTGTAACTACTGGGTGATGAATTATGAACCTTTCCACATTTCTTTTTAAAGAAGGGTTAAATATTCAGAATCCAACTTAATGTCTGCAATATTACTTTTAACAAGATGACAATACCACAAATGCGGGACCTTTTTCACAAACACTTTCATGACAGGCTTGTTTGATGTTTAAATATACCTCTCAAAAGTTTTACTCTTTCTTTTGTAGCATGCATGTCTGTGTGTCCAATATATGACTCAACAGTTTATTGTGTCTGCTGTCAACATCCTTTCATACGTGACTATTAGAGAGGTGGTTATATGCTAAAGTTAATGAAGTATTGAACTCTCAACAACTCACACTTTATATACAGCCATATTTCAACAGCTTCTTTTTCCAGACCCCCCCCCCCCGGTAAAAAAATGTGAAATTCACCACTATGTTTGGAATTTGTTACTGACAACCAAACTTTCTGTTTTGTTTTTGCTTCTTTAATCACATTATGCAAAAGCATTTGTTTAAATCTGTGATTTTTGTGATGATTTTATGGCCATATATCTCCTCTGAAACTGTATTTAGAGTAAGGAATCTAAAATTCGTGAGAAATCTAAATTTCGCCACCTCTAAAAACCTTACTTAATTCTATGAAAAAAAAGATGTTTTGTCTCAAACTTGGTATTTTTCAGTTCAAAAAACCTTAATTTACTATACATTTAACAAATTCCACTTTAATTAATTTATTTTATTAGTGTTTCCACATGTGGCGAATTTCAGATATGTTGCGAATTTTACTATTTCTTATTCTAACAGATTTGGTATATTTTAAAAGGGTGTCTCCAGAAGTGAATTTTACATATCATATTTTACACTCTTTATCTATATTATATCTATAATTTCTATTCACACAAAGAAATCTCAACTCTCTTTTTAACGAGTCAAATTTAATGGACAAAGATATTTTTTGTCCAACTTATCAATGCCTCATTTAGTGTATAAATAAGTCCTTGGTGACAGGTTTAATGAAGTGTAATTATGTGACTATTTCAAAACAACACTAGCATCATGCCGTTAAAATAAAACCTAAACAAGAGACGAGAATTCTGTCATGAAAAACGATCAAATCCTTATTATTTATCTAAATAATTCATATACTATATCAATGAAGAACACGAGAAGCCACAAGGTTTCGTGTCTGCCTTTTACAAATGTAGCAAAAAAATAATGAAGAACTTTTTAACTTTTTCTTCACATAGAAATGTTTATCTGATAATTAACTCTTGTTTTGTTATATTTTTCAACTTTTTAGATTGAGGGTAACCATGAAAATTTATTAATAAAAACAAGAAAATAGCACTTCTATGCGATGGCTATGAAACATATGTGAATATATTCTTTCATTATCACAATTTTTGTTGAAAGCAGAGAGGAGGAGGGGGTTAAATAATTTATTGGCTTATCTAATAAACAACATTCCCCAAAGATATCTGTTCACAACTCTTTCAGACATCTTTTTTCATTATTTTGTATTTAGCCACTACTTTTTAGCATGTATATAAAATTTAATTATGTAAGATTCATTTCAATTTCAGAAACATGGTTAATTTTTTTATCATAAATGGCCTAAGTTTATAGGTTTTAATGTATTTCTAAGTATCCCCCAGTGACATAAATCAGTCTTTTTTCTTAAACTTAGTGATGTTCGCTATTCTGTAAGTAATACATTAAACACTTTGAATACCACATGCTAAGCTATTATTAAATAACTTATTGAATTCTGGGTACATATATTTAACTGATATTCATTTCACTGAACATGAACCTAAACTGTTTCTGAAGAATTACCAAAAACTCAGATTGAAAACCCCCCACTATTTGCAAACCCATTGAAAATCCCCAATGTAAAATCCGAAAATACAATTCCATTTGCTAAAGAATCATTATTTGGTGTTATTATCTATTATTCTGAATTTTAATATATGCACTGGGATTGCCATTGCAAATAATTTCTTGTATTTGAGATATTATCTTTTTGTCAGTTTCATTCTTAAAAGTTGTTAAAAGTTGTTATCCTCCTTTGTTACATCTGTATATATACTGTAGATGCTGTATCCCGGCTATTGTTTAATGATGACAAAAGTAAAGAACAGAATTGCATTATTTACTCAGAGAGAAATAACTGTCACAGTGTTTAGTCCTTAATGTGTAAATGTTGGTACAGGGAACTTCAGAATCAGGCATTGTACAAAGTTTACTGGAAAATTTTCCTGATACACTTGACCTACAAATTTTTCTTAAATTAAAGAATATTCTGACCTGTAACTCTAGCAGACACAGATCTTGGAGTCGGGGATAGGTGTTAATTTCATACAATGGAATCGGGGATTTTTAATGCCTCTCACAGAAGTTTGAAGAGGTTTGCAAATATTTGGGGATTTACAATATACAACATAATTTTAAAAATTTTGCTTTCGCTTATTTGGTGTTAACATAAATTTCTTTGGATGAAACCATGGACTGACACTAGCATAGTTTATAAAGTGGCTTTGCACCAGAAATAGGCAACTAATTAACCCATTATAGTGCTTTTAGTGGGGCAATAAAGTGATCAGCCAAATCAGCATCCTATAACCAATCAGCATACAGCTTACAATACTTAATTTTTGTATAAGTAAACCAGACTGGCTGCAGATGGATTTTTGTTTTCTTTAATTTCATGCTAATTTAAGGCATTAGTCAAACTACCAAATCAAGTAGAAGGTTAGAAACAAGTTTGTTAACAAGAGGGTCAAAGATGCCCCAAAAGGTGGGTTGTGCAAGCAGCAATAAGGTTAGCAACTGCTGTAATTACATTTAAAAACAAGCAAAGAAATGTTAGGTCACCCAGTTAAAGTGAATGTGTTAGACGTGCTAAGAAACATAAAACTTGTAATCTAGGTTACATAATTGTATCTATGCTATAAACGGACAAACAAAAGGATGGAATTACACCAATTTCGAAAGCAACTTAGCTATGATGGTGATGTATCTCCCTGTCAAGTTTGAATTCCTTGGACAAAGCCTTTTCGAGTTAGAGTCCGGAAACGGAAATGTTAATGAACAAATGGACAAATGAACAGACGGAATTACACCAATTTCGAAAGGAACCTAGCTATGATGGTGATCTATCTCCCTGTCAAATTTGAATGTCCCTACTAAGTATCAACTTCCTACACCTTACAAAGTCCCAGATATAGCCCGGATATGACTTTTAGGGTCAAGGTCACTATGGCGAGGTCAAAGGTCAAATCAATGTCACACCATGACCCTGCACACCTACCACCCCCACCAATGTCCCTACCACATATTAATTTCCTACACCTTACAGTTTCTGAGATATGGCCTGGACAAGATTTTAAAGGTCAAGGTCACTAGGTCAAAGGTCAAATCAAGGTCAGACCATAACACTGCACACATACACCTCCTAACCAATGTCCCTACCAAATATCAACTTCCTACACCTTACGGTTTCTGAGATATAGCCCGGACAAACTTTTTCCCGCCTGCCCGCCCATCCATCCATCCGGACACCATGGGTAAAAACAATACCCAGACAGCTCTTAACGGCTGTGAGGTGAAAAATACAAAAAACGTCAAAACACAGAAATATAATGAAAAATATCTCCTTGTAGAAAGTCAAGATTGAATTTTTACCATCCAATGGAATAGTAGGATTATACTGGGATTTGGCATTAAATATTTCCTATAACAGCATATCTAGAACCAAATCCTATGGATATTCAAGGTCCACTGAGTCTTCCGAATGTTGCAAACCTTGGTCAATTGGTCACGTCCCAGTAATTATAGCTGCTTGAAGTTGTTACAGTGTAATTTCATTATTCTATGGTTCTAACACTTCTGATCCCTGTCTATCTTATAGCATAATCGTATATTGCAAAGTATCTCTAAATATTATCATATCTCCAAAACACCGGAGCTGAAAATACAAACCTATAACAGCATAGTAATCTTGTTCCCTAGATTCACATCCAATCATCATAAACTTGCTGAGTCAGCAGTGAAACATATCCAGGAAATAAATAAAGTACACCCCATGTGATCCGTAACTTATTCCACATACAGAGCCGGCAATATGAAAATTCTTCATGGAAATAAAATTCGCCACTCATAAGACTTTCTATAAAATTATATGACAAGAGGGTAAAAATTCACAGAAATTCCTTAATAGCTCATATATAAATGACCTAAGACAGTCATCAAAACTTCAAATTTGATTAAAATATTCGATTATGTAAAGGGCAATAAGAGGTGTTTCCTCGATGGCGAATTTCTCAAGGCTAGCAAAATTTCCTATTACTTACTCAATAGGCGCTAGGCATATTAAATATAAAAACCTGCACCCCACCCCAGACAATCAGACTCCGGAGGTATCATGAAAACTCCCAAGGAATCCTAGTTAATAACTCTCATCATTATTCACATAATTTATATCTGGGGGAGTTTAATTGGCAGTAGCTCATACTGTGTACTGGTTCCCACCGTGACTGGGGTGGGTCACCTTTATACATCAGCCCTGTGCGTCTAGACTAGCACCTGGCTTAGTATTACAGCCAAATAGATACGGGTTTATATTCATAGACATTCTCATGTCTTAGAATTCTTATTACTGTTATAATTTTCTTAGAAGATAAGCATATTTGGAAAGAATTGCATATGAATAATTTACAAGACATTTGTGTAATTTCTACAGAGAAAAATGACAAACTGAATGCACTTGTTGGTATCATCATTAGAGTAAGAAACGTAAAATTTGCCACATACCTGCAGTTCACCACATGTGGAAAGACTAATAAAATAAATGAATTGAGGTGAGATTTGTTGAATGTATAGTAAATTAAGGCTTTTTTAATGGGAACATGCAAAATTTAAGGCAAAACCTCTTTTTTCATAGAATTAAGTAAGGTTTTTAGAGGTGGCAAAATTTAGATTTCTGATGAATTTTAGATTCCTTACTCTAGTTGTTGATCAGCATGATTGGAATTATTTGTGGCAAAACTGTATTGAAAATACATTTTTAATTGTAATGTAATGAAAAAAATCTAAGAAAATACCCATTTTCTAAGAAAAGTGTAAGAATAAGAATATTGTAGGAATAATAATGTTAGTAACTACGGGTCTTGATGAGCTTCATTTTGAAATATTCAAGGGTTTAATGTAGGTTTAATATCACACTTTATAGGCTTGATTAAGACAGGTCTTTGGACGGGATGATGACAGGTAGTGAATACTACTTGGTCATACCCTCATCTTCATGTACGTGATTTTTTTTTTCAAAAAACATAAGCCCTCACAGAAACTGAGGAATTGTAGGAACTATCTCTTACATGTATTATTATATATTGTTGTATTTATCTGAATATATAAAAACAGAATTCTGATGTGACATGCTTGTGTCCACGATTCTGATTGGTCAATCACCATTGTAAAAATAAGCATAACCTCATGGCTAGTTTTACATAGGTGGGCGATAATCCCACTTCACTTTTCAAAAGTCAAATTACGAAGAATATGCACTATAAATCTTCATCAAAACAGAATAAAATATAAAATGTCATGTTACAATCGGAATAACACACTCCTAGTGTGGCGTTATGCAGGGTTTTTACAACTCATAGCTCATTAGAAAAACTCAGGTTTCACCTTAGTGCTACTAATATAAAAAAAACCACTAGTCGTGTGTTATTCCTTAAATATATTATTAACTCAAACACATTATATTTCTTGTTTTATACATCCAAGTTTGTTTATTATTATTATTATTATACATATTTGTAAAACTATTATGCCACATAGCACATTGGTGTACACTGAACCAGGGTACTAAACCATACTGCTGCAAGTTAACACATTATTGTAAAGTACTGCTTAAATATTACACATTTGTTGTTCAATGAAGTAGGCATGGTGAAGAAATGGAAACATACTTGCTTCACACCTCTTATGTCACGGGTTCAAACCCCAAGCCTAATCTAAAGTGAAAATGATGGTTAACTTCCTAGCTAGTGCCTGAAGATTTTCAAAACACATTCTTGACCAACCACTGCACACTACTTTGCTCCACCCTCTCAATTTCCTCTTGTGAAATGATCTACACGAAGTGTTTATATCCAAAATTTAAAAAATAAATAAAACAATGCCAAATTCTTCAGGACACCCGAACTTATTGGATCCATAAGCACAATGTGTACAGAATGGTGTCAGGTTTTGGTCATGTTACAAATGCCACTGTATTTAACCAATATAGACTAAACTACCTCATGTCTGCTTAAGGATCTGAATACTTTTTGCAGATGATTTTACATCCTCTAAATGGCCAGGTGTTTCAACATGTTACAGAAGGGTATTGGTGGAAATTTGAGCCTGGTAAAGGTTACATACAGTGTAAATCACCTTTGTCATTCGTCATACATTTCTTAATATTTTATTAAAACAAGCCTGCAACTGATTCAACAACACACAGAGTCTGAGCCTTGATGATTTAACATTGATAAACACTGTCATATATTTCTACTGAGTTTAAAAGTCTTTCAAAGATATCATGTCAAATCATCTCTGATTTTTATGAGGTTCCGCACAAATCTGATACCTTCTCAGACTGTATTTATGCATAGTTGTGCTTCAGACTTGTGAATGTTTGGTGATCCAAAAAAGCCAGACTATATCCAGAGTCCCATACAACCTGGCTCCTGCTGCCAGCAGGATATCCCCCACCTTTTCACCTGGCCACATTATTAACACATCAAAGTCATACCTGCAATACCAGGTAGGGGATCCCTCACACTGCTAACTTATCCTCTCACCTTTAACTCACCTTGGGGATGGAACACCAATTTTCTTCTTGTTATTCCAGCAGATACAGTGAGTCTTACTTTAGGCTTGCGTTTCAATTAAATATCCCACAGTCAGAATTATTACAAAATCAAATCCCTATTATTACATTCTGCAATCTGAATATTCAATGTTATTCCATTAACAAAGGTTCCTCTGAACAGAAACTTGTACAGACCTTGACACATGGGTTTGGCCGTGGGTTTGAGTCCAACTCAAGACAGCATCTGGGAAATGTAAAGGCCTATGTTTCTAGCCTTTTAAGACAGGCACACAATTCTAGCTATATAAGGTCTTACTTACAGGCCACAATTGGCTTGAATATATCTTTGATCAAAATCAAATTGATCTGGAATTGTTCCAGGAGTCTTGGAATGTTTAGAAATTGGAGAATATACAGCTCAAATTGATATTAATTACACGTTTTTTATTTTGCGTCACAGATTCAAATTGTTAAGTGAAATAAAAAATGTAATCTACATTGTCTATAGGACAATGTTTAACAGTTATTATTATGACAATAACAACATCCTTCTGTGTTCAGAGAATTTGATCTTACAGTATTTTCTGATGTTTGGAAGTCCATACCTCATTCACTTACACTGGTTCTATTTATACACAATCTACTGTGTTAATAATAATAATATTACTATTATTATTTTCAAGCAGCCAGCTTAATAGCAATAATAAGACTCCCTGGTTCACTGACACAACTACCCTTGAATATGAAACTCTATATACTCACCCAAACCTATAAATAATGCAAAAGACAATAAATTAATTTAACTCAGTCTGATGTTCTGACAAGAATTCTGCAAAGAACGTCACTTACTGGTAATGAAGTTTGGATATGTGGTCCATTTCAGGTCCTTAAACTAATTCCCTGTAAATCTAGACAGGGCTCTTTAGATTCCTTGTTGGGTTTTTTATCTCTATATTTTCAATCTGCAGGTATGCAATATTCTCATTTAATTGTCATGTTGGTATAATATACTGCCACAATAAATACTGGAAATTATCCCAGGTGCCAGACACTGCTTGAAAGTATACACCATGTCTTTATGTCACTAAGACACCATTCACACTGCCCTGATAGTCCCCTCCCCCTCCCCTCCTAAATGATTACACAAGTCCAAATGTCTCCACTTTGTCTGACACCATGTCACCACCGTGGTATTACTTTTTTATAAAAGTATATGAAAAGATTGTTCTGAAATGTTTCAAAACTACTGATGCCAAAACCTGAAACAGGGAGGGAGTTTGGATTTGTACAACGAGTGTGTCAGAGCAAGTAGAAGAGAGGCCAAATGGCTTTGAATTCTTCTGAGAAACCCAACATTTAGCTGCACCAAAAAATCTCCATCACTGGTGGATGCAATCAGAATTTTAAGATGACAGTGTGCTAAGTCATAAAAACAAAACGGGGTCCAACACCAGTAATATTGGGTATCTAGTCACACTTAAGCCTTCTTTGTAGCACCATGAACATGAAGGAAGGTACATCTATAAATATTGCACGAGTTTGCTGGATATACCATAATTCTTACAAAGACAGAAACTGAGCATTTCCATCCATTGCTATTTGTTCAAATTAATCCGAGATGATATTCCAAATTGTTTGTCTTCTCATGTCGGAATACATGATTTGCACATACGTTTGATTTATCCTTGTTGCATTTGACATACAAAATCAAACTCACTCTGGGGCTTTTTTCAGCTCAGTTTTCCCACAACATTTTGGACTTTATGAATCTGTGACTGCAATGGTTTGTAAGCTTGACCTCCATTTCTATATTCATCTTTGTTTCCATTATAATGTCACAACTTGATCTTTGAAAACTATGGACACGTTCACCCTCTTTTTGGCCAGTTTATTGTTCTCTGATCAACCAGAAATGATGTCCACCCAGTCATTTGTCTAGAAAGGTGTGAACGGGGTATTAAAAAGAAAGGAGGGGGTCCAAAGGGAAACCAAGCAAATTGGACATAAAAATATGAAATATATCCCTACTACATAGCAAGAAAAAAATCACCAAGTGTTTATAAATTGGCTGTAAAAAGATGAAATATACCTCAGAAACATGGCTTTATTATTGATATTTGCAGTCAACCTTTGGCTAGAGAAACAGTAACTGTGGCAGATTACCAGCTTTTCCATGTAGAAGTCCCCTGCAGAGGACAGGCGGATAGATTTACTCTCTTCATTACAGAACCATCCCACATGGTGCAGGTAAAAGTGAAGATAATCTACATGTATTCTTAATTATAACTAAAATAACAAACATGTTGAGTAATATTAAAAGCTGGACAAAATTAAAGCCCACCTGAGCACCTGTAAAGAAAATCTATGATCTGACATAGGTACAGATATTATAAGGCATGAGGAAACTTGAAACTTTTTTAAACATCATATTATTGGCAGAATAAAAGGGAAAAACAATTCCAACAGCTAGGGCTATAAATATGACAGGAAATAAGTTCCACCCATATGTTGCCATAAACTGGGTTCGAACCCATAACCACAGGTTTGAGCATATTTTGTTCAAAATTATGTTTTTCAACAATATAGGACTCTTACCAATGAGGAGTTGGGATCAAACCTCATTGGTTCCCTCATGTGGACAGATCTGTAGTCAGTTGGTTTTTACAATTCTATTGTACTGTTTTCTTCACATACGTAATCCACTTATGTTAATAAACCTAATACTAAGCTACTGAAATTTATGTAAAAAAGTTAAATAGATGTCAAACTTTTCTATATAACTATGCAAAACTGTACCAGTGAAATTCACAAGTAGAAGTGGGTTTTATTTCTTCTTTAACAGCTTGGGTTATACCAGGAGAGACTATCATTATTTCCTATTGGTGGATTTGAACCCACAACCTTTTTGATTGGAACCAAGCACACATTTACAAAACTGCCTAACCATTAAGGTCCTGAAATAGCACTCTTGACAAATCTATGTTCTCAAAAAAGTAGAACTTTTTCCTGGGACAAATAAGCAGCTAGGCATATATTTTAATTGCATGATTTACTGCTGAGTGTTTGCCCACCCCTATGGCAGAATGATTTATAGATAAGGTGTAGCTTCCTGAGCAAGGATCACTCTACACATATTTGTAATACCTGGGTTCTTACAACAGCCCTAACAATTGAAGAATTGGCAATATCTTTGCACAGGTAACTACTGTTTTCCCCAACAAAAGGCAAAAGAATATCTCAATAGTACGAGACATTAAAAGAACAGGAAACTAATATTTACAATATATTTAATCTGACAATATATATACATACCTGGTCAAAAACGGAGCATAAAGAAATGTGTAATATTTGTTACTTTCTTTTGTCGCCATAATAAAGATCTGAAGTCTATTTATGAAATGTTGATTGAACCCTCACTTTTCTTGGATTAGTAAAACGTACTGAAGTTTTTAAGCCCTAGAAGGAAAATAATATATCTTATATAATAAAACATTATATATGGAATATTGAAGACTGTACCAGGAGAATGACTGTAAGTTACAGTTATGGGTAGTTGTGAAGTCTCAACATTAGAAAATACTGTATTTTTGTACGTATAAGTGGACATTAATTAGTAACAAGTAGAGCCAAAATCCTGTGGTTATTGGAAGTTTTAAACACAGTTATACAAAATCTAAAAATCAGCACAGACAGTCCAGAAGACGGGTGAACATCTAATGTGAAGGTCATATCTCTGTGTGACCTTATTGTAGGTAATTTATATATTTATCAGTCAAAACACACACAGTGTACTGTGTAGGTAACCTTATTGTGAAAATCACTGGACATACAACAACACACAGTAGGGTGATAATCACCAATTATCTGAGGATCATCCTCCTCAAAGGGTGGAGAAAAAACTATAAATCACACATCTGGTGGAGATTCCAGAAGAAACAGATCTTGTCCAGCAGTGGCCGGCAATGTGCTAGTCTTCTATGGGGCACAACTGATAAAGTATTTTGGTATCAAGTAAAAACATGGCTGTGTAGACCTTTCAACAAGAGCACTCAGAAAGCACATCATCTGCCAGGGACCAACCCCTCCATTAATGCTTGTGAATGTAATAATCCAAATTCCCTTAAAAAAATCCGGGATCCAGAATTGGTTATGGATCATTCCCAAGATTAAACTAGGGCGGACACCGGAAAAAGCAAAAATAATATGTTCTATGTAAAACCAAGGGCCAACTACAATACAAATGTATTATAAATCTGTGCACTGTTTTTTTTTTTTGTTGTTTTTTTGGTAATTTGCAAATATATCAGGGTACAAAAAGAGAGAAGAGAATCCAATGATCACAATGTAACAACCTCCCAGGGGGGGTAATTAAAGGATCTAACTTACTGTGTTATGTGTGTTGATAGTTGCTTAGATTTGTCAAAAGGAGGTTTACTATATCATGACCTCCACTCACCATAACTTAGCACATACCAAAACTTGGCACAAAACAAATGTAATCAATGGTTGATTGGCATTAGCAAAGCTTTAAGTGCATTTCTGGGAATGGGGCCATACCATATAAGGTGCAAATGATGGCAGTCAAAGATGGTAAAATATAGAGTCATATTAATAATTTTCAACTGTCTCAATAGATATTTTAATTTAATAAATAGAAATCCACATTACCTTACCCAAAACAAGCCCAAATAAAGATTTTGTATTGAAAGTGTGCCCAGATATGGCAGAGAGCAGTAACTATGCTGTTTCAGAAAATCCTAAGAAAAAGAACATTATTGAAAATGGTGATGACTTTTAACACCTTAGTTATTTAAAGCTCTGCATAAGTTTAAACAGTAAAAGGACTCCCAGGTACAGTAAACTTATGAAATTGCCTGATTTTTATGACATAAATACTTATGCACACACCGGTATTTATGTAAAAGAAGGAACCAGTGCACACTCTCACTTGTGTGAAATTGCCGTTTGAAGCAAAATATGTCATATTCAATGCATTACTTTTCCCCAGTGAAATTTTCATACATCAATTAATTAACAACGTCTCAGTGATCCCAAAGCATAACTCACTTTTTGTGAGAAATAAAAACACAAAAATAAAGTCTTTGAAAGAAGTTCTCTTTCACAATTGGGAAAAAGGAAGATTTATCTAAATTTGCCAGCAGCAAACTTTTTTTTGGTGGGGGGTACATGTAAGACTATTGCATGAAGCAAATGGGGATAACATATAACACAGTGAGGAATTGCACAATGTTAATCAGCAATAATAGAAATTAATAGAAATAGGAGTGATGAGAGAGAATTTAATTCCCAGCTCTTTAAAACCAACAATATGGTAAACATCCCAATAAAAGTAACATACACAAAAGTGAGTCAATTAATATTCAAAAATTATTCTCTCGTTCTTCTTTACAGTTTTAAATCCACAAAATTACAGATTTTAGTTATTGTTTTGATGTTAAAAGTGGGATTTGCAAGACACATAGGGTGCATTTAGTTATTTTTGTGTGAAAAATGAATCCTATCTGGAGAGGTTTATGCAACCTCTTTTGTGTGGCAGTCTCAGTGTTCTGTTACAGCTTAAAAATTCTATTATCGGGATAGTAACTCATACGGACATAGCTTTAATCTCCCAAATTTATTTTTTCCACCATTTTATGCTGATACTGCTATTCTATTTATGAACCTTCTACTGTCTAAACAAAAAAGTCCTTCCAACACATGTTCAGAAAATATGGGGTTCTGTTTTACTCGGCTTTCACAATGCTCTCAAGTTTTTGCCCAAACTACCAGATACCTGATTGTATATGAAAATCCACATATAGCTTGTCCCACTTATGATTACTTTTAATTGTAATCACCAAACTGTAGATCAAGTAAGGATCTTAGATATTATATTCAGAATATTTAGCATTTTGCTTAACAGCTATTTCCTAAGTTTTAGCCAGCTCCACTTACTATCTACTTGTCATTCCGCAAATATTATTAATCAAGCCTCCCTATTTTTTACCATGTCTGACCATCTGACATAGCAATGACTTGCATGATCTGTGGGCCAACAAGGGTTATGTAATTACTGCTTATGTTTCAAGCCATCCATCTTAATCACTGACAGCTACTACAACAGTGAACCAAGATATTACTTTCTTTAAGTCTTTATAACTTGTTAATTTTTTCTTACTTTAATGAGATTTTACTGTGTCAAATCACATCACATCTGTGTAGAAGCGATGAGAGTATTGGGTGGGGTTTCCTTAGTGAAAAAAAATACTGGTTAGCAAACTTTTCCAAAGTAAACTTTACATCCTTATCAATTCTGTCTTTTTGTTTATATCTTCTATAAAACTGTGTGTCTAAGTGTATATTATTAAGTACAAAAATTTGTTCATCTGTGCAAAAACCCCTAGCAAGTCAACTCTCATGTGCGAGGTGCCCTCCATAGGAGCTAGCTTAAAATGCTACACAGAGTGTGACATTGAAGCTAGTTATATAATACAAAACTAAATACTATGCATGAGAAACTGATTACCCCAATCCAGAATCAGGCACATACCGGTAGGTTCTCACTCTCAAAAGCACAGGGAAACAGAGTCATCCCAGTTTCACCATACTTTATAGAAAAGGAGCAAAACCATTCCAGCATGGGAAATAAATAAATATCAATACAATGGATACATTATTCTCCATACTAGAATGGGGTTCACTACAACATAGCAAAATTTCTACTTGTGTAAAAGAAAAGTTTAAGAAAAATGCTGGATGTTTAAAACTGGGAAAATACTCTGAATTTATCCAACTGATAGACCATTTTTACACCTTAAGTCCAGGTCACACAGTGGCGAGGGTGCTACAATGATATCTGCGAATATAGAAGACTAGAAGCGACTTCAAATTCGCCAGAATTTGCCAAAAAAAAGCAGGAAAGTGTGGTCACATGATAAAAGATCTTCATTCTTCTACGACCCTTCTACGATGCTTTTCGACTGTCCTGAGATTAACCTTCAACAAAGCAAGAATACACTAAGAATATACTGAGAATACCCTACGAACTGATGAAGATATCTGGCGATTTGACTACAATTGTCCATGAATTAGCTACAGGTGGGGGAGAATGAATGCGATCTTCAAAGAATCTTCCACAACAAAGCAAGAACCAGTTGAGAACAAGGAAGAATATCTGGCGAAGTTACTGAGAACAAGAAGGTAGTACGATTTGCTGGCAAAAGTCCTACCACAGAGCTACGATGTAGAAGAATCTGCTACCAATAGTGGCAAATTCTCATGGCGAACTAAAAAAAAACGCCAAAAATCGGCGAATATCAGGCAAGAATTTCAGGATCGCGCATATTCGCCACTAAACATCGCCACAGTGTGACCTGGCTATTACTGATAATAAAATGGAGAGCTCCGCACTTTCTTTGTATTTGTGTATTTATTTTTATACTTAGGGCAATATCTCTATATATTACAGGACTCAAAGCACTATTAAACCCATCCGACTGCACAGGTACAGCCCCAACTCACAAGTAACTGACATTCCCCTAACTGGAAGATAGAGGCTCAAGGATGACCATTTATTAATGTCCTCGAGGTTCTTTAGCCTGCCACTGGGGATAGGACCCAATGACAGAGGACTGCCATTTTAAGTGGTCATCCAAGTCACTATGTATCTGCCTGTACCTGGTTTTGAACCCACGTCATCGGAGGTCCTGGACAAGCGTGTTACCCGCTAGGTCACAGTGGCACTTGGCAAGAATGAGTCTCTGCGTATATTGTGAGAATATTTAAAAGAGGAACACTATCCGCTGTTTCATTCTTCAAAAGTGATTTCAAAATATAATTCAAAAACACATTTGAAAAGAAACAATAAACAGAAAACATTGAATAAAACACAATTTCAGATTTTATAATAGAAATAAACTATTTCTGCTTGGACTTTGTCACCGATTTAATCACAAAAATACCCGCTACATAAATTTCCCATTTTATAATCTTTTTGACATTCATTAGCATCATAGCTTGCTGAGAAATATCAAAGAAACCTCAGAATAACAGCAGAAGTTCTAAGATAAACCAAAAAGAAATATAATTGAAAAAATACAGAGGGGGCTATAAAGTTTGAAAAACATAATACAAAAGAAAAATCATATATGAATGTTTGGCTAAAAATACAACATCTACACTTCTAATGTCTATGTGTAATCGCTTGTATAATATAAATACACCGTACCAATTCAGACTTTAGGCGTCAGATATAGATAGGTGAATGTCTTTGGTAAATCTAGCAGAAAATCACTAAATTAGTTTATATATGTTCCTCTGTACAGGTCTGCACCAATATATGTATTTTTACATAACAGTTTTCTCCCCCACACAATGTTTTATTGACAACTCAAGACATCTGAAGATAAATATATCAGTGAACTTGTGTCAGAAAAATGTGACTTCAGTACATGTGATATTTCTCACTTTTGTCTTTCTTTGTCAGTCTAAGATATACACATATACATCAATTATGTTTTTCCAATATGCCCAACTAAACATTCCATCTTTTTTTCATAAAAAGAAGAATTCCCTAGATAAAATTATTTCTCTTATTCATATTTTTCCTGAATAATTTGTAGATTTGCCTTTGTCAGTGTTCACACAGCACTGATGTCTGATCATCAATTTGATCCTTTTCCCTGATTTCATTGCAAGTATTCCTTTTAACACATAGCCATAGCTCTAAAGATACAAGGTGACTACGGACAAAAGAAAAAAAACAATAAAACTTCAACTTAACAGTGCCAGTAAATTCCCACAAACACAAGTCCATCTGAGTTCTTTCTAAAGGAAATTTTACAAAAAGAATTCAAGCTAAAAAGATGTTCAAAAGTTTTATTATAATTCAATGATGACTGGAAATGTCTTTGAAAGTTCCAGTAATACATAGCAGATCAATCTAAACAATTAACTGAAGAAATTTTGGCAGAACAATTAGTGTAACCTGTGCACATATTTCTTTTTACTTCTTTTCTTAGAATTATTCTTAGCTAAGAATTGTTTTGTGAATAGGTTTGTATTGTAAAAATAAGAAAATAAAGAATTTCTCTTAGAATTACACTTAAGTCTAAGAAAAATTCTATGCTAAGAATTTTCTTATTCTTAGAATAATATCGTATTCACAAAACAATTCTTAGCTAACAATAATTCTAAGAATAAAAGTAAAAAGAAATGTGTGCACAGGTTAGACTTAGTGTAAAAAGAAAAATTCTACGAATCTTTGTGAATACAGGCCCAGAAGTGCCCTTCTGTATTTGGATGCAATTCTGGTGTCAAGAATAAGACATTTTTAGAATTTTTCTAAGAAAAATTCTAAGAATAAGACTATTTCTAAGAATAAGAATCTTTGTGAATACAGGCCCAGGTCCATACCACACACAGACGGTGGCCAGACAGTTTATATGCTTAAGGTGGGAAACCTTTTCAAGATATAAGGTTTTAGCTGTTTTTCTGAAACTGGCAAAAATTGTTGGCCTCCACAACTTGGACACACATTTTTTGCTTGCCAGGGAAATGGACTTGTAAGTTTAAACACATTCTGCACCATCTTTTGCTGTAAAGTAGAGCTCAAAACCAGGAATAATGTTTCCTCTGTGTTATCACACTGCTGCAAACTTTACTGAAGGCTCACATTTTGTACCAAAATCTTCAACAAACGTGTACATGAAGGTTTGGTCATCATAAAGCATTAATATATATTGGAAAATGTCAGTCCACCAGACTCTATCTTGAAGCCCAAAGTTGAGAAGTCAACGAGGCTTTAAAATTAGTCATTCCTCAGTCAAATGTGATGCTAAAGTATAACATTTATCATAAACATGTCAAGTGCCAGATAATAAATATACATATCAAAGCTGTAACACTGCTTTGAATATCAAGGTATAGAGAGGATTTCACTGTCAGGTAGATGACATGTAACAGTCAATTGGGTTTTTTATTCATCTAGATAACGCCTATAGATATCAGTGAAATTTAATGAGGTTTGATCCTAGGACAAAACCTTTCCCCATAACAGTATGAAAACTGAAAAAGATTATCCTAATTAGAAAGAAATTTGGGCCTTAAACAAGGCTACACTGCTGTATATGTTATACAGTGTAGTGCTGTTTATACAGTTGTGTGTGATATTGTTATTCTTGCAACTGACCACTTGACCTCACAGTGTATCTGTTCTCAGGTCAATAACTATGGATAATAAGCCTTGTATTTCATGCCAATCTGGATAATTGGACGAAGTTGTCCAAACAATGCATGGTATTTTCATCATAATCACACATGTAACAGCCATTTAGTTGCATGCAGGATATGTCAAAAATATTACAAGGCAAAAAAATATTGTAATCTAAATAACCAGCTCCAGGATGAATAAGATAAACCAATAAGCCGATGTTTCCATGCCGAAACCCGATTGCAGACACAAATGTTAACAATTTAATTATTATATTTGAATTTTTCTTTGTACATGACTTTGGCTAAAGCTGATCCCATTTTTCACCATGCAAAGAAAAACTTGGGCGATACAGGCAGTTGGGACTGAAACAGATTTGTTTTAAAACCCCATTAACTATACAAAACCTTAACTGAAATGTACAATAATTAACTGATGTACAATAAACATAAATTCACAAATTCCCTAAAACGTATTCAGTGAATTTGTGAAACACCCTAATAAACTTTTAAGCTTCCTGTGAATTCCCTAGAGATTTCAGGGAATTCGTGAAATCCCTGGACCATTTAGCGTTTTTGCAAATTCCCTAAAAATGTTCAGGAAATTAACAGATTCCCTGATTACACAAATTCACCATAACATATACGGCATATATACGGTTGGATCAAAATCTATATTTTACCACACTGAGGACACTAGTAAAAGAATCGTCAAGATATGTTGGGAAATAATGATGATGGCTCACAAACACCAAGGTCTGCATGCTCAGGATCAGCAATTAGTGTTCAGGGATCAGACCTGAGGAAACATAGCCACATATGAATGTTGAAACATTTACAATCTGATAATCTATGCAGTTGCTGCAGTGTGATTCAACTAACCAGAGATCTATTTATTTGTAAAAGTTATACAACCATGGTATGATATTTAGGCCTTAAAATGTATGAAAACCCAAATATACACACGTTAATATAAAGAAAATTTGCTAAAAAACTAAATTCAAATTGAAAGAACACAAGAATATACTTTAACAAATGTATTTCAAATTCAGAAGACAGTTCTATATTTGATAGTAAAACTGATATTTCATTGCATCAAAGAATGACAGAAATAAAGTCATAAACCTGCATCTTTGAGATTGGTTGATGGGTTCATCTTACAAACTACAACTGCACAATATTCAGAAACTGCTGAATAAAAAAATAAACACCTCATGGATTTTGCCCCCATACTTTCACAGAAAAAAAACATAGTCTGGCAGAGGCCCAAATTACTATATTAATTTAATTAGTTCAATGTTTTTAAGCAGATTGAAATGGTTATATCAAGAAAGGCTATTATAAGAATTGGGGGGTCTCAATGCATTTACACACATACACTAAATATGTAAAATAAGAGAACTTATGAATGTACTTTTTTTATTGAAGCTATGCCAGAGTATTTATATAATTAATTGTAGTCAACATTGACACTTCCCCCCTCTCAATATTGATATTTGATTATTTTTCAAACAAAAACTTAAAGAATGATCCATAACAAATATCTCGACATGCCTTCCTATGACATTTGAAGAGGCTACAATAAGACAAGGTCACACAAAACCAGATCAAGCACTAGCAGTATACTATTATCCACACACAAAATTTGAGAAAGATCTGTTTCTATGATTTGGAGAAAATGATGAGTAAACAGATAAAAATCTGCATCACTGTAGGTACTGTAGTTGAAGATGAGGAGGTAAAGTTAATGACACATAGATAGATGCTAATGCCAGATGACACAGTAAAATACACAAGATTAAAAACTTAAGTCTCACAGCAAGACTAAATGAGGAAACATTGAAAAGAAATAAGAGAGCCAACCAGCAGCTCACAGGGGAAATCCTAACCTTGCTAAAGGCTCAGGTTGTTATGTAATTAGCAAAAACTCTTAGTTTACACATTAATTCAGTACAAGTTTCACATTATATAATGTACTCTTACATATACTGGCTTTTACATCAGCATACTTCTAAAACTGATGAGTTTATATCTTCTAACATATATATGAGTTCTTTATGAATACCAACTATTTTGAAAAAGGACATAACACAAATTTGAGCCTTAAGCAAGGCTAAGTTCACAGGGGAAATCCCTTGACTAATGCAACTGCAGGGAAGGAAGCCTCGCTTGTCCACCTTTGTCCTCAAGTTTGCAAGTAAACTGCCTCTCCTACACATGTCACATCACAGTGCAATAAACATGATAAAACACTATACAGAAAAAACCACCCAACCCTCCTCAGCAACATCCATAGTTAAGGTCAGCCTACAACAAATGAAAGGAGAATATATTTTTTTTTGTCCAGAGATAGAATCTTATTTTTATTTAACATGTGACCATCAATTTTGTTGGTCAAATTTTCACACCAAAGAAAACTGTAGTAATATGATTGAAGGGAGCAGATGAAAGTTATGTATACAACCACAAGTCAAATTTAAAGATTTCCAGATTATATGAAATGCAAATAGAAAACCATTTTGTAGAGACAGTGGACTTTGTGGAATATTTCTAACATCCAAATACTCTCCAGAGAAGAGAGAGCAGAGAAAAACACTAAATGATGCCAAACAAAAAGGAACATTATGTAAATGGCGGCCAGGGTGACTCCAGCAAAGAGGGAGCATGATTTCTGAGGGGAAAGCCCATCTAAAAAGAAGGAAGAGGTTGATATTGTGGGTATTAATTGCAGCCTCAGTCAAACCCCCTCTACAATACTGATTCTGTTTATCTCCAGCAAAATGAAATTGTCACGTAAAATGCAGCGAAAATGCCAGAAAATGTGCCAAACAAGAGAAGTCAGTTGAGTAGCGAGTTGAGAGTATTTTTAAAAACCTACTCACTGCAGAGAAATTGCATAAAACTGGGTCATACATCACAGTGGTTTGTGTAATTCTCAATTAAACACCGTCTTAGTTCAGACAGTTTTAAGCTTGTAGAATCGATACAACCATACAAATATTGTCGACTATTATAAGAAAATTACCCAAGTGATGTATATTTTTAAATTTTCTCTTCTACAGCGGTAAATTTCATGGGGGTTATTTTATACTTAGAATCCACAACATATGTAAGTAAAATAAGTCCATATATACCCAACAATGCACTTTAACAGCACTTAATATAAATGAAAAATCAGCTGCAAAAGTGACACTGGGGAATAAAAAGAAAGCAACAGAATTTAATTAAATTTGATGCAGTCCATAAGTTTATCTCCCAATCCAAACATTTCTCACCAACTTAATACCAGTGACTGTCCATCCCACTCATTTTTCATTACATCTGTAAATATATCATCCGGCCAAAGGACTTAATATAATTGTACTTGTATGATAGTTGTCCAATTGCTCATAAAATATGTTTAAATATAAGAATTTATTCCCCAGTCCTTATTCAACAATTTTTAAGTGAAATACGGTGACCGGTGGATAATAAAACAATGTAATCTCCCTTCTTTACAGGTCAACTCTGTTGCATGTCTCTTTCTGAATCTACTATTATTGTGAAGGGTGAGTCAGACAACATGGGAAAGAAAAATAAATGTAAAGGTTAGAAAAACTCAATTATTTACAACTGTAAAAAAAGAATATGCAAATACATGCAGCATGCCTGAAGTTTTCATCTGTGTTGTGACAATTATTAACCTATTTTGTAACCATGCAAGAAGACAAGGTTCAGAGTTTATGGCCTGTTCAAAAGCCAATGAGCACCACGCTTTAATGAAATGGGTCTATTTAATGGTAAGATTTTGATTTTGCCTTGGCATATTTAAAATCTATCTAGGCATGATTAAAGTCTGCTGATGTAAGTTCAAATCTGCCCAAATTAAAATCTGGGGCATTTATAGGCATTTGAGAGCTGCAGGACCTGACAATTAACACTTACTCCTTAATTATTTTAAAAGAAATTATCCTTTTATTGATCTTCGTTAGAATTCTTATGACTGCAGAAAAACATTTCTTTAAATAAGTGTCAATTAGGAAACTAATTACTAATACAATATGCAGACTCTTCCTGAATACATTATTATAACTGTCCTCTCTTATTATAACACTTCATCTGAATCAACATTAAACAGATAATTCAAACAATAATGTCACACACATAAGGGAAGTCAGTGAGACTGCCTTACCCACTGTGGGTAATCCCCTAACTACTGAGTCAACAGTCAATGAATTTTTGTTTTAGGTTTACTCACTAGCAACATACCATATATTTGTTAATATACATTTTGTCACCATATATACTTATTCCCATTAGTTTACCATCCAGGAATATGTCACAGACTATTCATCTTAAAAATACTAGATATGAAGTGGTATTAAATTGGTATACTGATATGCTTTAGACCAGAAAACAAATGAAAAGAATACTACATAAGTTTTCGATGGAGTGACATCACTCTGGACTCAGCTGTTCTCACTATAATTGGGTTTATCTGCTGCTTGCTCGTTACTTGCTAATAAGGTCCACAAACTCCATCCTTTGCAGATCAGACAGGCTTAAAATGTCGAGCAGGACATTAAGTAGACTACTTTATGCTCGAGACATTTCATCTAGTTATTTTTTGCCTGTTTCTGGTTCGGTTTGCAGCTGTAAAGATCTGGATGAAGTTTCCCTTTGAAGTAGCTCAGGCGAACCAGTTGGGACACTGTGTGAGGAAAAACACACACTTCTCATTTCAAGGAAAAAGGTAGCACTTCCCCATAACCATGAATGTAACACAATAGCTTACTATTCTCTGGAATATTTTGGAAATAAGGTTGCCAGAAGTGGCTACTTTGTATTTGACTGATGTGATATATTTTTTCCTATTTACACATGGGTATTGTGTGAGGGTAAAGGTAAAAATTATATTGATTTTCAATTATATTCAATATCCCTGTCAGCACATTGTTCAGTTGATTCCATATGACTTATAAATTTATAATGGGGCCATAGTGGTGTAGTGGTAACACACTCACCTCCCACCCCTGAGATCGACGGTTCAAACCCCGGACCTTATGTGGGCAAGTTGGTAATAGCTTACCAATGGTCGGCAGTTTACAGTACAGAACCTTGACCGACTATATGTACTGGTTTCCTCTGCCCACAAAAACTACCCTTCGTGATATGACCTGTACAGTGTTAAAAGCCACGCAAAACCCCAAATAAATAAATAAACTATATGACTTATGGCCAATTCACACTGTTCTGTGTGGTCACATCAACACATATTTGAAGTTTATTTCATGACTTTGTCCTTATTGCTCTGTAAATAGACCTGGTACAAGTTTCATTCCAGTTTAATTTAGCACGTAAGAGGAGCTTATGAGAAAATTTTTTTAACATTTTAAAGAAGTTGTTAAGTGTACAAAAAGGTTTCCATTCTGTGTTGTATTCAGACTACCCAAATACAAATCCTGACTTATTAAACCTAACGAATATGGGATCTACCAATAAGGGTGGTTGGTTTTTTTGAGTGGAAGAAAGCATTACAAACTAGCCCAATTTTGTTAAATGGACAATATTCAAAACTGGTTACCACCACATTTGTGGGTAACTAATGTTTTAATCCATGACTTTAGTGACTCTGAATATGTGATCATATGCATGTGTGACTACACAACTAGACACATTATTCCCATGAAATTTTCCCAATTCCCAATCTACTTCTGTATTTTCTACCTGGTGTGGACGACTGCCCAGCAACCACTTTTTCTTGAAATGTCCTGCATTCATCTATCAAAGGACAAGAGTCCATCTACACTGGCTGATGTTCTTTCAATGACAAAGAGCAAACAACACCTGATACCTCTGGGATGGTTTTCTGAGAGTTCAAGGGTATAAGGGGACTTAATACTATTCAAAGGCATTTTTCTGCTGGAATCCACAGCCAAGGCTTTGATCTCTGTTGTGCTGCTTATGTTTGGAAGCTACCTTAAAGTGAAAGTCCTTCTGCAACATTCTCTGAGAGAAGAGACATTCCTTGTGAATTACATGACCTTGAAACAACTACCAACTCCCATTCTTGCGTTGTGACAACAACCTAAATTAACCCAAAAATAATAATAACAATAATTTTGCTTTTATTCTAATAAAAGTTTTCAAATGAAAAGAGAATGGTAAAGTAACAGATGAATACCAAAGCTTACTATGTAGAAAATCTATAGCTTCTTCCCTGGCATCTAATGCAAATAGGTCAGAATTGTGCTGTGCACTCTTTGCTTTTGTTCTCCAAATCACAATAACCTTGTGTGGTTTTAAGGTTTAATGCTAAGGGTGATTGCTTTGGGGGGCTGGTTATTTAATAAAGACCCCTTCATGAAAAAATCATGACCACAAAACTGTAAACTGGTCTCAATAGATAGTGAAGGGATGTGTTTAATCATCTGGTGAAATTACTCGGGAAAAATATTTCCAATCATTGGAGTTTGCAATTTTTTCAAGAACACGCAACCAGATGATTCCGACCAGATGATAAAACAAATTGTACTGGCATACAGTGCAGATTATATAATATTAAGGAGAATTTAACATACAGTTTACACTCAAGAGAAAGGATTTTAGTCAATACTTATGTGATAGTGGATTTTGTTTTACGCTGTCGTGTGGGAAAAGAACAAAAAATTTTCAATGAACTGGATGAATATCGTTGATATGTTTCCACACATTCAACTTTGACAATGCTTGTATACAAAGTCAGTTGATGTATTGTAGCTTATTCAAGGTACAATTTTGATGACATACACTTAAAACTTGAAATATTCTTGATTTGACGTTTGTGGAAGACGCTATATCAACATCCGCAATTCTATATATTCTGGTCTATCCATACATGTCATGTCAATCCAAAATAGTACAGACAAACCTCTTTCAGCTCAATACTGTATCAATACGCAATACATATCACGACAAGTAGCACTATGGGCAGAGGAAACCAGTTCATACAGTTGGTCAAGATTTTGTACAGTAAACTGCCATCCAGCGGTGAAAAACTACCATCTTTCCACATAGGTTCGGGGTTTGAACTGCCGACCTCAGAGGTGGGAGGCGAATGTATTACCACTGCAATACCATGGCCCCTTTAAGTAGAAATAATCAGGGGCCAATTTCACAAAGGGACTTAAGTCAAGATTTAGACTTAAATTTAAGACTTTGGTCTTAATTTTATGTTAAGTCTGTGGTCTTAGACTTAGTGGATTTCACAAAGCAGCTAAGTCCATGAAATTGCTAAGTCAGTGGACTTAACTTTAAGTCTGGGAGGTAGTGGGCTTAAATTTTGTAAAGAGGACTTAAATATGGCTGCCATAAACTTTTCTCCACTTCAAAATTTGAAATGGCTATAAATAAAGTATAATTATACAGAACACCTTACTGGAGTAGTCTTTGGGAAGTTTATATGATGTAACAAGGTTTTCTATTTCAAAACAGCACTTATCCTTAGATAACATGCATCAAATGAAGGATATAAAAGGTCATATGACACAGAAAACCACTGTGGTTATTTTATAAGCTTGGACTTAGCTAAGTCACCCTTTGTGAAATCCATTTAAGTCCCGGACCTAGCTAAGACCAAAGTCTTAGATTTAAGTCCAAGACTTAGCAAATAAAGGGACTTAGTTTAAGTCCTTTAGTGAAATTGGCCCCAGATTTAGACTTAAATTTAAGACGTTGGTCTTAAATTTTGTCAACAGAATGTTAAGTCTGTGGTCTTAGCCTAAGTGGATTTCACAAAGCCGCTAATCCATGAAATAATTGCCAAGTCCGTGGACTTAACTTTAAGTCTGGTTGGTAGTGGGCTTAAATTTTGTAAAGAGGACTTCAATATGGCCGTCATGAACTTTTCTCCACTTCAAAATTTGAAATGGCTGTAAATAAAGTATAATTATACAGAACACCTCGCTAAAGTAGTCTTTGGGGAGTTTATATGTGGTAACAAGGTTTTCCATTTCAAAACGGTATGTATCCTCAGATAAAATGCATCAAATGAAGGATATATGTCACCAATAATATATTTTGAATAGATATAAAAGGTCACATGACACAAAGCCACTGTGGTTATTTGATAAGCTTGGACTAAGCTAAGTCACCCTTTGTGAAATCCATTTAAGTCCCAGACCTAGCTAAGACCAAAGTCTTAGATTTAAGTCCAAGACTTAGCCAATAAAGGGATTTCATTTAAGTCCTTCAGTGAAATTGGCCCCAGCAGGTCAATAAAGGAAAGCCGAGTTTGACATAGACTGGCCTCTACCTATACATAATGTTGTGTGTGTGTATATTTTATCAGGAAATAATCGCCTTCTCAGGGCTACACATGTCAAGGCTATCAAAGTGTTGCGTGACTGGCAAAAGGACTTGAAAAACCTGTGCTAATGAGAAGTATATGGAACTGCTCAGACCAGAATGAAGGGCCACAGAAGGACACAGCTCACTGGAAGCTAACCTACAGGGAATCAAAACTTCTGCAGCTTCAATCAACATCAAACACTTTTCTGTTTTGTTCTCCAGCCAAATACAAAGGAAAAAGGAAGTAATTCCATGGTTAAAAGATCTTTAAAAGCAGCCATGTTGTATAATGAGATATGGCAAGTAACTCAGTAACTGACTATAAGTGAGCTTCATAAATACATTGTAAACCCATTAGATCACATCTCAAGGGACACACAGCCAATTTCTTTTTAACCAGAATTTCAAGACAACAGGTAAAATGTGATTGGAAAAACATTGTTTAGGTTGATATTATAGTTTTTGCCTTTATAGAATTTCCCTTGTCAAAGACAAGTGGTTAAACTGTATAATAAAAGTCCATACAATTAGGCTTCGATTTATCCTTTAACATATTGCTATTGATGAATTACTGACATATGACTGGTAAATTAGGACTTTTCAAGATGATTTATTACCCCACTTGAAGCAAGTAGTAATACAACAAGTTGCATCACTGGAATTGCTATGAATCAGCTATGATACAGGACTAGAAAGTGAATACAGGGTGTACTACATATCTAAGGACAGCTTGGTGAGAGTAACATGATATTGCAAGACTGAGAAATCAGATTTAATTGACATAAAAGTAAAATTTTTATCCAGAACATAGAAATCAATATCAAAAATATTGTGTTTTCAGAATACATAAATTAGTCAAATGAGTCACATTTTGTTTGGAATAGAAACTTGTTTGGCATGAAGAGGATTTAACAGAAAAACTAAACTAGATTGCGCCGACTCGACGCCAACATATCCCCAGACAGGCCATCTCTCACACCACAAGCATTCAATGGGCATTTTTTGCAACACCCATTTTGTGTGATTCACAATTATTATGAACTATTTTCTTTTTTTTTTTTGTCAAACCATTTTTTTAAATTTTTTTTAAATTTTTTCTTTTTTTTTTTTTTTTTTTTTGGGGGGGGGGGGGTCAATTTTAAAAATAGTCCTCTGGGTGGATCATTCATGGGTCTCACATACATGTTAAATGTCTACTTAAAGCCTTGGTTTTTGGGACATGAAAAAAGAACATATTAATATATTCCCAGGTGAGATTTCAGCTGTATCAGGTGCATATTGTGACCAGTTATAGGGCTTAAAAGTGGTAAAAAGTCAATAAATTGCGGCTCTGTATGCATTTAAGAGACCTTAAGGTGACCTTAAAATTAAAGTTACAGACTTAAAAGTTTTTAACGGACAAAGATTTCATGTAGAAGTTATATCTACTACAGTTAGAGACTTGTCAGACTTACCATTTCCACAATACAGGACCAAAAATGTTGAAAATGTCATAAAAGGTTCACTCGGGTGGGTGTTTATGGTCCTCATACACAGGTTAAACGTCCATTTAAAGCCTTGATTTTTCTCACATTTGAAGAGAACATAATCATATTTTCCCAGATGAGATTTCAGCTGCATCAGTCACATTGTTTGACACCTATAGGCCTTCAAAGTGCCAAAACGTCCATAAATTGGATCTCTGTGGGCAATTTAAAGACTTTAAGGTGACCTTAAATTAAAGTTACAGATTTAAACATTTTCACAGACTTAGAGTGCCTGTAGAAGTTATACCTACTACAGTTACAGACTTGTCAGACCTACCACTGTTAAGTTATAGGGGAAAATATGGGAAAAATATCGAAAAAACGTCTATGTAGTCTTTATGGGCCTCAAAAACAATTTTAACCTTAAAATAAAGTCTTGATTTTTGGTATATGTAAGGAGAACATAGTAATGTGTTCCCAGGTAAAATTTAGGCCAGATAAGCCATATAGTCTGTGTCCTAGAGGGCATTAAGTGGCAAAAAGTCAAATTTCTGACCTTAAGGTGGCCACAAGTTCTTTATTATTGGGATTTTAAGGTCACCTTAAAATAGGGTTACTCTCCTGACCCAAATACATGTGTGTGCCAAGTTTGAATGAAATCTGTGAAGCGTTTTTGAGTTATTGTGCATACAAGTCAAAACATACGGTGGTGCAACGGACGTGAAACCAATATATCCCCGACTTTTGTCTGGGGATATAATTAAACAGGAAATAATATTTTGATGAAATGTTTTGCATTTATTGTGAGAGTATATAAATATGGGATACATATTTCTCTCTCAGGAACTGTAGTGTCTTACGGCCCATTATCTGAAACTATGGCACAATACACTCAACCACGAACATAGTAGATCTACACCTTATTGTGATCCCAAGTACAGACAGATACATATGTACATAGTGGTTCAGATGACCACTAAAATTGGCAGTCATTGGGTCCTATCTCCAGTGGCAGGCTAAAGCATCCTAGGGACAGTGATAATGAGTCATCTATGAGTTTCTGTCTTTCATGGGGAATCTCAGTCAATAGAGAGCTTGGGCTATACTTTTGCAGTTGGGAGGGGTAAAAATAGAAATTTGAGTCCTATTAATAAAGCATATATTGCACTGAATATAAATATATAATAAGAAAAAAATTTTTTTAAAACTGTATGGCTATGCACTGCCTTACCAATTATTCTCTCTTTAATATTTGTAGCAATAAAAATGCTTGGAAACCCAAAACAAGAAATATATTTAAATGAATAACATATTTATGACTTTGCATAAAATAATAACAGACCAATACTTGTCTTAACAAGTTCCTTGTAGTTTTATGAGGGTTTGTTTTCAATAAAAGATCCATCTATGCAAGTAGGGGTGTCAGGACAAATTTTCTAATTTGCACTTTTTCTCCTTTCATGAATACAACATTTTTCAATGCTTGTCAATGTTTTGCAATGATGTAGAGAATGAAACAGATAACACAAAAAGACACTAAGAAATATTGACACAAAAATTATATAGAATTTTGCACCTTCTGTGAAAATATGGCATATTGATGCTTGTAAAATAGTGATCCTCACTTTTTTTCTGTCCTTCGCTTTCCGAATTGCATTAGTTATCACACTTTCAAGGAGTGATAAATCATCTCTGCAGCGACTTTCATGAATTATATCTTGGCCCTTAATCTCTTCTGCTTGGGGAAAACCCCAACTATAAACCCTGCATCACACTGATCTGCTCGTCGGGCACTGATGCAATCCATTTTAAGAAATGTGGCAGGAAATCTGGGTGATTGCATTGTAACACAGGTAAAAGAACTAAGGTTTGGGAAATATGAAAGTGCCTCCATGGAAATGACCATAAGTGCTTTGACCATGGACTGATGCACTTGAGTATGGCTTATGTTTTTTGCACCTTTAAGTCTGCATAAATGCAAAAATTAAGCTCTATAAATCTCTAGAACTGATCAGAAAATTATGACTCAAATATTTAAAAGAAGTAATTAACACCCTTTTGTCATACAGCTCTACAGGATTGGCATCTGATATTTTATGTGTGGGAAGAATAGTATCAGGATTGATGAAACACGGACTATGCTTTTTAAGTCACCATCCTCCTACGGCGTCCTTGTCAAGATGAAGCCAGCATCAGGAATACTAGTATCTTAAAACCATGTGATACACTTTGACAACAGCCCTTTTATATATGAAGAAAGCAGATAAAAAGAGCATTAGCTACTGGACAGCTAATGGCACCAGCTATTTTCCTTACATTAATGACTAATCAGAAAATGGCATCCCTTAGTTAGGTACCACAAGGCTTTTAACTGGTTAAAGATTCTGTTGTACATGTCTGTTTAAGTGTTATGGTGTAAAACCAGACAGGTCCGGATAGGGAACTAAACTGCTGATCAAGATGTCAGTCTCAAGTATAGAGGAGGTGGGTGGGGGGAGGGTCATATTCACCCAGATCCTGATTCTAAATTTACAATGGTTATCACTCTTGGCAAGGGTATTTTAATAGCATCAGTTTTTTTGTCTGTATGTTAATCCATAAGCATAATGTAAAAACAACACATCTCATCAGGGTCAAACTTTTACAAAAATGGCATCTACCCATGGTTCAGTCTTCCCTAAAGATTATCCAGATCCAGAAAGAGAATCTAGAATTCTTTAGGGGTTTTTCAATAACAGCTTCTCCATAACACAAAAACCTATTAATCGCCTTGGGATCTTCCTTTCATACAAGGTGGGATCTCCCCTGGCTCAGTCTTCTTCAAAGATGATCAGGGCTGGTATTCTTGAAAAATCTTATCCTCCGTCTCAAACTCAAACTCAGTCCTATATACGTATAAACTCAAATTTTGTATTCACATATGAAATCCTACCTAAATCTATCCTCAAACTTAAATTTGAGTTTGAGTGTAAACTCAAATATAGGGTTTAAACCCTAAATTATAGGGATTATATAAGTTTGAGTTTGAGACTGAGTTTGAGATTTTTTTGTGAATACCAGCCCAGGGGCTGTATTCTTCAATCATAATTAGACTGTTCCTAACTTGGATTCTAAGTTTTTCTCACGTTTTTACTAACTTACATCAAAATAGCATTCATGAACATTCCTAACTCTAAGGTCACCTTAGACTTCTACTTAGATTTCAAGTTATCTACAGAGATAGCTAGATGACAGAATGTTTTTAAAATATGCAATTATTGCATTAAACTGTGACACAATATTAAAAACAGCGTATTCCGAATAGCATATTTCAAATTCTGAATTTGGATGGCAGTTCCAGGCTTTCATAGTAATACATGTTGTATTATTTAGTGATCCGATCACTTTTCAGAAAAAAATAACTATTCAACTATTTGTGAATAAAATTTGAACTAAGGATATGGGGCTCAAGTAAACATTGAATACATCTCATGAAAAGCGAAATGCAGGAAAATACTGTAACTTGATCTGCCTGTTAATTGTCAGTCTTCAGAGACTATTATATGCTTCACCTTAACAAACAGCTTGATGACAATCTGCCGACTTTTTACCTATAGAATTTACCAATTCAGATCTCCCCAAAAACCATTTTTTTTGTCATCTTTCTTTATTCAGACATTTAGGTCATTGTAAGAGTGTGTGTAAATAAGGTGCTGTAAGTAATTCTAGTGAATTATCTCCTCACTCAATGCATGGGTACACTAAATTGGCTATTCAACCAAAAACACTATGATTTTTTTCTTCATTTTTAACAGAAAGACTTTATTAAGCCCGAGTTCTAGCGAGGCTTGCACTTCTAGAGATCACCTTTTTGTTTCCTTTTTTTTTCTCCTTTTGTCTCCAGACTTTCATGAATTGTGGCATAGTGGGATGACTACCAGTTTCATCACTGAAGTTAAGCAGCAATGGGCTACATCAGTACTTGGATGGGTGACCACATAAGTGCACTGTTTGTGTCTCTGATGGCTTTGCAGCTCATGCTAGTAGACCAAAATCCCTTTCGGCCTTGTTATATCTAGATTCTACACTTTTGATTTCATGTACAACATGTTGGTATTGCAAGGTTGTTTTATTAATATATATATAAATTTTTAAATATCTATAACAATAAAAAGTATATTAAAAACTGTAATGCTAATGTTGTGATCTTTAAGTTCAAAAATTCCAAGAAGCCATACAGTCGGCATGCGTGGGAGCTGTTTGAGTGATCTCCCTAAAATTTTGTAAACACTGACCCATTATCACTCACATGTAGGCAACCTTTTGTCAGATTCTAAAGGTAATCTCAAGCTGACATAAGACACTTATGGTCAATGATACCAGTCATGAATTCTTAATGGTATGCTTCAATTTGTTGATTCGTCATGGCTGCACATCCGGTAACTGATAATGTAGTACTTTGTTTCTGAAATCACCAGCAGTAGCTAAAGAGGTTTTTCATGGGCAAGAATTGGGAATTCATGCAACAGCGGTACTTCGTTTGTACATTTAATCTTAGTTTAAATTACCGTAACTTCTTTTCTATTCCAATTTTTATAATTGTTTCATCATTGTGTTTAATTACCTGAAGTTTAATATATTAGAGTTGACTCATGTTATTTTGAGACATATAAATGTCAACTTAATCTACTTAACTGTAGTTTTTGAGAAATCTGGGTGACAGATACACACACACACACGCAGATATATACACTTCATCTACCAAACAGCACTTTTAAAGAAATCTACATGGCAGGTGCATGTATGCTCACATATATAAAGGATGCATTTCATAATCTTCCTCCAGGGCTAAAGCCCCCCTCAAGATAATAAATGCTTCCAGTGCCAAGACCTATCCATATTCCTCTCAACAGCCAGCATGTGTCTGATTCCAGAAAAATTGCATTTTAGTACTTCCCCCATCAAATAACACTTAGGGAAAGAAAGAAAATCAAAACAAAACATGACAGTTTTGTTCATAGAGGCATTAAAATCTACAAAAATACGAGATGAAAGTTTACAATTTCTTCTTTGTTTCCAATATTTTAAGCTCTCCCACCATTACATGTGCTGGCAAGCGAGAATAAGGCTACAAGTATCCATTATCACCCATTGCCACTTGACTCGAGAGAGAGTTGATGCAATAGTCACCCCCCACCCCCACCCCCCTCCCCTGAAAAATGTATCAACCCGGAGTGTTTATACGGATAAATATGGTAAGTCCATTTATTCCTATTTTCAGCCAGGTCTATCCGCCTCTTCAGTCTATCCTGCTTGTATGTTTTTTACCTCCGCCAAGGAGGTTATGTTTTCACCTGGGTTTGTTTATGAGTTTGTTTGCGAACAAGATAACTCAAAAACTTATTGACAGATTTTGATGAAATTTTCAGGATATGTCTGAAAAGGTAAAAGGAAGAAGTTTTGGGAGTGATCCGGATCACTATCTGGATCTTCTGGATCCATGAAATGTAAATTTTAAAGACAAATAATTCAAATAGTTATGGATGGATTTTGATGAAATTTTCAGGAAATGTCCTAAATCGGACAAGGAACAAGTGATTAGATGTTGGGAGTGATCTGGATCACTGTCTGGATCATCTGGATCCAGGCTGCCACATAAATTTAGGATGAATTTTGATGATATTTTTAGGATATGTTAGAAATGGTACAAGGGAGAAGTGGTAAAAGGGAGAAATGATTCAATTTTGCAAGTGATCCGGATCACTATCTGGATCTTCTGGATCCATGAAATGTAATTTTTAAAGACAGATAACTCAAAAAGTTATGGATGGATTTTGATGAAATTTTCAGGAAATGTCCTATATGGAACAAGTGTTTAGATTTTGGGAGTGATCTGGATCACTGTCTGGATCATCTAGATCCAGGTATTTTTTAAAGGAAGTTATAGCCAGATAATTTTTGGGTGGATTTTGATGAGCTCCCTTGGCAGAGGTCTGCACTCTGAGTGCTCTTGTATTATTATTATTTTTTGTGTGTGTGATAAAAAATGCAAATACCAGAAGAGATAAAGTCCTTATTGCTGGTGAAATTAGAGCATGTAAGCTATCCATTAACGGGGTCTAAAAGAGACAGGCATAGACAAAGTTAAAAACTAACAGCGAAAACAATGTGCACATGTGTAACAGAATGCTTCATTAAACTAATGAAATTTCGTCCACACTCTTCACGTAATTTGGCACCTGAGACCCTACATGAAAAAGACAGAAAACTGTCCAAAAACCATGCTAGTTTAACCCATGAATGTACTTCTGAGCCTCCCACACATTTTTGTATAGTCTATATACACCATAAAATTTTTCACAAGACAATAGTCAGAGAGCTTTGGCTTTTCCAGTGATGTATTTTTCCCTTGTAGTAGTATTTATACAGGTTTAGGATATGTTAGGTGGGATCTGGGCAATGAAAACAAACATATTATACCTACCTGGTAAAAAGACATCCAGAAAAATATCATCTCTGATGGTTATTAGAATACTGACAAGTTTTATTCTAGTGGTGGTGGACCAATTCACACCCGGGTACCAATTCAGGCCCACTCTCAATTTTCTTGAAGATTTTAATTTTTCATAGACATGGTGTTTACCACATCACAGATAATCATCAAACTGATCATATACATTTGTAATCTATTGTTTAACTGCGATTATTTTGGATAAATTTAGGGGTGGGCATTAATAGGTACACGGGCGTGAATTTGTCCACCACCACTATATGTTTTGTTCACAATATAGTTTAGACATTCAATCTGAGTCAGACAACTACAGTGGGAATCTTTATTATCTAGTCTTCTATTAACCATGTATTTGATGTTAAAAAGAATTTTCTTCTATGTAATAATAGCTATAGTCATAGTTATTCAGGTAAAACAGAAAATAATCTATAAATAAATTAAAATTCTTCAAATCTCTGACATGACACTGCTTTGTGTCCAATTATTATGCAAGCGAAATATTCATGATATAATTAGTTTTAAATATTTTAGATGATGGTCTTAGATAGTAAAAATTAATTCCAAATGGAATTTAGACTCTTTTTTTCTTCTATTTCTTCAGCAAAAGTGATCATCAGTAAAATTACTTCTATAAATCTTCCTAAAATTTGAAAATTAGTTGAAAAGTTTAGTTTTTTTTCAGCAAAAATATGCAGAATCTCTGTCTTTTACTTTTCCATGCTCCTGATCTTGCCACCCTTTATGATGTCTGAAGGAGGCTTCCTGTTAAACATTCCACTTGTATACAATAGTTCTTAGTAAGATAGCAATATAGCTTGCAACACATCTTTGTTGTGGGTAGCACAGCAAATTGTCAGTTCCCATCTCATTTGATTTCAAAGTCTAAGTTCTAAAAGGACTTTTTACCAGAGGGAAATTAGTGGGTTGGGTCTATTTTCAACATGACCTACTTCTTACTCTTTGTCATGTCACCAGCTTATTATTAATACAGTCCATTTATTATGTGGGGAAACTGAAGTCTGCAGAGGGGTTCCACTTTGTGTTCTATTAATATAATATACTGCAGAATTATACCTGCAGCTGAAACTACAGTTTATGCCATTAGGCTGTGTTCCCACACCATAGACGCCCCATGGTTGATACTACTGTTTCTATGCAATGGATTATAAAGGCCAATCTTGTATTTTGCTGAAAATACACCTGTATGATAATTCTTATACACTGTTGATCTTAGACGAACAAGAGTATTTGTAACAATATGAATTTTATAGCAGAGGCCCACTATATATGTCTCTGGAATCTGGATTCTGATCTTTTACTTCTCTTTTAATGGCTCTAGCAGATTTAGAATTTGTCACATGATGGAGATTAAGCACTATAAAAGTAATCACTATATTACATTACATAGTGAAATACAAGCTGCAGTAAGATTCCATCAAATTTAGTCATATTCATATTAGTCTCTGAAAATATTCTATAGTTAAAAAAAACCTATTTGAGAGGGTATTAATCAAGACAAAGACATTAAAGTAATTGGATGAGGGTCAGGCAATGCTCATAAAATTACCTTAATATGCCTTCAATCCTCCTATCATTATAAAGATGCCTCTTCAATACCCACCCAGCCCCCCTCAACCCCTACCATTTCACCTGGAAATTCATCTCCTTCAATCAACTAATCCTTTCAGCATTAATAGGTGTCCATCACTTGTAAAATAATTCTCTGCACAAAGGACTAAGCTAATCAACTTACCCTTTATTCTATAATGTGTTCATATAACTGAATTAGCAAAGGTAGAGTAAAGCATTGTAGAATTTTCCACAGTTTGTGACACTCACCAGTGAGTGAGGAACCCCCATCCTTAAATTTCCTTGACTTCAGAAAATTTTGCAAGTTTTGTGACTGTACTGAACCTCCTAATTCCCCTGATGCAATATTAGCGCAAATTTTGTCCTACTGTTAAATTATATAGAAGCCTGCGTATGTACAGGTTAATGGCAAAACAAGTGTCCATTATTTTCAAATATTGGATACTTACAAGGTTATTAATCTATTTAAATTACACCCATTCCTTAATTTGTAATTTTAAAGACATTGCTTCACATCCTTACTTTTCATTCTTATATATCTGCCATATTTTTGGGGGTTTTTAATGATCAATTTCGTTAAAATAAATGTAGAAGGGTTTCTTGGTTAATCTGTAAAAGAAAGGCTTCTATATATGGCCAAAATCACAGAGTGGAGCAACTGCCCATTACTGAAAGATATTGGACACTTTTTACAAAAACGTGTATTTCAAATATGAGTATTATATACCACAAACTGATAAAGTATGATTCAGTTACAAAGAAACTTGAGTTTTAGGCAAGGCTAACAAACAAACAGACACTTATGAAAACACTACCTTCATTCTTCAACATCAAATACAAAGCTTCTACTTTTTTTTGTTTTCAGGGCTGTAGCACGGAACACTGTAGCACTATGTTCTCCTTATTTAGTGTATTTGTTGCATGCGCTGTTTATGGTGAGCAATAATTGAGTCTTTTGTGAGATTCCATTGTGGGAAGACCTCTCACACACTGAGAACACAACTGTCACCTGATTGTGTGTTTACATTACAAAAGAATGCCTCAATGTACAGGCACAAAATACCAAACTCTCTGAAAAACATGCTAGGGCATTTAGTACATTTCAAACAATACTACACCCTGAATTGAAGCATTAATTTTACTCAGATATGAAATGTAAATTTTTCAAAACTGAAAACAATGTAATAAATGTAATCGAGGTATGAATTTATTTCTTCAACAGGCAGTAATTTAAACAAAAGAAGGTGAAATTTCAACAGTTTACGGTGACACAAGATTCACAGTCATGAATATGTGCATGTATCTGCTCATTATACATTCCAACCTGGTACAGAGTATGGCCACTGGACAATGGAATTCCAGCCCATAAAGAGCTTCCTTTGATTGACCCTTTTATTTTGTTGGTTTATTAAATTATCTCACTGTAAGTGACTAATTCATAAAAGAATCACTGGGTCCACACATTCAGGCCCTGGGTTAGAGTAAGAAATCTAAAATTCGCCAGGAATCTAAAATTCGCCACCTCTAAAACCTCAGTTAATTTTACAAAGAAAATGATATTTTGTCTTAAAATTGGTATTTTTCAGTTCAAAAAGCCTTAATTTACTGTATATTCAACAAATCTCACCTCAATTAATTAATTTTATTAGTATTTCAACATGTGGCAAATTTCAGATATGTGGCGAATTTTAGATTTCTTACTCTAATAGAGATGCTGTCAGATTTATTTTTTAAAATTCTGTGGCTCAGCTACTTTCATTGACAGTTGTAACAACTTTGTATCTTAGTTGATGTTTAGGAGTATGTATTCTGCTTAAAATTTTATATAAATAGATTTAATGTCTGCACTAAACATGTAACAAATGAAAAATTCTCAAAATCTTAATACTTAGTTCACACAGCTTAGTAATTCACTTGCCACACAAGCTCCACAGGAGCACAAATTAGTGAATCCATGAAAAGTGCCCTCCTAGGAGACTGTCCTCCTTCAATTTTCAAGGAATAAAATTACCTTAAAAGGTTTTATTCACAAAGTAAACCATGGATTTTATGATTAAAGGTAGTCAAATATACTAGTGTACGAAGTGTGCTGTATGTGAATTCCAATAGTTGCTCAGGTCTTCATGAATGATTACAGGCACAGTTAAATCTTCTAGTGTTTGCTATAGTAGGTACTCAGGATCATCAAAGTATATCAAAGGCCAATAGAGTAATCATGATAGCATTCAGTCCCTATATAAGTTCATGAAATCTTAAGCTAGCTATTCAGTACTCATTTATGATCAGTTGATTACCTTGACAATAATTAAAATGGAGATAGTGACTCTCTGGAGGAAATGTGATCGATTTCCAATGTGATTGATAATTTTTTTCATGTGAAGGGCAAAGTTCCTACCCCTCAATTTTAGTGAAGGGCATAGTTCCTGAAGGGCAAGGTTCCGAAGGGCATGGTTCCTGAAGGGCAAGGTTCCTGAAGGGCAAAGTTCCGTACACCCTTTTCCATGCACCCAAATAATTCCCTTCTTATGGCTCGTTTGTGACTTGATGCATTTCGTGCTTTGGTAGTATCCATTCAGATTCATAAGTGTACATTCACACTAGACAGGACATGTTTGCCACAACATGGGCCACATTTTTCAGCATGTAGCTGATTATTTTTAAATGTTTGAAATAGTTGTTATGTCCATATTCTAGGCTATATTAAAATATACAGGCTGGAGGGTAAGGAGTGGTGGTATTGTTATATGGGAGGGCTCATTTTAACTATGCACTACAAACATATGAGGTCTCTGTTTGGAGTCATTTGGAAAAGGTTGCGAAGCAAAATTCCAATGAGAGTTGTTACGACTGCACAGAACTTTGTGAATAGGCATTAACAGAGATCCATGAAGCGCAGATACTAATCTGAGTTTTATTTGTCTACATTTTTCTATGACATAAGTATGTATATACTGCAAATGCAATCAGCTAAGTGGATATTTATGTTAAAAATAACAACCATATGTTCATGATACATTGATTGTTAAAACATATTCATGAATCCCATGACAATTTTATAGAAATGAACCCTTTTTCGCCATAAAGAATATGTGGAGTAAGAAATCTAAAATTCGCAACATATCTGAAATTTGCCACATGTGAAAATACTAATAAAATAAATCAACTATGGTGAGATTTGTTGACAGTATAGTAAGTATAGTAAATTAAGGCTTTTTGAACTGAAAAATACCAATTTTTAGATAAAAACATCATTTTCTTCATAAAATCAACTAAGGTTTTAGAGGTGGCGAATTTTAGATTCCTGGCAAATTTTAGATTTCTTACTCTAAGTATTTATTGCCATATTTTTCAATACCTGACATTTTATATCATCTATCATAAAGGACAGGAATAATGGATTTCATGTGAGTATGTTATAAGATGCATTTAAATATGTTCATTTATATGAAACATTAAAAAGACCAGATCAATGGTGTTTAAATTCAATACAGTGGAACAAATTTGACTGAAATACAGACAGAAATGTGAACAAATGAAACACGATGATCAGACTATCACACGTTTTAAAAAGACCAAAAAAATTAAACTGAAATATATAAATTGCTGAAGCATAAAACATTCTAGTAATATTTCAAACACTTTCTCAAATATATTAATTCCCTTACATTATCAAAGTGAAAATACATATTTCAAGAGATATCAAACAAGTCAAGTGAAAATATAGAACAATTTGTACATACAGTGTTATAAAACTTGTTAAGCGAAACTGTGACAAGTAAACTTATTTTTAAGTAGACAAGACTTGAAATTTACTTATTCTGTGGGGTTCCTTCCGTATCGATTTTCCCTTTCTTCCAAAACTTCTCACAACCTACACATATCCAGTGGTTAAACGAACTTTGAACTATGGTGATATTTCTGCACCTTAAAACCTATTAGTAGAGGGATTAAGTGTTACAAAAGTACATGTATTAGATTGGACTCTAAGTGACATAAATAGTTACAAAAGCTATGCCTTGGAGTGTATATTCCGTTGAAATTTACCCTTTTTTTCTGGAAACCCTCCATAAATAGAAGTATTTCCTTTTCCCATAAGATGGGCATTCATATGCTACCACTGTACCTTAATTCAATTTGGTCAGACACTGGTTTATTCATTTAGTGTTTTACGTCACATCCAGTACCTTTGTAATACATGTAGTTATATTGTGATGGATAATTAAGATGGCAGAGGAAAACAGTACATATATCTGGTCAAGGTTCTGTACTGTAATTTGCCGACCAACGGCAAGCAACTACCAGCTTTCCCACTTGAGGTCAGGTCGGGATTTGAACCCTGATCTCAGAGGTGGGAGGCAAGTTTGTCAGGCATTAAAGGGGTGTAATACTGTAACTGAACTCTGACACAAGATTATTATAAATGAAAAATTCTGTACATTAAAGATCACGGTGTCCTCCTAAAGGGCCACAGTCTAAAATTCAGTAGTACTTCTATTATCTGTTCATGTTGGGAAAGCAAGAATTTGGTCAGATATCAGAAGAGTCATAAAATAGAGGAGGTGGTCTAGCATAAACTAATAACAAGGAAACACAAATTTAGAAGACTAGAGAGGAGTTTATAAAATCAAATATTTGGATAATAGAAGCTGAGATAAAAGAGGTTTTACTGTAGTTAAATGAGACTTTCCCTTTTTGACAAATATCAGTCTATATATTGGAGTAATCAAATATACATATGTATGGCTGTTGATCTACAGTGATGCTGGATGACAAAAGGGATCAAAGCCAGCAACAGCTTTATTATGTTACTCTATTTGATTCACATCTAAGAGCTTTGCACCAAAACAAGTGGCACAATGGGAAGAATTGAGAGCTCCATTTTAGGTAGTCAGAACCTCTCAATGATCCTTAAGAGAAAATCTTGCCCTTTCCACTGAAAGTATCAATATAGGAGGAACCTTCACCTTTAGATTTGTTTTTAAGAATATTTGTCAAACTTGGTATTTTCAAATAGTTAGAGAATGATTTTAAGCAACAAAATCTGCTTTGATACGCAAAAATTGAAATCAGTATTAACATTTAATTGTTTTCAAAATATTCAATATATCCCATAATTTTCCCATGAGCTGGGGCCTTATCAATAAACAATACTGTGACCATTGCTAATTTAGACTTTAAGTCTTATATATTTTTCAAGTAAGAAACTATGAAACAATATTCCTGAACATTCCTAACTCTACGGTGACCTTGGGATCATATAAACAAGCTGATGACAACAACGACAAATATTTCCAGAACCTGCGAGTTAGGGGTCCGATTCTAAGAAAAAGTTAAGTGAAAACCTTGGACGTAAGTCCCTGGATTGGCACCCACCATTACAGACGTGAGCACTAATGGGGCTGATCTGATTGTTCACCTACTTCCTTACTGGAAAATATTGAAATATTCACAATCCATGGGTGTAGTTCCAGATACTTTTAACATAGGTGTAAGATAGGTGTTTCCGATTTTTCCTAAAAGCTTTCCAATGGACGTTGTGATTGCTTCAAGATGTCTTCCGATAGACTCACGATAGATTTGCAATAGTTTCCTGATTCATCTGATTGGTTTATGAACCATAAAGATCAACTTAAGGTGGAATAGGTTTCATATCACTGTAAGATGATCAAAAAGATGACTTTACAAGTGTTAAGATGGGTTTAAGATGCCAAACATCTGATAAGTATTGGGGGCAGTTTGTAATAAATTCAAAAAGTTTAATATTACCCTAAACCTTTCCCAGTGAATTGAGGAATGCATCCAATTAGAAATACATAGTGTAGTACCTTCCATGCATGATCACCACAATAGTAGTTTGCAATGGGTTTAAGATTGTTTAACATTGTTCCTATTGAAAAGATCAAACCCCTGAGCGGCAAAATGCGGGATTGTATTCCAATCAGGGAATCAATCGCAATATTGGAACAGCCCTCTAAGTGTCTAAATGCCAAACCTGTTACCACTGGGCCACTGAAGATTCAACTGATATACCATATTTCACCATATAAATGTCCACTCCCTATTAAGTACCTCCCGTCTCCCATAGCTCTTCTTTGTGAGTCCAGGATTCCGAAAAGTTTTAGAGTTTTAGTACATCCCCAATAAAATAACTGACAACACAAAAATCAATGGATTAGTTTTTTGTCTTGATTAAGAAAAATAAACAACTCCCTCAATAATTTATCAGTGATTGACTACTGAAACCAATTTGGGAAAACACTGAAGCTAATGAAGAACTGTATCTAATCTGAAACTTTCAAATATCTATTTTATCAAAGGAACTCTGTATTTCTTTAAAACGCAAAGATATATTGTGTGTTAATTACAATGTTTGACATATTGTAGAGAATCAGATTCATTTGTTTCCCCTTTATCACACAAATGTTCTGCTATATTTATTTATTTATTTTATTTATTTATTAGAGTGATATACAATTAACACAGCAATTCTGGAAAATTATATATAAATTGAAAGTAATGATTACCCTACCCATATGGGTTTCGTTAAAATCATATTAACTATACCCTTTTTTCCTATATTGGTTAAACATGTTAAAAATATATGATGTGAGAGCAGTGACTACTTTGTGCAGCCTCATCTTAATATCATTTGTAAATACTTCACCCTGCAAGAGCGCTTGATATTCCTGAATTTTACGATTGTTGCCACATTTAGAAGAAAATATGTTTAAATCGAAGACATGGCATAGTTTTTTGGCAAGACCAGCATTTTGTCCACCCAGGCAATTTGACAGGTATTTTGTCCATCGACATTTTGTCCTGGATTAAGTTTATCTACTGACTATACTTTGTCTCACATACCAGAATTAATTTAAGTAATCTATAAATAAATTTCCAAAATCAATTTTGCACTGCTTGAATTTTTTTTCTTGATCAGCCAAACGAATATTTTTTTCCATTTTGGCCATATTTTATAAACATTATTTCTATAGGCTCTTTAAATATGCAAAGACATTTCAAGAAAATTAATTTTGTCTGTTTTAGATCCGCCATTACATAAGGCATGCTATTTTTTCCTGTTAATGTTTCTATATTTTGTTAATATTATTAATTAGACATTAAGGTGCTCTTGATATATTATATGATTTAACAGGAAGGTCGCCACAAATAATGGCATGTAGGTTAATTAAAATGCACTTTATAATGTCATCATACATAAAAGATCACTATCTCTCCTTTCAGGGTTTTCATAATTTATATGTGAAGAAAAATACTCAGGAGGAGGGAAAGACACTGACAAAATTTAACATGGGGGGAAATGAAAAAAAAAGTTTTGACAGACCATCCATCTGCAAGAGGAGTTTAATTGACTACAGAGTCTATAAAGTGAACCTATATGTGGTAAGATATGAATACCTTTCACTCATAAAATGTTAATAAAGTGATAACATTGGGCTTTCTTTTACAGAGTTTATATAGCGTTATTCTGGGGGAGTATACCCATATGAAAATCCCTTATCATAATTACTGGCTTCTGTGACCTCTAAAGGCCTTTGCACATATGAGCAACATGGCATAATTTTTATTATCTTGCACATTTACGCCATTTTTAGACATAATTTTTTGGGGTATAATATATTTTTAAATAGGTTAAATTTGTCAGAAAGATATAGCCACAAGTATAGTCTGCTGTATTAGGGAGTACAAATATTACAAAGAAAAAGTGCAACTTTCGGGTACTTTGAAAATTTTAGATCCAATTTTCATTGATAGAAAATGTTGTTATACAATAAATTTGAAATCACTTGGCCAAGTGAAAAAAGTCATACAAATGAAAAGATTGGACCTGCTCCTGAACGATTTTTAGCTGAACCACTCTTATGCAGTAACCACAGGACTCCTGCAATCAATCTTCCCTTGGGAAACTATCACTCAGCTCAATTTTTAAAGAAGAAGAACATGAAAAGATTAATCATAATACCAATCCAAAATAAGTTGCAACACCCTAACAGAAATCCTCATTACGCTGAAAGATGACAAATCACAACCTTATGTAGACCGTGGATGGTACATTGAGTTACTGCAGTAAGAAATTCATATGTGCATGCGTGAAATCGTTTTCGCATGCCCATGGTACCAAATTCAGAATTGGTGAATTTTACATATTGTGGCAAATTTCACATTTTATACTGTACATGTTGCCAAATCAACACCTAATACAGATGCAGCAATTCTCTGAGACAAGGCATCTGGTCAATCTAGGAACACATAATCATAATAAAGCTAAATTCCTCTTATAATGAACTGACAAGATGTGTAACTGTAGATGCCATTACCTGCTGCTCTCCTGATAAACTTCTGTAGGTTTTGCACATTTATTTCCAGACCAAATAGTGCAACATGCAGGAATTTCCAGACCTAGTCACTTCTGTAAATGAAACTTTTCTTTCTGAAAATACTTAATTATATCTATCAGTCTCATTTTCTCCGTATTCTGTGAATTCCAAAGTTATATAATGCACTGATTTTCACTTCCATAGCATAAATAGTATTTACTGCTATTTACTGCTAGCAAAACAAATCCCATTGCTATTACCTATATTATTAACTTCACCAAAGAGGTTATGTGTTTGTAGGTGTCTGTTTCAAAAAGACATGGACCGATTTTGATGGTACTTTCAGGAAATGTTGACAAGGACACAAGGAACAGATGATTCAGTTCCGGTGATAATCAGGATCACTGTTAGATTTTATTTTTTTTTACGTTGCATTCAACAGCCAGGGTCACATTGCAATGGGTAGTTTATGGGTCGAGGAACCAGTACATACTAGTTGGTCAAGATTCCGCACTGTAAACCACAGAGCATCGGCAAGCAACTACCAACTTACCAATATAAAGCGCCTCGGCCCAGATTCGGACCGGCGACCTCAGAGGTTAAAGGCCAGCACTCTGACCACCAAGCCCCCGTGATCTCCGTCAGGAATTATTTAATGGATTTTTATTGCATTCATAAGCAATAATGGATATGTTAGACTTTGGCAATTGTATGTGCTCCTCAAGTACTCTTGTTTACGCAGTGTTTTCTAACACACTTTAACACTGATTTTTTTTGTCATATAAAGATACAATAGGTCTGGAAACATTATCACCAATCGGGTGTCAGCAGTCAGAAGTGAGGAAACACAGGCTTCTGAGTTATCAAAAGTAAAACTAATACTCAACAGGAATTATATTCCCAGGTACTTACAGGAGAAATAAACCAAGTCCACCTAGCTACAGGTATCTAATGATTATCCAAAGTCTTATGTAAATTAGAAAATAAGACAAACTCTAACTTTTTATAAGCTATAAACAAAGATGCAGAACCAAAGATAGGTTTCGTAAAAATCATATACATGAATAAATGAGTTTAATTTATTGTTTAAGTTTATAAAGAGGGATTTTCACATACCAAATTAGCTATGGTAATGTTGCCTTACTTAACTAACCAACCTCAAAGTCAGATTCAGGATAAAACTGTTTTCAGTATCTCTACAATCTGAGATCATTTATTTCTGGCTGATCTGAGTGTATATCTGCAGCAAGGCTGATGATAAATGTGTAGGGTTCACTTTAATTAAAGAGATAAGCTACCCCCCCAAGCACCTCCCATAAACTTGTAAACAAGAACAAATCTCTCTATTACGTTATCCAGAGATATTGCATTTTTTCACATCATTTGGCAGTGGGGAAAACTAGTGTCTGTCCGTTGATGTTATACATTCTCTTGATTATGGTTCTTGCTGTAGTATAGCATCACATTTACACAGTCTTTCAAGGCTCAATATCTACTGAATTTACATCAAGAAGAGCCGGTAATATTTAAAGCAAACCAGGCTATTATTTTAATACAACAACGAGGCAGCTGAAAAGAAATTAGTTGTGAATATATATCTGGCAGTAAGAAATGAAACACAAAGGAATTGTCACACCAGTTTATTTACTGTTAATGATATGTAGTTTTTGCTTCTACTAAAGCTGCAAGGAGTAAAATACATCACCAACTTTCACTATTTACACACAATGAAGTACGAAATATTGTTTGACAGAAATAGAAATCCTTTTAAATCTAGAAATTGTTTTTATTTTTAAAAGTTTAAGCACATTAATAATACATACAATAGAAACTCAACCAGCAAAAGTTAAAGTATGTTGTGCTATAATCAATACTTCAAACCTTCGCTGAGGGGTATTGTTTTCATGACTGTTTATTTGTCTGTTTTTCTGCAGGATAATGCTACTGGCTGGAACTTCATGAAAAAGAATCAGATGTGTCGCTGTCCAACTTAAATTTTCCCATTAAATTTTCAGATTCATCTGGATCATCGTCTGGATACAAAAAAAATAATCCAGATTTTCCTACTTACTTATTATTACTTGTCTTGGCAGAGGTCTGCACTCTCAGAATGCTGTTGTTTATTTTGAAATTGTTGTAAACTGTCACAGATTAACTGTACTCTAAAAATCACAAATGACCTTCACATTTTCACACAAGTTCCATGCTATTCATAGACATCAAGGCCTATTACGTTTTGTTGCTAATGTTTTAAACATTATTAGACAAATATTTTGAAGCACATTGTTGATCACAACACAAAAAACAATTCATGAACACAGTCTGTTTTGCCTTTTTCCAGGATTTTATTTCAATTGTAGTTTGTGTATTCAGTTTGGATTCTAACAACTCTTTGCCATCAGAAACTTGAGTTAAGCTGAAGGAAAAGTTCAGAAAATAAAATCTGTCATGAAGAAATTCTCAATAGAATTTAGAAACTGTGACTTTAATATAAAGTATTTTTAATGGAAGGAAAATAACTTAAAATTTTCCCATTTAAGAACTACACATGAAAACATAAGCAAAAATCAGAATTCACCACAATAAACTTGTACATGTATCCAGTTGTTGTCACTCAATAATTACTAACTCTATCTTACTTTTTCCTCAGAATTCTAGGTAAATACAACTCTACCATAGCTTTATCAATTCTCACTCTGGAAAGATAACAGCAAGGTTGTACAGAGTCATTTTATACTGCTATGCCACTTTTATCAAATGCTTTACTGAAATCCAACAAAGGTCCATTTTTAGTTCACATCTCTTCTAATCTTATTGTTGTTTTGAAGTGTTCATCTCTTACTTTTACAGAGCGGCACAAATGCATATGTCTGTCACATAAGTTAATTAGAGCTGTTAACATAGCTGCCGCAGTAGAGCGTTTACTTCGACTGGAATGGAAAGTATCCTCCGCTAGTTCATCAGGAGTAATTGCATGTCTGCGTTGACGGGACTTGCCTTGTTTGTAAGGTGTCTCAATGGGGAAGAAATCTTCAGCTGTAATCACATCATCTGAAGAAAAATTGAAAACTTTACTTAGTTTGGAGCAATGATGTAGCTTTTTGCTTTGATATTTTTGGTATTAAAAATGGTAAATTATATCGTGAAATCATCATCTGATACATGATTGAGTATTCTTCAAACTAAAAAAGTTAACTCAATGCTACATTTCCTAATACAATATTTCATTACTGAGTTGTTTACATGACTTGTCATTTACATGATATTTATAAACTATTTTCCCCACTTTATTACTTAAAATCTGCTCATGAATAAGGGTGTACCACAGTTTTTAAATGATTAGATACTTGAAAATAAAAGCTGGTAAATGGGGCTGATTTTAACTTCTTGATTAAGGTTCATCACACGAGTGTCTAGAGACACTGTGAAAATCTTTATTAATGAAAACATTTTATTTCATTAAAATCTCTTTGGAAAATATCAAGGCTCAGAATTGAAGATGTTAACCACATTTTGAAATGTGCAGAAACACAATGCAATATGATCCATATAATCCACATTATAAAATGTAAAGAAATATAATGCAATATGATCCAAAACGACCACAACATATCTTAATGATAATTTTTTTTTCTGTACCTCTTTACCTACTCACCTATGTCATTGTTTAATTCCAGTATAATTTTAGTAGTATCGTGTTTCTTGGGACGATGAGGACCTTTTCCACTGCCGCTTGATAAGTCTGAATGGGACTCCTCATCATGCTGTACTTTGACATGTGATCTGGCAGGTGCTTGTGATGTCAGTTGTAGAACAGTCAGAGTTGTGAACACAAAAACTGTGACAGGCAGGGAGTACTTCATGTTGACTAAAATTAACAGAAGAAATTTCTACTAAATAATAAAGCAAATATAATAAATGCTGTTATAATAGGCAATGTATATGTACATTATTCAACCTTAGTTTTAAGTCACCTCAAATTATTTCTGATTTTGTCGAAAGCTAGGTTTCAACCCTCAATAGAAGTGAGAGGTTTACTGATTTGGTTTCTCAGCAACAGAAAAATTATGGTCATCTTTGGAACTATGCACACTTAATAAACTTGTGTTAAATTACATTTGTTCTTTTTCTCTATTCTAAACTTGCTGCACAAATTATGTAACATCAAAGAAGATGACTGAATATTTAGAAAGCTTCTATGAACAAAACACAATTTGATACTTTCAATGTTCTATGAATATTATAGCCAGATCTGATCAACTGAATCTCACGCTAGCCTCACAGTGGTTGACAGTGAAGAATTTTGACCAATTAATATTTTACCATGCATTATTTCTTCCAAAAATACGACTGGCTTCAGTAGAACGACTAACACAATGTATTAATAGAGAGGTTATGAGCAATTTTATTTATAAAGTTAACCTACTGTAATCTCTCAGACATTCTATTATCCAAGAAATTTTCACTCAGAATTTTGAATAAAAAGGTTTGTCTTTGTAATATAAATAAGGTGAAATACAAAAGAATGAACATCCTGACTTGATAACTGATATAAAGTTACCTTCCTGTACTTACTTTGTGTTTTTTTATAAGTTCAAGAAATCACTCATTACAATGTTAATAAAATTATACTATGTACTATTTCATATTCATTTCTTAAAAATGCTTTATACAAGAAGGTAAAATTAAAAATATTAACTCACCTAATTATGAGTATCCACATAGATAGCAGTCTACAGTGTCACTGACTATGGGTCCAGAAAATTTGCAGACAACATTGTCGAATGGCCTTCACACTTCCGTCCCCCAAAAATCAGCTGATTTTCTTCAACCAAATGCAAAAGCCAGTCAATGGGCCACTCAAGGCTGGTCATATTCTTAATTTAATATCATGCTGTGGTCTTTGTGAAACCTTAAGCTCGTACACTAAGAATGTCGTTTTGTTTCAAAATAACCTAAGTCATCGAATACCAGATTGACTATGATGACTCTTTTTGGTTTCTCAGTATACATAAAGACTAGACTATAATAAATTCTGTAAAAATAAATAAAATAAACATTGGCTTAAAGATTGGTTAAGTACCAAAATATTACACTGCATTCTCATTTCAAAGTCTCAGGCAAAGTGTCAATGGGGGCACATTTTAGGAATCCTCTCCTGTTTCATTTCTGATCACGCCACCTTTCATTCGGCATCCATATTAGGTAAACGTAAAGCTTCGGAAATCTAGTCTTATTTGGATAAAGAAAGACCTTTTCAGTCTCTGTTTACTCGATCATTTATAATCTCACAAACATGGCACGTGTAACCTACATTTATATATTCTGGTCAGATGTGTATAAAAATTACACAAGTAATTACAGATATATGTTTTATTGTTTTAAATTTCAATTGTTTATGAACCAGTCTTGTGTTCATTTTATATTTAAGGGCACCGTAAAATGACACCCATTATTATTCCCTGAGGAACTGTATATGTAAATCAAATTGGTTTAATATTCAAAAGACTGAATAACTGATGAACATTTTAGACCATATGTCTTGGATATTCAAATCACCACTTATCAGTACAGTTTATCAGGTGCAACACTATAACAAGTTTTGTAAGTCTTGAGTAACAGTAAAATCTATGATTGTAACTCTTTTACATGCTTTATAAAGTTTTGATTTCCATGAAAACTGACCTATAATGTGGCAAAGGCCTGACCAGAGGAAGAAGTGATTAAATTTTGGCAGTGATTCAGAGTATATTCTGGATACACAAAAATCCAGAATTTTCAAAGGTCCCATTTTTACTGGATCTCCAATGACTTTGGCTTTCTAGTTGACATTACTCAAAAATTAATTCAAAATCATAATGAATTTTTTTTAATGTGGACAGGGCCTGACCAAAGGAAGAAGTGATTAGTTTTTTTGGGAAAAGATCTGGATGATATACAGGAAACAAAAAAAAAAACATCCCGAATTTTTGGGAACATCCTCCTGGGTGAGGTCTATGCTCTATAGGAGTTTCCTGGTTGTTATCATAATAATCACCTAGTCATAAAGGCAATACAAGGAGACTCCTGAACCTAAACTTGTCAAAAACACTTTGACAATCGTATTAAGTCATACATCTAAGCCCTAAATTTAGGACTACTGGGCCCGTATTCAACAAAAGGGGTCAAGATTAAGTTGAGCCAAAAAAATCAGCTCAAAAATTTAGTATAAACAGTCGTAAACTTGAGCTGATTTTTGGCTCACGTTGGGCTTGATTCCTTTGGTGAAGACAGGCTCTGTTGTTCTTTTTGTAACATTTCTGTTATTCCAATAAATGTTTCTATCTGTATTACATTCATGATAAAGTCTTGACGATAAATGCTGTTGGCCAAGTCTGCATGTAGAGCCAGACGTAAGCTGAATTCGGATGTGGATGTTGGAGTTTCTAGTTATTCACGCTCTATTGTATTTCTATAGTCCCTTACCTCACGATACTTTTAAGACTGCTACAACATAGTACAAGTCTCTTAACTTTAGGTTGTTTAAATACTTTGAGCTCTTATTTCTTTCTACAACTGTAATGCCAATACTGGATGTACTGATCCCAACTATCCATTTCTTCAGATTCAGGTACATTTATGTTTGGCATTCATAGGTCAAAGGTCAATATGATAAAACTGTTAGATATGATACTTAGTTTTGATTAAGATTAGTGATCTTGATATTGTTTAACTGTAATCATTCATTCAATAGGTGACATTGGCAATCATCACCTCATTATCAATATTAACTGTCATCCATTTAAGTAACACCAAGGCAATGAGCCCCATTAACACAGGTATCAGTATAAAGGGAGCTCTTGCCCCTTGCTGTAATTGGCCAGTTACCAAATGACCAAGAACACAGCAAAAACCATTCAGCTGTCTTGGTGAAGAAAAATAATGATAGAACTTCTAACCAAATTCAAGTACATGTACCAGAAACATTCTTCTCTGTGTTGGCATATTTGACTGATTGTCTCAAAAGTGGCTCCAGTAATGGACTGGCTAAGTAGTAATTATCCTCAAGTCTACATTCAGTCAATGGTTCAGTGAAAAATTGTCGGAAACAATTATTTTGACAGAGTCACAATAGGTGTGTTGTTGTATTGTAGGAAATTCTTTATTGTAATTTAGAATATTATCTCATTTTTAAACTCTTTGTGATCATCTATTGACTTAATGGTTTAGCATACAAATTTAGGTCATTTAGTATTTTACCAGAGCTTCAATTCTAACTGTGCTGCAGTTATCTTAATATAACTCATAATAAATTGTTAAATGTTGTTTTTCAAAATTCTAGAAAGAATGCTGAGCTATATGCACTGGCAACACTGCCAGATGATCCAACAATTAGATTGGATCTCCTATGATATCCTGACAACAATATGATACAAGCCAAGACAAAAATTTGACTAGTGTTTGTCTGTGTTTATAATAACTCCAAAAGTAATGAAAAAAACCTTTATGAAATTTCTTATGTACATAGGGCCTGGCCAAAGGAACAAGTGATTAAAATTTGGGAAAGATCTGGATCATATTGTGGATACAAAAACATTTGCAAAGTATTTTCAATGACTTTGGCTTTCCAGTTGACATTATGCCACAAGTGATGGGCAGATCCTCATGAATTTTGTGTATGGGTATGGTTTGACCACAAGAAGAAGTGATAACATTTTCACCAAGATTCGGTTTATATTCTAGATACAAAAAATCCTCAATTTTAAGAAACACACCCAGGTAGAGGTCTGCACTTTGCAAGTGCAATCTAGTTGTAGCTGTTTTTCCTGACAAGTAATCTTACCAACATGGAAGTTTACCTGGAAGCTAGGTACTTCCTGTTAAAATGTTACTAACCTTTACTGACAGCGAGTTGAATAAAAAGCCATGGATTTAAATTAAAAGAGAGATGCCAGGTAGTGTCTGACAAAAAAAATAGTTACTAACAGTCTTCTGTGTACTGCCTTGCTACCAATTATCGCCGGCTACCAATTATCGCCACCAGAAAATAAAACATTCATATTTCAGTAATGGTCACATATTTTGAAAGCTTTTTGTTGTGTATTTGTTCCATTCACTTTGGAAATAGTTGTACCTTATTTGCGAGACTTGGGATGCTACTTTTGGTGAAGTTATATCTATTTGAATTCTGTCTGGCGATAATTGGTACCCGGCGATAATTGGTAGCAAGGCAGTATATAAGTTGTTGAAAATGTTAAGCATGAAGTTAATGACATTGAAATAACTAATAGTACCCTTGGCTTGGGTATCACATTTCTGAAAATTTTCTTGTGAAAGATCTTGTATTATGGTTCTGTACTATCAGAGATCTAATGACCATGCAAGTACCACTATTAGCCTTGCTGAAAGCGCAAATTTGTATTTGCATTTCTTTTCAAACATGCACAGATATTCGGTATTCATAAAGCACTCATACAGGTAAGGAGGTATAAGCTTATCATTCTCTTAGCTGTATGCTGCTGTAAAAGTCAGTACATGTATAAAGTACATTATATAAACTGAACCTCGATTATCTGATCTGAAAATTTTCCCTGACTGCAAAGAAACTTGAGTCTTCAGCAAGGTTACCTCACCATCAACATCAATACACAAGCCAGATCCTTTTGGACAATGTGTATCATGTGTATACCAAGACCTGAAGACAGGAAAAAATTCCTCAGAGGGATGGAGGGAAAATATCAAAGAAGGTGGTGGAAATATCCTTCCAAATGAGGATTTGCAAAATTTTTCGACCGGTATCAGGACTATGTTTCATGTCAAAATTGGTGGAGCGTGTAGTTGTTAAACAGCTCATGCAACATATCAATAGTAACAATCTTGATAATCCTAGGCAATCTGCATACAAAAGTGGTCACTCCACAGAAACCGCCCTGCTGCTTATCAAAAATGAGATCCATCTCTCACTATCACGGGGCGAGCCTACTGCATTGGTCTTACTGGATCTGTCAGCTGCGTTCGACACAATTGACCACCCGACTCTTCTTAATTGTCTTAAATCATGGTTTGGTGTGTCTGGCACAGCCTTGAAGTGGTTCACGTCCTATCTCAGCCACCGTTTCCAGGCAATTAAAATTGGGTCAACCCTCTCTGATTTGCATGAGCTGTTGTTTGGAGTGCCACAAGGCTCCGTCCTTGGTCCTCTGCTGTTCTCCTTATACACCACTCCTTTGAGTAAGGTTATTGGAACGCATCCTGACATCAAATACCACTTTTATGCAGACGACACGCAGTTGTTTATTCATATCTCTCACAAAAATGCAGTCCTGGCTTTTAACAAACTGAATTCTTGTCTTCTGGATGTTCAAAAATGGATGTCGTCAAGTATGCTCAAACTAAATCCTGACAAAACAGAGTTTATCATCTTTGGATCCCATGCACAACTCAAGAAATTAGATCCCTATCTCCCAGTTAAGATATTTGGTAATTTCATGCATCCTGCAGTTGTTGTTAAGAACCTTGGTGTCTGGTTTGATGCTAATTTTTCCTTTGCTAACCATGTCCGCAATATTTGTAAGACATGCTTCATTCAAATTCGTGATCTCAGGCGGGTTAGAAAGCACCTAACTGATGAGGCTGCTATCCTGGCAGCTAATGCCTTGGTGAGCAGTCGCCTTGATTACTGCAACTCTCTCTTCAGGAGTCTGTCCAGTCTCAATATGTGTAAACTACAGTGTATTCAAAATACACTTGCCAGGATTGTCACAAACTGTAACAAATACACGCGGGCATCTCCTATTCTCAAACGACTCCATTGGCTCCCAGTTGAATCTCGCTGTATCTTCAAAACTGCCACTCTAGTTTATAAGTTTCTTCACAGTGGTCATCCCAGTTACTTTGGTCCTCTTCTGCCCACTCGTTGCGGAAGATATAGTACAAGATACAACCATCCAGATAAAAGGTTCCTGGAGGTTCCTCAATTCTGTCCATCTGTACATAAATCCAAAAATCACTTTGGCCACAGCTTTGCTTTTGATGCCCCCACAGTCTGGAATCATTTGCCTAATGAGGTACGTTCTGCCCCAACTCTCACCTGTTTCAGGAAAAGGTTAAAATCATATCTCTTCCACAAGGCATTCCCACCTTAGCTTACACTCTATCCGGCGTCTCCGTGGTACTGGACTTGGCAACGGCTATGGACAGATGATTTCTTAAACTTGATTTTTGGTGTTGCGCCTTAGAGTCTGCCTAGCAGAGATTAAGCGCTATAAAAGTACAGAATAGAATAGAATAGAATATCCTTAATTTATAGATTATAACCACATGAGTAAACACAGAAGGATGACTGGTGAGAGACTGTGATGCACCATCCTTTAAGTTTGCCTTTTATGAATTTAGGAAAATAATCATCAATCACTTAACTAAATTGAGAGTCACTTTTTTGTAATTCTGTATTTTGCCTTCAGATATATGACCAAAGCCATGCATGACATATTAAGACAATGCTAAACCTTATACCTTATACATCTGTACAAACGCCCCCTCCCTATTAAAAGGGATTCTGAAAAAAGATGCGTTTTAGTACTTCCCCAATCGAATACCGCTTACGAGAAATAAAGAAAATGACAACAAAACATGATCACAGGCACAATGAAATCTGCAGAAATACGAGATAAGCTTTATAATTTCTTCAAATTTAAGGTTTGTTTCCAATATTTTAAGCTCACTCGCCATTATAAATGCTGACAAGCAAGATCAAGGGTGTAAGAGTCCACTTGACTCAGGAGTTGATTTTTTATAGGTTAGAGTTCCCCCCCCCCCCTCCCCTTTTGAAAAAATGCATTGACCCCAGGGCGTTTATACAAATAAATACGGTAGTTAGGATACTATACAGCCTTCAGTCCTGAATCAGGCACTAATTGGAAACAATATGATTTACAGTAAGCTTGATCTTTTATAATAATACTCTATTTCTTAATATGCTTACTTGAAATTTGAAGAATAAAGTTTCATTTTTGTTTTAATACACTTGAAATGCGAATGTAGAAGCATTTATTATTTAACTTAAATTTTCAGTGTGATGGAATGAAATCTCAAGTAGTTTTGAAAAATGACTGTAAACGTAAGATGCCCTTCTCTATTTTGATCATTAGTGATCAAATTTTACCGTAGTTATGCCATGCATACTCATACAAATATATATACCCCATTAGATATTTGAGCCAAATAATTTGTGTAATATATTCCATCTTGAAGGCATAAAATCTAAGTAACAACAAGAAAGATTCCGAAACTATTGTACAGTATTCAGACACTGAGATCATGTTAAGCACTGCTCTCATTTTACCAGAAATACCGCAAAAACACAGGAAAATGAATAATGAATGTTTTTTGAGATGGAATTAAGTGGTTAGGGATTTATCACCTGATCAATATCACTTTAGCTTGAGATCTGGAGTGGAAGCTTTCCTTGGGTCATGTTTCCAAAAAAGGAACATTTTTAAAATGCGACCTTAAACATCCAAATATGGCAGCAATATCAATTTGCAAGACAAGCTCTGAGCATAAACATAGGGTCAAATATATTCTTCTTTTTAAACTTGTCAAAGTTTAATGGAATAGTGTACCTAACAAAACTGGAAATACATTTCTGTGGACTTAAACAGCACTTGAGATAAAAACAGTCAGATTTAGTCAGTGTTTTTGGTCAGTCACCGATGAGGGACTCACAAGCCACCTAGGAATGCTATTAATTAGGCCCGGTACTCACTGTGGATCAAGATATAGATTTATTGTTATCTGCTTGTTATAACCACTTGCTGAAACATTTTATAGACAGCTGATGCATGTAATAAAGTCTGAGACATTTTGTTAATACAATTTACTGTCCAAAATGGTCTGGCCATCTTAATGGTTTGTCCTGAGAGAAAGTTTAATGTATATGTATTCTAAAGCTTTTCAGTGTTTTACAAGTAATCTGAAAGGGGACACACTGGAGTAAAAAAATGTGATAATTTCTTTAAATATAAAACAAAATAACCAACATCTGTTGTCAAGTTTGTATTGTGGATATCAGAAGACCAATGTGGTCCTGGATGCTGGGTCCAAATTTCTTTTTTCTAATTTTAAAACAGGCTGAGCATGCAAATATTCAGTATCTTTCACATTTATGAGATTTTTTATGGTGGTTTTCGGTATAATCATAATTTAAAATAGAGATTGCGTCTCGACGCAGTGTATCCCCGGACGGGACATAGTTAAGGCATGAATGTGTTCGTCTTGAGCCTGTTTCCTGGAGCACCAGGTCAGGATTCTCCATAGTACCAGATTACTCCCAAAAGCTAATCACTAGTTCTTTCACTTATATCTGTCTTTAAAAATTACATTTCATGGATCCAGAAGATCCATATAGTGATCCGGATCACTTCCAAAATTCAATCTTTTCATCCTTTTACCTTTTCAGACATATTCTAAAACTTTCATCAAAATCCGTCCATAAATTTTTGAGTTATCTTGTATACAAACAGATCTGGCAGCCTGGATCCACATGATCCAGATAGTGATCCAGATCACTCCCAAAAACTAATCACTTGTTCTTTGTCCCATTTAAGACATTTCCTGAAAATTTCATCAAAATCCACCCATGACTTTTTGAGCTATTTGTCTTTAAAATTATATTTCATGGATCCAGAAGATCCAGATAGTGGTCCAGATCACTTTCAAAATTGAATCATTTCTTCCTTTTACCATTTCTTCCTTTTACCATTTGTAACATATCCTAAAACTATCACAAAATTCATCCTAAAATTCTTTTGCAGCCTGGATCCAGATGATCCAGATCACTCCAAAAATGTAATCACATGTTCCTTGTACCATTTAGGTCATTTGATGAAAATGTCATCACAATCCATCCATAACTTTTTGAAGTATCTGTGTCTTTAAAAATTACATTTCATGGTTCCAGAAGATCAATATAGTGATCCGGATCACTTCTAAAATTCAATCATTTCATCCTGTTACCTTTTGAGACATATCCCGAAAATTTCATCAAAATCCGTCCATAAGTTTTTTAGCTACATTGTACACAAACACATCTGGCAGCCTGGATCCAGATGATCCAGACAATGATCCAGATCACTCCCAAAATCTAATCGCTTGTTCCTCGCACCATTTAGGTCATTTGCTGAAAATGTCATCACAATCTATCCATAACTTTTTGAGGTATCTGTCTTAAAATATTACATTTCATGGTTCCAGAAGATCAATATAGTGATCCGGATCACTTCCAAAATTCAATCATTTCATCCTGTTACCTTTTCAGACATATCCCAAAAATTTCATCAAAATCCGTCCATAAGTTTTGCAGCTACATTGTACACAAACACATCTGGCAGCCTGGATCCAGATGATCCAGATCACTCCCAAAATCTACTCACTTGTTCCTCGCACCATTTAGGTCATTTGCTGAAAATGTCATCACAATCCATCCATAACTTTTTGAGGTATCTGTCTTTAAAAATTACATTTCATGGATCCAGAAGTTCCATATAGTGATCCGGATCACTTCCAAAATTCAATCATTTCATCCTTTTACCTTTTCAGACATATCCTGTAAATTTCATCAAAATCCGTCCATAACTTTTTGATTTATCTGTACACAACCACATCTGGCAGCCTGGATCCAGAGGATCCAGATCACTCCCAAAATCTAATCACTTGTTCCTTGTCCCTTTTTGGACATTTCCTGAAAATTTCATCAAAATCCACCCATGACTTTTTGAGCTATTTGTCTTTAAAATCATATTTCATGGATCCAGAAGATCCAGATAGTGGTCCAGATCACTCGCACAATTGAACCATTTCTTCCTTTTACCACTTCGTCCTTTTACCATTTGTAACATATCCTAAAAATATCATCAAAATTCATCCTAAAATTCTGTTGCAGCCTGGATCCAGATGATCCAGATCACTCCAAAAATGTAAACACTTGTTCCTTGTACCATTTAGGTCATTTGATGAAACTGTCATCACAATCCATCCATAACTTTTTGAGGTATCTGTCTTAAAAAATTACATTTCATGGTTCCAGAAGATCAATATAGTGTCCCGATCACTTCCAAAATTCAATCATTTCATCCTGTTACCTTTTCAGACATATCCCAAAAATTTCATCAAAATCCATCAATAAGTTTTGCAGCTACATTGTACACAAACACATCTGGCAGCCTGGATCCAGATGATCCAGACAGTGATCCAGATCACTCCCAAAATCTAATCACTTGTCCCTTGCACCATTTAGGTCATTTGCTGAAAATGTCATCACAATCCATCCATAAATTTTTGAGGTATCTGTCTTTAAAAATTACATTTCATGGATCCAGAAGTTCCATATAGTGATCCGGATCACTTCCAAAATTCAATCATTTCATCCTTTTACCTTTTCAGACATATCCTGTAAATTTCATCAAAATCCGTCCATAAGTTTTTGATTTATCTTGTACACAAACATCTGGCAGTCTGGATCCAGATGATCCAGATCACTCCCAAAATCTAATCACTTGTTCCTTGTCCCATTTAGGACATTTCCTGAAAATTTCATCAAAATCCACCCATGACTTTTTGGGCTATACTGTACACAAACACATCTGGCAGCCTGGATCCAGATGATCCAGACAGTGATCCAGATAACTCCAAAAATGTAATCACTTGTTCCTTGCACCATTTAGGTAATTTGCTGAAAATGTCATCAAAATCCATCCATAACTTTTGAGGTATCTATCTTTAAGAATTACATTTCATGGATCCAGAAGATCCATATAATGATCCGGATCACTTCTAAAATTCAATCATTTCATCCTTTTACCTTTTCAGACATATCCTGAAAAATTCATCAAAATCCATCCATAACTTTTTGAGCTATACTGTACACAAACACATCTGGCAGCCTGGATCTGGATGATCCAGACAGTGATCCAGATCACTCCCAAAATCTAATCACTTGTTCCTCGTCTCATTAAGGACATTTCCTGAAAAATTCATCAAAATGTACCCATAAGTTTTTGAGTTATCTGTCTTTAAAAATTAAATTTCATGGATCCAGAAGATCCAGACAGTGATCCAGATAACTCCCAAAATTTAATCATATCTTCCTTTTACCATTTTGGACATATCCTGAAAATTTCATCAAAATCCATCTGTCAGTTTTTGAGTTATCTTGTTCACAAACAAACAAACAAATAGAGGACCAAAAATGACCCTCGGTCAGGTAATTTGGCGGTCAGTGGATGACCTTAAATGAAGATCTGTAACCGGTAAGCCTGCATGCGGGTACTCCATCATGTACTCAACCTCCATAGCCATTTTCATTAGTTTCCAAGCAATGTAGTCAGCATTAAAGGTGAAAATATCTCCAAATATGCCAAAAATGACCCTCGGTCAGGTACTTTGGCGGTCAGTGGATGACCTTAAATGAAGAGCTTCAAGGTCAAATTTGTGCATGCTTACAGAGGACATATATATGTATTATATCTACCAGCCATAGGATGATCTGACTTTCTGTATATGAGTTAAGTGTGAAAATATCTCCAAAAAGGCCAAAAATGACCCTCGGTCAGGTACCTTGGCGGTCAGTGGATGACCTTCAATGAAGAGCTTCAAGGTCAAATTTGTGCATGCTTACAGAGGACATATATATGTATTATATATACCAGCCATAGGATGATCTGACTTTCTGTATATGAGAACTGGGCCAAAAAGTGAAAAAATGGCCAAAATCTGACCTTTAAGTGGACACCAGTGACCTTGAGATTGAAGGTCAAGGTCACAAAACAATAGGGTTCGTGGCATTGCCCATATCTACCCACATACCAAATTTGAAAGTTCTAACTAAATTATTTTTTAAGTTATCGCGTCCAAAAGGAAATCTCTGCGGCGGCGGCGGCGTGACCGTACTGAATCCTAAGTATCCCCGACTTTTGTCCGGGGATACAAATAGATTAAATTTGTAAGAGGGGTACAATAACATCCTGTAATTGGAAATATACCATCTCACACAATAGTGTGACACCACTCCTTCCCTGCCAATTATATTTTATATGAAGCATACCACACCACACATATGTGCAATGGCCTTTAGAAACTCTGGAAAAGTAGAAAAAAATTTCAACTGCAACAAAAGTTCTTTGGCATAGAAATTTAAAGGGTTACTTGGTATACATTTTGCATTCCTGTATTTGTAAATGCTTCTAGTAATTTCCCATCTCTCTGTCAAGAATAATGACAATAGCCCACTATTCACATAATTGGACATTAATTATTCAGGTCAATAGGAAAACCCAGTTCCTGTTTGTTTCAACAAGGACTGATTGTTATTTGGGAGAGCTGCCTTCACTTGGTCTTGAAATTGCCCTGTCTGACAGTATAAATGAAACAGAAAAATAGCTGAAATTGAGCAAAGAAAAAGACTTGCTTAATGAGTCTTTGAACTGTCATAGAGTTTTTATCTTTTTCTAAATTTGCAGTAAAATTAGGTTGGAAAAGAGAACTTTGTTATTTTAGTGAGAACAAATTTAAGAGGTTTCTCTGAAAAAAACTGGATACATAGAGCAAAAGTTTGAAATTTTTAAACATACTTAGCAAATAGCTAGCTGACACAAATATTTTTTAATCTAAGCTACCAGGGAAAATAGAATGCTAAATTAACAAAACAAGTGTCAATATTATGTATTTAAAACAAAAGTGACATCTGGTGGGGGTACAAACTGTTTTTCCTCAACATTTTGGGGTGACTCTAGCCATCAATAATCATCGTTTGGTACCTAAAATAGGAAAACGTTTGAATAACAAATGCAGAAAAAATACATCATAAACGAATATGACAATATTATACGAGTGCACGGCACATGTATCATATTGTTAATCTTCATGATTGATATTTATTTCTGTGTATGTCTAATGAGAGATGGTTTACTTTCATTATCCCCCCGCACTGTTTCCTATGTTTTATAACTTATATAAATCCATATTTAAATACGGAATGTGAAAAAGGCTGTCATGTATACAGGGGCACCAGTCACAATAAATCTTTAACTTCAGTTTCTAGGGCATTTCTGCATGGGTTTTTATGCAGCAAAAACTAACACAAACGCAAAAAAAGACTTTTCTAATGATGTATAATATGTATTTCTAGGTCACATAGATTCTGAAATATTAATGAAATACCAGCACTCATTGACACTAATTTTCCGATTCCAGGACATAAGCCCCCCCTGACACAAGCCCCCCCCTGCTCTAACAGGGGGTGACATATTACTCAAGGGGGGCTTTGGTCACACACACACACACACCCCCCCCCCCCATGAAAAAGAGGGGGGGACTTCTGTCCTATGCTTCTGAAAAAGGGGGGGCTTGTGTCAGGGGGGGCTTATGTCCGTTCACCAATTTTCCATGGTACAGAAGCCCTATTGTATACAAAAAAAATATATGCAGCATTGTATATCCCCCCATACAGGTCATATATGGCACATGGCAGATAATAACACTTAATATGTGTTTCAAAGTAAAGTCTCCACATAGCAGGACCCTGTTAATTGGAATATCAAGAGACCAGGAAATATTTCTACTTAATCAGGATTTCCAGACCTTGTACATTTACTTCCATTTAAAGAGACATTTTATTTAGCAGAGCTTTACTGAATGGGAATAAACTGTCTACTAAATCTTGTGTTGTCTACATATTGAATTAGAAACTCACTTTGCCTGCGACATACATTGTATAAGTTCATATTTGTTATTAAAAATTGAAAATAAATCATTTATGCTGTAGACTGTCCATTATCGAAATGTACTTTCTCAACAAGTCCCAATAATGGAGGTTTTTACTGAATTATGCAACTACTATACGTGTTTATCTAGAATAGCAGAGTGACTAAAAACATTATGCTTTGGGATATAGGTTGAGATGATGCAACCAAAAAAAAAATATATGAAACTTTCCAGTTTGTAAAATTTACCAAAAAGGACACCAAACAAGTAAGCAAGTTCACAAAAATTTTACTTTATATTAAACAAACATCCTAAAACACCATAAAGTCACAATTTTGTCAAATATTTCCCATAATTCAAAGTATAATTCCATTGGATTCCTCAGTGGCAGATTTCATATTTCTTAATGATCCATTTTTAAAGTCAGAACGCCAGTACTTTGTTCAACAGAAACACAAGTGTGTATTTATCATTGCAAAGGTAATTGCCAGTAGCTGTCAGTCAAATCTGATTTCACACAGCTCTAATATGATAAGCTGTATCATAATAGACCCATTGTGTTTTATGAGGATGAATGTCAGCTCTTTTTAAATGTCTGTGCCACACTGAATGTATGATTTATTCCACTCACCACTAAGCTTATGTTTCCACTAAACCATCCGATGATATCCGGGAGGAGGAGGATTGTATCCTTTACCCAGATAATTTCACTTCAATTGTTTATATACACAACCTTATAGTTTTCCCTTTCTGTACTGATAAAGTTACAGTATAAAATTTAATGCACTATATATAAATAAACCCTAGAAAAAAAGAAGTTTTCAGAAAGATACAAGATTGGCCTAATATCAGGTATGGGGAACTAGAAGCAAGGGCCATTGGTAAATGGTCACCGATGACTGATATGTTGGAATTTCAGGATACACACTAGATACTGAAGACTTATCTTGTACATTTATACAACAAAAGACTTAACACCCTCATTACGCAACAGATTATGTTAATTCTTTTACATACCGTAAATGACCTATTTAGCGCATCCGCCCTTGTAACCGCACCCTATCTCTTTTCAAGGCAATATACTTGACAACTTCTAGTGGGTGGACGATTAGACAGTGACAGTACACATTCACGGTAGGTTACAACAGGTTTCTAATGATCGATTATTCAGCTTAAATCTTACCTTTCTTAATTTTTCTCAATATGCACACATTTTTTATATATTGTACGTATTTTTACTTAATAAATTGACATTTTTGCCATGAATTTCGAGTTTGTTTATGTATACCGCCATATTTACAGGAAGTTGGTATTTTTAGTAGGTACTAAATGTTGAAACACCGTTATTCTTACCGGATTGACCTATACTTCATCCCGGGAAGTGTTTCATGATGGGTGCGCTAAAAGGGGAACTTTTTTCCACCAAATATTGAATAAAAATAGACTTTCCTTGGTGCACTGTGCGCTAAATAGGTCATTTATGGTATGGCTATTCACAAAAGATTTCAAAACCAAACATGCCCACATATAACTAGAAAGCACTCGTAGTGTGGAGGTCTCTACCATGGAGAATTTCCAAAAACTCAAGATTTTTTTAAATTATGAATATAATTGAGATCTTTCCCGAAATTTAATCACTTGTTCCTGTGGTCAGGCCCTACCCACACAAATATTTCAGAAAGATCACAAACAACCAGACACAGACAGACAAATGCACACAAAAACATAACCTCCTGGTGAAGGTGATAGAATACAAATACTAGTATACCTTTGCTGGACTATTTTCCATTATTATTTGCCAACCACTAATGGTTAGCTGATTTTTCTGGCAAAACTTAGGTTGGTGATTGGTTTTGGTCAGGCTTAAGGAAACACTTAGAGTTGGTAAAAGGGATAAAATGGACTAGCAGAACCGTGGAAACCACTTATTCTAGGAAAACCTATCCTTTCATTATTTTAATATTGTACATGACACTCAGCGAAATGTTTGCTTTATGTTATTAAAAGGATCAATTTTCACCACCAAGTATTTATACACCAGTCTCCCAGGGATACACCAGAGTACTAAAATTAGCTGACGTATTTTATATAAAAACAGGTTTTATTTTCTTTGAATATTTTTGAGATATATTAAGACTGACTTGCTGTTAAGAAGCTGGAAATTGCTTGGGGTTTCTCTTACCCAGGTGTTTGTATGTAAAATTGGATGAAGTGATGTATTTATCATAACTCTTGTGTTCTTGTGATACCATGCATGAGCATTACTTCTTAATGGAATTGCCAGGCTGTAAAAATGAAAACATCAAACTACACACTACCCAATTTAGATCCTGAAGGATTTCTTTTCCAATTTTATTTTGCCATAGAGTACAAAAAGTGAAATTCCACTACAGTATGTGATATTTTCCACTGTGGGGCAACCCTTTATAAGTAAGACAAATTGTCCAAATTGTTGCAAGAATTCCTCTAAGTCCAGGAAATAGAAGGGGTTCCCTCACTGGTGATTTTACAAACTCTTTTCTCATGTTTCGTACTACATTAATGTAATAATGGGGCTTCCACATTCTTTCTTGACAAAAGATGACATGTTTTTAAAATTTTAAGTTATAATGTTACAAGTCAGTGGAGTTCTATGTAACTTTAGCATAGTTTTAAGTTGATAAAACAAACCTTAGAGGACCTTGCAGTCACATAGTACTGAGACCTAAGTACTTGAAAAGTGACACAGAAAAGACTAAAAACTCTCTAGTTCCTGTCTCTATAAAGTTCTGCCTATCTACAGCATTCTCCAAAATGGATCTGCATCCATTGCACTTGCAGATTTGCAAATTTATACAGAGGAGCCAATTATAAATCATATCCGGGAATACGCTGTGAATATATATTAAATCTCTACCGCATGAAGAGAAAATCCGCGGGATACACCAAACAAGATATAAATCAAACAATAAATGGGTCATTTGTGGTCAGTTTGATGTCAGGTTATAATCACCTAAGTTCTTTTATCTGATAAATATTCAACCATACCTGCTCTGTCTCTGCTGCCTACGGCCTAAGTTTGGAACCAGAAATACAAGGTTGTTACAAGATTGAGTATGATTTTGCCTGAATTTGCTACATTTATGGAAATAGATAAAAGCTACATACACAATTTACATGCTACATTGGTTGTTCTAAACGCTACATACACACTGGTTATTCTTAGCCATATAATGATCCTGGATTTTTATTTGAATGGTAGGTACATAATAATCTTTTTACGTCACACAATATATGTTTTAGTCTGAAGTAAGAACAGCCTTCACAATTTCACCTTTGGATAATATTACCTTTTATAATATCAGTCTAAGTTGAAGTATATCATTAAAATTAAGGCTAGGGCAAGACTATATTTTAGACTTGAAGGAAGGCCCCCTTTTGTCTTTTCATCCCAAAGTTAGACTAGTTTTTTATCCAGTCAGCTTCTGGTAAGCCAAAACATGTATTTAATAATTTCAGCCTGTGCAAGACAACCTTTCATTATCTTTTCTCAAGAATACCTATTATTTCTCCATCTTAAGTAAGGCTACAGTTTTTACTTCTGCCAGACCTAATTTTCCCTTTCATAATTTTAGCCAAATCTGATTCAGCTTTCTCAATTCGGCCTATGGTAAGGCTAGGAATGGTAGCCTGTGTAAACCTGAGAAAAGTGTGGACAGGAATGCTGAGTGGGAAATAAATGGGAGGCACCTGTATGTTGATGATGTATTCAAGTACCACAGTTGACAGGTGGCCAACAGGTCTTCATTTCAGGTCCTTTCACTGCTTCAAGAACAGTCATAAAACAAAGCCTGATTAAAATTTACTTTGGATCTCAAAAAGAATTGGTCTGGCCAAGGAAAAGTCCGGCTGAATCTGATTCAATATACATTTTAATAGATCTGCAGATACCAGGGTCTCCCTTTGGATATAGCTAACAAGCTTGTCCATATTTTTGCAATTGTCTAGAATTTCTACTCAAGTTGGAGCATTGAAATCAATTTTCAAATTCAATGTAACCATAGTTCAATGTTTCTATGCCACTGATTGCGGACACCCTGATCACTGACCCTGATTCTGCCCTTTTCATTATATGTTTATTCAAATTGTTTCCTTATGTCTGATACTGGCTGTTTTCGATCAATGATCACCAACACTAATCCTAGGTTTTCTCTGCATGCAGGAGAAAATGTTGACTGACATGTATAAAGAAGACAAACATCAAAGAAAGGTAGATGTAAAAATATTTCACTATATGTAGACATATTTGGGATGATCTATGTCCTTTCAATCTGAAGCCATGGGTAAAGAATTATCAAAGTCAGTTGTGGTTTGAATATTAAATAAAATTTTTTTTTTTACATATTAATATGAATTCATTGATAAGACAAGTAGACAATTCACATCTGCCATTGGGGTTGAGGAAGCACAGAGTAAGAGGCCAGTTACACTTCCATGGATATAGGCCACGGTTCCATATATGGTAACTGACAGGGATGCACAAGGGATGAGTAAAAGATTTACAGAACTGGCACGGATCTGCTACGGACCGTCTCAGACTGATTTGCTGATGAAAAAACTTCACAAAGGATTGGTCTTATGACTGTTTTTTAATCTGCAAACCCTTTCCATGTCAGTCCGTAGCAGATCCGGTTAGATCCAGGCAATGTTTTATGGATATTTATTCCCGCAGAAGCATCAAGGATGAAAGGGATGTCACAAGGACATCCAGGATGGTTTTAGGGACAATAAGGACACTCACGGATGAGATACGGAAGAGCTACGGATACTAACATCCGTACTGACTTCCCGGAAAATCAAACAAGTTTGATTTTTCTGTAATGCCCTGGGGATCTTCTCTGATCCTTGGCATGTCACTACGGATCGCAGCATGCTACTACGGATCTCACAAGGGCATTACGGATGTTACAGATGACCTTACGAACACAAAAGATGATCCGTAAATCACTTAACATTTTCCATAATAGGAGACCTGGCGCGATCCGGTGAGCCATCCTTGGATGTGTAACTGGGGTCTAAACAGGAGCACTCGCAGAGCACATACCTCCACCAATGCACTAATTATAACTACATTTATGGGAAAATCCGGATTTTTTGTATCCGGTGATCCAGATCAGTCTCACAATTTAATGGGATCTACACTGGATCAAGACCCATCTTCTGACTTTTTTCAGGATGATCCAAACAGTAGTATTTGCATAATCCTGCTAACAAGCAGAGAAACAGACAGTCATGGAAATGATATCTCCTTGGTGGAGGTAATTATGAGTACCAGATTAATTTAGTGGAATGTAGAAGGAATCTTTGCTTCAATTTGTTTTTAGGTTATTGTGCAAATTCCCCTTATACTGCAGCAGTTCCTAACTTCCTCATGGTGAATTGTACACATTTACCTTTTGTATTTATCAGAACACAATGTAAAATAATTACTGGTAGGACAAAAAAGACATGCCATATCTTCTATATAAATGGTTTTACCTTTCATCAATACCTGTCTTCCTCCGCACACAAAAGAGATTATTGAACTGAGTACAAGTGTAAATGTCTGACAAATGTTAACAGCCAGCAAACAGGTAAACACTGGCTTGTTACCTGGAATATAACCTATACAGCACACAAACTGACTATGTGACTTTTTAAAAGGTAAATATTTCCAACTTCTACTAGCCAAACACACAGAAAACACACACAAATGCTCATTAATCACTGGCTATATCAAAAGTTAATCCTCATTCAGATAAGGATTCTAAACATTGAGTCTGAGTTAAAGTTGAAGCAAGAGCCCATAACTAGATAAGATTAGACCCTAGACTATAGATTTTTATTAAAGATTAAACAAAAAACATCCCCTAATAAATTTAAAATAAAGAAATCAAATTAACCTATCCTCCTTCTACTCTCATAAAATTTTACTAATAAATTTTTGCTGAAAGTCAAATTTCTCCTCAAACTCATTCTCTGACTCAATATTCTGTGACTCTTCATCAAGATTACATTGGCTTTTCTGCACAAATTGTCAATGAAGCTTGACTGATGGAGATAAACTAACAACAACATGGTGCCACAAGGAAATTTGGCACTCACTTCTCAGTCTCATAACTTGTGGGGATTAGATAACATGATAAGAAGGATAAGAGTAAGATAAGCTTTGATTTATGAGAGGGCATCACTGGAAAATATTCACAAATGGAAAAAAAATAGTGTTTACAAGGTCAAAGGCCATATATTAAGCACCAAAGGTTTTGATTCATTGAAATAATTCAATGTCAGTATAATTACATATATTGATAACTATATCATGGATAGTTGAAAGAATATGTGACAAGTTTTACGAGTTAACCAATCACAGTCAATATCTTTTGGCACAACGTATACTGTGGACAATATTAACACCTACCACCCCGCCAAAATTTGTAACTAGTTTCACAGACCTGTATCTTTTTAAAGTCTGGACGTCCTACAACTTAAAAAACTGTTTATTAATTTTTTTTAATTAACAAAATTGATGAAATTTTTGTAAACACCTTCTTTAGTTTTAGAAAAAAAAAGATTTATGGCTCAGGGCCACCTTTCAAATCTTGGAGGGGCAGGTCCAGGACTTTCTTGTTCAGACATAACTCCATGTAAAGACTAACTTTATTTCATAAATTTTAAATTCAATCAAAAAGTCAATATTATATGTTTGAAATGGGAGAATGGTTAACTAGGGTCTTATGTGAAATGCTAGATGACTTTATTACAAGCATCCCATGACACTGTTTAATTGTCACAGAGATTTTCTTCGTGGTCACTATACAGTGTACCTAGTGAGGCAAGAATATTAACACACAGAATGTGAAATGTGAAATCTACCTCCATATGTAAAATTCACAATCGGTGGCCATCCCTTGAAATTAAGAAGAAGAAATAAAAATTAACCACCATCCCGCATCCGATCAAAGATATAGAATGAAAGTCACAGTCACATAGATCATAAATTTTACTAAGACTTTTACCATAAAAGTATACGCTCGTCTTCCGAAAGAAAAATTAGACAGTATATTTCTTATTTTAAAGGTGCAAGAATCATAGAACTCTTTGTTGAGGCAAAAAACAAGTGTGCCTTTTTTCTTTGGATTATTACTAATGTACATTTTCTGCTAATATGGATACAGGCTCTTATTTTCTTTTGTCTTTTCACATTTATATAAGAATCTTTGTATAGTTTTATGTGTCCAAATAAACTGAAATAAAGACATAAAACCTTAGCATGTGAATATGGGAGGTCTTATATGCTGTATTAAATATTGTATCATGAAGGATGAAATTTATCCAAATGGAAAAATATTCTTTCCAAAACTGTACAGATGAACTATATGAAAGTTATTATTAAATACAGAAAGTTTTCTAAAAGGCCACAAGTTTGCAGATAGAGGTGTAAAATGTACATACAAGGCCTGTTCCATTTCTGTGGGTTTGGTTTATGATTGTTGTATTTATTTCCAATCTAATACAAAAATTGGAGAGCATCATTTAGCCATCACTTTTGAAACATTTTTACTACATTTTTTCTTGTTCCACTAAATCATGTGTATAACAGACAATTCTATTTTACGAATATACAGTTTCATTTAATATTTTTGCACAAAAACATGCATACGTCTGACTTTATAACCGTTTAGACCGGAATGTGGAGTTGACCAGATTGTGGTTCAAGAAGGATACAATAGGTTTACAACTTGAAATAACAGAAATGCATGATCCATGGGTATAGTTTATGACAGGTGTATAAGGTGTTCCCGATGTAGAACATACTTTTACCCAATAGCTTTCCGACTGACATTGCCATTGCCTAGAAAAAATCTTCTGATAGGTTTTGCGATAGTTAGTTTTCTGATACATCTGATTCATTTACAACCCTTAAAGATCGACTTAAGATGAAAAAGATAGGTTTACAATCGCTATAAGATGGAAACAAGAGGAGAGTGCCCGTGAACGGGCACTGTGTCAGCTGACTGAGTGTTTTTGATTTGTGAAGGTAATAATGAGAGGAAAGCATAATTATCAGGGAATGTGCTGTACAGAAGTACAGTAAATGGTAATTGAACAGCATGATCAAAGAAATTCTGAACCTGACAGAAGAAAAGGACCAAAAAGTTGTGCCCTGCAAATGGTTTTATGAAGGAAAGTAACAAGGTAACTGTTTAAGTGTAAAGAGTAGGTTAAAACATATTTAAAGAAATACTGCAAATGCAGTATCCTCGTACGACCTTGAAGGGGTCCAAGGTCAAATCTGACCACACAAAAATATTCCCAGCCCATGATTTCCTATAGGTTGATTTACCATCCCAAACCTCTAGGACCAATAATAAGTGAGTTATAAGCACTTTTAAGTTTGGCTGTCCTTATTTGACCTTGAAGGAGGGGTCCAAAGGTCAAATCTGACCACACCAAAAGATTCCCAGCCCATGATTTCCTATAGGATGGTTTACCATCCCAAACTTCTAGAACCAATAATAAGTGAGTTATAGGCACTTTTAAGTTTCGCTATATTTGTTTGACCTTGAAGAAGGGGTTCAAGGTCAAATCGGACAACATCAACAGATTCCCAGCCCATGATTTCCTATATGTCTGTTTACCATCCCAAACCTCTAGGACCAATAATAAGCGAGTTATAACGACTTTTAAGTTTGGCTATCCTCGTTTGACCTTGAAGGAGGGGTCAAAGGTCAAATCTGACCACACCAAAAGATTCCCAGCCCATGATTTCCTACAGGTTGGTTTACCATCCCAAACCTCTAGGACCAATAATAAGGGAGATATAAGCTCTTTTCATGACTGACAAAGAAACACCAGTGGCGGCCATCTTGTTTTTCAAAATGAGCCCAAAAATATTCCCAGTCAAGATTTTATAATGAGGAACATATCCTGCGAATTTGAGATCTCTACTCATAATACCCTTTGCTCTAGAGGGCCAACAAAAGTCCTTTTTAAAGTCGAATAAACGTCCCTGGCGGTCATCTTGTTTTTCAAACTGAGGCCAAAAATATTCCCAGACAACATTTTATGGTTATTAATATATTCTGCAAACTTGAGAAGGCTAGCTATAATATTTTTTTCATTAGAGCAGTAATGGTTAAATCTCTCTACACACTGCGGCTATCCAGTGGATACAATGATTTACTCAATAGTGAGAACCTGAAAGTAGCTATTGCTTAGCTATGCCATGACACAGAGGTCTGCAATTTCACTATGATATAACTGACCAAAAATTATGTGAATAACATATTTAAACAAAATACTCTAAATGCAATAGTTTTCAAGTTACAACTGATTTACTCAACAGTGATAACCTCAAAGTAGCTATTACTCAGCTATGCAATGAGCTACATGTCTGAATTTTTACTATATTATAGCTGACCCAAAAGTAGGTGAACAACATATTTAAGCAAAATACTGTAAATGCAATAGTTTTCAAGTTACAACTGATTTACTCAATAGTGAGAACCTGAAAATAGCTACTGCTCAGCTATGCCATGAGCTATAAGTCTGTAATTTCACTATGTTATAGCTGACCCAAAAGTAGGTGAACCACATATTTTAACAAAATACTCCAAATTAAATATTTTTCAAGTTACAACTGATTTACTCAACAGTCAGTACCTGAAAATAGCTATTGCTCAGTTGTGCCATGAGCTACAGGTATGTAATTTCACTATGTTATAGCTGACCCAAAAGTAGGTGAATAATGTATTTACACAAATTTCTGTTAATGCAATAGTTTTCAAGTTATAAATGATTTACTCAACAGTAATAACCTCAAAGTAGCTATTACTCAGCTATGCCATGAGCTACAGGTCTGAAATTTTACTATGTTATGGCTAACCCCATAATAGGTGAATAACATATTGAAACAAAATACTCTAAATGCAATAGTTTTCAAGTTACAACTGATTTACTCAACAGTCAGTACCTAAAAATAGCTATTGCTCAGTTATGCCATCAGCTACAGGTCTGTGATTTCACTATGTTATAGCTGACCCAAAAGTAGCTGAATAATGTATTTACACAAATTTCTGTAAATACAATAGTTTTCAAGTTATAAGTGATTTACTCAACGGTGATAAACTCAAAGTAGCTATTACTCAGCTATGCTATGAGCTACATGTCTGAAATTTTACTATGTTATAGCTGTCCCAAAATTAGGTGAACAACATATTTAAGCAAAATACTGTAAATGCAATAGTTTTCAAGTTACAACTGATTTACTCAATTGTAAGAACCTCAAAATAGCTATTGCTCAGCTATGCCATGAGCTATAGGTCTGTAATTTCACTATGTTATAGCTGACCCAAAAGTAGGTGAACAACATATTTTACCAAAATACTCCAAATGCAATATTTTTCAAGTTACAACTGATTTACTCAAAATACAGTACCTGAAAATAGCTATTGCTCAGTTGTGCCATGAGCTATAGGTCTGTAATTTCACTATGTTATAGCTGACCCAAAAGTAGCTGAATAACATATTTACACAAATTTCTGTAAATGCAATAGTTTTCAAGTTATAAGTGATTTACTCAACAGTGATAACCTCAAAGTAGCTATTACTCAGCTATGCCACGAGCTACAGATCTGAAATTTTACTATGTTATAGCTGACCCCAAAATAGGTGAATAACATATTGAAACAAAATACTCTAAATGCAATAGTTTTCAAGTTATAAGTGATTTACTCAACAGTGATAACCTAAAAGTAGCTATTACTCAGCTATGCCATGAGCTACAGGTCTGAAATTTTACTATGTTATAGCTGACCCAAAAGTAGGTGAATAACATATTTATACGAAATTCTCTAAATGCAATAGTTTTCAAGTTACAAGTGATTTTACTCAAGATGGTAGTTACTGAAAAGCCCAAAAGTAGCTATTACTCACTTAGCTATTGAAACAGACACCCAAGTTACTCACCATGTTGTAGCTATGAAAAAAGTAGCTGAATAACATATTTTAACAAAATGCTCTAAATGCAACACTTTTCAAGTTATAAGTGATTTAGTGCATGATTTCATGAATTTTAATGCATTAAAAATTATTAAAAAAATTTATTAAAAAAAAAAGTAAGACCGATCCAGGTCTCATACTCACACAAGAGAATCTACCTCTGGCCTAGTACATATATGCAAGATATGAGAGAAATCCCTGCAATAGTCACTGAGAAAATTGTGATAAAGTGTTGAAATTTTCACACTTTTGGTGGGGGTACCTCCCTTGTAACGTCTCTAGCAAACAGTCGAACAGACAGATTTTCATGCCTTGAACAATTTTTCATCCTCGATAGATAAGGTATCTTTTAAAAAAACAGCATGTCTCTAGGCCTTGTAGTTTTGGAGAAGAAGTTGTTCACGTGGACGCGGACGCGTACGCCCACGCCGCAGAGTGACGACATAATGTCAGCTGACTGACAAGTCAGCTGACATAAAAATTGCTGTACAACTGTAAGACAGGTTTCAGATCGCTGTAATCAAAAAGATCAAATTACAATGGGTTTACAATGTCATAAATCTGATAAGGAGCGGCAGAGGTTTGCGATAATCTCAAGGCAGGCATAAGCCCATCGGGAAGTACCATATTTTACAAACATGATAGGTTTACGATGACTTTAAGATCATTAAGATGTGTAAGATTCAGTTTCAGATTCCTGAAAATTGGCAATCAGGAGCAGGGTTTATGATATATTCCAGAAATGGAACAGCCCCATAATTTATGGTCACCTGAATATCCTTTTTATATTCTTGAACGTACATAAATTACACAAAATACTTTGCAAGTGAAAAACACATATATATTCTTACATATTTTAGTGGTTGACATAAGGTATCATATAAAGCATTTCATTTTGATATCAAAGTTGGGATTCTACTTGAATCTGCTCTGTGTACACTACACTATCATCTACATTCTGTCATATTAGGGTAGACCTGTCGCACATTAGAAGGTCTGTGTTTTCCCAGTGAAATCAAGCAGGAAAACAAATTAATTCAAGGGCTTTATAAAGTCAGGGTGAAGATCACTTCAACAGGAATAAAGTATCAGGTGCCACATTATTTGGAAGCTAAGACGAATCCTTAACTAGAGTATTGCTTCGCAAGAGAAAGAGAAAATTGTTTTTGCACAGCAAAAACAAAGTGTCCCAATGAGTATTAATGAGTTTGTAGAAATGACCATCTTCATGTGTTTAATATGTTTTTCCATTTATGACAAAATGCAAGGATTCATATATGAATCTGGTTTGTTTATTTTTTTATTTATTTATCTTTTTGGTGTTTTACGCAGAAATTCAAGATGGCCGCCAAAATTTTGACGAAATCGCTCATCTCACTCTGTTTCCAAGATAAACGCGTTTGTGCATTTAAGGCAGAAATTCAAGATGGCCGCCAAAAGTGGCGGGAAAACAATTTTTGGGAAAAGACTGAAGATACCCTACGGGTCAAAAATTTTTGTCGAAATCGCTCTATCTCGCTCCTTTCCGAGATAAACGCATTTTTTTGCATTTTACGTCGAAATTCAAGATGGCCGCCAAAAGTGGCGGGAAAACGATTTTTGCAAAAAGTCGCCAGTAGACTCTACAAATACCATGTGGGTCAAAAATTTAGTCGAAATTGCTCTATCTCGCTCTGTTTCCGAGATAAATGCGTTTTTGCGTTTTCAGTGTTAAGAAAAATCGTGATGTTTAGTTAATCGTTAATAAGTCGGCCATTTTGTATTGGATCACTTCCAAAAGTTAATGACTTCCAAACATCTATATAACGAACCTACTTGCCAACTTTCATGTGAATAGCTGAAACCCTTTTTAAGTTATCATCCAGACAAGCACACCCTTTTGAAAAACATGTTTTTGGTCATGTGACTTCCCTAATTGGTTGAAATGTCATGACACCATATTCAGAAATTTTTCCCAGGGCTACTGCATACACCTACCAAATATGAAGAGAATCCGCCTTATGGCTGCGAAACTATTGCGAAAAGAAAATACGGATGCGGCAAATCCGGCTGATCCGGAGCACGAGTCCATTATGCCGGAAGTTCCGTCCTTTTATAGAGTTCATAAACTATGAACCTAAGGACTTTATTTCTATTATAAAGACCGGTTTCTTTTATTAATCCATAAATATTATTGTAAATATGTTGTTATACACACCTATTTGTCGCACTATATTTTGTGTATATCGTTTGGATCTATTATTGGCGATCGTCCATTTATTGCCTCAGATAAATGTACGCAAAAATATGGGCACTGCATTGTTTTGTGTGGTCTGCGCACTTCCGGTCTTTATAATTTTTTACAATTAACACCTTGTTGGTCGACAACAACTAAAATTTATATGCCATATGTTTTCTCTACAGCAATTGTATCCAATTTGTCCTATTATGTTTAGAATTTTCAAAACTTTCAGGTATTTTATAATTCTTACTCTCAGAAACTACCTTTCTTTATTCTAAAAAAACTTTCTTAGAAAATGGTAGTTTTCAAGAATAAAAATAAATTTAAAAATAAAGAATGCCGATGCATACAGACTCAGAACAGACAAGGAATGTAATGTGTGAGCAAGTACATTTCCAGGATGATTTTCACCACCTCAAAACAGACAAATTTGGTGGTTAATGGTGACAATTACAGCCATTCTCAGAAAAATACAAAGGAGGAGGTTCGGGGGAGTTACAGACGCTATTTCACTATTCTAGTGCTTGCCCAATTAGAACAACAACAATGGCTGCAAAGAAAAACCGTCTTCCTGTCATTTTTAGCAAAAAGATTTCAAACCGCATTTACCAGGAAAAACGACTCACCGCTTGATACGATGTCATCACCTATTAATACCCAGGCTTCTTTTTTTTAATATTTGAACTAAGAGATGAGATGACAGAAGGGCACTGAATGGAATCTAATGGTTCTTAAATAGACCATAATGCATTGTATTCCTCACACCTGGACGTTTTATAAGAAACATTCTTAAGTCCTAGTCGGTGTGGGTTAAAGCTTACGGTTTCAAATGACTAAACTAAATGATTATGACTCAAAATTTCTTTATAGGTTAGATTTTCAAAACCAAAAAGCCATAGATCAGAATTTGAAGTTTATTTTCAATACAAAATCTGTGCTGATCATATGAGCGTGGCATATTAAAATAGTTTGAGTTTTAGTGGGTTTTGCGGGGATACAGTTATTCCGCAGGTATTTCCTAGACAAACACGGCCATGTAAAACATGGGGCGTGTCAGTTTCTTTAAAGAAATTTCAAACATCAAAATGACAAACTACCTGTTCAAACAGAGGATCCCAAAGGGGCATTTAAGTCTATTTACAGATCTCTTAATAATCATTAAACTTTTGAAGGCCCAGGGTTAGAGCTCTAAATACACTAGCCTTCTACTGGGCGCAAAGTTTATTCATGCATATTGACCAAAATGGAACACAAATTCAAAACTATGGACATAAGGATCCATTATACTTTGATGTATTTTGTCATGGTTAAATCTGACCTCTTCAGACTATGCTTTACACAGGTAAAAGCTAAAAGGTCAAAGTTCATTGTCTATATTCTATAGATAGTTATTCCTGATCAATATCCAGGGTTACATTAGTAAAGACCCTCAGCAATGCCATTTGTCTTCTGTACATAGAGGTATAAAAGTTATTGTATGCTTAAATAAAATATAAATTGCATTTGGCTGTTAATATGTTAATCACAATTTTTTTTTCAAGAATATAAATACTGAATTAAATTTTCAAATTAATAGGATCTATTAGGAGTGTAAGAAATTCAAAATGTGCTACAATACAAGAAATTTCCCAAGAGTATGTGACATTCGCCAGCAAGGAAAACATCCTTCTATTTCCTTGTAGGAAATTCTTCACCATTTGAGATTTTTGTGATAATCTTAACTTTCTTATAGACATGTTTAGGTTTAGACGTCTCATCTCCTCTATGCAAAACTGGAAAGAATTTGAATTCAGCTCTCTTACTTTTTGAAGGGAAAATTTCTACACTGTGGTAATTTTACATTTTTTACTGTAAGTCACAATTTAATAATAATTTATCACTGGAACTGGATAATGTGCCAGCATAAGATAATGCTACTTTTTGGGGGATATGAATTAGCCATAACAAGAACCATATCTTACTATGATAACAGTATCACAATATCACAATCCTTCTCATGAAAATACCTCTGTGAGTCCCACAAGTGGCAATGCTGAGGACCTGTCCCAATATGACCCTGGCTGTTGAACCGGATGCAAAAACCCCAACTTTGACTTTGTCTCAGGGAAATAAAAGTGTGGGTTTTGGCAAGGCTAAGAACACAGGGTTATAGATTTGTCAGCCCATCAATTACATCAATGGCCAAGTGTTAACTTGGGGTCAGTGATTATGAAAGATGAAAAGGTCCATGTGGTTTCTAAGATGTACGAGGTCAGACAGGATAACACAGAGGGAAAATTATACAGAGAGACCTGAACAACAACACAGAAAATATGGCCAGTTTGCTGGTATTTAAGGTCTTGATGCAATAATGTTTCCTTTAATATTCGAAAAGCCTATACGGACCAATGATGATTCAATACAAGACAATATAATACAACCTGATTATAAAGATGGAATTCATCTGATACAACTTGTCTATTCACACCCAAGACTTAGCAAGCTGACACAAAATTATTGCTATTTGGAAGAATTCTTCAATTTTCATGGGAATCAATATTGATCACAAGCATATAGCACAACTGTCCATTAAAATGACCACAACTTTCTCATTTTTGCCCTGATTTTGAAAATTGTTTTCACCATATATCCTGTAGCTTAAAGAGGGATTCATTTGTTTATTTAGTATTTTACATTACGCCTGGTACTTTGGTATTGATTATATTGTGAGCGGTAGTTGGAAAGGTGGAGGAAACCAGTACATACATTTGGTCAAGGTTCTGTACTGTAAACTGCCAACAGCAAACAACTTCCAGTTTTCACACTTAGGGGAAAGGGGAAAGATTTGAACTCCCAATATCAAAGGTGGGAGGTGAGTAAGCTTAATGTATCCAAATCTTTTCAGATGAATCAGATCTTTTCAGCCCTACATGTACCGTAAATGACCTATTTAGCGCACAGTGCGCTAAGCAAAGTCTATTTTTATTCAATATTTGTTGGGAAAAAATGTCCCTTTTAGCGCACCCATCATGAAACACTTTCCGGGATGAAGTTTCGGTCAATCCGGTAGAAAAACGGTGTTTCGACATTTAGAAATACCCACTTCCTGTAAATATGGCGGTAGATGAAAACAAACTCGAAAGTCGTGATAAAAATGTCAATTTATTAAGTAAAAATACGTACAATATGTAAAAAAATATGTGGATATTGTGGACTGTCATCGGGAAAAAGAGGTAGGGTGCGGTTACAAGGGCGGATGCGCTAAATAGGTCATTTACGGTATCTTTTTATCATAGATCATGTGATTTGTCAGTTTTTTTACCCGTTTTTAACAGAATCAGCTCTGGCAGACCCTGAGTTTAAAATTGCCTATAGGCCTTAGGGTAAGTCATGAAAGTGGAACAGCAGAATAATACTTCTCTTTCATTCAGAATGAACTGCTTCTGTCTCACTGATATCTTTCATTTTCTCTAACGGGTGTTTAAGAAAGACTATACACTTTAATGGGATGCCTAGCCTTCAAATATTTGTAAAAGTGTATATGAAAATTATAGTTTTCACACAATAATAAATTTCTTAAGTATCAGGTTGATAAAAGTTCAAGAGCCATCAATGTCAAATATATCTCAAAGACTTTGCAAACAGGAACACACAATGAGCTTTTATTATGTCTGAAATGACCACTCATTATGAATCTCTATTAAATATGTCACCTATTTTGTACTTTAACATGAATTTGTACACAACAGACATGAATTAGCTTACACTTAGATCAACACTGTTCTGTCCTGGCCTCATGAGCTACCTATGACAGCAAAGTAGTTAACTTGTCTGGGTCTCATTTATTCTTCAAGGGGTTTTGTCTTTACAGTAGCTTATGCAACCAAGAGTCACATAAATGTACATAACTGAATGTTTAAAACTTTCAATTAACTAGATGAATGCTTTTGCTAACAAAAGCGAAGCGTCCCTGAGAGTTTAAAATGCCTTGTGGTTTTAATAAGCATGCTGTAAACCTAAGAATGCACAAAGCTGTACCGTACTATTACATAAACCAACCCTCTTAGTGATACCATGACAGGGAAAATCCTACAAAGGTCTTCATAAAACAAGCGTTGTAGACATAGACAAGCTGGAGAAAGTGTTGTACATTGGATGTACAACATTGGATGTAACTTTAGTAAATTTTGTGTAAATGCTACAAAGCATTTCAGTAACGAGTATTGATAACTTCATATATAATCATGTGTGCAAGTATGTATTGCTATTTAGATTGTCCACAGGGTTTTGTAATAGGTTTTAAGTCATTGTGAAAGCATAAAAGCAACAAAAAAGGCAAAAGCTATTTCATGACCCCAGTTTGACCCATACATGGGGGTCAGGAGGTAAAACTAACCGTCTATTTAGACTGTCCACATATGCTTTCCCAATACCTCTTAATACATTCCGAAGCTATAATAGCAACAATAAAGGAGATATCAGGTAAAAAACTGCAAAACAGCTATTTTTTACCCCAGTTTAACCCATAAGGGGGGGGGGGGGGTCGGGTGGTAAAACTGACCGGCTACTTAGACTCTCCACATATGCTTTCCCAATACATCCTCAATCTATAATAGCAACATTAAAGGAGATATCAGACAAACTCGAAATCAGCCATTTTATGACCCCAGTTTGACCCATGGGGGGGGAGGGATCAGGGGATAAAAGTGAGCAGCTATTTAGATTCTCCACATATGCTTTCCCAATACCTCTTAATACATTCTGAAGCTATAAAAGCAACAATAAAGGAGATATAAGGCAAAAACTCCAAAGCAGCTATTTATGACCCCAGTTTAGCCTATAAGGGGGGGTTGGGGGGTAAAACTGACCGGCTATTTAGACTCTCCACATATGCTTTCCCAATACCTCTTAATACATTCTGAAGCTATAAAATCAACAATAAAGGAGATATAAGGCAAAAACTCAAAATCAGCTATTTTATGACCCCAGTTTGACCCATAAGGGGGGGTCGGGGGGTAAAACTGACCGGCTATTTAGACTCTCCACATATGCTTTCCCAATACCTCTTACTACATTCTGAAGCTATAAAAGCAACGATAAAGGAGATATAAGGCAAAAACTCCAAGCAGCTAGTTATGACCCCAGTTTGGCCCATAAGGGGGGGGGGGGGGTAAAACTGACCGGCTATTTAGACTCTCCACATATGCTTTCCCAATACCTCTTAATACATTCTGAAGCTATAAAAGCAACAATAAAGAAGATATAAGGCAAAAGGTCAAAATCAGCTATTTTATGACCCCAGTTTGACCCATAAGGGGGGGTCGGGGGGTAAAACTGACCGGCTATTTAGACTCTCCACATATGCTTTCCCAATACCTCTTAATACATTCTGAAGCTATAAAAGCAACAATAAAGGAGATATAAGGCAAAAGCTCAAAATCAGCTATTTTATGACCCCAGTTTGACCCATAAGGGGGGGGGGGTCGGGGGGTAAAACTAACCGGCTATTTAGACTCTCCACATATGCTTTCCCAATACCTCTTAATATATTCTGAAGCTATAAAAGCAACAATAAAGGAGATATAAGGCAAAAACTCCAAAGCAGCTATTTATGACCCCAGTTTGGCCCATAAGGGGGGGTCGGGGGGTAAAACTGACCGGCTATTTAGACTCTCCACATATGCTTTCCCAATACCTCTTAATACATTCTGAAGCTATAAAAGCAACAATAAAGAAGATATAAGGCAAAAACTCAAAATCAGCTATTTTATGACCCCAGTTTGACTCATAAGGGGGGTCGGGGGGTAAAACTGACCGGCTATTTAGACTCTCCACATATGCTTTCCCAATACCTCTTAATACATTCTGAAGCTATAAAAGCAACAATAAAGGAGATATAAGGCAAAAACTCAAAATCAGCTATTTTATGACCCCAGTTTGACCCATGGGGGGGGGGGGGGGGGGGCGTGGGGTAAAACTGACCAGCTATTTAGACTCTCCACATATGCTTTCCCAATACCTCTTAATACATTCTGAAGCTATAAAAGCAACAATAAAGGAGATATAAGGCAAAAACTCAAAATCAGCTATTTTATGACACCAGTTTGACCCATAAGGGGGGGGGGGGGGGGGGGGGGGGGGTTTGAAACCTTCTAATAATAAGGGAGATATTCAAGGGAGACGATAATGCGGCGGCGGCGGCGAGGAAACTGAGGCGAAAACAAATAAGCGCCCTTTCAGGGACGCTTAATTACCGAAATATTATGCTTACGGTATGTAATATTGACTTCTGTACGAGATCTGATCAATTTCACTTTGAGCATGCTCAATTTCGGATGAATTTAAAAGATTGACCAAATCTGATTCCCTGCCAGATTGGTAAACATCAGGGTTTGTTATACATATAGTGCAAAATTATGTACAAGCATTACTATTAATTATATATAAAGTATAATACTTTATCTAAGCATCAGCTTTTGTCTTTACATTATGGTAATTCATTAGCATCATGTCTTGACATCTGCCATATCTAGAAAACAGGCTAATAGTATTAAAGGCACAAGATACGTTTTAGCAATTGCAAAAAATTATATCTTTATGATATACCTAAACATATAAATATATTAATATTATACAAGTTCAAGTAATTAAAATATTCCTATTAGAACTGAAACAGTTAACCGTACCGGTTTACTATTTTATAATGTATATCACCTTACATGGGATTTACGCGATCATTAGATTTTTAGTATTTGGAGTCACAATTGAAAATGGCAGCAATTCAAAGCATTTTATCTGTTTATTGCATTAAACATAAAAAATATGCAGTTTATTTGTAAATTATGTAACAATTTGAATGAATTTTCTTTCCTAGCAACTTGAGATATGCCATATTGTTTACAATATTTACATCTGGGCGCATGCACAAATGATGTTTTCATATTTCCTCTCTCTCCACAGGTACTATATATAGGAAACAGTTAACCGATTAGTCGACGGTTAATGGAGGTGACTACCCTGCTAGAAAATATTGCTAATCATTTCAGCCTTAATTCCTATACTAAGTCATGAGGTCAGAGAGCATTGAAAATCAATCATTTCTCAGTCAAATATGATGCTAAAGTAAACATTATGACATATACATAGCAAGTGCCACATAATGAACACACAGGTCAAAGCTGTAACTATGGAATGGCACATTTTTTGAAGGGTTGCTGAGCACCAACATCTCATTCCCAACAAGATGCACTCAGAGAGAGCAAAACGCTCGACTCCATGTGACCAGTCTCTCAAGTGATATAAAATATTGTAAGGAAGACAATAAAATAAAACCAAACATGTAAATTAATTTTCATAGAAATATCAAGTAGAAAGCTAAAGTCATTAAAAATACATTGAAATGGGACCTCTGAAAAATCATGAATTTTTTGTATCTAAAATAAGATCCTGATCTTTCTTTTAGTAACTTCTTCCTTCAGTCAGGTCCTACTCACAAATTTTTAAATAAAGATCTGTTCATTAGTTTTGGAGTAATCTAAACACACCCCTCCCCTCCCACACACACAAAAAAAGAAAATAAATAAATAAAACAAACATAAACAATTAACACACAAAAACATAAACTGCTGGTGGAGGTAAAAATTCTGCTTAAAGGTCACTTCTTGGTGAAAATCATGTATGGTAATTTTTTGTGATGCACTGTCAAGGAATTGAAAGAAAAAAGAGAAAATAAAACAGAAATAATAGTTAATAAAAATGATGAATATACCACCTCCCTCTTTATTATGTTTATGTCAATTTCAAGACATACAATGAGAAGAAATATTTTTAACTAATGACATCAAGTATCACAAGCTAGGTTTGTGACCTCACAATGGCAGTTACATTGTGACATCACTTAGTAATGACATCATCAGAAAGCAAAATATTGATTTTTACGTATGTGATGAAGAGAAGCAGTTTCACTGTGTATTCCCAATTAAAATAAGAAAAACTCTCTCCTGGCTTTAATTTTCAAACAAATTAGACCAAATTTGGAAGAATCCGTCTGTACCCCATGAAATACCTTCCCACCAAATTTGAGATTGATTGAAGTTATAGTTTTTGAGTTATAAGGGCAAAATGGTGCACAGACAGAGAAGCAGATTTCACTGTAAAAGCCCAATTAAAAATACGGAAAACTCTCTCCTGGCTTTAGTGTTCACACAAATTACACCAAATTTGAAAGAATCCGTCTGTACCCTATAAAATACCTGCCCGCCAAATTTGAGCTTGATTGGTGTTATAGTTTTTGAGTTATAAGGGCAAAACGGTGCACAGACAGACTGACAGACAGACAGAAACAAACTGATTACAATAACCCTCTCCTATCGTCGAGCGTTAATAAAGCCAAAGTGTCAGACTTACAGTTTTGAACACTTCAAGAAACAAATTCTCACTTCAAAACCAAGACATCACAGTTTCAAGTCTGAGTACACAGCTTTAAGAATTATAAAGCACCTTCTGTCAGCTTATTTTTTTTGTTTTTTCGTTTTTGCCTGGGTGTCTGGATAAATGCTACAGTAAGATATATGAAAATTTCCCATGAAATTTCCCGCCCAGGATGCCTCCTTCTTAATATTACTTTGAATTATACAAAACTGTTATCACATTTGTGACCTTTATCACAATTGTACATGAATTATCTAACTCTGTTGCAGAATTACTGTCAATTTTGCATCTTGGTCTAAATGGCAATTTTCACACTGTTGGCATTTTAAATGACAACAATAATTTCTCTCTATGGATCTTCTTCTAATCCCAAGATTAATACCCTTTAAGATAGCTGTTGTGTCTTCTCAGACAGTGACAAATCTAACATGTGCTTTATAAGACATCCCACTTGACAAGTAGTATAGGTACTGGATCCAGTCCAGGAAGTACTTGGATCTGGAGTGAAAAAAAATCAATATCTACTGCAGAGAGTAAGAAATATTGTGAACTTTACCAGATGGAGAGAAAAAAGTCTTGGTTTTGATCGAATCATGGGAAAATCTTATCAAATTTATGACTTCTGTGGCTTTTTTTAAGGCCATTTATTTCAATCTCTTGTAGAGGTTTCTGAATTTTTCTGTCTGTTGGTTAATTTTAAGGGTTGACACAACTAGCAAATTTTATATACAGCGAAGGATTTGTATAATTCTCATTGCTTGGATACTATGGACTGAAAAAGTGCTCAATTTTACTTCTTTATCCTTATTATTTAAAAACCTTCGCTTAGACAATGTTTCCTCATAGCCAACTGCCCACAGACTGATTAACACTGACACTACTGTTTCCGCATGACAACGATGTATGTGAATCTAGGAAACAGTTAAACCATGTAATGTTACATTTCAAGAAACAAAAAGAAATCTATGTAACCAAGACATCCAGAAAGCTGTTTTTTAAATTAAAACCATATTTTGTTTATTTATCACAGAATTTTGTAACACTTCCGATAAAATCAGTGAAAGAAATCAAATTAGCTCCACCCACTAAAAAATCTGAATTTTCACAAATCATTATAATTTTACAACTTCTGGAACCCATGGCTTCTATTTACCAACATACTATGTAAAATTCGTGGCATATTCTGCAACATATTCAAATAAAAAATTCCTTAAAAGGAAACGTCTGAAAAATTAAAAATAATAGTTCTGAAAGGACATCATGACTTATTTAAAGAAGCTCTTTTTGGTCTGCTTTTGAATAACATCCATAACTCTGAATGATAGTTTTCCATGCTCAAAGAAAAAAACAGATGAGAGTGGATAAGACTATGGATTTACATTAATGGAGAAATAAATACACATGTATTTGCAAAACCTGCAGCAGTAAGTTGTGTTTAACGAGGAGGTGAATAACCCATTAAAAAGATGCATTTGCATTCTTATGTAGTCCGTATCTCTTCCAATCAGCAAGTTCCGAATTTATAGCATCATAATTATGATTTACAAAGGCTACTGAATCCATTTTTTTAAACGCTCACAACCAAATTAGGAGATTTAGCTGTAATTCTGTTTCATCGCTCACAGAGCCTGGCCATTTTAAAGGAAGATGTGGGGCGTCAACAAATATAGTTCTTGATGGAGGGGAATAGTATTCTACTAAAGTGGTTCCAAATTTACTTCTCTTTGCATCAGAAAAGCCTCTGTTATCATTGATTGATCAGAAAGAAGAGAGAAGTTCACTGCATTGGTACAGTATGTGAAATCTGCCACTTATAAGTAAGGAAAAATTATTAATATTTGTGTTTATTTGTCATCAGGGAAGATTAAAGGTCTGTAGCATTTATCAACATTGGTGCCTCAGCTATAATTCTACTTATACCTAAATGGTTGGCTGAATGTATGTCATATTTTTGGCCAACTATACACAATAACATGCTTAATATTCAGGGGCAAAGAGGTATATGCCTGATATTGCCAAGATTATCTTTAAGATTCATCCTCCCAGATCATTTCGGTAGGCCCCCAGGATGTCCAAGATCAGCAAAAACCCCCTTCAGGGACACTATCTGAGCTCATCTGTGGAAACAGAACTGGGGTCTAAGGCTAAATAAACCAATATCTGCAATATTGTACTCTTTACTCTATCAAAATAAACCCTCAAATATATCTGCATTTAATTAAATGTTTATGTCCTGATACGTCACCCTAAAACACTATGAACACCCTCATATAGAAATTCTACCATCCACCAGCCGGGTGGGTGGGGGAGGGGGGGGGTCATCTTACACTCTAAATGTGCCTGTTTTCAGCAGCCAGCATGGTGTTTGAGGTTACATAAATGTCAGCAGACATGTGCTTCCATTATCTGTCCAGTCAAGAGCTCACACAAGGCAAGATTTATGAAATCTTAATAAATAAGTTCAGGACACCAGATGGAGAGAAAACATTATCACCATTGTTCACTAAGATGATCTTAAACTCTCAAATTACTCTTTTTTCATTGATTAAATTCTTGATGAAAAACTCCCAAGATTTACTTTTTTGACATAATCTGTGCTAAAGCTACAGTTTTGCTCCAAAACATTTGAAAATGTCACATGACACCTGTAAAATAATTTTGTAAGCAATCAAGGAAAGGATTTTCCTTTATTTACCCAAGGGCAAAGAAAACCTTTGAGTTTCATAGATCACATCTGTATGACTGCGAATGACCTTACTCATTCCCAAACACTACATGATATTACTGATATCTCAACCTAAGCACCAAAAGAAATGACGATTGGCTATCTTTACCATATAAAATTGCAATACATGCTGTACATTTAGCTCTACGCGGTATTAAAGCCTTAGTCTACTCACTGTACTGAGTTTTCAGGTGATTTCAGACAAGGTCCTTTTTAAACTGGTTACATGTTATCTGACACCAGACAAAAAGTGTCTCATCACATGCAAGGCACAATCTCACTGCTGTAAATAGCCTCTGGTCAGTTGCAATAACATATCACTCTCTAACACCATTTGTTTAAAAAAGCTTTTTCCCCACTGGCTTCACTAAGGGGTTGTTCAGACACCACTCTCCAGTAAGTTGAAATTTTTAATCTTTTTCATGTACAAACATGAGCTGTATTTTAGAACCATGACAACAGATATAAGAACAAATTGATTAAATGCAACACTCATTTTTTTACCAATTCGTAATTGAGGCTGTCAATACTTTCTGTCAACTGGGAATGATTAGTCTTGAAGATCCATGTTGTAAATCTCAACAATGTTGTGACATCCAAATCAACAAGAGCCTAATTTTAAAACTGACTGTAGCAACTTTTTATTTTCTAAATGTGTACAGATTACTATGTCAGGATAACCACACTACTTTTAGGTCCAAATTATAGGTATGTAGTTCCAGTATACAGAACAAAACATAATATACAGAAAACTGACCTTCAGGAAAAGTTAAAAAAACACACACCTTCTCAACATAAGCCCTTTAAATACTGGCAGCAGAAATCAAGTCCAAATGTATGGAGTCCCGATAAATTTCCAAATTCCTGTCATATAAACTTCTGGATACATGAAATGTACATAGCCCATATGTAGCCATAAATTTCCTCAGTCTGAATGCAGGATAGACTCACTGGTTTGAGCTGAACTGTTGGCATTGGGCAACCCAGTGGAAGGTACCCAGGGGGTTGACACCTCTGACAGAAGCCTGCACACATCAAGCAGGGTTATTGTTGACACACTGGGGCAGATCACTAGGGGGTCCAAGGCCAGGAAATTATGGAATGGAGATGGGCTACTGCTAATCACAGTACACAGCATCTTTTCAAACTGGTGATTTGTTAATTAGGAGCTGCTGAATTTCATTACTCACACAATAGTCCTTGGGATGATTTTCTTTCTTATGGAGTGTACCACTTTGACCAAGAAAATTTTTTTTTTATTTTCAAGTCTGTTTCAAGATAATCTGAATATATGAATACTGCTCCAGACTTCCTAAATAATATTAGTTGAACAGTCTTTTATAACCAATAGGTACACCAATATTTGGCTTGCCTTGTATTTAATTAAGACTCAGTTTTCAATTGATATGAGCTTGAATTTAAACTAAATTCAACAGCTGTGCAACACTATAACCTGATCTGGTCTATTCTAGACTTTTATTGCGCTTAATCTCTGCCAAATCAGACTCTAAGGCGCAACACCAGAAACCAATTCAGTAATCATTATTCCATAGAAATAGCCAGGTCGATACCATCGAGAAACTGGATTGTTTATGCTAAGGTGGGAAAGCTTTTTTAAGAAGATATGATTTTGATTTTTTATGAAATAGGCAAGAGCTGGAGCAGGGTTATTATGTCCACCCCCCTGGGGGGTGGATATATTATTTTTGCTTTTTTCGCCGTCCGGCGTCCGGCGTCCGATGTCCGGCGTCACGCATGGTTTCCGCTCATTTAAAGGAAAAGTATTAGAGCTATTGTCACCAAATTTGGTATGCAGGCTTATTGGGTCAGTAGCTTGCTTGGGATTGCTTTTGGCTGTTGTACCTCTTTTGCTTACTGAGTAATACTTAAGTACAGCTATTTTCAGTACCCATTGGTTTCCGTGCATTTAAGCCAAAATAATTAAAGATATTTTACTACAATTTTGAATACAAGATTGTTATGTCCATAGCTCGCTTGGTATTGCATTTGGGACTGATAGCTTTGTCAGTACATGAGTAATAGCCATTTAGGTACTTCATTGTGTATTTTCAGTACTACTTTTGAGTAATTTGCTAATATCTCAGAAACCGTGTGAGATAGAGCGATTTCGTCGAAATTTTCGACCCACAGGGTATTTAAGGAATGTAATATTTGCAATTTTCAAAAAATTTTCCCCTCCCCAAAAATGGCGGCCATTTTGAATTTTCGAATTTTTGCCAAAAATGGCAAAACACTAATTTGCTTCTATCTCCTTAACCGTGCCAGATAGAGCGATTTCGTCAAAATTTTTGACCCACAGGGTATCTGAGCATTGTGCTCTTGGTAATTTTTCCAAAAATTTTCCCCTCCCCAAAAATGGCGGCCATTTTGAATTTTCGAATTTTTTATCTCCTTAACCGTGCGAGATAGAGTGATTTCGTCGAAATTTTCGACCCACAGGGTATCTAAGGAATGCAATCTTTGCAATTTTCCAAAAATTTTCCCCTCCCCAAAAATGGCGGCCATTTTGAATTTTCGAATTTTTGCCAAAAATGGCAAAACACAAATTTGCTTCTATCTCCTTAACCGTGCCAGATAGAGCGATTTCGTCGAAATTTTCGACCCACAGGGTATCTAAGGAATGCAATCTTTGCAATTTTCAAAAAATTTTCCCCTCCCCAAAAATGGCGGCCATTTTGAATTTTCGAATTTTTGCCAAAAATGGCAAAACACCAATCTGCTTCTATCTCCTTAACCGTGCGAGATAGAGCGATTTCGTCAAAATTTTTGACCCACAGGGCATCTGAGCATTGTACTCTTGGTAATTTTTAAAAAATTTTCCCCTCCCCAAAAATGGCGGCCATTTTGAATTTTCGAATTTTTGCCAAAAATGGCAAAACACAAATTTGCTTCTATCTCCTTAACCGTGCCAGATAGAGCGATTTTGTCAAAATTTTCGACCCACAGGGTATCTGAGCATTGTGCTCTTGGTAATTTTTACAAAATTTTCCCCTCCCCAAAAATGGCGGCCATTTTGAATTTTCGAATTTTTGCCAAAAATGACAAAACACTAATTTGCTTCTATCTCCTTAACCGTGCGAGATAGCGCGATTTCGTCGAAATTTTCGACCCACAGGGTATCTGAGCATTGTGCTCTTGGTAATTTTCCAAAAATTTTCCCCTCCCCAAAAATGGCGGCCATTTTGAATTTTCGAATTTTTGCCAAAAATGGCAAAACACTAATTTGCTTCTATCTCCTTAACCGTGCGAGATAGAGCGATTTCGTCGAAATTTTCGACCCACAGGGTATCTAAGGAATGCAATCTTTGCAATTTTCCAAAAATTTTCCCCTCCCCAAAAATGGCAGCCATTTTGAATTTTCGAATTTTTGCCAAAAATGGCAAAACACAAATTTCCTTCTATCTCCTTAACCGTGCCAGATAGAGCGATTTCGTCAAAATTTTCGACCCACAGGGTATCTGAGCATTGTACTCTTGGTAATTTTCCAAAAATTTTCCCCTCCCCAAAAATGGCGGCCATTTTGAATTTTCGAATTTTTGCCAAAAATGGCAAAACACAAATTTGCTTCTATCTCCTTAACCGTGCCAGATAGAGCGATTTCGTCAAAATTTTCGACCCACAGGGTATCTAAGGAATGCAATCTTTGCAATTTTCCAAAAATTTTCCCCTCCCCAAAAATGGCGGCCATTTTGAATTTTCGAATTTTTGCCAAAAATAGCACAACACTAATTTGCTTCTATCTCCTTAACCGTGCGAGATAGAGCGATTTCGTCGAAATTTTCGACCCACAGGGTATCTAAGGAATGTAATCTTTGCAATTTTCCAAAAATTTTCCCCTCCCCAAAAATGGCGGCCATTTTGAATTTTCGAATTTTTGCCAAAAATGGCAAAACACAAATTTGCTTCTATCTCCTTAACCGTGCGAGATAGAGCGATTTCGTCGAAATTTTCGACCCACAGGGTAACTAAGGAATGCAATCTTTGCAATTTTCCAAAAATTTTCCCCTCCCCAAAAAATGGCGGCCATTTTGAATTTTCGAATTTTTGCCAAAAATGGCAAAACACAAATTTCCTTCTATCTCCTTAACCGTGCCAGATAGAGCGATTTCGTCAAAATTTTCGACCCACAGGGTATCTGAGCATTGTACTCTTGGCAATTTTTAAAAAAATTTCCCCTCCCCAAAAATGGCGGCCATTTTGAATTTTCGAATTTTTGCCAAAAATGGCAAAACACTAATTTGCTTCTATCTCCTTAACCGTGCGAGATAGAGTGATTTCGTCGAAATTTTCGACCCACAGGGTATCTAAAGAATGCAATCTTTGCAATTTTCCAAAAATTTTCCCCTCCCCAAAAATGGCGGCCATTTTGAATTTTCGAATTTTTGCCAAAAATGGCAAAACAAATTTCCTTCTATCTCCTTAACCGTGCGAGATAGAGCGATTTCGTCGAAATTTTCGACCCACAGGGTATCTAAGGAATGCAATCTTTGCAATTTTCAAAAAATTTTCCCCTCCCCAAAAATGGCGGCCATTTTGAATTTTCGAATTTTTGCCAAAAATGGCAAAACACCAATCTGCTTCTATCTCCTTAACCGTGCGAGATAGAGCGATTTCGTCAAAATTTTTGACCCACAGGGCATCTGAGCATTGTACTCTTGGTAATTTTTAAAAAATTTTCCCCTCCCCAAAAATGGCGGCCATTTTGAATTTTCGAATTTTTGCCAAAAATGGCAAAACACAAATTTGCTTCTATCTCCTTAACCGTGCCAGATAGAGCGATTTTGTCAAAATTTTCGACCCACAGGGTATCTGAGCATTGTGCTCTTGGTAATTTTTACAAAATTTTCCCCTCCCCAAAAATGGCGGCCATTTTGAATTTTCGAATTTTTGCCAAAAATGACAAAACACTAATTTGCTTCTATCTCCTTAACCGTGCGAGATAGCGCGATTTCGTCGAAATTTTCGACCCACAGGGTATCTGAGCATTGTGCTCTTGGTAATTTTCCAAAAATTTTCCCCTCCCCAAAAATGGCGGCCATTTTGAATTTTCGAATTTTTGCCAAAAATGGCAAAACACTAATTTGCTTCTATCTCCTTAACCGTGCGAGATAGAGCGATTTCGTCGAAATTTTCGACCCACAGGGTATCTAAGGAATGCAATCTTTGCAATTTTCCAAAAATTTTCCCCTCCCCAAAAATGGCAGCCATTTTGAATTTTCGAATTTTTGCCAAAAATGGCAAAACACAAATTTCCTTCTATCTCCTTAACCGTGCCAGATAGAGCGATTTCGTCAAAATTTTCGACCCACAGGGTATCTGAGCATTGTACTCTTGGTAATTTTCCAAAAATTTTCCCCTCCCCAAAAATGGCGGCCATTTTGAATTTTCGAATTTTTGCCAAAAATGGCAAAACACAAATTTGCTTCTATCTCCTTAACCGTGCCAGATAGAGCGATTTCGTCAAAATTTTCGACCCACAGGGTATCTGAGCATTGTGCACTTGGTAATTTTTACAAAATTTTCCCCTCCCCAAAAATGGCGGCCATTTTGAATTTTCGAATTTTTGCCAAAAATGGCAAAACACAAATTTGCTTCTATCTCCTTAACCGTGCGAGATAGAGCGATTTCGTCGAAATTTTCGACCCACAGGGTAACTAAGGAATGCAATCTTTGCAATTTTCCAAAAATTTTCCCCTCCCCAAAAAATGGCGGCCATTTTGAATTTTCGAATTTTTGCCAAAAATGGCAAAACACAAATTTCCTTCTATCTCCTTAACCGTGCCAGATAGAGCGATTTCGTCAAAATTTTCGACCCACAGGGTATCTGAGCATTGTACTCTTGGCAATTTTTAAAAAAATTTCCCCTCCCCAAAAATGGCGGCCATTTTGAATTTTCGAATTTTTGCCAAAAATGGCAAAACACTAATTTGCTTCTATCTCCTTAACCGTGCGAGATAGAGTGATTTCGTCGAAATTTTCGACCCACAGGGTATCTAAGGAATGCAATCTTTGCAATTTTCCAAAAATTTTCCCCTCCCCAAAAATGGCGGCCATTTTGAATTTTCGAATTTTTGCCAAAAATGGCAAAACACAAATTTCCTTCTATCTCCTTAACCGTGCGAGATAGAGCGATTTCGTCGAAATTTTCGACCCACAGGGTATCTAAGGAATGCAATCTTTGCAATTTTCAAAAAATTTTCCCCTCCCCAAAAATGGCGGCCATTTTGAATTTTCGAATTTTTGCCAAAAATGGCAAAACACCAATCTGCTTCTATCTCCTTAACCGTCCGAGATAGAGCGATTTCGTCAAAATTTTCGACCCACAGGGCATCTGAGCATTGTGCTCTTGGTAATTTTTAAAAAATTTTCCCCTCCCCAAAAATGGCGGCCATTTTGAATTTTCGAATTTTTGCCAAAAATGGCAAAACACAAATTTGCTTCTATCTCCTTAACCGTGCCAGATAGAGCGATTTTGTCAAAATTTTCGACCCACAGGGTATCTGAGCATTGTGCTCTTGGTAATTTTTACAAAATTTTCCCCTCCCCAAAAATGGCGGCCATTTTGAATTTTCGAATTTTTGCCAAAAATGACAAAACACTAATTTGCTTCTATCTCCTTAACCGTGCGAGATAGCGCGATTTCGTCGAAATTTTCGACCCACAGGGTATCTGAGCATTGTGCTCTTGGTAATTTTCCAAAAATTTTCCCCTCCCCAAAAATGGCGGCCATTTTGAATTTTCGAATTTTTGCCAAAAATGGCAAAACACTAATTTGCTTCTATCTCCTTAACCGTGCGAGATAGAGCGATTTCGTCGAAATTTTCGACCCACAGGGTATCTAAGGAATGCAATCTTTGCAATTTTCCAAAAATTTTCCCCTCCCCAAAAATGGCGGCCATTTTGAATTTTCGAATTTTTGCCAAAAATGGCAAAACACAAATTTCCTTCTATCTCCTTAACCGTGCCAGATAGAGCGATTTCGTCAAAATTTTCGACCCACAGGGTATCTGAGCATTGTACTCTTGGTAATTTTCCAAAAATTTTCCCCTCCCCAAAAATGGCGGCCATTTTGAATTTTCGAATTTTTGCCAAAAATGGCAAAACACAAATTTGCTTCTATCTCCTTAACCGTGCCAGATAGAGCGATTTCGTCAAAATTTTCGACCCACAGGGTATCTAAGGAATGCAATCTTTGCAATTTTCCAAAAATTTTCCCCTCCCCAAAAATGGCGGCCATTTTGAATTTTCGAATTTTTGCCAAAAATGGCAAAACACAAATTTCCTCCTATCTCCTTAACCGTGCCAGATAGAGCGATTTCGTCAAAATTTTCGACCCACAGGGTATCTGAGCATTGTACTCTTGGTAATTTTTAAAAAATTTTCCCCTCCCCAAAAATGGCGGCCATTTGAACTTTCAAATTTTTGCCAAAAATGGCAAAACACTAATTTGCTTCTATCTCCTTAACCATGCGAGATAGAGTGATTTCGTCGAAATTTTCGACCCACAGGGTATCTAAGGAATGCAATCTTTGCAATTTTCCAAAAATTTTCCCCTCCCCAAAAATGGCGGCCATTTTGAATTTTCGAATTTTTGCCAAAAATGGCAAAACACAAATTTGCTTCTATCTCCTTAACCGTGCCAGATAGAGCGATTTCGTCAAAATTTTTGACCCACAGGGTATCTGACCATTGTGCTCTTGGTAATTTTTACAAAATTTTCCCCTCCCCAAAAATGGCGGCCATTTTGAATTTTCGAATTTTTGCCAAAAATGGCAAAACACTAATTTGCTTCTATCTCCTTAACCGTGCCAGATAGAGCGATTTCGTCGAAATTTTCGACCCACAGGGTATCTAAGGAATGTAATCTTTGCAATTTTCCAAAAATTTTCCCCTCCCCAAAAATGGCGGCCATTTTGAATTTTCGAATTTTTGCCAAAAATGGCAAAACACAAATTTGCTTCTATCTCCTTAACCGTGCGAGATAGAGCAATTTCGTCGAAATTTTCGACCCACAGGGTATCTAAGGAATGCAATCTTTGCAATTTTCCAAAAATTTTCCCCTCCCCAAAAAATGGCGGCCATTTTGAATTTTCGAATTTTTGCCAAAAATGGCAAAACACAAATTTCCTTCTATCTCCTTAACCGTGCCAGATAGAGCGATTTCGTCAAAATTTTCGACCCACAGGGTATCTGAGCATTGTACTCTTGGCAATTTTTAAAAAAATTTCCCCTCCCCAAATATGGCGGCCATTTTGAATTTTCGAATTTTTGCCAAAAATGGCAAAACACTAATTTGCTTCTATCTCCTTAACCGTGCGAGATAGAGTGATTTCGTCGAAATTTTCGACCCACAGGGTATCTAAGGAATGCAATCTTTGCAATTTTCCAAAAATTTTCCCCTCCCCAAAAATGGCGGCCATTTTGAATTTTCGAATTTTTGCCAAAAATGGCAAAACACAAATTTCCTTCTATCTCCTTAACCGTGCGAGATAGAGCGATTTCGTCGAAATTTTCGACCCACAGGGTATCTAAGGAATGCAATCTTTGCAATTTTTAAAAAATTTTCCCCTCCCCAAAAATGGCGGCCATTTTGAATTTTCGAATTTTTGCCAAAAATGGCAAAACACCAATCTGCTTCTATCTCCTTAACCGTGCGAGATAGAGCGATTTCGTCAAAATTTTCGACCCACAGGGCATCTGAGCATTGTGCTCTTGGTAATTTTTACAAAATTTTCCCCTCCCCAAAAATGGCGGCCATTTTGAATTTTCGAATTTTTGCCAAAAATGGCAAAACACAAATTTCCTCCTATCTCCTTAACCGTGCCAGATAGAGCGATTTCGTCAAAATTTTCGACCCACAGGGTATCTGAGCATTGTGCTCTTGGTAATTTTTACAAAATTTTCCCCTCCCCAAAAATGGCGGCCATTTTGAATTTTCGAATTTTTGCCAAAAATGACAAAACACTAATTTGCTTCTATCTCCTTAACCGTGCGAGATAGAGCGATTTCGTCGAAATTTTCGACCCACAGGGTATCTGAGCATTGTGCTCTTGGTAATTTTCCAAAAATTTTCCCCTCCCCAAAAATGGCGGCCATTTTGAATTTTCGAATTTTTGCCAAAAATGGCAAAACACTAATTTGCTTCTATCTCCTTAACCGTGCGAGATAGAGCGATTTCGTCGAAATTTTCGACCCACAGGGTATCTAAGGAATGCAATCTTTGCAATTTTCAAAAAATTTTCCCCTCCCCAAAAATGGCGGCCATTTTGAATTTTCGAATTTTTGCCAAAAATGGTAAAACACAAATTTGCTTCTATCTCCTTAACCGTGCGAGATAGAGCGATTTCGTCGAAATTTTCGACCCACAGGGTATCTAAGGAATGCAATCTTTGCAATTTTCCAACAAATTTTCCCCTCCCCAAAAATGGCAGCCATTTTGAATTTTCGAATTTTTGCCAAAAATGGCAAAACACAAATTTGCTTCTATCTCCTTAACCGTGCGAGATAGAGCGATTTCGTCGAAATTTTCGACCCACAGGGTATCGAAGGAATGCAATCTTTGCAATTTTACGAAAAATTTTCCCCTCCCCAAAAATGGCGGCCATTTTGAATTTTCGAATTTTTGCCAAAAATGGCAAAACACAAATTTGCTTCTATCTCCTTAACCGTGCGAGATAGATCGATTTCATCAAAATTTTCGACCCACAGGTATTTCAGCATTGTATTCTTGGCAATTTAAAAAAAAATTTCCCGTCCCCTAAAATGGCGGCCATTTTGAATTTTCAAATTTTTGTCAAAAATGGCAAAACACAAATTTGCTTCTATCTCCTTAACCATGCGAGATAGAGCGATTTCGTCGAAATTTTCAACCCACAGGGTATCTAAGGAATGTAATCTTTGCAATTTTCAAAAAATTTTCCCCTCCCTAAAAATGACAGCCATTTTGAATTTTCGAATTTTTGCCCAAAATGGAAAAACACAAACTGGCCTTAACCGTGCAAAATAGAGTTATTTCGTTGAAATTTTCGACCCATAGGGTATCTAAAAAATGTACTCTTGGCAATTTTCAAAAAAATTTCCTTTTCCCAAAAATGGCGGCCATTTTGAATTTTCAAATTTTTGCCAAAAATAAAAAAACAGGAATTTGCTTCTATCTTCTTAACCGTGCCAGATAGAGTGATTTCGTCAAAATTTTCAACCCAACCAATGCAAAAAGGCATGAAGCTGAAATAATTTACATCTACACTAACAAATATTTAAGCATCATTGATATATTTTACAAATGAAACAGGGTCTTGTAAGACTACTGTACAATTTGGGCAAAAGGTTCATGGGTGGACATTACACATGATAATGTGTGTTCTTCTATGCTATCCTGTTTCTATTCGCATCTACTATCAACAGGGCGGCCGATTTCTAGTTGATCATTAACTTCATCCATAAAGATGACCATTTATGAAAATGCATGCACTGTCATAATGGAAGTTTCTGAAGATTGCAGCTTTCTGTTGATAAAACCTATACATTTTAGAGTCTTCTGGAACTGAAAATCTAGTTTGATATCATGTATCATAGAGTTTCATCAATGTTTAATGTATTTTTATGTTCTTGACTACATTTTTTATAAGTATGTATAACTATAACACATGCATTTCATTAAAATTTTACATTTTATGGTATTTCATACAGCTTCTATAAATTTATCTTATCTCAGAAAACAAATGCAACTATCATTTTTGTCCCTTAAACTTCTGAAGTTTTGAACTCAGATAAATCGGAATATAAATTCTGTTTGGCTGTGCAACTGTGACTAACAATAATGATGCTATAAATTTTATTACCTTTGAGACTTATAATTACCAGGTCTTGTAAAAAAGATCATTTGTGGCAGCTGTAATTGTAGGTTATTAATATTTATTTTCTCAAAATCCAACTGTAGCTTTGACTTCAAAGGCCTCAAGCTCAGTTATATAAATAGTTTTTGCTGCTGCGTTTTCTGTCTCCTTTGTTTTATACAAAAACTTAAATCGATAGATTTATATAACGTGTTATATACTCATACACATGTACAATGTTGGAACCACTGCCATCATTCATAAAATATGTGTAATTCATACAGGAGGCACCACTTTGCCTTGCTTTAACAAAGGTTTACAGATAACTGTTATAATAACACAGAGTTTATCAATTTTAAGTGAACACCTAAATCTGAGGATAGAACCACCACAACAAAAGGATACAGCTAGTGGACACAAACCAGACTACATAATAAAGTTATCACTGGGCACACAGCTCAAAGAAAACCTCATCATCTAAATAACACTGAAGATGACAGAACGTGTCAGGCCAGGGTCTGTTTGCCATCTCAATTAAATATGCGAGTGTGTTAGAAGTAACATCACAGGTTTTTACGGTGATTACAAAGAGTAATGTTTAGAATTCCAGGTTTTACTTACTGAATTTGCTAGTGAGTAATATTACAGTGAAGAACAAGGTTTACGAATGTACTAAACTATTCTAGACACGTTTCACTCAAAATATTTGTAAATATGAAGTGAAGAAATTGACAAAAACAATGGTTTTATTACCATAGTTAATTACCTTTTCTTTTGTCTTTCAAATGAATGATACCACATAGCACTGTAGGTAGCCAGGACTATTTTGTTTGACAAAAAACTTCCTTAATATATTTATTTGCAAATTCCAAACAGAAGCCATTTGTTCAACAATACTTTGAAACTATGGTTACCATATACCAGTTAGTCATCTAAGTATACTTTATATATAAAACTATGCACAATTTTTGCTGATATGATATTATCACCCGCTGCCATTGGTGCTACTTATACATTTATACATGTTGGTTGCATTCTCAGCTATTTGAACCTCGTTTTTATCTAATTCGTCTCCCAAGCCAATTTGATGAACAGACTCCATTGTATTTTCTAATGAAACCAAGTTTGAAGTTGAAGCTTATTAGTTTGAACCAGATCACTCAGAGAGTGCATATCTCCGCCAAGGCCAAACACTTCCAATATTGCTAATGAATGCAATGCTCAAAGAACTTTTGAAAAATTCTGGGATCCAGAAAATCACAACCAAAATCTAATCACCTGTTCTTTGTGTCATTGTCATCAAAATCTGTGCACATCTTTTTAAGTTATTTTGAGTGTGTGCATGCATGCATCCGTCCATCTGTCCATTCGGCACATTTTAATATAAACCTTTATACCCAGTACCCAGGCATTTTTGAATATGTCCTCACCAAATTTGCAGGGAATGTCTATTGCTATGAAAATATGTGGGTAAAAAAACCCCAGAGTTCTCTTATTCAATGCTTGAGGTTGATTATAATATGGCACAAAAACCTTGTACATTGTATTGAGATTAACCTGTGTTTTCAGGTTTTTCTGGGGGTTGTCTAGAAATTCTATTAGTTTTCACACAACTCCTGAAAGAGTGAGGACAGGTGGTCTTACAATAACACAGAAATCCTCACACACTTCAGACTTCATCACACCTCTATCACAGAAGCCTGGCAAAGTCTCACATTGACTTTAAGTTAGAACTGAAGTTTTTTGACTGATATCTCTTCACAAAAGTATACAAGGTTTTGTTGAATTTTTTAATCTGATATCATACGTTTATCAATGTTTAATGCTTTTGAATGTCTCATTCCCAGTCTATAATGTCATATTACAACAGGACTGGCGAGGAGAATTTCCAACACACATTTTCATAAGCTGGATCGGTGATAATTAGGTGAAGATTTTTCAAACTTGATCGAATACTAAGCCTCTGAGGCAAATTAGTTCCATTTAAAATCTATTACAATGAATGTGAATAAAGTAATTAAAACACTTTCAGTTTTTTGTTATTAATATCATATTTTTCAAGTTTTTTATGGAGGAAAACATTTCCAAGGAATTGTAAATCACATTTCTTCAGAGCAAGTTATCTACAATATGGACTCCCTAAAAAGCAGTAGCAAGTGTTGGATATTGGAGAGTTTTCTAAGCTCTGACCAAGGCTAGACGGTGTGAATTTGGGGAGGTACAGTTCAGCACTTCACACCTGGGTGGCTGGTGTGACCAATTCATCAATGCCTTGCCTTTCTCTCCTATTTTGTTCCAGGCTTTTGCTGGTTTCTACACAGTTATGTACAGCTATTATTCACATTGAAACTTTGTTAAGTAAAATCTCAACTGACCAGATAAAATACTTCTACTTTGCCATTACTTACATGTATCAGGTTTAATTTCTAAGCAACTGACCCACCCATAAAGATCTCGTTTCCTTTTTCACAAAAGAGACCCTTCACTTTTGCTGAGGTTTGATTTGTGGCTTTAGATATACAACAAGTTAATATGAGACACTATGTATAAGTCTGTCATGTGTTGATATTGTTTCCAGACTATTTTCCAACTTTTGATGCAAACACCGGTTAATTGGGACTGTGTTAAGTAAACTTCAATTTGAAGTAAAAATGAATACCAGACACAGCAGTTAAGTGGGAATAAGACAGAAGCAGAATGCTCTGTCTCCTTTGCAAACCCAGCTACTCACCTCCAGCTAAAGTTTTGTTACAGAAAAACATCAGGATTTATGAAGACAATAGCTACAGTTTGACTCAGAAATGATACACAGAAGACACTGTAAAGATACATCAGATATGCAGTGTTGCTACAGCAAACTTTTATCTTTACTGGAAACGGGAAAAGACAGAATAATGTAATTGAGAGGAAAGGCTGCAAAAGAGCTACAGAAAGATAGGATACCCTACAGTTACTTACAGTGGGCAGAATTTCTTAAATTTTCATGAGACAGTCAATTAGATACAACCTTATTTGAGATGAGCACGCTGAGCATTAATAGAACTATCAAAATCTACAGAAATTACTTCTAGTTACGCCTAAAATCTGTAATTTTGTGATGTTGACAACTAGTGCCCCATTTATACTACAGGCAGTATACCCGCCTCCCAGGACGCCTCATATCTTCCGAGATTTGGTGTATCCATTAGGTATCATGCGCATGGCCACTGATGGGGCATGGTGTGTAACCGTGAATAACAAAATGACAGTAGTACAAATGTTGGTTGAGAGACAATCTTCATTAACCTCAACTCACCTTTGGTGGCCGTTGGACAAACACATGCTACCGAAACAGGGCCGTGTCACAACCTTATATAAACCGTGGATATAGCCTTCAGTTACCGTATGAACAATTTATCTACATTTATCTTTCTTGGTAAGAAATTCAGAGGCAAAAATTTTAAACATTTTAAAATTTCCACAGAATGCTCAAGGAATAGGACAGTGGGCCACTGTATCAAGTGGCACATGAGGACATCAAATAGTAGTTGAAGGACAAGGGCAGGGGACAGGGGGGCATTTTGTCTAATGCCTATTACCATGGGTTATAACCGTCTGTAGTGTGAAAGGGGTATTGAAAGTTAAAATTGGGGTTCCACTTATAAATTTATATTATAAATTCCATTTACACTGGTTCTACTTAAACAGATTTTATGGGCCAGTGGGAGTTACAAGGACACCTGGATGTCAGCCTTTTTGGACCTGAGAAACTACTTTACAGCAACATTATTTTTCAGCAAAAAACTACTCAATGACAAATTTGAAAAGTACTTTTTTCCCTTCTGCTAAACTTCTTCCATGTGTCAAAAGGTTGTAAGTAGTTTAACACCCAACATAAATTGTGTACAAGATTACAGTAACAAAGCGTCTCTGCTTGCATAAATCTAGCATCTCTAAATAAACAAGAACACATCTGCTTTTAGAATTCTTCTTCTTCAGTTTCTGTTTTCTTTCTTTTCAAAAGTCTTGTGCTTATTATTTCACTCATATCCATCAAGCAGCTGGAATGCCTATGTTGCCTATTTGTACAGTAGATTGGGGGAGGTCTGGACATTTGATGACTATGGTACTTTTTTTTTCAAAAAAGGTCAACCATATGCAGCATGTGGTAAGGAAATTGAGCTGTCTAGAGTTCCATACATCTCTTGAAATATTTGCAGTGGATTGTCAAAAGCTTACTGGCATTATTACTCAGAGCAGCCCTGTCGCAATAAATGACCTGTCTCTTACTTTGTAGTAAAAATCATATTTACAATGACAAATGCACTAGTAGTTACAACGCTGTGAAAGTTATAAAGTCTGCATTATTTCTTTGGTACTTTTTGTCATCACCAAAAGTAGTAGTAATTTATGTGTGATAGTGATGTACGTTTTGGAAAAGTTCCATAAAGGTAATCAGTGGTGGTGCTTATTTTAAATATAAATTCAACATTCTAGCTCAGACTATTGGTCCAAACTTTAAAGCTGTGTGTACTCAAAGCTGACCCTAAATGATCATATAGCTCATATATAAGCCCTCTTTAAATTGAAGACATTGGTGAAAAACAAGTTCTGTTGACCTTAAATGAGGTCCTCTGTTCTATGCTAATGATACCTACCAATCCGATAAAAGTTGAGAGAACTCTGCAAAATAAAAAACATTTCCTATCATTTTTAGTGCAAAAGGAGAAGTTAGAGGACACCACTTCTAACTATGTCATCAGATCATATCGTCTCACATAGTATTATCATCGATGCCTTAAAATTAACATAACTTGTCCAACTACAGCATAAAATACCTTGGCATTGGTAAACACAAATTTTCAATCAGCCATTAAAAGTTATGGCCATGCTGTGGCCATATGTACCTAGTTAAAAAAATCATTATTTCTAGTTGAGATTGATAGTTTTAATATACTTAAACATGGGATTAAATTCCAAATTATAAATGAATCCATTGTACCATACACTAACTCGTACAAAGGAGATTATTTTGCCTCCTTCAGGAAAAAGCTCAAAACTTACCTGTTTGCAAAAGCCTATCCGCCATTGCCCTCCCTTTCACCCCTGTGTCTCCTTGGTTACGACCTGGCTATGTCATTGGATTAATGTTTATTGCCTTGTTTTATATTCAGATGCACCTTAGAGTCCATCATTGATGGAGATTAAGTGCTATAAAAGTCCACATTAGATTAGATTACAACTCTCGGATATACAGCCTTGACAAAAATGGCAAACACCTGGGTACCAGATAATATTTTGGGGCATTTAATATATTACCTTTTAATATCTTTACAAAAAAAGTATTTTCATTCAGAGAGCAATGCATTTGTGTTTTACATACCATCAAGTCTCAAAGGGACACTGGCCAGTTTTTTTAATCCCTGTTACAAAAGAACCAATTGACACTAGGGATACTATCATAAAATTTTGCCAGTGTGTGAAATTCGCCACAGAGAACCCCTACCCCTTATTTTTCTTTCAATTGCTTTAAACTCTTTTCAAGCTGTTGAACATTTTTTATATGATGCAAAAGTTTTGCCACTTTTGCTTCATTTACCCCAAATGTAAGGAGGGGGGGTCTTGTCAGTGGCAAATTTTCCTTAATGTGATACATTTCATATTTCTTTACTCCAGAAACACTATATAAAATACGTCTGATGTTTCCTGATGGTCCCACATCATAATGCATGGCCTATAACAACAATGTTTACTTGGAATCTAAATATTATCCATCTGTGCCCGTTAACCCTAATGACTGTTTTCTTTAGAACCGAATCCAAATATGTGTACAGTGTTAATTTCTCTCAATCATGAATATATAATGCTTACTATACAGAAATCAAACAAAGTCTTTTTCTGTTCTAGTATCCACTAAAAGGATTGAAAACCGTAAGCTGATCCAGTGTAAATTACTCAACAAAGCAATCCTAAGTAGTGTGTATACTGGTTGTCTTTTTCACTTGTAAATCTTCCCTATATATGTTAGATAGATTAAATAAACACCAACCCAAAGATTAGCCCCAAAAGTTGTGATGAGCATGATAAAACAATTTTCTCATCCAGTTTTGCATTAATGTCTTCACAAGACAAATGATGGTGACCATTTGACTTGAAATTGGTCCCTGGGGCCCAGTTAATGTCAGTTATCAAAACATTAGTTCTGCTTTGGCTTATTGTGGCTGAATCTTGATTCATTCACAAAACCATGCTGCACAAATATAAGGAGACAGTTTATATATAGGTTCATATCTCGCATTCTTTGAATTTAAAAAAAGCCACTCTTCCATGACTAAACAGTCTAAAATACCAAAGTTTTAAATTTATATAGTCAGCACAAAATTTATAAGATGCAGTGAACAAGGTTCAAGTACAACAGATAAAATGTTATGTACACCTCTAATAATCCAGCTTCAGTGGAACTGAATTTCATGGTCAGTATTTACAAAGTTTTAGAACTTATTTATTTAGTGTTTTACATCACACGTAGTACATTTGTATCGGTTATTTTGTTGGGTTGATAGAAGCGCAGAGGAAACCAGTAACTACAGTTGGTGAAGCTTCTGTACTGAAAACTGCTGACCAACAATAAGCAACTACCAGCTTTCTCACTTGAGGTCAAAGGTTAAAGGTGTTACCACTGCATTACCGTGGCCCCAAGTATTCACAAAAGGTATCCGGGAAAGATCAGGGGCTCTATTCACAAAAGGGTAAGCAAAATATCAGTCAAAAATTAGCATAGAGTAAGAAATCTAAAATTCGCCAGGAATCTAAAATTCGCCACCTCTAAAGCCTTAGTTCATTTTATGAAGAAAATGATGTTTTTGTCTAAAAATTGGTATTTTTCAGTTCAAAAAGCCTGAATTGACTATACAGTCAACAAATTTCAACACAATTCATTTATTTTATTAGTATTTTCACATGTGGCGAATTTCAGATATGTGGCGAATTTTAGATTTCTTATTCTACATTAATCCAAAAACTGGATCAGCACCAAGGTTGAAGTTAAACTAATTTTTGGATAAATTTTTGGATTAACTTCAATCCACCTGTCAAAATGGATTAAATATTGAATTAAATATAATTAAATCTAATGCACGTAATCCAAAAAATTAGCTTATCTTTGTGAATACAGATTTAATCCAAAGATTAGCTAAGTTATTGTCCACTAAAAGTTAAGCTAAATTTTAGATTAAACTTACCGGTAAACCATTTTGTGAATATAACCCCAGAGAAAAAAATCAGTGAAAGTGTATATTTGTTTTAAATTACACCTGAGAGATATTGTTTTGTTAAAAGTGTCCAATATCTTTCACTATTGGGCAGCTGTTCCCCTCTGTGATTTTGGCTATATATAGAAGCCTTTTTAACACATTTCCAACGGAAAAACACCTTTATTTCAAATAAAATGATCACAAAAACCCAAAAATACATACCAGAAATATAGGAATGAAAAGTAAGGATGTTAAAAAACATCTTTAAACTTACAAATCTTTGAATGAGTGTAATTTAAATACGTTAATAGCCTCATAAGTATCCAATATTAGAGCATAATAGATTGCTGACTCAGTCCCTTCAGGACCTCACAAACAATCCATTATTTTCTAATATTTGGGTCACTTACTTGGCTATTAGCCTACACTTAACATTGATTTAGGCTCATCTTTCACAGATTCTCTTTGTGAATACAGCTCTTGATCCTTATGGGATCCTTACTTTACCTTTCCAATGAGATTTACCCTTTCTTGGTTCAGTAGGATACTTTTTCTGGATATCTGAGACTGGACTTAACAGATTTCAACTGTGGCTAAACTTAAATGTTTTTGAAAAATGTATAACTATTTCTAACAATTTAAATGCTGTACTGATCGTTCTACCAAAAAGGTTCTTTCTACATCATTTTGGAGCGTCTGATTATATTTTCTATTGCATTAGACTAATGAACTTCCAGACTGCTGTCACGATGGCCAAATTTTTTTCAGGGAATTAACTAGGACAGAAGATGGCATTCAATACTCAATTAAGTGTTACCTTACCAGTGAGGCCAGTACCTTGGCAATTTGGACTAGTAGAGGTCTAAATTATCCGGAGGAAAAGAAACGTTTGCTGATAATTTCCTTGTAACTGATCTCAAAAGGTTCTCACTCACTCTTTATTAGTTTACAATTGATTAAAATAGCACAAAATTGTCTAAAGTTATTTTTTGGCATGTTTCTATTAATTTCACAAATACAAATAAAGCTCTGTTCTGTTATACCTTAATCATATTACAGGCGGAAAACCCTGCACTAGTGGACATTTGTCAAAATGTCCCTGTCCTTCAACTACCGTCTGATGTGATCTTGTGACATCGTGAAACGTCCGATTCCTTGAGCATCAAACAGAAATTTTAAACTTTTAAAATTTCCACCTCTGACCGTCACAACATCAGTCACTGCCAACCACTGTCCCTTGTTATTTACCCGGTATTTATTTGGGGTTTTACGTCGCTTTTAACACTGTACAGGTCATATCACGATGGGTAGTTGGAAGGGCACAGGAAACCAGTACATACAGTTCGTCAGGGTTCTGTACTGTAAACTGCCGACCAACGGCAAGCAACTACCAGCTTTCCCACTTGAGGCCATGCCGGGAACCGAACCCCGGCCTCAGAGGTGGAGGTGAGAGTGTTATCACTCTGCCACTGTGGACCCTCTGTCCCTTGTTAGTACTACCACTGTGGCTTTATACATATGTCTCTGCCCATATGTCCATTTCAGTGGCATTCCACAGATAAATTTTGAATACGGTAACTGAATGTGTGATCCACTGTTTGTATAAGGTTGTGATTCGGTCTCATTCTGGTACCATATGTTCGTCCAAGGGCCACCAAAGGTGAGCTGAGGATAATGCAGGTTGTCTCTCATTGGCCAATGTTTGTAGTACTGTCATCTTACTTTTCCTGTTGGTTGATGCTGTAGCATGAATGGGGCATCATGTATTAATTTGGCAAACTGAATTTACCCCTCCAGGAAATAATACTACACTAGCTACTGAACCAAGATAAGACCAATGCCCAATCTGAAACTGATTCTGCTCCTTTCACTGTGTTTATTTGTACCATTTCTTAAAATCAACAATCAGGGGTCAGCCATTGCCACTGAACAAACATGGCCTTAGTAATCTTCTTGATAAAAAGTAAATCTTTTGAAAACAAAAATTTTTCAAACTGTTTCAATGCTGTGACACACATCATCATACCTTGAGTACATGTTTCAAAAGTACGCAATGACTTTTTAAAACTCTTTTTATTTTGTTATGATGCATATATTCTCTGAACAAAAAACTTGAATACCGCCTTTCTACAAAAATGTTTTAACTCTACCACTACACCACAAGTGTATTTTAGTTTTGCAATGGAAAGCAGGTTTTAATTCTACAATTAATTCAATCATTTATGCCCACAATATCAGGGCGTCAAATGTCACAAAAGCTGTAAGCCCACATGACCCCTATATGACAATAGGCAACAAATTCTGGGCTGAATAATGACTTAATAGCTTTTCAACACTTTTCAGCAAGTCCTTTCAATGTCAAAGTCATCCTGTTTTTTCAAACTCACTTTTGTAATCCATCAATTATTTTGTTCACATGTTACTTTAAGTGCAGACATTCTGATAAGTGGCTCCATTTCAATTTTTTAACAATTAATTGAATGCATGTACTAGAAATGAGTCAAGGGTGTTGATGCTTTGAGAGATTCCGACCTAGTAGTGATAACCTTGCACAGTTTTCTGTGTTGGGTGTGTGGCAACACATTGTACTATTTAACTTTATATCAAAAGACTTTATTCATATTGCAACCAATCCACAATACAGTCAAATATACTCCCATTATATTCAGGGACAATTTATTTACAATACCAATTTAATTCATATTCGTGGATTGCATTTACATTTTAATACATTTTCACATTTCTACTTTTTTATGGATCTTTTGTGAAAATCTCGGTGCAAATCAGAACCAAAACTTTAGATTAATAGATTTGATTTTACAACGTTTTATGGTCTCAAGTTTTTTGCTCATTATAACTGAAATTTTGGGGTTTAGCAACCAGCGACTGACCCATTAAGATCAATCTCAAGGGGATTACAAAAAAAATAAATCTGATATCTATTTCTATTTAACAAGGAATTTTTACTTAACCCGTGTTCTTCTCAAAGAAGTTTGGCTATACTACCAAATAGTTTGCAGTACTTTAGTCACAATTAGCTTAATAAATTTAACTGGAACTTGACCAATCCCACAGACAGCTGTATTGTCTCCACATCCCTTATCAAGGGGTTCAATATAATTTTGAATCAAGTTAATCAAAACGGCTTTGAAGTTACTGGAAGAAGATACTTGTCTTCATGGTCAGCTTGTTTTTGATATTTTAATCAACAAAGGAGTTTAGATATTAATAACGATGACAGCTTTAGGACATTTTATGGCTTTATAAAAGTGCTTGTGGAAAATATGAATGAAATATAAAAAGATAGATTGTTCTATAGACAATATTCTCTCAAAGTACTCCTACTTATACAACCCATCCAAACATGCCATAAAATTAATTTCTATGTCCACAACACCTTATCAATGCCATCATCACATTTTCAAGTGTTTACAAATATTGTTTTGTCTTCTTACATCTTAAGAGCATGTTAAATATCCGATCTTATAACACTAAAAGAACTCCAGAAATTCTGAACCTGAATTGTAACCAATTAAACCGATAAATTCTGTCAAATACTGGTATGTCCAGTAACTCCCAAATCAGTTTTCAATGCAGAGATTCAGGAATTTCTTATGTCCAGTAACTCCCAAATCAGTTTTCAATGCAGAGATTCAGGAATTTCTTATGTCCAGTAACTCCCAAATCAGTTTTCAATGCAGAGATTCAGGAATTTCTTACGTCCAGTAACTACCAAATCAGTTTTGAATGCAGAGATTCAGGAATTTCTTAAAGTTAAAATACCCGGTAATACATACAGATATAATGATTTTTGTGTGAGTCGCTTTGTGAGTTGCGTTTAGTTTCTGAAACTGGTTGTTCCTTCCCATCCTGTGGCCAATTTAAAACTGCTTAACAGTTTATGCTTTGCTTGGAGACGGAGGGTTCCTCCATGTAATACTTTATAGAAGGGACTGCTGATCTCAATGACCGGAGACAGTATGTGCTTCATGGTAACTATGTCATACGTTAAATGATTTATGAACTTAAATTTTATACTTATTACCTAAACATACATCGTTTTCCTTACTGAATTGTTACAATAGTCTCGAATAAAAACGATGACAGATCTAAATGTTTTTTATCTGATATGCCTTTTTTGGCAACAAGTTTGGTATTTAACCAATTGACTCTGACTTCTCTGGTTTTGGTTCGAGTCCAGCCTCTAGCAGCATGTGGGGACACGCTGAGGGCCAGTCCTCATATCACCATCAGGTAACTGGAAGGGATGTACTATTGTACACTCTGTATAACTGGAAATATGACTACTTTCCAACTATAGCACAGGTCTTTGCTAACAAAAATGAAGTGGCCCTACTGAAATACCTGTAAGTGAGATGATGTTGTTGCATATTTGTAATTAGTGTATTTATCCACATAAACACACTGGGAGTGATGTAGTTTTCAGGGGGAACTGGGGGGAGCAACTATTTGAGATAAAGTAACCACTTAAGTGTTTGGGAGCAATGGGCGATAATTACATACTTTACCACTGTCAGCACAAATAATTGTGGGAGAACTTAACGAATTATAAACTTATATTTTTTATTTTTGTTTGTTTTTTAGGTGTTTTTGATTAAAACTGTTTTGATTTGATTTTTTTTTCATTTCTTGTTTGCGGTCATTAAATTGGAGGGTATACTATAATGCATCTTTTTCGGAATTCCAGAATCGCAAAGCTAGAGAGGAGGCGGGTAGGTGTTTGATAGAGAAGGACCATTTTTACGGATAACTATGGTATATCTTCAGAACTAAAACATGCTCTGATGTTTGGGGCATCAAAACTAGTTCTTTTTATATTTAAATCTTACTCTTATCACTGATTTTATTTACACAGTGTCTATATACTGTACACACACTGAATTACAATCCATTGAAAGTAGCACTCCCCAGTCATTTAAAGAAACATGTACACACGCATCACAGAGTTATGATCTTCCTGGAAAGAAAACTCAGACTGCAGAGCTCATTTTATCAAGTTCACTTAGCTAACCTCATTTGGAAGAGGCCAACTGTGATGAATTACGGCCATAGCTGGGATTTTTTTAGGCATTCTCCGTCCATTCCAAAAAGAATAGCGGCTGCACAAGACAGGAATCTAGAGCTAATAATAGATCTATGCAGTGGTCAATGTGCTTTGAATGACTGTCTTTGTGTGAGTACTGTACTCTTACTGCAAAGGTCATTATGTAATTTGCAAGAGGTTTAGAGCAAGGCTTTGATAATGACAGTGAACTGTAAAGTTGAATCTAAAGTGACAAGATATATTTCAACTTCAAAAAGCAATTCTAGATAACAAAGTAAACTCCAATGGCAAGGGTCTGTAACGACATGATACTTATTTCTGCTTGGATGAGATTTCTAACCCAAAAGTATTCAACTATATATAGCTGGGATTAGGTCCCCTAAGATTCACAAGGGGGTGTCATACTCAAAACACCCTTAAGCTCAACATATTTGAGTATTTTATGCAACAAGAAGGTTACTTCGTAATAGATGAAAAAATTCAAAACTTGCCACAGTGTGTTAAATCATAAACAAGGAACTATTTCCTTCACTTGTGGAGAATTCTTAACATATTTATAATTTTACATTAGGTCTGTGATCTCAATTGACGCCAAATTTTGATTGTTTTATCATTCTTTTAAAGGATGTTCCCCTGTGATGAATTTCACATACTGTGGCAAGTTCAACAATTTTTTACTCTGGTATATTAAAATGACAACTTCAGTATCACAGTTTACCACAGTCACCCAAAATAGTAAAACAAGATTTGTCATTTATTAAATAACAAGCACTTCACTTGAAAGCAATCATTCAATGTTTACACTCTATAATTAAGTCATATATCATATTAATTAAGCTATTAAGAACTGATTGAACTCTTATTGATATGTACACACTTGACTTTAAGCTGTTGTGATCTTGAAGAAATAATCTACTTGTCTTAACTTTTATCTATTTATTAAACAATTAACTGCAATGAAATTGCTTGGTACCAAAAGGCTTTCCTTTCTAAACCTCATCAGAGCCAAACAATTAGAAGACAGCACAAACTATGCTCCAGGTAACTGATTTAATAATTAAAATAATCTTGTTTAGAAGACCTTGTTCTGCTTTCACCAAACAATATAATCACTTGTAGCGACACCGCCAGTCAAAAAAAAACAAAAAAAACATGACATCTCACAATTCATGATATCACAATGTAATTTTTTACATAAGCAGCAGTTTAAAATGTAGTATGCAAACTTACTGATTACACAATTGTCGAATTTATAACATCAAAAAAAATCAACAGTTAATTAAGACATTTACAAAATCGAACCAAATCAACAGGGTTAATCTCCTACTGTGCAGTTATCAGATTACCTATATAAAGGACATTATTAGGATTATGCAGGAAATGCATCACATAACTTCTAAACTCAGCATGCATTCTTGGACACTATTTCTATGATAATGTCACTGTCTTTTTGTTTATACTAAAAGGGGCAATTATGATTAAATAACGTGCTATATTTGTCACCTTGCCTTTCAAAGATGTGATAATAAGAGAACATGTATCTTTGTGTATCTCAGTGCCAAACTTTGGATGAATTTCCACTGGTAACTAGTACCTGACTGGCTGTCAGTGGTGACCGGAAGGTCTCTGCTTTCACATCCCAGCAGTTCTGGTAATTTATTTAAACTTGGAATGTCATCAAAACTAAACCGGTGTAACAGGCCAGAGTAACCCCCTGCCAAAATTAGGCCTGGGGTTAAAATAGGCTAACCCAAGTTTAACCCATGGTTAATGTAGACTAGACCAAACTAATCCCTATGGTTGGTTAAAAGGGCTAGCCCAAAGAATACTTTGGTAGCTATTCTGGGCTAACACAAAAACTACACCTGGGGTTATTCTCAGACACAGTTAATATGGTCTGCTACACCGGAGCCGCTCTGTATTGCCAGTCCCTTCCCCCTTCACATCTCTAATGTGCACATTTTGGCTTAGTACACAAGAACTTGTGGTAGGTTTCAAAAATTTCCTACATACTGGAAACAGGGTGTTGCGTTGAACGTGTTGTATCCATGTACAAATCCCGACTTTTAAAGCCTACCGGATTTTGCCAAAATACAAAATGTATTGAGCCACAAACAAGCCCAGATGAGTTAAATACGTTTGACTTGTATGTAGCTCATGTGCCCAGCACAGAATGGTGTAAACAAAGTATAAGGATGGTTCAATTGCATATTTTTCACAAAGACATAACACCAATGTAAATCCTCCTTTCTGAGTTTGTGATGCTGAAAAATCTGTGTTCAAGTAAATGTCCAAATCAAATACCATATTTCACAATAAAAATGCCACCTCCCTATAAAAACACCAACCCACCCCACCTTCTCTCTACTTAGCGCTGACTGGATTCCAAAAATATATGTTTTTAGTTTATCCAAATCAAGTAACTGCTAACAGGAAATGAAGAAAATTGAATCATGGCAATTTGGATCAAGAATGCCTGCTAATCTACAAAAACATGAGATAAAAGTGCATAATTTCTTCAAATGTAAGGTTTCATTCTAACATTTTAAGCCCTCCCACCATTACATGTGCTGACAATCGAGATGCAGATTGTAAAGTATCTATTTATCACCCACTGCCACAGGACACTAAGTTGCTTTATATCTTTTTTTTTGTTTTATATCTAAAACAGTAGCTCCCCTTTTAAAAAATGTATCACCCCCCCCCCTCCCCCCAGGGCATTTATAGAGTGAAATGCGGTAAGCCTGTCAACAGGAAGTGGAGTTTATGACAACAAAACATTGTAATCAAAAATGTTGTGAAAGCTAACAAATGTGCAAAAATATTCGTTAAAGGATTTAAGTTACAATTTGTGACTTCCTTAGATTTATCATCATTTTTACATATTTAAATTTGCCAACCCTCAGTATTTCAGCAAGATGGTAACCATATCAAAATACTGGGGCTACCAACTCTAAATATGTCCTCTCCAAATTTGTTTGTAAAACTGAATATTCAGAAAAACCAAGATTAGAGAAGAGATGTTCTGCTATATGTATGTAGCTTTGTGACATATTCACACGAGTTCTTTCAACACAAAACAATTATAACCAAAAACACAAAATAATTCGCACACTATAAACACACGCACATAACTCTACACACAAACGGAACTCATTCAAACTGCAGAACCATGTATTGATCACATCCAATTAACAAGCAGGGTTCTTACCTAAATCTAGAGCAGTCACAAGGGTTCTTGATGACAGTGCCAAAAGTGTTATCCAAGACAAGGTTAAAAGTCGTTCCATGGTTCCTGCGGCGACTTCTTGTGATGCTGAATTCCACTCCTATAAAGATGTGCTAACTAGTGAACTGTTACATGATTTCCATGGCAACTGTCTCTCTGAATTTGCCCTCTGTTATGCTTTAATGTTCAAAACTTTAAAAAGAAAAATTCCTAGGTTTTTTTTTCTTTTTGCCTTTGTTCCAGTGTTTTTATTGTCCTGTTAAGTATCTGATTAACTCCCAAAGTTCCTTCAAAGGGTTGCACCTCTTGTCTTAATTTATTTCTTTGGTCAAGTCATTAACCTGAAAAACATAAAGAGAAATTGTTGTCATTTATCACGTTTAGTGTCGCAATTTATCTCTTTTAAGGCAGTTTTTTTGGACTAATTTTCCTGAACTTTTTCTGTTTAATTAAATGATAAATATGACAGTAGTTTCATTTGTTTGTACTAACACACCTATAAAGCATGCATGATTAATATCATAAAACATCTAACACACAGGAAATGTTGCAAGGGTAAAGCTGTGGTTTGTGTCAGAAGGTTTACTTTAAGGCTTTGGTATTAAGTCAAAGCATTATCGATTATAAAACATTTACAATTTGTTAAACACAAAGTAATTCAAACTACAATTCCATAAAAAGCTTTTGGAAGTTAAGACATGGAGTAAATATGCGTTTATATCCAGATGGACTGTATACTCAATGAATATACGATTCTACAAAACTGAACTTTCTACTATAACACATATTACGCAAAACAATATAATGTTTTACTTATATAATAAATTAAAATTTCTTCATTTAATATATGCTCATATTACCCTGATACAATCATGTTCCAGCAGCATCTCTTAAAAAATACAACACATTTCTCTGCAGACAGTTTTGATCACACCTTTTTCACCTATTTCCTTTATTACATCATTACTAAGCAACACATATTTATTTTCATTTCTTCTTCTTTCCCCTATTTTGTGGAAAAAAAGTGACATTTTTTGGTGGGCAAAGAAAACAAAACAAACCGGATTGTTCACTTCTCACTCAATAATTATGTCATAAAAAGAATTCTTCAAAGCGTGATTTAATTTTTACAAATCATACCAATAAAAGCTGAAATAACTTCATCTGTGTGATCCTAAAACACAGAGGTTACAAAGTAAACTCTGATGGTCCCATATCATACCTGGCACTTTATAAACAATGCCCCCCTGACCTATATAATGAGTAACAGTTATTTCACCAAATATCCAACTTGTGAACAACTCAGACACAGTGAGCGAGACAGGGCAATATTTTGTTTACCATAAAACACAGTGACAAAAATAGGAAAAGATTTTTCTCAAGGTTTGGCCTGTCTTTGGTTTTACTTTTCAACCATTACCAATTAAACAATGAAAATGTGATAGGTTTTTGTGTTTTCTTTAAATTACTTATACTTCATGCTCCAAAAGTTTAAAAATTTGTTAAGTCAATGTCAACCTTGATATATCAATGAATTGCTACAAGCTGTGAATACTCAAACATCTCCAAAATGTAACGGCTATTTATCCACAGGCAAGTTTATCTTTAAACTTCAAAGAGAATGCACTTCTTTAATCGGTGTTCCTAAGAAGTGTAAAGGTGACAAAAAACTTTCCTGAATTTTTGGCATTCTGAAAAATAGACACTATTCATTCACTATTAAAGAATGTGTATAAAGTGCAGAAAGTAAAGTATATGCTAACATACATCAGGACTGTGACACAAAAACATGTAACTTGACATTCAAAACTTTGGTTTTGTACATGTTACTAATACCTCTTGCAACATCTGTTTTCTAGGTAAAAAGTAAATAAAAAGTAAAAAAAACTAGAAATAGGCCGCCCTGTTGATAGTAGATGCGAATAGAAACAGGATAGCATAGAAGAACACACATTATCATGTGTAATGTCCACCCATGAACCTTTTGCCCAAATTGTACAGTAGTCTTACAAGACCCTGTTTCATTTGTAAAATATATCAATGATGCTTAAATATTTGATAGTGTAGATGTAATTTATTTCAGCTTCATGCCTTTTTGCATTGGTTGGGTTGAAAATTTTGACGAAGTCACTCTATCTTGCACGGTTAAGAAGATAGAAGCCAATTCCTGTTTTTCCATTTTTGGCAAAAATTTGAAAATTCAAAATGGCCGCCATTATTGGGAAAAGGAAATTTTTTTGAAAATTGCCAAGAGTACATTTCTTAGATACCCTATGGGTCGAAAATTTCAACAAAATAACTCTATTTTGCACGGTTAAGGCCAGTTTGTGTTTTTCCATTTTGGGCAAAAATTCGAAAATTCAAAATGGCTGCCATTTTTGGGGAGGGGAAAATTTTTTGAAAATTGCAAAGATTACATTCCTTAGATACCCTGTGGGTTGAGAATTTCGACGAAATCGCTCTATCTCGCATGGTTAAGGAGATAGAAGCAAATTTGTGTTTTGCCATTTTTGGCAAAAATTTGAAAATTCCAAATGGCCGCCATTTTAGGGGAGGGGAAAATTTTTTAGAAATTACCAAGAGTACAATGCTCAGATACCCTGTGGGTCGAAAATTTTGACGAAATCACTCTATCTGGCACGGTTAAGGAGATAGAAGCAAATTTGTGTTTTGCCATTTTTGGCAAAAATTCGAAAATTCAAAATGGCCGCCATTTTTGGGGAGGGGAAAATTTTTGGAAAATTGCAAAGATTGCATTCCTTAGATACCCTGTGGGTCGAAAATTTCGACGAAATCGCTCTATCTCGCACGGTTAAGGAGATAGAAGCAAATTTGTGTTTTGCCATTTTTGGCAAAAATTCGAAAATTCAAAATGGCCGCCATTTTTGGGGAGGGGAAAATTTTTTGAAAATTGCAAATATTACATTCCTTAGATACCCTGTGGGTCGAAAATTTCGATGAAATCGCTCTATCTCGCACGGTTAAGGAGATAGAAGCAAATTTGTGTTTTGCCATTTTTGGCAAAAATTCGAAAATTCAAAATGGCCGCCATTTTTGGGGAGGGGAAAATTTTTGGAAAATTGCAAAGATTGCATTCCTTAGATACCCTGTGGGTCGAAAATTTCGACGAAATCGCTCTATCTCGCACGGTTAAGGAGATAGAAGCAAATTTGTGTTTTGCAATTTTTGGCAAAAATTCGAAAATTCAAAATGGCCGCCATTTTTGGGGAGGGGAAAATTTTTTGAAAATTGCAAAGATTACATTCCTTAGATACCCTGTGGGTCGAAAATTTCGACGAAATCGCTCTATCTCGCACGGTTAAGGAGATAGAAGCAAATTTGTGTTTTGCCATTTTTGGCAAAAATTCGAAAATTCAAAATGGCCGCCATTTTTGGGGAGGGGAAAATATTTTGAAAATTGCAAAGATTGCATTGCTTAGATACCCTGTGCGTCGAAAATTTTGCCGAAATCGCTCTATCTCGCACGGTTAAGGAGATAGAAGCAAATTTGTGTTTTGCCATTTTTGGCAAAAATTCGAAAATTCAAAATGGCCGCCATTTTTGGGGAGGGGAAAATTTTTGGAAAATTGCAAAGATTGCATTCCTTAGATCCCCTGTGGGTCGAAAATTTTGCCGAAATCGCTCTATCTCGCACGGTTAAGGAGATAGAAGCAAATTTGTGTTTTGCCATTTTTGGCAAAAATTCGAAAATTCAAAATAGCCGCCATTTTTGGGGAGGGGAAATTTTTTTGAAAATTGCAAATATTACATTCCTTAGATACCCTGTGGGTCGAAAATTTCGACGAAATCGCTCTATCTCGCACGGTTAAGGAGATAGAAGCAAATTTGTGTTTTGCCATTTTTGGCAAAAATTCGAAAATTCAAAATGGCCGCCATTTTTGGGGAGGGGAAAATTTTTGGAAAATTGCAAAGATTGCATTCCTTAGATACCCTGTGGGTCGAAAATTTCGACGAAATCGCTCTATCTCGCACGGTTAAGGAGATAGAAGCAAATTTGTGTTTTGCCATTTTTGGCAAAAATTCGAAAATTCAAAATGGCCGCCATTTTTGGGGAGGGGAAAATTTTTTGAAAATTGCAAATATTACATTCCTTAGATACCCTGTGGGTCGAAAATTTCGACGAAATCGCTCTATCTCGCACGGTTAAGGAGATAGAAGCAAATTTGTGTTTTGCCATTTTTGGCAAAAATTCAAAAATTCAAAATGGCCGCCATTTTTGGGGAGGGGAAAATATTTTGAAAATTGCAAAGATTGCATTGGTTAGATACCCTGTGTGTCGAAAATTTTGCCGAAATCGCTCTATCTCGCACGGTTAAGGAGATAGAAGCAAATTTGTGTTTTGCCATTTTTGGCAAAAATTCGAAAATTCAAAATGGCCGCCATTTTTGGGGAGGGGAAAATTTTTGGAAAATTGCAAAGATTGCATTCCTTAGATACCCTGTGGGTCGAAAATTTCGACGAAATCGCTCTATCTCGCACGGTTAAGGAGATAGAAGCAAATTGCAAAAATTCGAAAATTCAAAATGGCCGCCATTTTTGGGGAGGGGAAAATTTTTTGAAAATTGCAAAGATTACATTCCTTAGATACCCTGTGGGTCAAAAATTTCGACGAAATCGCTCTATCTCGCACGGTTAAGGAGATAGAAGCAAATTTGTGTTTTGCCATTTTTGGCAAAAATTCGAAAATTCAAAATGGCCGCCATTTTTGGGGAGGGGAAAATATTTTGAAAATTGCAAAGATTGCATTGCTTAGATACCCTGTGCGTCGAAAATTTTGCCGAAATCGCTCTATCTCGCACGGTTAAGGAGATAGAAGCAAATTAGTGTTTTGCCATTTTTGGCAAAAATTCGAAAATTCAAAATGGCCGCCATTTTTGGGGAGGGGAAAATTTTTGGAAAATTGCAAAGATTGCATTCCTTAGATACCCTGTGGGTCGAAAATTTCGACGAAATCGCTCTATCTCGCACGGTTAAGGAGATAGAAGCAAATTTGTGTTTTGCCATTTTTGGCAAAAATTCGAAAATTCAAAATGGCCGCCATTTTTGGGGAGGGGAAAATTTTTGGAAAATTGCAAAGATTGCATTCCTTAGATACCCTGTGGGTCGAAAATTTCGACGAAATCGCTCTATCTCGCACGGTTAAGGAGATAGAAGCAAATTTGTGTTTTGCCATTTTTGGCAAAAATTCGAAAATTCAAAATGGCCGCCATTTTTGGGGAGGGGAAAATTTTTGGAAAATTGCAAATATTACATTCCTTAGATACCCTGTGGGTCGAAAATTTCGACGAAATCGCTCTATCTCGCACGGTTAAGGAGATAGAAGCAAATTTGTGTTTTGCCATTTTTGGCAAAAATTCAAAAATTCAAAATGGCCGCCATTTTTGGGGAGGGGAAAATATTTTGAAAATTGCAAAGATTGCATTGGTTAGATACCCTGTGTGTCGAAAATTTTGCCGAAATCGCTCTATCTCGCACGGTTAAGGAGATAGAAGTAAATTTGTGTTTTGCCATTTTTGGCAAAAATTCGAAAATTCAAAATGGCCGCCATTTTTGGGGAGGGGAAATTTTTTTGAAAATTGCAAATATTACATTCCTTAGATACCCTGTGGGTCGAAAATTTCGACGAAATCGCTCTATCTCGCACGGTTAAGGAGATAGAAGCAAATTTGTGTTTTGCCATTTTTGGCAAAAATTCGAAAATTCAAAATGGCCGCCATTTTTGGGGAGGGGAAAATTTTTTGAAAATTGCAAAGATTACATTCCTTAGATACCCTGTGGGTCGAAAATTTCGACGAAATCGCTCTATCTCGCACGGTTAAGGAGATAGAAGCAAATTTGTGTTTTGCCATTTTTGGCAAAAATTCGAAAATTCAAAATGGCCGCCATTTTTGGGGAGGGGAAAATTTTTTGAAAATTGCAAAGATTACATTCCTTAGATACCCTGTGGGTCGAAAATTTCGACGAAATCGCTCTATCTCGCACGGTTAAGGAGATAGAAGCAAATTTGTGTTTTGCCATTTTTGGCAAAAATTCGAAAATTCAAAATGGCCGCCATTTTTGGGGAGGGGAAAATTTTTTGAAAATTGCAAAGATTACATTCCTTAGATACCCTGTGGGTCGAAAATTTCGACGAAATCGCTCTATCTCGCACGGTTAAGGAGATAGAAGCAAATTTGTGTTTTGCCATTTTTGGCAAAAATTCGAAAATTCAAAATGGCCGCCATTTTTGGGGAGGGGAAAATATTTTGAAAATTGCAAAGATTGCATTGCTTAGATACCCTGTGCGTCGAAAATTTTGCCGAAATCGCTCTATCTCGCACGGTTAAGGAGATAGAAGCAAATTTGTGTTTTGCCATTTTTGGCAAAAATTCGAAAATTCAAAATGGCCGCCATTTTTGGGGAGGGGAAAATTTTTGGAAAATTGCAAAGATTGCATTCCTTAGATCCCCTGTGGGTCGAAAATTTTGCCGAAATCGCTCTATCTCGCACGGTTAAGGAGATAGAAGCAAATTTGTGTTTTGCCATTTTTGGCAAAAATTCGAAAATTCAAAATAGCCGCCATTTTTGGGGAGGGGAAATTTTTTTGAAAATTGCAAATATTACATTCCTTAGATACCCTGTGGGTCGAAAATTTCGACGAAATCGCTCTATCTCGCACGGTTAAGGAGATAGAAGCAAATTTGTGTTTTGCCATTTTTGGCAAAAATTCGAAAATTCAAAATGGCCGCCATTTTTGGGGAGGGGAAAATTTTTGGAAAATTGCAAAGATTGCATTCCTTAGATACCCTGTGGGTCGAAAATTTCGACGAAATCGCTCTATCTCGCACGGTTAAGGAGATAGAAGCAAATTTGTGTTTTGCCATTTTTGGCAAAAATTCGAAAATTCAAAATGGCCGCCATTTTTGGGGAGGGGAAAATTTTTTGAAAATTGCAAATATTACATTCCTTAGATACCCTGTGGGTCGAAAATTTCGACGAAATCGCTCTATCTCGCACGGTTAAGGAGATAGAAGCAAATTTGTGTTTTGCCATTTTTGGCAAAAATTCAAAAATTCAAAATGGCCGCCATTTTTGGGGAGGGGAAAATATTTTGAAAATTGCAAAGATTGCATTGGTTAGATACCCTGTGTGTCGAAAATTTTGCCGAAATCGCTCTATCTCGCACGGTTAAGGAGATAGAAGCAAATTTGTGTTTTGCCATTTTTGGCAAAAATTCGAAAATTCAAAATGGCCGCCATTTTTGGGGAGGGGAAAATTTTTGGAAAATTGCAAAGATTGCATTCCTTAGATACCCTGTGGGTCGAAAATTTCGACGAAATCGCTCTATCTCGCACGGTTAAGGAGATAGAAGCAAATTGCAAAAATTCGAAAATTCAAAATGGCCGCCATTTTTGGGGAGGGGAAAATTTTTTGAAAATTGCAAAGATTACATTCCTTAGATACCCTGTGGGTCAAAAATTTCGACGAAATCGCTCTATCTCGCACGGTTAAGGAGATAGAAGCAAATTTGTGTTTTGCCATTTTTGGCAAAAATTCGAAAATTCAAAATGGCCGCCATTTTTGGGGAGGGGAAAATATTTTGAAAATTGCAAAGATTGCATTGCTTAGATACCCTGTGCGTCGAAAATTTTGCCGAAATCGCTCTATCTCGCACGGTTAAGGAGATAGAAGCAAATTAGTGTTTTGCCATTTTTGGCAAAAATTCGAAAATTCAAAATGGCCGCCATTTTTGGGGAGGGGAAAATTTTTGGAAAATTGCAAAGATTGCATTCCTTAGATACCCTGTGGGTCGAAAATTTCGACGAAATCGCTCTATCTCGCACGGTTAAGGAGATAGAAGCAAATTTGTGTTTTGCCATTTTTGGCAAAAATTCGAAAATTCAAAATGGCCGCCATTTTTGGGGAGGGGAAAATTTTTGGAAAATTGCAAAGATTGCATTCCTTAGATACTCTGTGGGTCGAAAATTTCGACGAAATCGCTCTATCTCGCACGGTTAAGGAGATAGAAGCAAATTTGTGTTTTGCCATTTTTGGCAAAAATTCGAAAATTCAAAATGGCCGCCATTTTTGGGGAGGGGAAAATTTTTTGAAAATTGCAAATATTACATTCCTTAGATACCCTGTGGGTCGAAAATTTCGACGAAATCGCTCTATCTCGCACGGTTAAGGAGATAGAAGCAAATTTGTGTTTTGCCATTTTTGGCAAAAATTCAAAAATTCAAAATGGCCGCCATTTTTGGGGAGGGGAAAATATTTTGAAAATTGCAAAGATTGCATTGGTTAGATACCCTGTGTGTCGAAAATTTTGCCGAAATCGCTCTATCTCGCACGGTTAAGGAGATAGAAGCAAATTTGTGTTTTGCCATTTTTGGCAAAAATTCGAAAATTCAAAATGGCCGCCATTTTTGGGGAGGGGAAATTTTTTTGAAAATTGCAAATATTACATTCCTTAGTTACCCTGTGGGTCGAAAATTTCGATGAAATCGCTCTATCTCGCACGGTTAAGGAGATAGAAGCAAATTTGTGTTTTGCCATTTTTGGCAAAAATTCGAAAATTCAAAATGGCCGCCATTTTTGGGGAGGGGAAAATTTTTTGAAAATTGCAAAGATTGCATTCCTTAGATACCCTGTGGGTCGAAAATTTCGACGAAATCGCTCTATCTCGCACGGTTAAGGAGATAGAAGCAAATTTGTGTTTTGCCATTTTTGGCAAAAATTCGAAAATTCAAAATGGCCGCCATTTTTGGGGAGGGGAAAATTTTTTGAAAATTGCAAAGATTGCATTCCTTAGATACCCTGTGGGTCGAAAATTTCGACGAAATCGCTCTATCTCGCACGGTTAAGGAGATAGAAGCAAATTTGTGTTTTGCCATTTTTGGCAAAAATTCGAAAATTCAAAATGGCCGCCATTTTTGGGGAGGGGAAAATATTTTGAAAATTGCAAAGATTGCATTGCTTAGATACCCTGTGCGTCTAAAATTTTGCCGAAATCGCTCTATCTCGCACGGTTAAGGAGATAGAAGCAAATTTGTGTTTTGCCATTTTTGGCAAAAATTCGAAAATTCAAAATGGCCGCCATTTTTGGGGAGGGGAAAATTTTTGGAAAATTGCAAAGATTGCATTCCTTAGATACCCTGTGGGTCGAAAATTTCGACGAAATCGCTCTATCTCGCACGGTTAAGGAGATAGAAGCAAATTTGTGTTTTGCCATTTTTGGCAAAAATTCGAAAATTCAAAATGGCCGCCATTTTTGGGGAGGGGAAAATTTTTGGAAAATTGCAAAGATTGCATTCCTTAGATACCCTGTGGGTCGAAAATTTCGACGAAATCGCTCTATCTCGCACGGTTAAGGAGATAGAAGCAAATTTGTGTTTTGCCATTTTTGGCAAAAATTCGAAAATTCAAAATGGCCGCCATTTTTGGGGAGGGGAAAATTTTTTGAAAATTGCAAAGATTGCATTGGTTAGATACCCTGTGTGTCGAAAATTTTGCCGAAATCGCTCTATCTCGCACGGTTAAGGAGATAGAAGCAAATTTGTGTTTTGCCATTTTTGGCAAAAATTCGAAAATTCAAAATGGCCGCCATTTTTGGGGAGGGGAAATTTTTTTGAAAATTGCAAATATTACATTCCTTAGATACCCTGTGGGTCGAAAATTTCGATGAAATCGCTCTATCTCGCACGGTTAAGGAGATAGAAGCAAATTTGTGTTTTGCCATTTTTGGCAAAAATTCGAAAATTCAAAATGGCCGCCATTTTTGGGGAGGGGAAAATTTTTGGAAAATTGCAAAGATTGCATTCCTTAGATACCCTGTGGGTCGAAAATTTCGACGAAATCGCTCTATCTCGCACGGTTAAGGAGATAGAAGCAAATTTGTGTTTTGCCATTTTTGGCAAAAATTCGAAAATTCAAAATGGCCGCCATTTTTGGGGAGGGGAAAATTTTTTGAAAATTGCAAAGATTGCATTCCTTAGATACCCTGTGGGTCGAAAATTTCGACGAAATCGCTCTATCTCGCACGGTTAAGGAGATAGAAGCAAATTTGTGTTTTGCAATTTTTGGCAAAAATTCGAAAATTCAAAATGGCCGCCATTTTTGGGGAGGGGAAAATATTTTGAAAATTGCAAAGATTGCATTGCTTAGATACCCTGTGCGTCTAAAATTTTGCCGAAATCGCTCTATCTCGCACGGTTAAGGAGATAGAAGCAAATTAGTGTTTTGCCATTTTTGGCAAAAATTCGAAAATTCAAAATGGCCGCCATTTTTGGGGAGGGGAAAATTTTTGGAAAATTGCAAAGATTGCATTCCTTAGATCCCCTGTGGGTCGAAAATTTTGCCGAAATCGCTCTATCTCGCACGGTTAAGGAGATAGAAGCAAATTTGTGTTTTGCCATTTTTGGCAAAAATTCGAAAATTCAAAATGGCCGCCATTTTTGGGGAGGGGAAATTTTTTTGAAAATTGCAAATATTACATTCCTTAGATACCCTGTGGGTCGAAAATTTCGACGAAATCGCTCTATCTCGCACGGTTAAGGAGATAGAAGCAAATTTGTGTTTTGCCATTTTTGGCAAAAATTCGAAAATTCAAAATGGCCGCCATTTTTGGGGAGGGGAAAATTTTTGGAAAATTGCAAAGATTGCATTCCTTAGATACCCTGTGGGTCGAAAATTTCGACGAAATCGCTCTATCTCGAACGGTTAAGGAGATAGAAGCAAATTTGTGTTTTGCCATTTTTGGCAAAAATTCGAAAATTCAAAATGGCCGCCATTTTTGGGGAGGGGAAAATTTTTTGAAAATTGCAAATATTACATTCCTTAGATACCCTGTGGGTCGAAAATTTCGACGAAATCGCTCTATCTCGCACGGTTAAGGAGATAGAAGCAAATTTGTGTTTTGCCATTTTTGGCAAAAATTCAAAATGGCCGCCATTTTTGGGGAGGGGAAAATATTTTGAAAATTGCAAAGATTGCATTGCTTAGATACCCTGTGTGTCGAAAATTTTGCCGAAATCGCTCTATCTCGCACGGTTAAGGAGATAGAAGCAAATTAGTGTTTTGCCATTTTTGGCAAAAATTCGAAAATTCAAAATGGCCGCCATTTTTGGGGAGGGGAAAATTTTTGGAAAATTGCAAAGATTGCATTCCTTAGATCCCCTGTGGGTCGAAAATTTTGCCGAAATCGCTCTATCTCGCACGGTTAAGGAGATAGAAGCAAATTTGTGTTTTGCCATTTTTGGCAAAAATTCGAAAATTCAAAATGGCCGCCATTTTTGGGGAGGGGAAATTTTTTTGAAAATTGCAAATATTACATTCCTTAGATACCCTGTGGGTCGAAAATTTCGACGAAATCGCTCTATCTCGCACGGTTAAGGAGATAGAAGCAAATTTGTGTTTTGCCATTTTTGGCAAAAATTCGAAAATTCAAAATGGCCGCCATTTTTGGGGAGGGGAAAATTTTTGGAAAATTGCAAATATTACATTCCTTAGATACCCTGTGGGTCGAAAATTTCGACGAAATCGCTCTATCTCGCACGGTTAAGGAGATAGAAGCAAATTTGTGTTTTGCCATTTTTGGCAAAAATTCGAAAATTCAAAATGGCCGCCATTTTTGGGGAGGGGAAAATTTTTTGAAAATTGCAAAGAGTACACTCCTCAGATACCCTGCGGGTCGAAAATTTTGCCGAAATCGCTCTATCTCGCACGGTTAAGGAGATAGAAGCAAATTACTCAAAAGTAGTACTGAAAATACACAATGAAGTACCTAAATGGCTATTACTCATGTACTGACAAAGCTATCAGTCCCAAATGCAATACCAAGCGAGCTATGGACATAACAATCTTGTATTCAAAATTGTAGTAAAATATCTTTAATTATTTTGGCTTAAATGCACGGAAACCAATGGGTACTGAAAATAGCTGTACTTAAGTATTACTCAGTAAGCAAAAGAGGTACAACAGCCAAAAGCAATCCCAAGCAAGCTACTGACCCAATAAGCCTGCATACCAAATTTGGTGACAATAGCTCTAATACTTTTCCTTTAAATGAGCGGAAACCATGCGTGACGCCGGACATCGGACGCCGGACGCCGGACGCCGGACATCGGACATCGGACATCGGACGGCGAAAAAAGCAAAAATAATATATCCACCCCCCAGGGGGGTGGACATAATAAATTAAGACAAAATATGATGCCCAGACCTACTTTTGAAATTTTTAGCAGACACTACCAAAACAAAAAACTACAAAAATAACAAAAATGATTTGGGACTAATAAAATCATCAGAATTTAAGCTTTTTATGGGACAAACAAAATCCACAGTAAAATACCTTCCATCTGTTATGCATAGAAATATATTTATTTATCTCTCTTTGGTAAATGGTGCAGTATTTTATTTAACATATTTATTACACGGCAATTTAACACAATGTCAATAGGGGTCAACAGTAATTTGCAATAAAGCCAAGCCATTCAGACACAACCATTCCACTGACTACAAGACAATGTCATCGGCATACAGCCCAACAATCTATCACTATTACCAATCATGCCAAGTGATCCCATTCATTAATGGCTATTTCACAAGCAGATACCCTGAGGGTCATTCTGTCTACTAAATATCATAGACTTCTATATTCTGTAGTAGATCCCTTGTAAGTCCTGTGGAATACTACCACGTACAATGAGTATGGAGTACAAGCATTCCCCATTAAATACATGCTCATCTCGGCCCTTGTTGGATCAAACTCTTCATAAATATCCAGCATATAGCCCAAAATAGGCTTACATAAAGGGCATGAATAACTGAATACACTAGACTCTGTAGATTTATCCCCAACAGGGAATACAAGCATGTGGAGAAATGCATAGAGCGATTCTAATGTATATTAATGGCGGCTGTGATTTTTTTTATTCTTTACCAAAGTAAATTTATTGTATTAGGATTCAATAAATAACTGTAGTTACAGCAATAACTATTTACACCTTGCAGCCAAGCAGGCAGCAAGTTTATTGATTTTAAAGCCATATCATTCTGATAGTCCTCTTGTCATTAACAAACTGCACCATTTCATAAACCATCTTGTGATAAAGGGTCACTGGTGGGCCATATAATTATATGAAGCAGGGTGCATCATCATAGTAATTAAATTAATACTATTGTCTGCTTCACATAATCACCCTCCTGCAAAAAAAGGAATATTCTCATTTGCATGGTAGGGGGAAATAGAACTTTCCATGTCATTAAATACTTTAAATCTGCTACTGACTACATGTGAGATCTCTTTAATTATTACAAAGTACTATGAATTCACATGGGACTTTAATTTTGGCAGATGTTGGCCAACTGACTTTGTAAGTGGCAATGAAAGGATACTTGTAACTATTTTACTAATCGACTCGAGGTTTTGTGGTAGAGTAAGAAATCTAAAATTCGCCACATATCTGAAATTCGCCACATGTGAAAATACTAATAAAATAAATGAATTGTGGTGAGATTTGTTGACTGTATAGTAAATTAAGGCTTTTGAACTGAAAAATACCAATTTTTGGACAAAATCATCATTTTCTTCGTAAATTTAACTAAGGTTTTAGAGGTGGCGAATTTTAGATTCCTGGCGAATTTTAGATTTCTTACTCTATATGGTGTAAAACACACTGGCTTCTCATACTTTATGATTATGGGTTCAAATAACCCAAAAAGTTGGCAATCACAAGTGCTTTATGTGGTGCAGAATCTTGTAAAATCAATGCAGAAAAAGTAATATGCACTGCTTCCCATTTCTGTGATCCTGGGTTCCAATCCTTCCACTGGAAACATTTCAATTGCTTCCCAATGCTTAGTGCTCTTTAATACAGAAACATGACTGACTGGTGTGAAGTGATTTTTATTGCTATCTGTTATGATATATATTTTTCTCCAATATACTTAGATTGAGAGTAAATATTTTCAATCTGAACAATTTTAAAGCCATTGTACAGACATCATCCTGTACAGGAAATATAGAACTTTCCAATAGGTTTAGGATTACATCACTCAGGAGTCCATCAGGAACAGTTTATGAGAATTTCAAACCATTTGAAATTATCCCAAACCTTTCCGGATCCTTATCAGATTTATAATAGATTTTATATCATATTGTCATCTTTTTAATCTTACAGCAATCTTAAACCTATCTTACAGTCGTACAGCAATCTTTTCCATCTAATAGCTAATGTAAACCTATCTGTTTCTATTACTTGTAAACCAATCGGATGGAACAGGAAACTATCACAAATCTATCAGAAGATTTTCTGAGGGAATGACAATGCCAATTGGGAAGCTATCAGGAAAATATCTTCTTGTTCATCGGGAACACATCCTAAACCTATTTTAAACCTATTGTAAACTATATCCTGAATCATGCATTTTTCACAACTGGGAGCAAGGTTTACGATATATCACAGAATGGAACAGCCCCATAAGGCATGTACAGCCAATAATTCTGAAACTATCTACGCTGCCTATAGCTGGGTAAAGTTATGCCATTGGCTTATGTGTCATAATGGGTCACCAGATCATACTGTACTAACCAAAAGATTATTAAAACTGGGTTCGCGTACAAAACTAATAAAGCAATAAAGAAAATCCCTGCAAATTCTACAACAGATTGCACAATTAATGACCTAAAAGTGTCTCAGAGACAAAACTCACAAATTGAAATTTCATGATTTAATAATTTCAAATCACATGAATTTAACAGATTTCACAATAATTCTTACTCTCTCACACTTTTGAGGGTAGTCACCTGACTATACCCATAATACACCAGTGAAAAATCCTTCGGAAGTCCCCAAATGACCTTGGATGTAATCATTTCGTGCCACGTTCCTGTTTTGTCTGGGAATGACAACTTCCTCCACCCTGTCAAAGAGTGATGTACAGACAGTAAGCATTGTGAAATTCACTGCAATATATAAAATTCGCCACACTGACACATCCCCAAAATATTATGACAACAGGAAATAATTTTCACGGCAATGTTACATAGGTAATGACATAAAAATAGTCACAATCATCATCAACATGAAATATACTTCCAATAATCATCCCAAAAAATATAGAGGGGGTTTCCTCAATAGTGCATTTCATATACTGTGGGGGTATATCTCACTACTTTCTCACTACATAAAGATCTGGGTGGTGAAGCTCTCATCACTAAAAGACAACTGCCTTCCTTCCGCAGTTCCAATCAAATAAACCCCAGAGTTCAAGTCAATTTGTGGGAGCTAAAAGGGATCACCAGATGACAAACACAAGGAATATGTCTTACTTCACCCAGAACTAATACAAATAGGAACTGAGTTAATTCCGCCCTGTTTTGAAGGGATAGTTCTAAGGTCTATCAAAGAGCCTTTGAAATAGAAATGAATTTAGTGGTCTTCAAAGAGGTCCCTTTGGCACTGAATTGCATGAGGTCCTCAGGAAACTCGGGCAATATGTGGCTTTGGCATATTTAAAGCTTTGAACAGTGAAATGAAATGTCCAGTTTGAATCATGTGTTGTACACTACTATCGATATGTATTTGTTAAATCCAATTACCCACCCCCACCCCCACCCCCCACCCCCCGGCAGGGAGGGGATGAGGGTATTGTAACTGGGTTTGACTGTCTGTCCATCTACATAACTAAACTCATACAAACTACACATCGGATCTGTTCCACATTTTTACACAAGATGAGGTCTAACCATGGTACATCCCTCCTCAAACATGGTCTTTTTCCAGAATTGAATCCAAAATACTTTGGTGTGTTTTATTTTTCAGTCATATCTGTGTCCATAGGTCAAAATCCATTCATTAGATAGGGGTTATACTTCCACACAAGAGGTGGTCTACCCAAGGCTTTGTCCTTCTCAAAGTTCATCCAGTTCGGGCTTTGGCTTGTAAATGCAGGATTTCTTTGCTGTATTCTCAGGCACTGCTTGAGACTAACCGATTTTTATAACTCTGTACTGGCAGGTACTATGCCATAAGAACACACAAGTCCCTGATCTTCACTGGTGCAAAATTGGCACAAATTTTGTATGTTGTGTCCATGAGTAGTAAATTTTACTTTTCATATTTCTCACTCTCCACCTGGCCAAATTACGCACATTTGACCCCCTTAAAAACACAGATTTATCAGACAGCAAAATTTATCAAAAAGATAGTGATGGAAAATGAGCTGCTTGGCAGAGGGTTATGCTCTCTGAGAGCTTTTTCTAGCTCAACAAGGCTGCCTTAATTTTTCCCTCGGTTCTCCCAGCATCAAATTCAAGGAAATAGGTGGTATGGGTGTACTTGCTTGCAAACTCCTTATATTTTATACTTCTTACTGTAAAACACTTAATGATTCTATGTACCAAAACATACCATCAAATTGTACTTTTGATATCTGGGTCATAAAAAAAGATTTTATCATATTAAACTTTCATTGATCCCTCTATCAACCTGCAGGGAACAAGTACATTAATTATATGCTTTATCACTCAATATTCCAGTTTGGATTTCAATAAACTTGTACTTAATTTATGGTATGCATTTTCAATTGTACAATAGACTTAAGATGCTCAATATTGTTGTAACCTGATCTGATAATTTACTGGCTCTGTGATCATCAAAGGTTCCAACAATTTTCATTGATTTAAGCCTGCATCACTTAACTACTGCAACAGCCTTACAAAACTAATTGCTGAGAATCTGGTGAAATATTAACATCAAATAACACCTTTATGTTGCTAATAGGAAAAAGACCACATCTTAAGAAAAACTCAATGACTTTGGATATAATTTCTCTGTGTAGATTCCTCTGCAAAATGTTTGCACATTTTTTATATGGAGTAAAAAACACCATGTCAAAAAGACCACAGCCAATCCTGTCACAGCCAGAAGGGAAAATGAAACATCTTGTTACTGTATCTATAAAAAGAGAACTGTTTTATGTAACTGCTGAATGGGGATTGTATGGGAGAGACAACAGCTACTTCCATTCTGTATTTACTTAAAATGATTCACATTGTCACTGGACAAACACACAAAAAATATACCAATTACTGCAGAACTTCTGTTATTTGAACATGTTCGCAGAACAGGATTCTGTTCAGATAACAGAATGTTCATACAGGAGGTAATTCAATATAAAACAGAAATGAGTTCATAAAATTTATAATCTGAATAAGGTCAAAAACAAAGCTCAAAGTTGGGTTTTATCCCTGTTATCAGTTGAGGTCATATCAGGAGAGGTCATCTAAGTATCTAACATCTTGTCATGAACTGGAAATACGCCCAGCTCCCCAGAGGTGAACGCCAGAGGTGGTATTCACTAACAGATGGATAAGATCGGCTCAAGATCCCCCAAAATGTATCCCTCCTGATACAAGTAGTTTCCGGAATGCAAGATTTGATAAGAATCATCAACAGTTTTATGATAATTTCAAACAGTCCGAACTAATCAGGGACACATAATTCACTCCTTAACATTCCTGATCCATGCTGGTCCCAAAAGTTCTGACTGTGGGTTATGAACATTCTAAATAAAAAGACTGACCTCCAGAACAGATAATTTTCAGGATCATAAACCTATCAGAGGTACAATTGCCAATATGGAACAGCCCTTTATCTTTCAACCACCCAGCCACTGAGGCTTTCTTAAAGCAGTTATGATTGACTGACTGACTGACTGGCTGGATGGCTGGCTGGCTGGCTGACTCGGGGTTCCCACAGACTTTTGACAACTGGATTCAAGATCTTTTCAAGGATTTTCAAGGTCAAGAACAACAATTCTCAAGGATATATTTTAAGACACAGCCTCCTTTGCCTACCCTTCTAGGCGTCCATTCCTCCCACAAAATTCTTTGTCACATGATTTTAAGACTTTATAAACTCATTACAACAATGCTAGTTAACACATGTAATAATATTTTAACATAAACTTTGTTCAGACTAGATCATACTTACTCTGCTGAGTCTGCCATAGCCGTAAAACTACATGATGCAGATGCAGAAGTTGGGCAACAACAAATTCAAGGACTTTCCAAGGATTTTATTCAATTTTGGCCAAATTCAAGGACTTTCAAGGCCTTGAATATGAAGCAATTTTTTTCAAGGATTTTCAAGGATGTCGGAACCCTGTGACTGACTGACTGACTGACTGATTGATTGATTGATTGGGGGTTTTACAACACTTTCAACACATTATGTAACTCATAACACAACTATTGAGGGTTGTGCATACTAGTTTGTCAAGATTCTGCACTGAAAACCATTGTGCACCTGCAATCAACTACTAAATTTCCCACTCTGGGTCAACCCAGGTTTAAAACCCAGAACCCCTCAGGTGGAAGACCAGTTTGCTACGAACTACCTCACCAGGACCCTGTAGATAATACAATATATTTTGGGGGGAAATACAGAAACAACTTGTAAGCACTCCTACAGCACAGATTTCAACCATGAGGCATTACCACAAAATTAAGAATTTTTGTATCCAGAATATGATGTAGACTTTTCACAAATTGTGATCACTTCTTCCATTGTATAGGCCCTACCACATAAAAATTTCATGATGATCCCCCTCCTTACTTTTGGACTATTGTCAACCAGAATTCTTTAATTTATTTAGGTTTAACGTCACTTTCAACACATTATATGGGTTATAGCATGATCGGCAGAGGAAACTAGTACACACTAGTTGGTCAAGCTTCTGCACTGTAAACTGCCGGGCATTGGTAAGCAACTACAACAACTTTCCCACATAGGGTCCGGGGTTTGGGCCTCAGTGGCGGAAGGTGAGTGTATTACCCACTATACAACCAAGCCCCTTAATATCAACGAGAAAGCCAAAGTCATCGAAAATATAATGAAAATGAGACCTTTGAAAATACACAATTTTTTTTTGTATCCAGAATATTTTCCAGACCTTTCCCAAAATATAGAGTAAGAAATCTAAAATTCGCCAGGAATCTAAAATTCGCCACCTCTAAAACCTTAGTTAATTTTATGAAGAAAATTATGTTTTTGTCTAAAAATTGGTATTTTTCAGTTCAAAAAGCCTTAATTTACTATACAGTCAACAAATCTCACCACAATTCATTTATTTTATTCGTATTTTGACATGTGGCGAATTTCAGATATGTGGCGAATTTTAGATTTCTTACTCTAATCATCTCTTCCTTTGCCTAGGTCCTACTCACATAAAAAATTTAATGAAGATTTGTGCATTAATGCAAGACAGACGGACAAACAAATGCACCCAAAAACATAATCTCCTTGTCAGAGATAAAAACTTTGCCCTTTAAAGGTGTTTCTGTTGTATTAGTTTGTGTCTACTGATTTCTGTATAAAAGACAAGTGCCTGCTTCACCAACATTATCATGAGGATAATTTGGGAATATGTTTACATGAATATCATGTGCCTATCAGACATCTTTCTAGACAACATAAAACCCTAGCATTTGCATAACTGGTAAAGCCAATTTATCGGGGCTGACTTTTTCACCCTGGGCAATCTGTAATACATGGCTGACAGCTCTGGTATCTTTTCTTTTAATCTGCTGACACAAGGCAAAGAAAAAAATTGACACCAACAAGAGAAGTGTCTCTGGGATATAAAAATCAGGCTAAAGTATTCAGGTGTAAAACATATAAATTATTGTTCTTGCACGGCACATTTAGTTCATAGATTAAGGCTGATGTACAGGATTGTATGTAGATCCAAAGACCTGTTCACACAATTCTGTACACACTCGTACTTGAATTTTACTTGTTCTTGAATTTTACTTCACAACCTTGTCCTCATTGCCCTGTTAATGGACTCATATGTGGGTACCGCACATTTAAAATCGACCCGTCCCCTGCATACACCACTCCGGAGTGTACATTTTAGCTTAGTGCATGAAAGCTCAAAGGTTTCCCAAACATTTTTAAGTGCAAGCTCTAGGGAGGCTCGTGCTTCTAGGGATCACTTTTTCTTTTTTCTTTTTCTTTTTTTCCGTCTCCAGACTTTCATGAATTGTGGCGTATCATGAAGAGTACATGTCTCATCACTGAAGTTAAGCAGCAATGGGCTACGTCAGTACTTGGATGGCTGACCGCCTCAGTGTACTACTCGTGTCTCCAATGGCTTTGTGGCTCACACTGGCGGCCCGAAACCCCTTTCAGCCTTGTTTAAAAATCTATCACATACCGGAAATGCTGTCCATCTTGTAGCAAATGTGTCCCACTTAAATATGAATATTAACTTATGTATAGTTATAAAACCTAATGGATAACTAGTAAATACAAACAACATTGAGCTACAAACGAGTCCTAAGTGCAGAACTGTGTGAACTACATGTAAGTTAAAAAACATTCTGAAGATATACTTCCACAGAATAAATTGTAGAATTTGTTTGCAATGACAACTCAAACATGTCTATGCCATTTAACTAACTAGTTTCAAACATCAGACAATGAACCTATAAACATATACTAACACTATTTGTCTGTCCTTCCAGTGAACAAAATATCATACTGCTCAGCCAGTGAATTTCATCACCCCAGTGGAGTTCGTCACCTGCTATAAAAGCATTCAAGAACTAGCAATATCTACATTTAAATAAATGGAATAGCTTCTTTCAACAGCAAGGTATATATACATATATGCCGTAACTGGACAGTAAAAACTCTTTAATATTGTCATAAAATGCAGGCGACGAATTTCACTGGCTGAGCAGTAGAACCTCTACTATCTGACCATCCTGGGAGAGTAATATTGTGTTCAGATGATAGGACAATTAACAGAAGGGGTATTTTAGTATATAATTATAATACATGTATAGGAAGTAATATGTGACAGAAGGTTTATAGAAAGCCTTTCTTATAACAATATAGTAATATTAAAGAGAAATATAAATTTAAGACATTAAATATTCGTTCAGAAAATTAAAGCTTTGGATAATAAAAAAGACTGAATAATATTGTGCTGTACTACCATAAAGAACCAGAAATAAAAGACATTTTTAAATCCATTGCTGGCAACATTAACTATAACTTTCTCCACATTTTGCTTTCTCACAAATCAATGATCGTTTTAAAGATCTGAGTCAATAGACTGTATTATAGTACATTTCAGGAATAAAATCTTGTTTTTTTTAAAAATAATTTTTATCCTCACCTACAAATAGCAGCTAATTTCATTTTTATCATTGTATTGATTACAACCTCATTGTCTCAGTCTTTGAAAGCACAAATAGCAAAGCATGCAAGGAGCCATATTGACTATTTCTCTTCAACCAAAAATGGTAAAACTATAAAAGCCACCTTGTACAACGCATAAATACATAGCTCTCATTCTTCAGACAAGCCTCCTGACTCCTGTCAAGTCATAGAAGTAATATTTCTGGTTTATAAAAACAAAATAAAACACCACTCTCATTCCACGTTAAGACATTTAAGCCTCTTACATATTGCCTGGTCAGAGTTGAAAAGAGCGTAAAAACGGAAGTATCAGCAACTTGACTTTATAAAGACAGGTTCAAGAGCTCTTGTGGGAAACAAATATTTGAAAAATATCATTGTGTTGTTCTGTTCAATGATTATGGAATATTATTACTGTCTTCATTATCCAGGATCAATGGCATCAATTGGATAATATTAAGGAATTAAGCTGTAGCCTAAGGCTAAACTAAATCACTGTCAATAATATATAGCAGCCTTTTCATATTGAGCAAAATGGTATCAAATAAATTCACACACACAAGCTCTAAGTAACAATAAATAGTGCATTAGTTAGTATACCCCAGCTTATTTGCTTTAAATCTATTGCATAAGTGGAAATATGTAACAAAATTTTTAATCTGTGTTTAAATTCGACACTGGACATTAATGAAAAATAATTTCCATAAATCTTGAAATTTGTAAAATTTGGCTCTAGTTTAATCTCCTCGTTATTTTCAATATGTCTAATCTTTTCTTTACTGCAACCAATACCATCCTACATTTTTAAAGACATGTAGTTCAATCGTCTTATTACCTCCGCCAAAAGGGTATTAAATTTATAAAGTTCGTTTATTTGTCTGATAGTCTGTCTGTTTCCTTGTTTTTAGAAGGATTATACAAAATTACTGAATGGTACTTCTTGAAAAAAAAAATTCCCATTTACTTCTTACTGAGCCATACTTGGCAGTGGTATGTCCTCTCCAAGTGGCCATCTTTCAACATGGTTCTATTGCAATACAAAGTAATATGGTCAAATCCACATAAGCAGTGTTCTGATAAGTAAAAATCTTTTTTTATGCTGCAGCCACACTTTAGGCGGTTCGTCCCATGGTTAGAGACTTTACTTAGTGGCAGAACCGCCTCCGAAGATGTCACATACCTTCCAAGATTTGCTGTATCATTCACACTATGGGCAGGTGCAATTTGTGGTTATAGGCATTGGGCAAAACACCCGTCCTTCAAACTACCATCCGAGATTCATATGCGACCTTGTGACACAGTGGTGAAACATCCATCTATACCTCGACACCCCTAATATTGCTGTGTCAAACTGAAAGACAACCGAGTCACAACCTTATATGTACCGTGGACGACGCCTTCAGTTACCATAGCAAGAAATTCATCTCCTCATGCTCAAATTCAGAGGTGGAAATTATAAACATTTTAAAATTTCCATAGGACACACAAGGCGATGGACTGTGTCACAAGTTTGCATATGAACCTCGGACGGTAGTTGAAGTACAGGGGCATTTTGTCCAACCCCTTACAGCCTGTAGAGTGACTGGGATATAAAGTAGTAGTAAATATCAGGTATTTATATCCTGTTATCTGGAATCTATGTTTATATAGAAATATTCTGAGATTTTTCACTTAACAGGATTGAACTTAAAAGAAAATTTTGCCTTCATCAACCAGTTTCCAATAGTTAACTTTCCTATAGAAAACCCATGACCACATTAAAAATTCCAAATAAAACCAAGAAGACCAAAGTCTCTTCTCTCATGAATGTAAAAGTTGTTCCTTTGGCTTATAAAGGGATAAAATCTGCACAATTGCAACAATTCATGTTAATAAAGCTTTCAGCTCAGAATTCAGACATAAAGTCAGATTAATGGACATCTCACATGTAAGTTCGAGTGGAGATGGAGATTTTTGAAGAATTCAGCCAATGATCAAAAAGACACGCATTGATTTTCCTCCCATGTAGCCATCTTTGAAGGTAACTCTTTCCCAAATTCCTAAATATTTATGCCCACACTGTAGATGTTTTCTTTGATAATATTTGGATAATATCTTTATACAGTCTCTGATTTGGTAGTTATATATATGTATCAAAGACTGGTAAAAATGATACATATAAAACTCTTTTTTTTATAAACTCTTGCAGTGGTAATGCTGTATTTTCCAAAATATGGCTTCACATGTGAAAAGTGTCTCCAGTCTCAAATGTGGTTTTTCAAATCTAAGATTTGTCTAATGAAGATTTTGATCCTGGAATAGCATTCAGGTCTGTGACTATACTTTGTCTTGTATGTAAGACTGTTAGGAGGATTTCACTTTGTCAGGGTGGTTATAATAATAAGAAAACCTTGCCAGGTAAAATTTTAGCTATTAAAATCCTGTTAAGTAGAAGTGTTACTCTTAGTAGGCTGTTCCACCATGCTGAGTGGGTTATAAACCTACCTCCTGATTGGGAAAAATAAAACAATTGACAATCTATGAGTGGATTTTACAATATATTTCTGATGGCATCTATGTGATATTGCCCCTGGATCTAGAAACCATCAGACTAGTTCCTGAATAATTCCATTCAGTTCTTGATTCCTCCTGATTTAGTTACGAACAATACGAAGGCGTATACAATCACTAGGACCTCTACTTCAGATGGAAAAGATTGCTTTTACAAGATAGGTCTGTCATTGGGATCAAAAATGCTTAGACCTGTTAGGACCAGAGATAGTTTAAGATAAGTTGAAACAGTTTGAATTAATCAGGAACACACATGATTCACTCTTCAAACATTCCACTCCAAAATTACCAATTTAATGTCCAGTTTCCTCAGGTACAAAAGAACTTATACTTTATGTTGTCACCAGTAAAAACTTTTACATTTCTTCCTTAAGTATTATGTAATGCTCCGCATATGCTATAATGACAAACTGTGCCAATACATGCCTTGTTACAAGCTCCTTATACCCATGCATGTACTCTATGTGTCTGTGCTGTTCATCACTTAGAAATACATGCGTAAACAATTTTTCTTCTTCAATGTTTTATATTAACAGACAAAAGAAAGTTCTTCATCTTACAAACTGGATAATTTATGTATTGCTGGCCTTTGGAAATTCAGTTCAGCACTTCACATCTATTCTACCTGTATGGAAATCTAAGAGATGCAATCAAGATAAAAATTCTGTCAATAATTCATCCTCCCCAATCTATTTATAGCCTGCTTTTTCCTTGCAGCTACAGCATTCCAGTTGGAACATAAAGCACAAAACACATCGGTGATGCAGGGAGGCTACATGGGCAGACGTCACGAATTCACACCAAGATGTGAGAAATACCAGGTAATGGTACAGTGTGTTTCCATGATTCTGATTAGGTAGACATACACACTATCATTATCTGAAGTAAACATTAAAACAGTTTTACTTGAGATCACCTGGTTTTTACCAGTTTGTCCTCAGTTTCTCCCATGATGGGATATGATGCTCCCAAGGTTATGTTATGTATATATTTATACTCAGCGCAATATCTCCATATACTACAGGACTCAAAGCGCTATTTAACCAATCCGACTGTACAGGTACAGCCCCAACTCACAAGTAACTGACATTCCCCTAACTGGAAGATAGAGGCTCAAGGATGACCATTTATCAACGTCCTTGAGGTTCTTTAACCTGCCACTGGGGATAGGACCCAATGACAGAGGACCGCCATTTTAAGTGGTCATCCGAGCCACTATGTATCTGCCTGTACCTGGGATTGAACCCACGTCCTCTGAGTTCCTAGACAAGTGTGTTACCCGCTAGGCCACAGTGGCAGATAAAGGTATGGAATGAGTTGCAAAATGGCATCCGCTCTGCCACATCTCTTCTGTCATTCAGGAAGAAACTGAAAGCTTATCTCTTCACAAAAGCCTACCAAGTCTAGGTTCATCATATTCTTCACAATTGTTTCTGTGGTGCAGACCCCTCATTCCTTTTATGTCTCTCCTGAATCTTTCCATAAACTTCTTTGGTGTTTGCAGCTTAGATTCTGTCTTTTGATGGAGATTAAGAGCCACAAGTCATATTAGAATTAGAAAACAATTTAGAATTCTCATCATAGTTACTCAGTCACTTTTTTCCGTTTTCCCGGCAATTACAATTTCCAACTTTTTTACATTCCAGAACCTATTCTACTTTCTGAACCTTCTATTAGATATATAAAGAGATACAAGATTTTGATGAGATAACATAAGATTTACAAAGTCATAGTTGGGTTATTGTCCCTTAACTTTAATGCTGAGGACATACTAGGAAAGATTTTTAATGAATCCCCATATACTGTCATAAGCTGGATTTAAGCTATTAAACAAGTCCTCAGCTCCCACAAATGGCAATGCTTTACGCCTGTCCCAATGTAACCCTGGCAGGACATAAAAACACCAACTTTAACTTTGTCAAACTATTAAGGGGCTATCAACGTAACGCATAGTTTTCAAGGCCAACCAAAGTGATAAAAAAACACTTGAATTACCATTTCAGTGTAGTCACCTTTAGAGTCTTAAAGTCAAATAATATCCATAAATACATATTTATTTTTACCTTAAATGTTTTATAAAGGAAATAAAATATTAAAATAAATTGCTTTAGCTGTTTTTTCTCAAACTACAATTTATATAAACAATAAATACTCGTGACAAATACGAACTAAAAGTGGTCTAATTTTGATCACCTTAAATATAAGACTTGGCGTTCGTTCGTGACATAAAAAGCATATCAAAGAAAAAACAACTTTGGTTTTCCACACACCACTCAAAAGAAAAGTGTCTCACAAAAATTTTGAATGATTTAAATTTTTATGTAAGCTAGGTATTTATTTGTAAAACTGAAAAATAAAATTACATTGCTTTACACAATCTCATTTTTTATAAACTTTCTCATATTCCACATATTTAAAAATCAGAGAAACTTCTTTTGAAAAAAATAAATCATACAAATTAATGTGCTTGTTTTTCTGAGCAGTGTACATTTCATTATGGCCTCTTTCTCAACATTTTACTATTGTTTTTTTGTCACGAAAGTAAGGCATGTCTTTCCTTTTTTCCTCTCACTTTAGACAACATTTTCCCTGTTGCTATAGCGTAGTAATACAAAACAGCATTTTAAAATCAATTTGTAATTATATTGCTTTAACAGATAAATAAATTCAACATATTTTGGGTTTAAACAAACTTTTGATATGTATAACTCACCACTGGCTGAATTAATTCATATTTATGGTATGACTTTAAGAACTATTTTACTGGGGCTGACTTTGTAAAAACTACGTACGTAGAGATGGCTGAATATTGCCTACCTAAAGACTGTAATCTATTGGAAAGATGTCAAAAATTTTATGTTTTATGTCTGTTTGACAAGTGAATTATATAAGGTCTTTTCTCTCCTGTTAGGAAAAACTCATCAAGTAAGCACAAGATCACACATATACAGTTATTATATGTAAAGTTAAAATCACGGAAATGCTTTTTCCCAGTTGGAGGAAAGCATACAGCTAATTTTTCACACATACATTCAGTTATTGTACACCACAACAAAATCAATACTGTCCTTGGCTTCTCTCCTACTAAATGTACCAAGATATAAATACACACACATGCAGAGAGACAGAGACTATGTGGAAAAAAACATTGCGGTTTCACATTGGCTGGACTAGATTAGGACACTTTCTTTCCAGAAATGGATGATCTGTTGTATTAAAAATAAAAATATTTTCAATGAAACAAAACTCAATGTTGTGGAATGGAAATCTGAGTTCAAATCTTCCCCCTTTAATAGCAGCAACAAGATTACCATAAAATTACTGCTCCGTATTTGATTTAAATAACAAACATAAGTACAGAACAACCAGATGAGCTCTTTCCAAAAGAAGAAAAACGTCACAAATCTTATCCACCCTTTGGCCTCACTGAAACTTTATGACGTATTTTTCTCTGTTGTAAACAATGCAAAACTAGTCCCTGCCTGACAACAACAACTGTTTTTTCTACGACGTCTGGTGAACGTTACGTAAACAAATTTTATGTACTTGCGTTGATAGCCCCTTAAATGCCATCAGCAATTAAATGCCAAAACTTGTTTATCGTTTATCATTTAGCTACTATGTCCTTAATAGAAAGTTCACAAATCTCACTAACCATTTCTAAACTGTGGGCTTTTGTTACAGTGTGACATTTGTGACAACTAGCTAGTGTATTGATTTTATATCGAGTAGACACAGGAAAGAAAATCAATATTTAATCACAACGGACAATGAATTTAACAAAATCCGAATATAAAATTCTGTCACACCAGTGAAAGTAGATCAGCTGTCTGAACAATCACAGCAATATACATTATCAATATTTGCTTTTATTTCCAGTGTCACATGTGATAATCTACAATTTCATCTGATCACCTTGTATTTATTTCTAAAAGCCAGATGTGCAAATGGTATAACAACAGTAATGACAAAAGTAGTTGTTATGGCCAGTAAAATCATCAATGCAATGAATACATTTAATGTATTTATAAATGTAAACACCATTTTGTCAAAATGAAGAGTCTGTTCCAATATCAACTTTAGTGAATGTCAACCCAGGTGTGTAAATAACACTGCTATATTTGTAACTGGTCATTTCCATCCAGTAAAACCATCAGTACCGTCACTGTGTTTGTTTCAGGAAAGCCTCACCTACCAGACTAGTACCAGTAAAAGCCCTTCTTTTTTGTTACAAAAATAGAGGGTTTGGGGATGTCTGCACATTATTTCTCAACAAGATCGGGGAAACAAGCAAATTCCTTCGGGTAGATCAGGAAGTCATTCAGCCTTGTCACTGACAGCCCCCCCCCCAAACAATGTTGGTTACACATAGCATTTGAGAGCAGTGTCCAATCAAATACTTTGATCAACAAATTACGTATCAAACTAGTCAACATTGTAGGAATCATTGCTCAATATTATAGATTCACTTCAGTTTCCATGTCATTTTTCACCAGGTAAATGCATCAGGGACATGTTCCTCACATTTGGCAAATGGTCTTTTGTGCTTGGAAGAGTGTTGGGCTAGTTTGCAGCTACTTTGATGCAGTTGGGCTCTTCAGATTTTTAGGAAAAGCACAATTTGGCTGAAAAAGGCCAGGAGTAGTCAAAAATGGCCTTAAGTCAAAGTCAAAGTTGGGGTTTTACGTCCCGTTCAACAGCCAGGGTCATATTGGGACAGGTCCTCAGAATTGCCACTTGTGGGACTCGAACCCACAGAGGTGACAGCCTATGATTAGATGCCAAACTTGCTAACCACTAGGCCACTGAGGACCTCTAAAATGGCCTTAAGTGACCAAACCATAAAGTGGAACATCCCAATGATTACCTCTGCCTAAGTGGTATTATTTTCACGACATTTTCATGTTTGTTTGTCTGTTTGTTATCAGGAGTATGCAAATACTAGTTTTTGGAACTTCATGGTAGAAAAGAATCACAAGATGGGTCTTGGTCCAACTTAGATCCCAATTTCGAGAGTGGTCTGGATCAATGTCTCATTTCCCATTTACTTATTATAACATGCCTGGTAGAGGTATGCACTCTCTGAGTGCTCTTGTATGTCACTGCAAGTTAATGTAAATAAACATAAATGTCAAATCAGTAATAAGGCTGTGATGACTTCACTGACCACCAGATGCAACACAATACTTCAACTGACACTTAGATTTGTTTATTCTTGTAGGTTTTCATCCTGGAACAAAACTCTTCCCCTTTAACTATTAGGATTAGTGTTTTGATATCTCTCCATCTGTTTATTTATAGTGATGCAGTAGTTTGTGGCCATGAATTGATTCAAATACACCAGTTAAGAAAAAACCTCCACCAACAAATAGTGTGAGTGTTTTATTATATGGAGTGTCTAGCCAGACAGACCTGACACAGCTACACAATACAATCAATATATCAAATTTAGCATCTGATCTAGATTTTTACTACTTATGGATATTAACTAAAAACCTTAACAAAATCCCTTTCAGACACTGACCTCAATAGGCTATAAAACATACAAAAAAAAAACATGTTCCCCCAATGGTTTCCCATTAAATAACTTCCAACTGAACTAGGTTCTACAAGAAAAAGAGAGAGAGGATTCTTTTCAAAATATAACTTTGTCGCTTACTTGACAAAGGACCAAAAAGAAAATCACTATCAATGAAATCAGTACAGATCAAAAGCAAGACACTGGAGGTGGGGGATAGGGGAGGGGATGGTTCATAGAGACTAAACCAATAACAATCACACAGGTACCTGATTTATTGGTCTCTTATAAGGTGCCATATCAACATACATACCATAACATCCCTATTTTTGGCATCTTTATAAAAATCCTCCCAGTATCCTTACCAACCCATTCAGACTTCACTGTAAAGCACCTGTATCCTCTGTCACATCACATATTTACTATGCAGTAAATAAGTTCTAATTTCACAGTTTTTCTTGTCAGTTATTATCAGTTTAATCCCCTCTTTTTGGCACTTTTACTTTAGTGGGTCTGTAATCACACAAAAAGATGTCTATCATTCTTCTGTCATCGGACTTTTGGGTCTCTGCAAGAATCCTATCTCATTCTGTCATCATTTGTACCATTTCAAAGCCACATTTTGCAATTCAATGGGTCTTCCACTATTGTAGACACCCTTGAAAATGTCTTTTGAAGTGTTGGTAATATTCTAACAAGTCTGTTTACCTTTGGATTGAAATACAAAAGTCTTCACATATTAAATATAATCCTATTCCATAGAAGGACATTATAAGAATTAAATACTGGTATATATTTAACACAGGGATATTAAAGGTATCACTTCTGTGCACAGATTACAATTTGACTTACAGACATCCAAAATATTTCCTCATTACACTACATTTCACTTTGTAAACAAAGGAAGCAGATTTTCTAATTTTTCTACGGAGTTTCAAAATCTCTGCCTGTGTTAATTACCAAACCCCCCAAACAATCTGTAATATCATGTTCTCTTCTGTAACCTTTTTAGTATCACTTAACAAGGCATTCACGCTGAAAAAAATCAACACCATTGTGCCTTGAAAACTCTCTCCACTATAAAGATACTGTCTCTTTGACAATTCACAGTCTCTTGCACTTTGGAAATGCCACATTTAACACCGACTGCCCCATAATTGTACAATACAGACCCTTTAAATAATTTAACACTTCCACCTTTGGCAATTGAGAGGGAAAACCCCAGAGTAGTTATCATACAAGTCACTTTATTTAACCTTTATCCTGTTAGTTCTGAATAGGAAAACAAGGTTTTATATATCAGCAGATTTCTTCTCATTTCTAGCAGAATTTCACTGACTGAATGAATGTGTGGTTCTTCGAGTATGTTTGTGTATGTCCGCTGGGTATTTTCAAGCACACTTCATATTTCATTCACAAGTGAATTTATATGCATAATTTATTGGTGATTTTTCTCTAGAAAACATCAATGGTATTAGGGCATGTTATAGAAAAGCATCTTTGCAAATATTGAGTAGTTAATAAGACAGAACCACATAAATGCCACTGTAATGTATTTTGATTAGACAAACAAAGGCTTTCTTCTTGAGAAAGGAAACCATGAAGATTGCCCATCAGGACATTATCCGTCTGGATATATTTGCCCCCCCCCCCCCCCCCCCCCCCCCCCCCCCCCCCGACACAATTTGGAGGAAGGAAGATCACAATTATTGGGTTAGATTAGATTAACTTATATATGTATTATGTCATAAGTTGATAGTTATAATACTAAAAATAACAGACCCACAATGCTGCTATAGCTGGAGCTTAGTTCATGTAATAGCTCAGATTTTGAAACAGTATTTTTGAGTGTGTCAAAATACATACATGCAAGGTTCTGGGATGTATATTATTGCTACAGCCAAATTCCATAAAGTAACACTCAGTTAAGTAGAATGCCCTATAAAACCAAAGTGAAGATCCAGTCCTTGTAGGGCCTATGACATTAAAATTTATCCTGTTATATGGAACCACTGGTTAAGTACAAGCAATTTCCTGGTCCCTTAAAATCCCACTTAACTGGATAAAGGGGTGTGGATATTGATATAACATAGTAAATCTATACTGTAAAGGCCTTTGCATATACAGGCGGTGGTGGCGTAGTGTAAATTTAATGGCTGTAAATTTAAATACCTGCAAAGAGGACATATTACCCTGTCCGATTATCTATATTTATTCAATTTTTTGGCAGCAATTTTCAATATAAGTAAATAATTAGATGCTAGTTGTATTGTAAAATAAAACATTAAACCTGTCCAAAGGGAAATAACAATCACCTTTTATAGAACGCATTATATCCCACATTACATTTCAACATTTGCCCTCCCCTTAGATGTAAGTGGCCATGGTGGTGCAGTGCTAACACACTCGCCTGCTATATCTGAGGTCGGCAGTTCAAACCCCGAACCCTGTGTGGGAAACATAGTAGTTTCTTACCGTCGACAGTTTACAGTGCAGAACCTTGACCAACTGTATGTACTGGTTTCCCCTACCCATAAAACTACCCGTCATGATATCTACCTTAAAACCCAAATAAATAAATCCCCTTAGATGTATTTATTTTATTTCTGTTTTACACAAGGGGGAGAAAATATGTAATAAACATTTCACTATGAAGAATCTTGACAGGTGGAACATGTACACTACTAGTGATTGCAATTGTTATTCACCTCTCTCCTCCATGTGTGCCATATGAATAAAAAGGGGGGTTGAACACTTTTATTTATACATGTATTGCCCAACATCATTTTTAGACATCTCTTCATCCGCCCTTATAAGTATTTAATCCCTTCACAATGACCCTGTGTGCTTAACCTGTTGTCATCTGAGTAATACACTTCTATTGTTCAATTTATCATGTGCTGTCAATACGGGGTGGCCATTTGTATAAATTGTAGTGTGCAAAACACAACTTCAAAGTGGGTAAAAATTGGGAACAAGCGTCACAGCTTTTTGTAACAGTTTAAAAATACAAATTTTCATTTTGTACAAAACTTTACAATAGGAATTATGAATGCTGCAAGTGTTCAACAACAAATTAATGTGGTGTTTTCATTCTAAGTTTAGTGGTACTGCTCATGTGTGCAATGGGCTTAAGAGATGGTTTATCAAAAGAATTGAGGATTCATAATCTCACACATATACTCTTACAGATATATATATAGCAGGATCTATAGACACAATGCAACACATGGATTGTAAAGCAGATTACATCACTGAATAATAAAAGAACACCCATCAATCTATTGGTTCAATCAAAACTTCACAACATAGTCAATATCAGACAGAATGAGCTCATATCAATCATCATAAGCACACTAAAAAACCCTATACACCTCTTTGTGAAAGAGATAGCCAAAAATATGAGATTAAAATACCAACACTGACTGGGAATTGTAAAGAGATAGTAAGAGCTTGATTCTGGGTGGTTCTTTGTTACTAACTTGATACAGTATAATCCTCCTCACCATAGCTTTAAAAACACACATTATTACTCACCTCACACAGTACAGTTGGATTAAAATTTATCTCAATTCAGTGAAATCCCAGAGTACTAGTATATTCCGATATAATAAACTGTCAATACATATGTGATGCTTGCAGATCTAAAACACTTTTTAAAAGGTAGTAACAGCAACAAGAATACCACAAAGCTGATGTGATATTTACTCTTTTGTGGTTTCACAAATACAAACTAATCAAATTATCATCAATTATATAAGGAGAATCCGGCTTAGGTTTATATCCCGTTGTTAGATAATCCACAAGATAACAATCACTGTATTAATCGTCTGCAAACGCAATGGGTTGGCACTTCTCTCCTGTAGTCAAGTAGAGAGTTATTAGTAGTAGTATATTTATCTCACAAGCATCTCCTCAAACATAAACAATGATCGAAGGCACACTTGTCGGCATAAGAAGTAGTTGATAATTTTCTTGTGTAAACTCACTGCACGCATAATATCCTGTGGAAAACCATCTCTATTGCTGCAGATTACCACCAAACTTGCATAATATACTATTATACCTTTCAACACTGCTCAGCACTTATTGCCAATAAAGACATCAACCAAGTTGTAACACACGAGTCACTGAAACAGAAGGAACAACTCCAAAACTACCTTTGCTCTCGATGAAACCAAAACTACATCTTTTCCCACTACACAACACTCTTGTCAGACAGCATCAAGACCACTTTTCTCCCAAACATTTGTCTGCAAGATGACTCACTATCGCCGTCTGGTGAATGCGAGAGAAACTAAAGAGCGCCCAGGTAACTTGCATCTGATTGGCTGCTGGATATTGGTGGCTCCCAGGTGATCAATTAGACACCATTTTACAATGGGGATATGATGATACACTAAGCAAGCCATCATAACCGATGATGTAAGTATTTCTTTAGGATTTTATTGATACACAAATATTCCAGGTTGAATTTTTGTAAATTAAGTGATATATAAGTATATAAAAGTGTACATGTGAACAGTATCAAGTCATAAATTCAAAATATAATTAATATGTATTCTTCACAAACTAAGACTGATCTATCTGTAAAACATATTTTTTCGTATTTTCTCAAAGAGTGAATTTTTCTAAATAATTTACATGTCTCCTGTTAAAACTAACTTAAAGGGATGAAATATAACATATCTGATTACAGTAATATATGTTAATAATTATCAATATCACTGTGTGTTTGTTTCAAATAAAAACAAATCTTGGCCTGAAAATTATTACGTAACCAACCCACAAACGTAACTCATGCTGAAGGATGCTCTTCAAAAATTATATAATTCATAATGGATGTCATGTTTTAGTGTTTTTAAATTAAAAAAACATATCTTAAATACCCTGAAACTTTATATCAATGACCAAAAGATACAATATCATGTATAACATATTTAAAAGTATGTGATAAACTTTTAGAATTATAAAATTACCACACTGTATTTCAGTTCTTTTTGGATACACTGGATAAATTGTTGATATGCCGAGATACGTTTTCACATTTTTTTCATTTATTTTTGATACCTAACAGTAAATTGGTAAATATCACCCACATATGTTGACAGTGTTAAGGTGTAGAAACTAGAAAACAAAGTCGATTGGAAATCAAATGTCAGAGAAGCCATGTCAGATTGAGAAAAGGAAACATTTGCCGATACTGCTAAAGACGTAGGTTAAGAAATAATGGAGAAACGACAAATTTATGAAATTTTATTTAATTTTCTTTGTGGAATTAAGTTGAAATGTTTATAACTATCTATAATTAAGCCTCTGTCAAGTTTCCATATAAACAAGTAGGTAAGAAATACTTCTTGTGCTTGTGGACAGATTTATTTCTTTCTAGAAGTTGTTTCTCAATTTCAAATACACCCATTATAAATTCGTTGTTAAATTTATGACAATGTTTATGTATAAATTTAAGTTAAATTTTAATATGCAACTATTATAGTTTATTTTCACACCTTAAAATTACATACATTAAAATTGATACAAGGCTACAAAACACTCACAGATTTTGTCTCTTGGAGATTATAAGCATAATTACACATTGAAGCATAAAATATAAAACTCTATTTATTTGTTTAACAAGTTTTACACACTTATGATTTTTATGTATCTCTCATTACACAGACACTTTGAAAATAGGCATTATTCATTCAGCTAGCCATTAAGAAAAGCAAAATAATGAGATAAATATACTTTTTAACCTATGTGTCACTGGATAACTGCATGGATTTATTTTTTTGACATTTAACATCACCTAGCTTTTTGGCACAAACTACAAAATACCAGATAAAACCATTATCAGACACAAAGGGCCTTTGCATTTATACTCTCTTGTCTTAATTTTTTTTAAAAAGGCAACAAGAAAATATAAAAGCTTCTGTGGCAGGTGGTTTATGCTTTGTAAAATCTCTGTTTTATGCCTTGGGGCAAAACCATAATAATACCATGGTGTAATCAGGACCTCTATTAGGGAATACTTAACTGAGGATAAGTCCATTCTCCTGTCTCTGTTTTTGTCAACTTGACATGCAATGTAGCAATACATTTGGAGAGTTGATGAAATTTGCGAGATGTGGGGCTTTTTATTTAGTTTTTATGTAAATTTAATTTTAGGGCCAGGGGAGAGTCGTTTCTGAATTTATTGGTTTATCTGTGATTTTTAGTCAGATTTCTGATAGATAACACGGCTAGTTTCACACAGTTGGGGGGTTTTGTGATGTCACAGTTGATGTAGTTTCACAAAAAAGAGATAAGATTTTAAAATACATATTCAGACGTGAAATATTGAAATTTTTTGTTACATGATATATCCTTGACCTCTGGATGACGACAGCTTTTTTACTTTATTTGACCTTTTATCTTTTTTCTCTGATAATTTGTTTTTATCTGTCACACAACAAAAGTAATCTTCCATAACCATATGATGCTAGGAATTTAGATGTTGTCACAAGAAATATTTCTGCTTTTTGGGTTTCTAAGTCTGAAGCTTTTCACTGATAAGCCTTCTGTGTCTGTGGCTCATAAATAAAAGAACGAAAGAAAGTGAATTAAATGTATCAGTGAGTTTACATATAGTTAAAATTTCTACAAGTATGAAAATGAGGTTTGGGTGAATAATAATATTATTATGTTCATCTTGTTTATGGAGACTAAATGGTGTCATTGTGAAGAAATCACTTTTTTTACACATTCCTCAGGAGTGTCTGCTTGAAAAAGGTGGATGCATTACAAGCAAGGCATCCCACTGGCTACATGTAAAGGAGAAGTCCAGCATGGTTTTCTGTGTAAAAAAAGAGAAATCCAGCTTGGCTTTTGTGTAATGAAATACCCAAGACATCTTACTGAATTAATGGCTGTGATTAATGAGTAGGATATTAGATTTCCTGTCAAACCAGGTAGAACATGCTGCCTAATCATGTCAATCTGTCTCAAAGCAAGGAACTGTGGAAAGGTTTCTACAAATCCCAGAGGAAGACGTTTCACACCAGATCTCAAGAAAGACAAAAAACAGTTGTCATTGTGACAAGTTGTCTTTATTACTATAATTTTTGTTTGATGTCAAGTTTTACCTGTCCAACTTCAGTTTATACATGTATACAAACAGGACTAACTGAGAGATAATAGAGACAACGGCAAGATATACTGACAATACATTTTATTTGACGAACAAAGAAAATACAATTCAGATACCTTGTGATTTCTATGTATTAACTCCTAGATGCGACCTTTTTCAACTTGAATAAGTATAGGTTAGTAACTGGTACATAGAATTAAGTTAATTAATAACTTTAAGATATGTGTCAGTTAAAAAGTAGCACTCCCGCCAAGAGCTTCCTTATCTATCTAACAAAGATGACTTTGGCAGTGCCAGAGGTTTGAACATCGCATAATATCACAAGAATCTCACAGGATAATTCTATTATGACAACAGAGGAAATTCAATACTCTCTAAAAGAGTTGGAAGTTGTCACCCTAATTAAGGAGCCCACCTGGGGCAATTTCTCTCTTCTATTAAAGGATACAGAGAGAAAAAGAAAGTATTGGAAATATTGTGAATAAAAAGGATTTTCAAGGACTTAAAGCCCTGTATTTATTCCCCATAACACTGAACCCTTTTTAGCTGAAGTTTAGATATATCTGAGCAAGGGAACAGTTTAGTCCGTAATAATTTGATTTTAATCCTGTCAATAATAAAGAGGTAAATACGATGCATATGTTTCCTCAAAGAACCCCGCCTTTGTTGAGACTTTTCAGTGAAGTAATCAAACTAATAGACAAACATATGAAATAAATATATAAACAAACAACCAAAATAAGAAGAAACAACAGGGGGCAACACCCTCCAGGATGGAGTAGCTGTCATTTAACAAACCCTTTTGACTTAGTTTTAATAAACATAATTGCTTATAGGAATTAACAATATAAACGTTATGTTAACGGGGGGGGGGGGGGGGGGGGGGGGGGAAGTTCTCTATTTATTTCATTTGTACAAGGTAAATAATGTTCATTTTGACCTGACTGAACTCTAGTGAGTATTAAAAATTCAAGAGGTTATTTCTAGAATTGCATCCAAGTGAGATCACTTGTTGTCTGAATCTTGCTTCATTTAGTGTAAAGGTCACTTAATGAGTTCACCATAGGATTGATGGGTAATTAACAATAGTCTATGATTTACTGTCATGTAATGTACTGGATGACTGCTTGGTAATTATTGACCTCTCTTCACAAAGGCAGTGATGTTTTCAGCAATGTAAATCTGTGGCTGAAATTACTCACAAAAAAAGACTGGGAAACAGAATTAGTTGGATGACATTCACATTAATGTATTTTATGAAAACTCACGGAAAACTGCAGAAAGAAGTACTATTGCTGTTCTCGAAAAAAACAACATGTGGAATTCTAAAGAAACAACCATATTTTGTTGTAACCTCTCTGTGATTATCACCAATTATGAAAGTAATTAGAATTACTAATGACAATCTTAGGCCATGTACCTGTCAAACTACCTGTGAACATTAGATCCTCAAAATTACTACTAGACTTTAGCAAATATAGCTCACAACAAACTTATGGTATGTAATTTTTACTAAGTAGCGCCAGGAGACATTTAGTTATAAGCGCTATATAAAATTATGTGTTGTATTCCTTCTTTTATATGTATATTGTTTTGGCAATGACTTTTGTTATTTGTTGGAAACTCTATTATTTATTTATTTATTTACCCATTTATTTATTTATTACAGTGACATGTATTTATAAAGTGTACATAATCAAATATTTCTCACAATATACCCAGCCCTCTGTTGGGCTTATATGTCACTTTATACATTATAAAGAAACAAAGTGTGATTTTTTTATCACACAAACAAAAGTCAAATTACAAGAGCACAACACAAATTTTTTAAACTTAATTTACTTGTAATTTGCTGTTACATGTAAATAATAAGATTTACTCAGCAATAACTTATAATGTTTTACTACTGCATAAAGTTTTTTTTAAACCTTTCTCTTAAACAACTTAAGATTTGGTCCTTCACCAAATAAATAAAAAAGTCACCCGGGTTGGACAAAATTCCCAACGATGTTCTGAAAAATAGTGATGTTGCTTATGCCATTTTTATGCTTTTAAAACATTGCTTTAACAATGGCCAGATGCCAGGTATTTGGCTTAGAGCTATAATTTGTCCTATACCAAAGGGGGCAGAAAAAGACCCCTGTTGTCCAAAATCATACAGAGGTATAAGCTTGCTTTCAAGTATATGTAAAATATATACAGGTATTCTCAATAACAGAATTGGAAAACACCTTGAAGCAAAAAAAATTATATGTCCCGAGCAATTTGGATTTCAAAAAGGTAAGTCATGTGAAGAACATGTGTATAACATAAGTACAATATTAAGAAAAAGAATAAAGAACAAAGAAAATACCTTTGCAGCTTTCCTAGACCTAGAAAAGGCATTTGATCGCATTGACAGAAATCTATTGTTTTTTAATCTGTTAAAAAATAATATTCGTGGCAAAATGTATCATACAATAAAATTATTATATAGTGAAACATTTAATACTATTCGAATTAACAACAATTACACAGACTGGTTTCTGTCAAAGTCCGGTGTAAGACAAGGTGATACTCTGTCGCCAACACTGTTTAACATCTTCATAAATAGTCTTGCTGTAGAGCTGAATGATTTGAAATTAGGGTTAAATTGTGGTAACACACACATATGTATATTACTTTATGCAGATGACATGGTTCTTTTATCCGACTCGGAATCAAAACTACAAAGCATGCTTAATCATGTAGCCCAATGGTGTAATAAATGGAGGATCACTGTAAATGATTTAAAAAGTGGTATTGTACATTTTAGGAATATAAGTAGCAAGAAATCAGAAATTGTTTTCACTCTTGGAGGGAGCATAATTGAAACTGTATCCCAGTATAAATATCTAGGGGTGATCTTGGATGAACATTTGACCTTCAAGGAATGTGCTAGGACTTTAGCTGATGCAGGGGGTAGAGCTTTGAGCAAAATTATTGGCAAATTTAAGAATTTCAAAGACTTCAACTACAGAACATACACAAAGCTGTATAATGCATGTGTTTGGCCTATTATGGATTACTGTTCTAGCATCTGGGGATTTCAAAATTTTAACTATGCAGAAAAGGTTCAAAACAGAGCTATACGGTACTTCCTTGGCCTCCATAGAAATGCCCCTGCACTGGCATTCCAGGGTGACATGGGTTGGATGATTCCAAAATATAAATACTATATTTCAGCCATCCGTCTTTGGAACAAAATTTGTAATATGGATGCAGGGCATTTAACGAGAAAGGTCTTTGAATGGAGTTACTGGGACCTTTATGCCTGTTCTTGGGAATCAAACATATATGACATATTTGAGTCAGTCAACAAGCTAGAGAACTTTGAAATGGCTGAAGAGTTAGACATTAATGACCTTGAAATCAAACTTGCGGATATAATGCACGATGAATGGTCCAACAAATTGCCATCAAAACCAAAACTAAGAACGTATTCACTTTTTAAAAATGAAATAAAGACTGAAGAGTATATTCTTTCAAACATCCCCAAATATAAGCGTTCACTTCTTTGCCAACTTCGGATTGGTATATTGCCCCTAGAAATTGAGACAGGAAGATACACTAGGAAAAAAGTAGAAGACAGAATTTGTAAGCTTTGTAAGTTAGACATTGAAGATGAAATACATTTTGTGTGTGTTTGTCCCAAACTTCAAGCTATCCGCTGTAAGTATTATAACAAAATTTGTTCTCGTCAGAATGATAGTATATTAACTCAGTTTTATGAAATAATAACTTGTAAAAGGGTAAAACTATTAATGAGCTTTCTAGCTGACCTATGGAATCTCAGGAACAATATTTTATGTAACTAGTTTACACTTGTTTGTTGTTAAGTATCTACAAAATCACAGAAATAATATCTTATGTAACTATTTTCCACCTATCTGTTGTTAAAATAGTTTGTAGAGACTAATAAGCCCATTAGGGCTGGGTATTCTTTTGTAGTTCATTATTAAGTTGTCAAAATGTATTATACTATGTCTCTATAATAAATGATTAAATAAATAAATAATAATGTACTGGATGACTGCTTGGTAATTATTGACCTCTCTTCACAAAGGCAGTGATGTTTTCAGCAATGTAAATCTGTGGCTGAAATTACTCACAAAAAAAGACTGGGAAACAGAATTAGTTGGATGACATTCACATTAATGTATTTTATGAAAACTCACGGAAAACTGCAGAAAGAAGTACTATTGCTGTTCTCGAAAAAAACAACATGTGGAATTCTAAAGAAACAACCATATTTTGTTGTAACCTCTCTGTGATTATCACCAATTATGAAAGTAATTAGAATTACTAATGACAATCTTAGGCCATGTACCTGTCAAACTACCTGTGAACATTAGATCCTCAAAATTACTACTAGACTTTAGCAAATATAGCTCACAACAAACTTATGGTATGTAATTTTTACTAAGTAGCGCCAGGAGACATTTAGTTATAAGCGCTATATAAAATTATGTGTTGTATTCCTTCTTTTATATGTATATTGTTTTGGCAATGACTTTTGTTATTTGTTGGAAACTCTATTATTTATTTATTTATTTACCCATTTATTTATTTATTACAGTGACATGTATTTATAAAGTGTACATAATCAAATATTTCTCACAATATACCCAGCCCTCTGTTGGGCTTATATGTCACTTTATACATTATAAAGAAACAAAGTGTGATTTTTTTATCACACAAACAAAAGTCAAATTACAAGAGCACAACACAAATTTTTTAAACTTAATTTACTTGTAATTTGCTGTTACATGTAAATAATAAGATTTACTCAGCAATAACTTATAATGTTTTACTACTGCATAAAGTTTTTTTTAAACCTTTCTCTTAAACAACTTAAGATTTGGTCCTTCACCAAATTTCAAGTGGTTTGAATGTGACAAAGTTTCAAATAAATATCCGACACCTTTATAGGACAGTAGTTTATTATTGTTGTATAGTTTATCAACATTTTTCTTCTCTTTTTACTATGCTGATCTGTTTTCTGGACTCTACAGTTCTGTATAACTGTTGTTTCTTTCCTTGACCCAAAGAATATTGAACAATGAAAGATGTTCAGTATTGCTGTTGGGAATGCATTTCTTCTAATGAATATCTAGGACATGCATCATTATTCTGCTGACTTGGGGGACTTTTTATTCCATGGGGATTGTCACACAGCATTAGTCAACATGTTACTTTTTCCTTTCTTGTAGTTTGTGTCTGTCCTACAGCTAACTCAGTTGTCAGTTTGTGTCTTTTTACGTAGATATTCTAAGTAACAAAAAGTATTTTATTAACAAAGTATGTAGATCTTGCAAGGTTATGGTTTAATTAGAAAAATAATAACAAACCAACTGGCCTTCATTTGAATAAATACATAAAGTGATGTATGAAGTAGTAAATAAAACCTTAAAATACACCATGGCATATCCGGGAATAGACTATTCAGGAAATACTCCTAGCAAACAGGCAATGCTACCACAGAAGAAAATCCCATAGCAACGAAGGATTTTATGAAACGAGAAAAACTGTAGCTTCATGTACTTGCTCATTATATATATTTTGTAGTTACATGTACATCACATCCTGCCAATTATTGCCTCACTTAAAATTGATAATAGTCAGAAAACCTGATAAAAAGTGACATTTCAGTTTAAAACTGGACAAAAGTTTATGGTGGCTTTAAGTTAACCTTAAAACAGGCTGTTTAGAGAAAGACAGACGGTACTTAGTAACCAAGAAGCAATACATTTAGTATTCAACATGCATGCATGTGGATGCACTTCTGTAGACACCCCACCCACCCTTCCACAAAAACCAGCAGAGAAACTTCTGCTTATGCGGATGACACATGCTGAATTGGCTTTTGAGTGACAGGGTGAAATGTGGGGTTTGACAAGGAGGATCTTGGGGGTGGAGTCAAATTAGAGGTCAAAGGTCGGGTGTTTAAGATGTCACACATAAGAATTCACTCACATTCCCCTGTGGAAATGACAAGGAAACTCTTCCCTTTAAAAGAGGGGGAAAACAATGGGCACTAAGTTTGTTTCTGACAGGCCAAATGTTTATAATGTAAATTCTGGGATTTGCATGTGACCAGTTACAAAAGATCAAACTGGAATGTTACTGCTGCATGTTTATTTAGTGGTCATGTGCAACCATGAAAATAAAGCCCTGTGATAAACCAGTCATAGAAGAAGAAATCGTTTTGATAAACTGTTTTGCTTCTAGTTGCTCTATCTTTTCATTAATATTTGGTATCATGAAATTCAAATACGACTGTAGATGGATTCAGTTGTAGATTACATAAAGACTCTATAATGTACACCAAAAGACTGCCCAGACTGGTTAAAGAAGCTATTTAAAACAGGTAAAGTATGATTTCCGAGACCTTCCTTATTCATCAATAACATTTGCACGAGTAGAGTCCCTTCTCCAAGAAAAAAAGGCAGATTGCAGTTCTAGATTGGCCTGAGTTGGATTTTCTTCTATGACATATACAGCTTACATAATAAAATAAACTCTGCTGACCATATTATATATAGTATTTCACGTTGTTGTTTATTTATTGGGATCACTTGCAACAAAAATCTACCATCACCATTTGTTAATATCTGGGACAGCAAATAAAAGGTGTAGGGAATAACCATCAGTGTCGTGTCACTTAAAAATATAACACATTTCCATATGTTTCACATTAATTGGTTTAGTAGCTTGGTATTGGTGGTGTCTTTTGTCTATACAGACTTTAATAGTAACAATGTCACTGTGTTTTTAAGGGCGAGCCTTGATAGAGCTCGCGCTTCTAAAGATCACTTTTTTTTTGTCTCCGGACTTTCATGAACTGTAGCGCAGATTGATGAGTATTTGTCTGCTCACTGAAGTTAAGCAGCAATGAGCTACATTAGTACTTGGATGTATGACCGTCTGAGTTCTAGACCAGGTGTGGTTTGTGTCTGAGTTTGAAGTATTTTTTGTGTCACCAGACTTTCATAAATTCTAGTGCACTACTAGTGTCTCTGCTGGCTTTGGCCATCAACCTTTGGCCTTGTTCATTCTATTTTCCTCAAAAAATCACATATTATAGCTTTACAGTGAATGCTTGAATCAAATCTAGAGGGACATCAAAATACTTCTTAACCTGTAAATCGATTGCACACATAAAAAACAACAACCCCCCAAAATACTGAATGGATTTACATCATATTTTCAAAGTAGATTAAATGGTTGAGATCTCACACAGAACGGATTGGATTTTGGGAGTAATCCAACTAATTCTGAATCTAGCATTTTAAAAAGGATTTTATACTATTGTACTTGTAAGCAATAGATGAGGTTTTTGGCCTGGGCACATGTATGCGCTCTCCGAGACCTCTTGTTCAGGATATATTTATTATTTTGTTGTAAAGAAAATCCGCTGAGCAGCATTTTAAGTAAATGGATTGAATACCACCAAATTCTTTGTGTGTATGTAATAATGCTAGCCAAAATTCACAGTTGTTATGAATATTACAAGTCCTGGTTTCAGTTTTTTGTCAACTATTAAATCAGATTATGGGTAACCTAAGACACTGTGTACATGGTCTTGCTTAGATTGTGATTATGGTTTTTTTTCAACACTGTAGTTTTTTTTGTTTGTCATTATAAACACAGGTTTAACATTTTTAAAGTCAGAGTCCTTGCACCAAACACTGTAATTTTCCCCTCAAAATAATAAAAAATGTATGAGTTATACTTTTATCTTCAAGACTTTTGATGTCCCCAAACTGTAAATAAGAGTGAGAATTTCAGCCGTATTGGGGGAGATATCTTTAAAATGTTACACAAAGATTTAATAAAGTTGTGTAGTTACCCCCTTCTAAGGAGGTTTTGTGACTGTTAGATTCTGTCTGTCCGTTAGCAAGCTTACATATTACTGCAGAGATTTACATCAAATTTTGCACAGTAAGGACATGGGTATTGCTCTAACATAGCCTGGGCTTCCAGGCTGTCTGAGCCATAATGCAAACATGAAATATTTTGCCTGGGAGACAGCCTGGAAATGTCTCCTCAGCAAACCAGTCTAAGTAAATATATGAGAAGAAAATTAAAAATAGTTATAATGCAATGAAACAGTTGTATCTCTATCATGAATATAAACGCCTGTGGCAAGGCTAGTTCTAACATAGAATGGAGCTAGTTTTGGAAATGATATGGAACAAATGTTGACTCCAGTAATTATTTACAGGATTTTTTATAATCGCACTAATAAGCAACAGATCAAGGTGTTGGACCTTAGCAGAGGGATACATCCTGCGAATATTCATTAATAATATTTTGGTGGGAAATTGAAGACATTCACACAATGGCCAGAAAAATATAACAACCACAAATATGATAATTTACAGAATTTGAATTCTTTTTAAATACCTGATAAAACCACTCTAAATACATAAAACACTTTCACGCGAACAGTGTGAAGGTAATAAGTAGTTTCAGACACTTCCAATTCATTAAAACAGTTTTATGGGTAACTTTTGACAGTAACGTGTATGTTTTTGTTTTTTCAGGTGGGGTATTATCTTCATAAATAAGAATTTAAACTCTAATTTAACGGGTTTAAAGTCAAGTCTCCTGCAAATTTTAGTCTATAGTATATATTAGAATTTGCTTCGAGAAAAAAAAAACATTTAAAAGCTCTTGCTTTTATGAAATTTTGTAAATTTCCACGCTGATCTATAATTTTGTATTATACGAGGGCATTATGCTAAAGACAAAAAAAAAGTATCTGGAACATTGAATTGAATGAGACTTAAAATACGAAGGATGCACGGACAAATATTCAAAATAAAAATTATACTGCTATGAAACTGGTTCTTGGTTATAGAATGAAAAAGAAATCATTGTTAGAGGCTGAATATTTCTCCCAATTAAAAAGAAAGTCTAAAGTGCTTTAAGTGATCTTTGGCTTTTGCTGAAAATTCTGATAGTTTTGATAGTAAGATACAGAGAAAGGCGGAGAAAAATGTAAATACAGGCTTCCTAAAACTTTGCAGAAAAAAATTTAATAGTGTCCAATTGTTATGTTATACACAATGTACAGCATATTTTTTGTATAGTGTACAAAGTGTAATGTTGTATGTTTTGTATATTGCAATGCTCTGTATACTTGGGTGTAAATTAAAATAAAAATTGGAACTAGAAAGCACTAACAGAGTGCAAACTTCACCCAGGAGGGAAAATTCGGCATTTTTGTATCCTGAAAATAATTCAGATAATCACTACTTACCTTGGCTAGGGCCCTTACCACATAAAAAAGTCTCATTCTTATTGGAGTAATATCAATCAGAAAGCCAAGGTCATTGAAAGTAGATTAAAAATTGAGATCCTTTGAATATTCAGGATTTTTTTTTGTATCCAAAATATGATCTGAATCTATCTTAGAATTTAATCACTTATTCGTTTGGCCAGGCCTTACCCATAAGCACAATTTTAGAAAGGCCTGTTCATTACTTTTGAAGTTATCATGCATAGTGAAGTGGAATATTTACCTGGTGTGTTGCACTATGGGAGACATTGTCACTTTAGGCAATACACTCTGATCAAACCTCTGAGATTGTGGGTTCAAGTGTGAGACAACTGGTTATTGCTTGCTGATGAAAACTCTTGATCATCTAGTGCACACTGGTTTCCACCATCCACTCTGTTGTGATATAACGAACTGCAACCTTTTCCTTCTATATTTGGGCTTATAATTTAATAGTTTTTTTTATTGGCTTTTAAGTCTCCTAATGATTTTATCGAAGCGGGTTCCATACCTTTTTGAATAATCTTGCAAAAAGAATACACTTCAATAAAGGCTGATGAAAGCATTATATTAAAACTTTGGCAATTGCAAGTACTATTTATTGTATCAACTATCCCCCCCCCCCCCCCCCCCCCGGGAAAAATTATTTTTGGTAAAAATATAGTACATTTCCTGTAAATGGAACACCATTCTCAAGAAATAATTTCGTACTTTGGGTTGAACCCCTTTACATTATTTTTCCAAGGTGGGGTTCGAACCCGCTGACGCCTCCCTCCCGCCCCCTGGATCCGCTAGTGTCTACCTTTTTCTTACTGGCAGACTTTTAACCCTGAAGCTCTTTATTCAAGGTCATCAACAGAGTGCCAAAGTATCCCACTTGGCAAACCTTTACAGTGCCTATATCTCGATTATTATTGGTCCTGGAGGTTTGGCATGTGAAACCAACTTACAGGTAATCATGGGCGGGGAATCTTCTGATGTCAGATTTGACCAGATTCAAACTTAAAAGTACTTATAACTCCCTTATTATTGCTCCTAGAGTGTTTAGAATGTGATACCAACTTATAGGAAGGAAATCATGGACTAAAGGTCGTTGCACATCTGCGCGGCGCGGTGCGGCGCGGTACGATTTTTACCACATGCTAAGCAGGTGAATTTTCTTTACTTTGCACATTTAGGCGATTTTTCCCAGCGGTTTTCAGTAAATTGAAAATAAAAAAAATTTTAACTACAGCAAAGTGGCTAGAATAGTTAAGCTAACCACATATAATTAAACATTTAATACCCCCAGTACATTTCCACACCTATCATACCCTTACATGCAATTTAATCCCTTCACAATGAAGAGTCTTGCCCTTGACCAGTGTCCTTTTTTATAATACTGGTATTACACCCCCTTTCAATTAAATTCTGGCTGTGTTTTGTCTATATATATTGCCACACACCTAACTTGACATCCCTTCCTCCATTTAAGTACTTAATCCATCTACAAACAAGACCCTTGGCCAGTGTGTCCCTTCTACTGTTAATTGCAATCTTCATTAAATTAAACCCTTTCCTGTGTCTATACTGACACACACCATATTTTGTCATCTATCTGCCAGCAGTTAATCCCTTCACAATGAGCCTGTGTGCTTGCATTTTGTTTTCCAATTAATATATTTGTGTAGAGTTCTGTGATATACTACAATTTTAAATATGTGGAAAATCCAAATATCTAGGAAAACTTGGGTAAAACAGAGAAAAAACCGCGCGGTTTTTTTAAAAAATAGAAAATTTTCTAAATAGAAAAATCCGCGCCGCACCGCTAGCTGCCGCGCCGCACATATGTACAAGCAGTGAACTACTGCCATTATTTCTATTTTATTTAGCCGTGCCGCACCGCGCCGCGCTAGTGTGCAATAGGCTTAAGAATCGTCTTATCAAGGACTGTGAACATTTGATTGCACTAAGCCTTCTCTGCTAACTCATCTGTGAGTTGACAATTGCATTGGTTCTCGGATGAACTAGGACTAGTCATAATTTAAAATCCTGATGTCTTTACCTCAAATCAAAACATGAAGTCAGAGCAATTTTCCAGTTAGTCAACAACAACCAAGTTTTGACATTACTAATTCCAAGTGGAGTCCTTCCAATTCTGATAGATTAGAGTTTCCGATACATGTATATTTACATTGTTTAATGCATAATATGAAATGCATTATTTGAATTTTGTTTTTTTTTCTTTCTTTTTGTCACTTTCAAATAATATTTATGGTTTATCAAAAATGTTTGGGATATGCAAGACATGTTTAATCGTTTAAAGCTTCATGGACAAGTAAATTTAATGAAAAAAAAAATAAATAAAAATGAAAAGCAAATTATTTACATGAAAGTAAGCCTTTGTGCATGCAAAAGTCCAGACAGTGTTGAAGAATTTAAAAAAATGAATGAAGAAAATAGAAAAACCCTTTGTCGATAAAAAAAGCTGAGTTGTCTTTGGTAGCATGTTGATCAGACATTATGTGCTTTTACGCATATTTTTACATGAATCATTACCCCGATAAGTCCCATGTTGTACTTAGGGAGCATATGCATTCAAGAATGAAACAATGCACACTTGTGAATTAAAGAATTCTTAAACACGACTGTGTACTTACTGTTCAGTATGCTTTAGAAGCATAGAACAGTGACTCAGGCATTTTTATCATGGTTTTAAACTCTAACATAAAATTTGGCAAACATGGAAGAAAACCATCCTCAAAAATATTTTATGACGAAAGATGAATATGCCACACTGTCTGTTTCACGTGGGTCATTTTTAACAATACTTTGATTATTATTATATCTTGTTTAACAAAACCATTGACTAAACAAGAAAACCAGTGTAATCAATAAAAATTCTGTTTAAATAAAAAAAAAACAAAAGCAAAAAAAAACACACACAGTTCCTCTTTTCTACCATTCTTTTTTATGTCTGGATTATTTTTTCTTTTATTTTCAGAAGTGGTAAATTTTTGTTATTTAACATTCATTATTAGGAAGACAAATGTATATAGTTTTGCAGCTACCATTTGAAGTTAAGTGATTTCCAATTTCCCACAGACATAAAGGGGGATTGATGGACTATCAGTGAAAGACTGTGATCAACAACAAAGGACTTTGAAAGGATCTATAAAGTGAATTCTCAATCACAAAACAGTGGAGGGTAACTTAACACTTGTGTAAATCTTTACACAGGATAGACTTTCCGAGGTTCTCAAATAAATTTCTTTAATGGCACTTTTCAAGGTACCATAAGAGATGGGAAAAGATTTTTTAACATTTGGGCACTGACATTTGTGTTTAACTAATGATAAAAAATGTAACATTTGCAAAAATTTGCCTTTTTTTATTCACGCTTTAAAACAAGGACAATGGAACTAATTGTATCTATTGATCAGTAATGGAAGATCTCCATACTGCTGATACAAGGAGCATTATGAAGAAATCTCCATTTTATGGATGTCAGGGTGACTAATGCTTTGCCTGTGGATGGACCGAAGCCTATAAAGTTCTTGATATTTGAAGTCCTTTTGTATAATTATATCGGCACCTTTCTTCATTAAGAAATCTATTTGTGTGTGTGTGTAAATGTTCAGGTTATGATGTACCACAAGAACCTTGGTCCAAAAGGATAAACCAAACAGGAGCATGATAAGCTTGGCTTTTGTGATCCAAAATAACTGCAGACTATTTCTACACCAGCGACTAGGATGCTAGTCTATTCCAGGGGTTTACCAAACATCCATCCTCACAACTGGTGTTGCTCCCCATGCACTAGAATAATTCTGGGTGAAGAGGGACACATGGTAATAGCAAAAGTCAAGTTTATAAAAAAGTGATTTCTAGATGCACAAGCCTCAGCAGAGCTAGCACTTAAAAATTCTTTAAGTAAAAGCCCTTTTGGTTTGTGTGACCACGTGGAATGGCAAACTATGTGTAGAGTTCATGGTCTAGGGGTTTAATCTCCATGATGGCATGGCCTGGCTGAGCACTGACAAACCCAGACCTTCAATTCAGAAGTCCAACACCTAAACCATCAACACACCGAGACCATGGAGTAGTCATGTAGAAATATTGTATTCTTATATACCTGACCTGGTCATATGTCCCTGCGTAAGTTTTCTCAAACAAAATAAAGTTTGAATATAAATCAACTGAATCAAAGTTTCTAACATTGGTGTGTGCTGTAGGAGGACATAATGCAATGTAAAATATCAGTGTAGGGCATTAATAAACAAACGTGAAGAATGGTAAAACTCCAGTCAGCCACGAAACATAACAAACTGTAAATTTGAAATCCAGGCATTATTGTTAGCATTAATTGTAGCATCATCCCTGACTGGTATTGGTGACAGATATTCTATCCCGATTTTGTTTTTAAAAAATAACCTAATTTTTTTGCCAAATCCTTGTAAAGTTCAACAATATTAAAGCACACCCAAGCCTACCTGTGTAATTAATGAAAAACAACACTACAAAACTAAGTCTTTACAGAGTCTCTGACAACCAAATCTTGAGGTAAAAGCTCAAGTTCTTTGTAATTAAGGAAAAATTTACTCATTACACATTTGCATAATATACTCATACATATATATGGACTAGAATTTACAAAAGCTTTCATGAATACCAAATATCTATGTACATGTGTGAAAACATATGGTACATATTTGAACCATAAGCAAGACTAGTTAGTCTCTGAGGAGTCTGTGATGAAACTGAGCATTTATATTTTACTGCCATACTGTTGCACATCCATTGGAATGTGTGCTTTGAACATCTCTAGTTAGGAATAAAAATTCATAATGCAACAAACTGTTATGTCATAAATAAAGACTGTGAAGCACAAATATGTAGAATCGCAAAATATGACAAAAGTAATGTCACTACTGATTACAGTTGAAGTAACATAATTCAAACGCAAAGCATACAACAGATCAATGGTCTATTTGTCACAGAAACCAGAATTTACAATTCCTGAGCTTAAGTATAAAGGATATATTGACACAAAGTTACCATGATTTCAGAGTAGCTTATACTGACAATAAATAGTTATTTCTAGAAAAGCAGTAAGAGAGAACAGACCTCTGCAAAGCAGTTCGTTTCCACCAATGTTTTTTTTTCCTGTTCTGAATCACAGTATTCGGAATCTGGATGAAACTTAGGTACATTACAGACGCTACTGTGGAATGTCCTGTATTTTTTGCACAAAAATCTGATGATTAATTATGATTATATACACAAACATATATGCTGAAAATGGCCCTATCTCAGAATGATGAAGATCTTTCAAAACTTTTCTACGTCCAGAAGTTAATCTAAATCACCACCAGATTCAAAACCTCTGCTCCTCATGCCATTGTAAACATTTCCGCATAGTTTCAGCAAAATCTGGCCATAACCTTTTAACTTATTTTACAGACAGACAGACAAACAAATTAATACCACCAAAAACATATTCTTCATGGTGAAAGTAACTATCACCCAGTTACTGAAACATTGGGGACTTCAACCATGGATAACTCAGCCATATACTCTCATATTTAATAACTTCTTTGTACTCAACATAAGGCATATGATTACCTATTTTGTTTTGTGAAATTTTCTCGATCCTGTCGAATACACGTTCCATTACCCGATGTCCTTTATGAAGCATTGTGTGGTCATTCCTGGCATGTTTTCTTGAATATCTGGGCTGTACTCCAACAATCCCGAAAAGAAACTGCTTTAAATGTCCAGGTACCCAGGCTCTATATTGATTTAACAGGGCCACATCTGGATGAATGAGAGTATGACCAGCTTTCCCTGTGTAACTGATGCTTTTGTAAATTCCAGCGACCTTCACCTTGCGTGTGTCACAGATACATCTTGGGCTATAAATATCAATGGGAAGTCTCTTGGTGTAAAGCAAAGTACTGAGCTGGTACTTTTGAATGAAGAAATTCTTACTGTAAGGAGACTGTACACCCCATGTTTTCTCAAAGACACCTCGACTAAATTGGTAGGTACTGTAATGTTTCTCCTGAGTACTGTCCACAGTGTCAATCACTGCCATCCATGAGTCATTTATTTTTGGCACTATGAATTCATCAATATCTGTGAACACTGCATACCTAAAGCAGATAGCAAGGACAATATACAGCTTCATTGTGTTTGAGACTTTGAGTTATTTGATATTTTGCTTTTACTTACTTGCCAACATCTGACATTAGGCATAGGAAATACACTTCAAATAAAATCAGTGAAAAATTGGTTTTGGCCATTTTTACTATTGAAACATTCACTGACCATCAAGTTCAATGTCCAACTGACTTTTCCTTTGCAAATGTTTTTTTTTGTAATTCATAAATAAAAGTTCACATTCTATTGACTACCCGCTTCATATTTAGTCTATCCAGATACCAAAAATACCAATTCTGTATACATTTATACATGTATTTTAAAAAATTACACATTAACTTTTCAAATGTCTTGCTGAACACTAATGTGTGAAAACATATTTCAATATGACAATTAGTTTTCAGTTCTTACCTTGTTGTTAATCTTGTCCTGTACAGACAGTCATTAATGCTTGTCAACTTTCCATAATCATGGATGGTGGGGTTGCCTTCAGTATCATCAAAGAGTGCAGAACTCCACGCGATTACTTCCAAGGTCCCTTCATTAATATAACTTTCAATAACTGGAAGTAGGTTCTGATTAATAGAGGCATTGTACAATATAAAATACTCAGCCCCAAACATCTGGTTGATTTCCACATACTCAATAAAGGCAGTTACATCATTGAAATCAGTGTGCAAAGGTGGCATGCACACTGTGAACTGGTACAGTAGGTCGCTGAAATCAGATTCTTCCTTTACAATTAAAGATGTGTTGGGATTCAGTTCACAAGGTTTGGTTACTATGGTGACATACAGTACTCTTTTCTTTTTCCATTTTTCAGGTATTTCACACCACAATATGGTGGAGCTCAATCTAAAAATAGCAATGGTCCAATATCAATAAAACACATATACATAGTATAAATAATAAAGTGCTTGGCAGTGCAGACCTTTGTGGATGCCCAACAATAAGCTATCTTTTAATGTAGCAGAACCATTCAATTTCTAAATCTAGTTGGTGCAGAGACAGAACATAATATATATACATATATCTGATTTAATTACTTAAAATAACATGACTCGGTGTATAACATGACAAGCTATTCCTTTAACACCTGGTTTCCTTGTTGCGGTCATTAAATATTAACTATGCAGTATGCAGCTTAATAGCTTTATCTTATTATGCCCTATATATATATTTTTAACCACTTCCTTTTATTTTTGGCTTTATTTTCCCAGTTTAACACACTGTAATAGATATGCACAGTCACAACAAATCATCAAAGTCTGCACATACATATTTCACATGTCATACTGTTATTTATGTATTTTCCATATATTTCAATGCAATATAGCTTTCCAAGTGTGATGTTTTAAATTAAAAACTTTTAATTATTCCTTTGCAGATTTTCATAACTGAAATGAAAAGTTGTTGCTATCTGATTGTTCAAGCTGAATCAGGTGGTTTGGATGAAATACGGTGGATGAAGATACAAAAATCAGCCACATGAGAAATGTTAATGACAGCACAAGAAAATCTGGAATCATCAGTCAATGAAATAAATTTTGATATGGTGACTGAAGTTTTTTGTATGTTAACAACATATTTGGTACAATATGTTGTGACCTGTTCATTTAAACTTTTTAAAGGGGAAAGTTTTCATTCATTCATTTACTTTGGGCATATAGGTGCTATCTCAAAAGAATAAATCAAATCAATCAATTTAAAGATCTTTGTATTCACAGCAGTGTCAATATGTATTTATCTACCAACTGTCATTTTCATGTTAAGAGGTTTGATTTATCAACACATTTATACAGAGAAATGAATGATTTTTACAGTAGTGCTATTTTCATGTTGGCTTTAAGTAATGAACACATAAAATAATCTTTTGGCCAGAATATAAGCAAAACTTTATAACCTGCTGGACAAAGCCCCAGGCAGTACACGATGTTCAGCTTTTGATATGTGGTAATACCATTCCTGATGTTCCTTTATCCAAAGTTGGCAATATGAAATCACACTGTCTTCTGAAGCTGCCATTATTTTGACGACTGGAAAAAGTTCCCTGCTGTCTATATAAGCAGAGAAAACATATAGTTGACTAGCTTTGACCTCTATCCAAACATCTTCTTTGGCAAGAGTAGCAGGAATAAAGAGATTTTGGAATTCATCCAAGAATTTACAACGAACCGGTACTGTATTAGAAACATGTTGAAATTGGAAGGCAAGCAGAAGTAAACAATACACAGAGAAAAGGAGAAACAAAAACGTTTTCATTTTTCTTTCCATTGCTTAATAATCAAACTATCAATTAAATTTGCAAATAGCACATTTGGACAAAACTATTTACCGCAGTAATTTTGTGTGATGTATGCATGGCGATAATAGGGGTATCAACTGAAACCTTTGGCCCACGGGAGATGTTAAAGCTCGAACATATGAGAACAGAATACGTTTAGGGCGATTTTCTACTTTGTACCACATGCGTATTGGTCTTGTTTTATCCGTAAACATGATTTTAAATCATTTTCCTACCTTTCAGATCATATGCTGATGAGTTTTTGGATATTTAAAACTATTAAGGTGACATAATATATTTGTGTGAATGTGTATCTAATATTTAATCATTACATCCAGGAAATTCAAAAGAATGAAATAAACTAAGCAAATTTATCAGCTAGCATATTCTTAAGAACCACAAACTGTGTCATAGAAATAAAACAGTACATTTAATCTTTTACACTAACACATGGTACATATCACAATTATATACTTATGCTGATATTATAATTTTTTAAGTCGAGCTTGATAAAATCTCTACAATTTACAAAAGTGTACAAAAGTATTTATTAAATTATACAATTAACTGTCCATACCTTCCCATCATGGAGGAACTCATTGTGTTTAAACTCAGAATTAACAAAACACATTCGTTAATGGATGCTCTAGGCTAGTATAATCTAGGGTTGTAGGTGTGAAAAGGGAGAAAATACTAAGTGGGGGAGCTTAATGTGAAGAGGTGTTTCTTAGAGGCTTCTGAGGGGATATTAAATGAAAGACTGGTTCTTATATGAAGAGGAAAGGACTTTCAAACACAGCATCAGAGATGGAACGTATCCCATAGGCTGGGCAAATAGCATTGGATACCATAAGTTATAGAATAAGTGAAATTGTACAAAACATAGAGATATTTTCAGTACAGACAGTGTAAATTATGTAAAGGCGCAGGAAAAATAATACTTAAGAAAGAGAAAATGTACACCTACACTACAGTCAACATGTCTATGAAGTATTAACATCCTACACCGTATGTATTCTGAGATCCAGCCTAGACAAGATTCTTCCTACCTTCCACTCGCCCTGGGTGAAAGCAATGTACAAGCAGCCTTTACAGGTTGTGGGCTAAAAGTTTGTGCAAAATGACTGAAAGACTCAGAGAAATGTAATACCTTAAGTTAAAAATTTGTTTCCTGTTTGTCCAGGAACTCATTATTGCTAGTTGTTGTTTTGAAAAAAAACATATGTGAAAATCAATAACCATACAGATGGAAAGTAGATATGAATTTTCGATGTATTATAGATTTTATTTTTTATAAATTATCTTACTAATTGGAAGGATTTACCAGAGGCCCCAGTGGCGGAGAGATTAACTGATTTGGCATCACAGTCTCCAACTCTTTTGCTTATGGCAAATTGTGGGATTTGGGGCATATCCTGAAATGTCATAAGCTATTTGAAGTCGATGCAAAACTACAGCTTTGAAGTTTAATTATGACTTACAATTTTGAACAAGCCCCTTATGACAAAATAGTGGATTAATTTTGTAATCTTTAATTACGCTGTCCACAATGAATGTTTTATCGATTACTGTTGTGTGCAAAAGAGGGGCAAGGTAGTAATAAGTTAAGAAGTTGTGATAGTTCTCTTCAATCATTGAGACAATAATTCAACAATTAGAAAAAAAACAAGGCCAAAAGGTCTTTCGGTTTATATGCTCGAGCTGTAAAGCTGTCAGAGACATGAATGAGGACTAGAATATTTGAAAGTCTGGTGACAAACAAATTCTGGGTCATACACACCTGGCCTAGAACTCAGGTCAAGCTCATTGCTGCAAAACTTCAGTGAAGAGACCGGTATTCATCCCACTACACCACAATTCATGAAAGTCCAGTGACAAAAGAAAAAAAAATACCAAAAAAGTGATCTCCAGATGGCGCTTAAATTTTTTCAGAGTGGTGCTGTTACTCTTTGTATATGTGCAATACCAAACACTTTTGACTTATGTTAATAATCTAGCTGAGATGGACACTATTCACATTTACACCAGCAAAAATATTCACTTCAATATGTTAGAAGTTTGGTTATATGAAATGTAATAATAATATAACATTGCAATGAATCTTTCAATCAAGAGGGAGACTAGGGACTAGTTATCTTTACAAATGTTTTACACAGTATAAACTTTTGTTATTCTACTATTCTTCTATTTTGAATTTATGAAAGGTCCAATTTCTTTTGTCAGATTGAATCAAATACTTTTTTGTTATATGTATGCAGTACAATCACCAGTAGGACTAACAGATTCAGGTATGACTTTAAGGAGACCTTCAATCAAGTTTGTCCAGCCTGTATCTCAGAAACCGTAAGGTGTAAGAAGTTGATACTTGGTAGGGACATTGGTTAGGGGGTGTAGCTGTGCAACATCATGGTGTAACCTTGATTTGACCTTTGACCTTGCCGTAGTGACCTGGGGCCGGTTTCATGAAGCCTCCTTTCTTTTTTCCTTCCTTAAAGTAAAGGAAGGGGGATTTCTAACCTTTGGCAAGGCTTCCCTTAAATCCTGTTTCACAAAGCCTCCTTTACTTCACCTTACCAAAGCTTTTCCTTAAAACAAAGGGTGATTCCCTGTATAACCACACTGTTTGGAATTTCCCCTCCATTACTTATATAACCTTCACACAATTTTTTTTTAAATATTAAGAGAGTAAATTGCATTTTAACTATGTTAAACTTGGTACATCAGGTACATTTTAATTTTCAGATACATTATTTGCATTTTTATTTCTTTTGGGAGTTGTTTCCAAAACTTATAAGTTATAACCACACGAATGTTTTTCTTTCACTGTAAGTACATGTGTACTTGTGCACTTGTTTTGTACCTAAATTACCTTATGGAGTTAATGTCCTTATTGTAACACTGGAAAACATCAGTAAATATTATTATTATTATTTGGGGTTTTACGTCGCTTTCAACACTGTACAGGTCATATCACGACGGGTAGTTGGAAGGGCAGAGGAAACCAGTACATATAGTTCGCTAGGGTTCTGTACTGTAAAGTGCCGACCAACGGCAAGCAACTACCAGCTTTCCCACTTACGGCCATGACAGGGATCGAACCCCGGCCGCAGAGGTGGGAGGTGAGAGTGTTACCACTCTGCCACCGTGGCCCCCTAAACATCAGTAAAGTCAGTAAATCTATATTTTACTATATTTTAATAAATTTTGTAAAATGCAGATTGGTTGTGATTATATTTTGCAAATTAATACAGTGGGTCACATGACAATTTTTTACTCAAAGTAAGGGAGGACCCTTTATGTTCAAGGAAACTCCATGAATATGTTTCTCACTTCAAAAGTTTGAACATCAATTTTTCAAGAATTAAACAACCAAATTTTATGAAATAAACAGCAAAACATTGTTTGTGGATGCAGGTTTGACAATAGTGTTTCAAGTTCTATATATTTAGTTGGATTCACCTTATAATGTTCATTAAAGTTAATAAACATTCCTTGAAGGACACTTCCTTAAATCTAAGGTTGGTCCTTAGCTTCTTTGAAATTCAAGGGAGTTTTCAAGGTCTCCTTTAAGAAGAAGGCTTTGTGAAACTGAGATTTTTTAAAGGAGGGAGAAAATCAAGGAAATCCTAAAATTTAAGGTGACCTTTATCTTAAGGAGGCTTCGTGAAACCGGCCCCAGGACCTATAAAATCTTGTCCGGTCTATATCTTGGAAACCATAAGGTGTAGGAAGTGGAAAATTTAATAAGTAAATTAAATTTTTATAAGTTAATACCTTACCTAGTGGATAGATGCATTTGTCCGGCACCTTGCCTGTATAGCGCGAGATAATGACTCCCCTAGATTACTGACTGGGGGGTCAGTATCTTGCAAGGGGGGTTGAAATATTCTGACCCCCATGCAAGATTATGACTCCCCCTTTACCCCACTTCCCACTTAATTGAGTGTCATTAAAGCACATATTGGTGGGGTTGTGTACTCATGTGTGTGCTGAGCAATAAGTTATTAATATTATTTATTCATTTATCATAGTGACATGCATCAACAATGCCCAGCCCATATGGGCTTATAAGTCACTTTTAATATGAAGATATAGTTATACATGTGGTTGTTTTAATATTTTTAAAATGAAAACTATTATGTTAGCTATATTGTAAAATAGTATATAATGGGCTTTGAATTACTTTTGGCTAGTTGTTATTAATTCTCAATAGAATGAATTAGCTAATCTTTTTAATAGGTGGCTGTGGAAATTTATTAATAAAAATGTGGCTTCCAGTTCCTTTGATATTAATCCTATTGAATCTTTTTGTACATAAGGTACCCTTGAATTATAATGTGTTTTGATATTGAGAGGACAATTATGGAGCTAGATACAAACTATCAGCAAGGATTTATGAATGCTCACCCCCCCACTTGCCCACAGGAACAGAATTTTTTTTTTGCTTTAGTGTTGTGGTAGGGAGGAAACATATCCAAAACATCTATTTAGAAGTAATAAAACACACCACAAACAATCACAGCAGTAAATGTTTAGCTGAACAAGCACATGTGCTTCTCAAGGCCAATCCAGGCCGAAGCCTCTCCGAGTGTCTGCACTTTGAGTGACGTCAGAGCTACTAAACAAACTTTTCTCCACTCCATGCTTTACCATGTGTTTATATAGGGAATCACTCCAAGCTTGTCCCAGACATATAACATTTCCAACTTAATTGACATTTTTAATCTACATTACTATAAAAATAGGCAAATATTATAATCACTAATTATATTTGCAAATGTAAAATGATTTCCTTCTTCTTGAAAATGTTATAATAGAACTAATGGCATAAGTCCTAATTTTCATTCTGGTACTTTTGACTGGGATCCCTTTTACTTTGTTTTAATTTTGCTTTTCATTGCAGGTTTCATCATAGTGTCTGTTGTGATGACCTGTATTTCATACTACTGACTCTATTTATAGTTTAAGGTGAGAGTACTGCTGGATAGTTTTCCAGTGTTATTTCAGATTTAATCTAAAACACACTCATAAACATTAGGTATATCTACTTGGACCCATCATTTATGTCATAGTTTGAGGAGTTTGTTGTCATACTTGTGGGATTTTGTTTGTAGAAGAAATAAGGTATTTCTAAATTTAATGAATAATCATTGCATACAGATAGAATTGTAACTCTAACACAAGCAGTGAATATACAAAAGTTAATTTGGAATATAAAACAGAGCCATATTTTCATGAGCCATTGAAAAGTAAAGTTCTAGTGAAAGCTAAAGTGTTTCAATCAATGATAATACAGGAAGGTGGTTAGTGGTTCACTTGTTATATATATTTAAAGTAGCTTTTATCTTTTGAAAATTTTTATGACATTCATAATTATTGTAATTTACCTCAAAATGACATTTCTTTTTGCACATGAATCTCAGTTAATATACTCTCAGTAAGTGCTTATAAAATAAAATATGAAATGTCTTTTAACAAACACAGATGAGGGGTCTACAAATGGATATGGCTATTTTCATGTAAAACAGAGCCAGCTTCTTATCTCTCCATCTCTTTCTAAAGTGGCGCTGTGAAATCATGCTCTATAAATCAATAATTAGAGGCTGTGAGTTATTATAAATCTTTAAAATCTTTACCACCACTTTTTTCTACTAGTTTGATATAAAATTACATGTAGTTCAACAGTTTTGTGTGTACTTCTATCTCATTATTAGTCTTCAGAATAATCATATTTGAATTTACCACTTGATTAGTGATAGTTAATTATTAGCTCAAAAACTTCCTATATATACTTTCCACACACTACTCATAATTGATAAAAATATGTAAAAATATAAATCCTTTGTAAAAGAAAAAAAAGCCTTCCCACAAGCCTTGTTACAACACCAAGTAAAACACATAACCATTCTGTCAGATTATCATTTGTAAAACTATAAAACTAATACTATAATATATTGTGTGATTAAATTCTAACTATGACAATGACTACAACACTTTACTGTAGTAGATGTTCAATTTTATAAACAACAGTACATGTATGAAAGCCTGACTCAGCTAATAACTGTGTACATTTGGAGGGAAATGTTTAGTAGCTATTACGTGGCATTGAAATGCCTCACGGAAACCACCGAGTGCAGAGGTTTGTTTACTTGTTAATTGAAGAGAACTGTGAAGAAAGAAAAAACCACACACAGCAGTTTTCTACACATAAATAGGCTTGGGATAGGTTTTTATGTTTATGCTTCTGTGTACTGAAGAATATATGTAAAATTTAGTTTTCTTTTCCTGTGACCTTTAAGTAAATGAGCTGGAGAAATGAAGATCTCACTGATTAACTCAAAGTGTACTTGAGCCTATACAAGTTGAGAGACAATAACACCATCCCCTCCCCACTTGCCCCCAATTGAATAGGTGCAGAAACAATAGAGGGGAGTCAGTTTCTAAATGGGGGGCGAGTATCTTGCAAGCAATATTCTAACCCCCCTAAATCCTATTGTTTGGGGGGATAAATGTTGTTTGGAAGATAATGACTCCCCCAAAAGATCAAAGGAGAGGAGACAGAAATAGAGGGGAGTCATTATCTCGCGTTACACCGGTCTCACCAAACGTTAGAAAAAAACGTCCTGAGCTGGGCTCTGGCCGGGACCGGTAGTGTCCTGTTCACTCGCCAGGTGGCTGTGTAGCCTGCCTGCCGGTGTACTGCGCATGCTCGTGCATGCGCTCTTCCTCTTTTTGTTGCCTACCTAGAGGAATCCCCTATGGCTAAGATTAGCGGAGCAGGTAGGGTGGGAATCCCCCCGTCCACTAGGTAAGGTATTAACTTATAAAAATTTAATTTACTTATTAAATTTTCCATTTTATTGCGTTAATACATCTTACCTAGTGGACAGATGCAGAATAACTACCCATTGGATGGAGGGCAGCCAAGAAGGGGAATTCCAAAGAACTCTATATATACATCTACTAGGTGGATCCAGTAAAGGCTAGGTCAGCCAACTCCTAGGATCAAACACCTTCGCCCCCTCCCTTGTTTTTTCAAATAGGTCTAGTACTGACTCAGACTGAGATTACGATAGGACCTACGGAGGCTGAGAGTTCTGAAATAACGAGGAAGAAGAACAGGAACCTTAAGCCTATCTTATTTACTCCTAGCCCCACTTTGAATCGTGGCTGACCAAGAATGAAAGATAGTGGAAGGTTTTTTTTTGTTTTTTTTTGTATATATTATTAATAACAGACTATACAATATGTACAAGGCTATATAGAGAGAAACTACTTGTTCTCTTGAATTTGTTGGGCTGCTACAACCGGGCCCAAATGATACAGCTCAGAATCTGCCCAAGCCAAGTCCTTTAAGTAGAACTGGGTAAATGTGTTATGGGCCTTCCAACAACAGGCGGAAAGGATCTGATCTAAGGAAATTCCACCTTGAAAAGCCTGAGAGGCTGCAAAAGCCCGGACATCATGGGCTCTAACCTGATATAAATCCTGGGCTTTTTTGTCTGAGAGCTGATAACACAAAAGCACTGTTTGCTTAATCCAGGAAGAGATAGTAGCAGGGACAATGTCCTTTTGAAAACCCTTCCTAAAGGACACAAAGACTAGATCTTTTCCTTGACAGAGATCTTTGGTCCTATCCAGGTAATAGCTCAAGGATCGTACTGGACAGAGTGATCTGTCCTCAGACAGAGACTTATCCAGAGTAGGGGCTGAGGCTGGAATAACCACCGGAGCTACAGAAGCTGGGCCGTCCCGAGCCAGCTGATTCTTTGAAAGAAAACTGGGAGAAGGGTAAAGGGAGATCTGACTCCAGTTCTCTTGGTGTCGAATATTCCTGAAGAGCCAGGCATGAATCTCACTTCTTCTTTTGCCTGAGCCAGGGGCTAGAAGGAAGACCGTCTTAAAAGTCAGGTGTTTCAGAGAAGCCTTCCTGAGGGGTTCAAAAGGAGCCTTAGTCAGTTGGTGGAGTACCAGTGAAAGGTTTCAAGAGGGCACCCCTCTTCTACCCTTTGGTTTATCTCTATGAAAACTATCAAGTAGGTGAGAAAGGTTTTCATCTGAACTGATATTCAGAGTCTCATTGCCTACCATGTCCATAATGGCTGTTCTATAGCCGTCAATGGTACTGGGTTGTAGATTCCTCTCCTTGAAAAGGTAAAGGACGAATTCTGCAATTTGGTTCACAGAGGGCGACCTGAAGTCCACCTCGTTTGATTCACACCATTTAACAAAAATGGCCCACTTTGACTTGTACACAGCTCTGGTTGAGCCTCTCTGAGGAGCTTCAATTCTTGCTGCCACGTTTTCAGAGAAGCCGTGTTGTTTGATGGCAGAGCTTCTAGGAGCCAAGCATGAAGATTGAGGTTGCTGAGGTTCCGGTGAAGTAGACCGTTGAAGGGCTGAGTGACCAGATCTGTTATCAGAGGTAGACTGAGGGGGATCTGAACTGATAGATCCACTAGGTCCCAGAACCTGGGCATGTTAGGCCAACCCAGGGCAATGAGAATCATCCTGCGACAGTCTTGATCCCTTAACTTCGAGACTACCTGTGGGATCAGAGAGACTGGAGGGAAAGCGTACGTGCTCAGGTGTTCCCAGGATAAGCTCAGGGCGTTCACTGCCCAGGCTGTCTGGTTCGGAACCGGTGACACAAAGCTGGGTAGTTTGTGATTGAACCGGGTGGCAAACAAATCCACTTGTGGACGAGCCCACTTGGAGCACAATTGATTGAACACCTGTTGAGAGAGAGACCACTCTGTTTGTATTACTTGATTGTGTCTGGAAAGCTTGTCCGCTATCACATTCAAGCGTCCCGGAATGTGTCTTGCCCTCAGGACTATGCCCCTGGGATGGCACCAGGACAGGAGTCTCCAGAGGAGGGCACAGAGAGAGCCTGACTTCATACCCCCTTGCTTGTTTATGTATGAGACTACTGTTGTGTTGTCTGTGGCAACAAGCACAATCTGATCCCTGCACAGATGCTCGAACTGTCGGAGAGCCAGAAGGACTGCTTTCAGCTCGAGATAATTTATGTGCAGGAGACTTTCCATAGATGACCAGACGCCTCTTGCAGTGAAGTTCCCTAAGTGTGCGCCCCAGCCTTTGCTTGAGGCGTCGGTAAATAGTTGAACGGCGTGCTGAAGAGGGTGCAGGGGTTGACCTTTTAGCACATGGGTTCCGTCCAGCCACCAGTCTAAATGAGGATGGAGAGACTGTGGGACCGGAATAATTTTCTCCAGGACCTCTGGGACATGCCAGTTCCTCTTTAAATGCCACTGAATGGGCCTCATATGAAGGCGACCGGAGCATACCTGCTTCTCTGTGGCTGTCAGGAGTCCTATCAAGGACATGAATTGTTTGACCGTACAGCTGTGATGGCTTTTCATGATCCTCAACTTTTCCTGAAGGGCTTGCCATCGGTCTTGAGTGGGAAGCACCCGCCTGGTGATCAGGTCGAACCGGTAACCTACAAAATTGAAGACCTGCTTGGGAACTAACTCTGACTTGTTCATGTTTACTACCAAGCCTAACTGCCGACATAGGGCCAAGAGGGTCTGGGTATGTTGTAGGCAGATTTCGGGCGAAGGGGCTCTCAGTAACCAGTCGTCTAGGTACTGGTGGATCCTGATACCCCTTGCTTGAGCCATGAGTTTCACTTCTTTGACCACCTTGGTGAACTCTAGTGGAGCCGTGGCCAACCCAAATGGTAGGGCTGTGAACTGAAAAGTTTGATGGAACAGGAAAAACCTGAGATACTTTCTTGACCTGGGGGCAATTGGGATATGGAAGTATGCGTTGCTGAAATCCAGCGATGTGACCCACTCCCCTGTCTTCAAGGACAACCGGATTGTCTCCGGGGTTTCCATCTTGAAGGTACCCGTGTTGAGGAACAGATTTAAGCGACTCAAATCCAGAATTGGCCTCCATTTCCTGTTGGGTTTGGGAACCAGGAAAAGGCGGTTGTAAAACGCCAGGGAGAACTTGACAACCACCTTTTCCACTACCAACTTTCTCATGAGATTTACGAGACCTTCTTTGAGATACATGTTTTTGGTTGGACTTGCATAACTGCTTCGAACCAATGGAAACCTGGTTAAACGGGGTATTTGCTTGAAGGGAAGGGTGTAACCCTCCTCGAGGATGCAGACTACTCGAGGATTTGCACTCAAATCTAGCCAAACTTGCCAAAATTTCTGTAGTCTGCCCCCTACATTTTGATCTGGAACAGCATTGGGGACATTTGTGACAGAACGACATGGATTTACACAACATACACCTTTGACATGCTTTATTTTGTTCACTGACTGACCGGGACTTACTCCTTTCCTTTGTGGAGGCCTGTGTAAAGGAAAAGAATGAACATGAGAGACAACATTGTAAGATACATACAACTTTACAGTCTGACAACTTATTGGATCTAATGTCTTGGGAACTACTTTCTGAAAGTTTAACTGGTCCAACTGAGACTGACTTACATACACTTGGGTTGGACCTAAACAATAATTGTCATTTGTAGGGCTTATACTGTTGAGACTTGGAGAAACGAGGGTTGCCACCTCTGCCACGTCCACGACCCCTAGCCCTGTTTCTACTGAACTGTCTCCAAGGCTGTTACTGTTGGGATGAGTTGTCAGTAGAAGCTGCGGAAGATTTTCTGTCCTTGCTATCATAAGGGCGGTATCTATGAGCCCCTCTCCAGCAAGTGGACTGAGAAGCACCCGGTCCAGGTCTCTGAGTGCCACTGCTAGCTTCATATTTTTGGATATCCTGTTCGGCTGTCATGATAGCAGCGTCCGGAAACAAACCATAGCCAAATGGAAGGGCATTTCGCAAAAGATTCACGGTGTCCTGTTTCACACCAGCCTTGACAAATTCCAGATAAGAGTCCCTTCTGATGAGGATCAGGCCCATGGCTATAGACACCTTCTGATGAAAAGCCATGAGGTCACGCAGATCATTCAAAGCACATGACACTTGCTTAGGTGCTTTTCCTTTACTGATGCGGGAACAGAGAAGATTAATGTTCTACGACATCTTGTCCTGTAACTCAGTAGAGCACCTATTGAACCTATTGGCACCTGCTTTCTCCCAATGCCGGAGAGATTCCTGGGAGATAGGTCTTGACTGGGGTCTGGTAGAAGGATATGAAGAAGCTTTGGTAATCCTTGGAAATTGAGAATTGACCTTGGCCTCCGAGTCGTGCCAACTAAATACAAAGCGTCCAGGTCTGTGTGGTCCATCCGGTTTGATGATATGCATTTTATACCAACGTGATTGAGATTGAGATTCTTGGGCCCTAGAAGGGTAACCCTCTGCCACTGTCAAATTTAAACGTTCTAACTTCTGGCAAAGCCAGTCATCTGGTGGCATGGCGACAGAAATTCTTGTAGGTTTTCTGGGCTGTTTTCTTTTCCACGGGTTGTTTGATTTATCGGGCTCAGAAAAGTCTGACTCAAAGGTTGGAATATGATGCCAACCCATAAAAGCCCGAACTGAGCTGTATGACATATCTTCAGTTTGTTCTGTAGCTTCAGTGGAATCAGATAACTGTCCTTCATCTGAACCGGACATGGAGTCTGACTTGTCAAAATCAACATCCGACACTTGCTCAAAAAACTCTTGCGACTCCGGTGGGAGAGAGAAGGTACCGGTTGAGACAGTTCCAGTAACAGAATGCAGGGGCCCAGTAGTTTGAGAAGAAGAACCGGATTATCTTGACCGGTGGAGATTTGGTTAGAAACAGTTTGAACAGTACCGGGTTGATCAGCAGCCTCCGGACCGGAGCTGGGATCAACCGGTGAAGAAGACTTTTCCTCCTGAACCACATATTTCTTAAGAGCCGGTGACTTGGACTGGTCACGTCTTTTGTGAGATTTGTGAGAGTCCTGTTTATGTTTATCACTAGATTTATGACTTGATTCATCTTTACGTGATTTGTGTGACTTACTTTTAGATTTGTGTACATCAGACATAGGTTTAGCTTGGGCTAAAAGGGGTCTCAGAAATAAGATGTTGAGAGTCAACAGGTTTCACAGCAGACACCGGAGTTGAGAAAATATTGCCCAGCGATAACAAGGCTTCCATGTGGGCGAATTGTTCAGCCCATTTGCTCAGTAGTAACAAAACCTGCAGGCTGAGAAACAGAAGAGGCAGCCATTGTTGGGGCATGCGCCGCGGGCTGCCAGAAGTCTCACTTTGAAAGGTGGGCTCAGTATCCACTGGGCTAATAACTGTAACGTCCTTGGGAGACACTAAAATGCCTGCTTTCTTTTCCTTCCTAATACGATATGAAGGTTTAGCCAATAATTCCTTCTGAGATTACGAAAAATTGTCACAAATGGGGCAAGGTTTATCCAGTACACAGTTATCCTCCCCAACATTTGTCCCTACATCTGGCACACTTGTCATGGGAATCAAAGGCGGCCATAATATGACCACACGACCCCTTACGTTGTCCCTTTTTATCTCCAGGAGATGCCATGATACTTAGTGAATCACACTACCACAAAATATTTCACAAATACTAAAATACTACTCATACTAAATAAAATAACACCATAAAGTTTCTCTTGAAAATGAAAGCGTTAACCTCCACGCACCAAACAAAAAGAGGAAGAGCGCATGCGCAGTACACCGGCTGGCAGGCTACACATCCACCTGGCGAGTGAACAGGACACTACCGGTCCCGGCCAGAGCCCAGCTCAGGACGTTTTTTTCTAACGTTTGGCGAGACCGGCAAGGCGCCGGACAAATGCATCTGTCCACTAGGTAAGATGTATTAACGCAATAATATTTAGTACGGACATTGGTTTGGGGTTGTAGGTGTGCAATGTCATGGCGTGACCTTGACCTTGCTGTTGAGACCTTGACCTATAAAATCTTGTCTGGGCTATATCTCGGCAACCATAAGGTGTAGGAAGTTGATACTTGGTAGGGACATTGGTTAGGCGATGTAGGTGTGCAATATCGTGGCATGACCTTGATTTGACCTTTGACCTTGGCATAGTGACCTTGACCTAGGCACAAGATACTCCTGTACTACCCTGTGGGTCAAAGATTTGCTCGAATCACTCTGTCTTACGCAATGCAAGATATTCATACTTTTTTGTTTTCCGCTCAAATTCAAGATGGCTGCCAAAAGTGGCAAAAATTGAAATGTTTTCCCTTTACACAGGATACTCTTGTACTACCCTGCAGGTCAAAAATTCGCTCAAAATCACTCTATCTCTTACGGTTTTCAAGATATTCACACTTTTTCATTTTCCGCTAAAATCCAAGATGGCTGCCAAAAGTAGCGAAAATTGAAACTTTTCCCCTAGGCACAAGATACTCCTGTACCAACCTGCGGGTCAAAAATTCGCTTGAAATTTCTCTATCTCTTATGGTTTGTGAGATATTTGTGATTTTTCACATTTTCACTAAAAGTAGCAATAAAGTAGCCATTACTCACTTGAACATTGAGCAACAGTTGTGAAATTTAAATATGTTACAGTTCACAAAAACGTAGATGAACAACAGATTTGAAATTGTGCAGTTGCAATACTTTTTAAGATATAAGCCAATTAGTCATTATGGTTATCATTAAAAATTGACAAAGTAGCTATTACTCACTTAACTATGGAGATACACTTCCAAACTACTGACCATGTTGTAGCTGTGGAGAAAGTAGCTGAACAACATATTGGAACAAAATACTCTAAATGCAATAGTTTGAGAGTTATAAGTCATATAATTATATTAGGTAAAAGTGCTATTACTCAGTCAAAAGTAGGCCAAAGTTCACCAAACCCAAAAAATAATGAAGAGCATAAAAATTCATTATGACAAGTAATTTACCAAAAATGTGTAACTGTATTACTTTCAGAGAAAACTCCATGACACACTCACACACACACCCATGCACACACGCACGGATGCACAAACATGGAACAAATTATAATCTCCCGCCAGCGCACCAGGCGGGCGATAACTATGCATATTACAGTATAAAGACCAGGCTAGATGCCAGTCTTTAATAAAAAGTACCTTATGGTCTTGGTCCTTTAGGCTTGGACAACTGGGTGAAAGAAGCTGTGCTCCAACTATACTTCTGGCTGGCTGTGTTGAGGGGAAGATGTATTTATCATCTGCTGTCACCACTAAACCCAGGTAGACATTATAATCATTGACCACATGAAGTATTTCAGGTAAAGTTGATGAACACCATCTGCGCCTACCTGTGACACACCTGCATTATTTGTTCAACTGATATACCACATAAAAAGTTTTGAAGGTTCTTATGGCATATGCCTTAACTTGGACTAGGTCCATGGCTGGTTGGTCTTCTTGTCTATAACATAAGATAGTCTGTTTCAACTGTGATTATAGAGAAGGGTCTAATGTCTGTCATATGACCTTTCTTAAAGGAGATGAACAGCAAAGATTTTTCACCCCTTAAGTCTTTGGTATGATCTAAATACAATTTCAGAGCTCGAAGTCTATCCACTTTGGTAGTTAATGCAAAAAATAATCACCGGTGACACAATCTGGGCTCCTTTCTGAACAAGTTAATTTTTGGTTATGAGATCAGAGGTGGATTTCACTGCAATGTTTAACAGAGGCTAATGCTAGCACGGAGACTGTCTTCAGAGTTATATGTAATTGAAATCCATATCTTCTATTATCTCCTCAAATGTTTTTGTTTTCAGTTCACCTAATACAGCAGATAAATTTCATGTAGATAAATGTCTAGTATTTTTAGGTCTATCCCTAGGGCAATAGTACTCAATTCAATTCTTGACTCTAAAGGCCCATTTCCATATATACGGCATCCGGTATCCGGCATCCGGATACGACATCCGGGTCCGGTATCCGGCATCCGGTTCCTGTGTTTCCATATATACTGACATAAATTGCTATTTAGCTGAACATTTGAGATTTTCAACCAAATTCCAGTAAGATGGAAGTCATCGTTATAAGATGTTAATCGTTTGCAAATATTTTTAAAAGTACTTTATCCACATAAAAACAACAAAAGACAAATATCATTATACTGGTATTTGTACATTGTTTATGCTGCCTTTTTCAAATAGAGAAAAAAATCGATTTCAAAGTTTGGCCTTATATATATATAAATTACATTACTTACCTCAAGTATACACAACAATTCCTCTGATACCTTTAGGAAATATACAAGCAACTTGACCAATGGAAAAATAGAACAACCTACAATAAAGTCCCTTTGTTATGATATAAATGTCATATTTTTACTTCAATATTTATTTATATACCAATGTTTAATCTATATGTTTTAAGTGCCAAATATTCATTATTTTTAAGCTTAATTTTAAATCAAGATTTTTATAAACTCAGTGCACATCATTACACCCGGCTTATTCTTATAAAAAAGCACCATGAACAATAAGTAAAATAGTATGAATAAGTGAAATAATAAGACAGTGTACATCATTTTTCAACCAAATCCCAACAAGATGGAGTGTCTCAACAAATGCCCATTTCATTTAATTGAAGGTGTCATTTACAAACATATATAAATGCAATAATAAGAGTATATATCACTTTATATTATTATATAATACATGTAGTTGAACAAGGCATTTTATTGCCTCAAAATACATGAACAATGAGGAAGGTATCACAAAGTATTAAGTTAGTTTATTTTTGTAATTAGTTACATACACTCATTTTTGTGTAGTTTGCGATAAAATATTGAGTTATTTCCATCACATATGATTTCTGTCGGTTATAAGCTTTAAAATGATATATTATTTATCAAAATCAAGCAAAAAATGACAATTTTATGAATTTTAACAATAATCTAATGTAATTTTTATAACCGTGTGTTGTTATATGGTCCACCTAGTACTATACAGTGACGCCATTCTGATGAAATTTATTGATTTTTGCATGCGGCATGCGGATATTCACAGTACTGAGTTCCTGATGGATTACGCATGACGGATTAGTACTGTTACCGTGCATCTAAAACGCATATAAGGAAACACACCTTATAATTTATTGCAAAGTTAAAATAGCCGCACACCGAATTCCGCTTGCCGCATACCGCATGTAAGGAAATGGGGCTTTAACTGTGTGCTCTCCCGATGGGCAGAAAGAGTACACAAGAGCAGTCTGATACCCGTCAATGGTGGAAAGAAATCTGTTCAAAACTCTTAATAAATGCTTGAAGAGGTCGGAGACTTCTTTTTAGTTGGTTTTGTGAAGTTGGCAGAGTTTTCATTGCACCACCTTTGAAAAACGGAACACTTTCAGTGATAGACGGATCTTGTTGGCACCTTTTGAGGAGCGGCAGTTCTCTAAGCAACTTCAACAGAAAAACTTTTGTGTTGAAGTTTATCACGTTTAACCACTCAGTATAGAGAATGAGGTTGTGAAACACATGTGTAATGTTGAGAACACTGATAACTGAAGTGGTATTTGTACTGTGAGTTGTAGGATGTCCCAAACCTGGTTGTGCCTGGCCAGCCTGGTATTATTAAGCTGACTAGACAGTTGCACTGACAAATCTTGTGCAGCTGGAGAGGAGGAACAGGCTGTCAGACCCAGCCAGCTCCTGTTGTGAGCATCTATATTCCCTGTGCAATCTACTGTGGAACTGGGGGTACATATAGAGATAATTTGTAGTTTAATCTTGTGGCAAAAAGGTCCACTTGAAAAGTTTACCACTGTAGCCAAAGTTTGACCACTTAAGCATGCACTGACCACATAGTTGACTGTGTAATACTTTGATCTGGACAGAGAATCTGCTATTATATTCAGGCACCCTGGTTGTGTGTGGCCTGAAGTGAGATTTTGTACTGGTGGCACCAAGTCTTTAATCTCCACAGGAAAGCGAACACCTCCACCGACTCCACTTTATCACTTGTTTTGATAGGAAAGACTGGATGTGGCCTTCTAAGACATGGTCCTTGTCTATGATTTGATAACCACTTGATATCACTGGATGCCTTAAGAACTTTGGCTTCTTCTTAAAATGGAATATGTAGCCATTGGTAATGAGCTGCAAGATGCTGAGCATTTTTTTTCTAGTTTCCCCAAGAAAATTTGCAATTGACATAACTCCTGTACTTAATTTCTGCCTGTAGTTATTGTTTGAGGGAACCTGCATACTTCTCCACTCCCTCTACTGTGTGGTCTAAACTGTCTTTAACCATCAACAAAAAATACTTCCCTGGAAGATTTTGATAAACCACTTGGGGTGCTAAAAGGGTCTCTGTGTCAGCCCCTAAATATTAATTGGTCAGTTGCCCTGGTCACACCATGAAAGGGCTCATATCAGAGTAATTGGGGTCATTTTAAGCAAGAACTCCTTGCTCTCATAAACCAGTTGTGACTGGGCGAGGGTGGAAGGGATAAAAGGAGAGTTGTGTAACTCCTGATGCCTATTGTCTCCCAGATATGGGTGGAGGTTGGATATTGTGACAAATCAACACCAAATTACCCATGAGATATAAATCTCTTGGCAACATATGTTTGAGGGTTTCGCTACGGCATGCACAGCCTTTTTTGGATGCAGAGTTTCCTGAATATGCAAATATTATTTGCACTGTTCATGGGTGTATCATGCAACTCTGGGTATCATTTCCCTGTTAATTTAATGCTTGGCATTCTTAGATGAAGTCCTACTGCTGAATCTGCGGGAGTCAGAGTAGAGTTGCATTCCAAAATAACCTAACTGAATGTCACAAAAAATTCAGGGTGAACATATTAGCCCTTGTCTGATGTACTGATTTCTTATCTATAGGAATGGGGGCACGACTTCAAGGCAGGCATAGTGGTTTAGGGGTAATTCACATTTTGAGAACTTGAGGTTCATCTACATTTTTTCATCAAAAGTGAGACAGGGAGTTCTGTACCACTTTCCTATTTTCAGAGTATTTTGATACACCTTAAGCATATTTTTTTTCAAGTTTGAGATACTTTGATAAATAAAGCAACAGCATGCAACACTAAGAAAATGACAATTGGAATGCGAGTACACCAAGTCTTCACAATTTGAATTTTATAACTGGAATATTTGCAAGTGTCAAAATCACAAGACCATTGCCTAATTGAGTCACTGGTCCAAAAATGCATCAAACCAGGTGAAAGACCAAGGATTGCGATAGGCAAATCTAAATAGGAAGGAATTACGCTTCTCAAAATAAGAATGAAAATAGGCTCAAGAAGCATCCATCCAGGGGAGAGAAGAAGGAGACAGATGGGCAAACCCAAACCCAATTCTGAGGAAAGAAATGAGCTGGTTTAAAGGAAATGGGGCTGGGCTAGTTTAAAATGACGTGAAATAGGCCAGTGTGAATGCATTAAGGTGCTGGCTGAAATAATACATGGCAAAATATGAACAACTTTTATAAGAAATAAACGATAAATATGACTTTACATTAAATTAAGGCAGAAAGCATTTTTTTTATTGGCCAAAAAATTAACATGTACGAGAGTTAACAACAATGATGCATCTCCTGAAACACCAAATATGTTGATTTTTGAAAATATACAATATGTCATGGTAGAAAGTCCAATCTGGTAGAAAATATATATTATGTCACGGTAGAAAGTCCAATCTGGTAGAATTTCAAATTCTACTAGTAGAAAGTTCAATCTATGAGATTTTGGTCTTGCCCTGGGATTTGAAATCTACTAAACTTGGTAGAGGTTCCAATCTAGAAGTTGAAACTCTGGATGAGGTGACAGTCCTACAAGCTTTACGTGCTGAAACCAACTGGGCAGTTGTGGCAAACAAATGCTATTGTAGAAGCATAGGTGTTAACTGCTCAACTAAATGCCATGCAGGAAGTGACTGCTTTCAAAATTTAATTGGCTAAAACTGTACTTAGTATAACATATGTTATAGGACATTTAAATCTTACATCAGTTAGTAATGTAGATACTACAGATTTCGATTGGAAACTAGATTGGGCCAACTCGGCGCCAACATATCCCCAGACAGGTCATCACTCACGCCACAGGTTTTGATCGGAAATTTTTTAAAACATAATTACCCATTATTATATGAACTTCAGCACATCAATCTACTCTGTTTATATCTCCCCAAGGAAGATGGTGTATCCCCAGACGCCGAATACATAACTCAAATTATATTTTCAATCTTCCTGCAATGATAACTCTAAACCTATTTTCAAAGTATTTAAATGATTGATGATTGAATGTCCATTCTAAAATAATAATCCCAAAAGAGCATATCTGTTTCTATATTTGTTGACAAATAAAATATTATTTTTAACTCAACTCATCATATTTTTCAATCTTCCTTCAAAGTATTTAAATGATTGATGATTCAATGTCCATTCTAAAATTCATAATCCCAAAAGCGCATATCTGTTTCTATATTTGTTCACAAATAAAATATTATTTAAAAAAAAATTGTTTATATTATTATTTTATTATATTATTTTTAGAATTTGCAAATTGTTTTCAGTTATTCATTTCCTCTATACCTATATATGTGGTCCATATATATGCAACCTAAATATGTGACACAATCTCAGTTCTGACTCCCCTTTGTGTTATATGTAATGAAGCCCACCACCTCCCACCCCCACCCCTCTCCCCTTCTCCACACCTCTCTCACTATTACACAAGATCTGCAACCCCATTGAGTTCTTTGTTTCTCATCTGATATCATTAAATACCATTGTTTATTTAGTGTCACTCAATATAGCTGGAGGTCCCAGAGGTGGGTGGGGGGAATCCGGGTGGGGGATGTGGGTTGAGCATAAATGGTAAACAAACAATCTATATAAAAGGGGTACTCAAATACAAAAAGAATTGAGAATTTTAAGTATGTGATTATCAACTGAAATGAGTTCATAACTGTAGGAGCTGTGCCAAAATTAACTGAGGCAAGTTGAATAAAACTAGGCTAGTTGAGGGTTAAAAATCCCCTAGTTTTACTACATAAGGATATAATTTCATTAATATTGGGACTTAAAGCTCACTTAAAGTGTCCATTTTGTCTACTTGAATATGTTTAACCAGTTTCATTTTAAAAAGTGAAAAACTCAGCAAGCAGAGGTATAACACACAAAAATAAGTTCTTAAAAGACTAAGATAGCCATAACATTATTAATATTCAAAATTTAAATAGACAGGCATTTCCTTTTAAAAATTCAAAGATTTCAGCTCTATACCCCACATCGTTTGACAGTTACTGGGCTTTAAAGTGGCATAATATCCATAAATTGGGTTTCTGTGGGCATTTTACAATTGTTAAAGAGACCTTAGCAATTAAACTACAGATCTGAAACTTTTTGGGGGACATACATAACAAACAAAAACTAGATTGGGCCAACTCGGCGCCAACATATCCCCAGACAGGTCATCACTCACGCCACAGGTTTTGATCGGGAATTTTTTAAAGCATAATTACCCATTATTATATGAACTTCAGCACATCAATCTACTCTGTTTGTATCTTCCCAAGAAGATGGTGTATCCCCAGACGCCGAATACATAACTCAAATTATATTTTCAATCTTCCTGCAATGATAACTCTAAACCTATTTTCAAAGTATTTATTAATAAATGATTGATGATTGAATGTCCATTCTAAAATAATAATCCCAAAAGAGCATATCTCTTTCTATATTTGTTGACAAATAAAATATTATTTTTAACTCAACATCATACTTTTCAATCTTCCTGCAATGATAACTCTTAACCTAATTTCAAAGTATTTAAATGATTGATGATTGAATGTCCATTCTAAAATTCATAATCCCAAAAGCGCATATGTGTTTCTATATTTGTTCACAAATAAAATATTATTTTAAAAAAAATTATTTATATTATTATTTTATTATATTATTTATAGAATTTGTAAGTTGTTTTCAGTTATTCATTTCCTCTATTCCTATATATGTGGTCCATATATATGCAACCTAAATATGTGACACAATCTCAGTTCTGACTCCCCTTTGTGTTATATGATGAAGCCCACCACCTCCTACCCCACCCCTCTCCCCTTCTCCACACCTCTCTCACTATTACACAAGATCTGCAACCCCATTGAGTTCTTTGTTTCTCATTTGATATCACTAAATACCTTTGTTTATTTAGTGTCACTCAATATAGCTGGAGGTCCCAGAGGTGGGTGGGGGATGTGGGTTGGGACTATAGCATAAATGGTAAACAAACAATCTGATATATATCAAAGGGGTAATCAAATACAAAAAGAATTGAGAATTTTAAGTATGTGATTATCAACTGAAATGAGTTCATAACTGTAGGAGCTGTGTCAAAATTAACTGAGGCAAGTTGAATAAAACTGGGCTAGTTGAGGGTTAAAAATCCCCTAGTTTTACTACATAAGGATATACTTTTATTAATATTGGGACTTAAAGCTCACCAGAAAATAACAGTGTCCATTTTGCCTACTTGAATATGTTTAACCAGTTTCATTTTAAAGAGTTAAAAACTCAGCAAGCAGAGGTACAACACACAAAAATAAGTTCTTAAAAGACTAAGATAGCCATAACATCATTAATATTCAAAATTTAAAGAGACAGGCACTTCCTTTTAAAAATTCAAAGATTTCAGCTCTATGACCCACATAGTTTGACAGTTACAGGGCTTTAAAGTGGCATAATGTCCATAAATTGGGTTTCTGTGGGCATTTTACAATTGTTAAAGACCTTAGCAATTAAACTACAGATCTGAAACTTTTTGGGGGACATACATAACAAACAAAAATTAGATATAATACAGTTTAAGACTTGTCACACTAAGCATTTCCAAATTACAGGGCAAAATACAGTAGAAAATGTCAAAAAAGGTCACTTGGATGAGTGTCTATGGTCGTCATACACAGGTTCAATGTCTACTACAGGCCTTGATGTTCGGTACATGGAAAAAGAAGACGCTTAATAATGTATTCCTAGTTGAGATTTCAGCCCTGTCAGTCACATAGTTTAACAGTCACAGGGCTGAAAAGTGGCAAAAAGTCCAAATATTGGGTCTCTGTGGGCCTTTTAGAGACCTCAATGTGACCTTCAAATTGAAGCTTCAGACTTAAAATCTTTCACAATCAGAGATTATACATAGAATGTATATCTAATATAGTTTGAAACTTCTCAGACTTACCATTCCAAGTTACAAGGCAAAATATGTAAAAAATGTCTAAAAAGGGTCACTCGGGTGAGTATCTATGGTCGTCATACACAGGTTAAATATCTACTAAAGGCCTTGATGTTCAGCACATGTAAAAAGAACATAATAATATATTCCCAGATGAGATTTCAGCTCTATCAGTCACATAGTTTAACAGTCACAGGGCTGAAAAGTGGCAAAAAGTCCAAATATTGGGTCTCTGTGGGCCTTTTAGAGACCTCAATGTGAACTTTAAATCAAAGCTTCAGATTTAAAATCTTTCACAATCAAAGGTTACACATAGAATGTATATCTAATACAGTTTGAAACTTCTCAAGACTTACCATTTCCAAGTTACAGGGAAAAATATGTGAAAAATGTCTAAAAAGGGTCACTCGGGTGGGTGTTATGGTCCTCACACACAGGTTAAATGTCTACTTAAAGCCTTTATTTCTGGCACATGTAAAAATGACATAATGATATATTCCCAGGTGAGATTTCAGCTCTATCAGTAACATAGTTTAACAGTCACAGGGCTTAAAAGTGGCAAAAAGGCAAAATATCGGGTCTCTGTGGGCCTTTTAGAGACCTCAATGTGACCTTCAAATCAAAGCTTCAGACTAAAAATCTTTCACATTCAAAGGTTACACATAGAATGTATATCTAATACAGTTTGAAACTTCTCAGACTTACCATTTCCAAGTTACAGGGAAAAATATGTGAAAAATGTCTTATAAGGGTCACTCGGGTGGGTGTTTATGGTCCTCACACACAGGTTAAATGTCTATTAAAGGCCTAAATTTTGGGGCAGATATAAGAAAACACATAGATATATTCTCAGATGATATTTAACTTAGATGAGAGACATAGTTTGAAAGCTACAGTGCTCGAAAGTGGCAAAAAGTGCATAAATTGGGTCTCTGTGGGCACTTTTGAGACCTTAAGTCGACCCCTTTGGGTAAACCTACAGCCCTAAAATTTTCCACAGACAAGGATTACATATCAAAGTTATACCTAGTGCAGTTTGAGACTCATCAGAGTTACCACTTCCAAATTATAGGGCAAAATATGTGAAAAATATAGCAAAAAATCCCTAAGTGGGGGTCTTTATGGGCCTCAAACACAATTTTCTCCTCAACTTAAAGTCGTGATTTTCGGCACATGTACTAAGAACATATTAATGTGTTCTCAGGTGAAATTTCAGCCAGCTGAGCATCATAGTTTGTGACCTAGAGGGCTCTTAGTGGCCAAAAGTGCAATTTCTGACCTTAAGGTGGCCATAAGTTCTCTTTTATTGGGAGTTTAAGGTCACCTTAAAATAGGGATCTTCCTTTGGACACCCTTAACATGTGTACCAAGTTTGAAAAAAAAATATTAATTTGTTTTTGAGTTATCGCGTCCACAAGGAAATTTCTACGGCGGCGGCGGCGGCGGCGGCGGCGCGACGGACCTGAATCCAATATATCCCCGACTTTCGTCTGGGGATATAATAATGATGGGATTTGATGCTGAAAATGAAATTCTTGAAATAGACTGAAAATTTCAGTTTCTGTCATATTTAATTATGTTAAATCTGTGTTACAGTAAAAAATTGTCTTTAATATGCGTCTTCTTCATTTATGAAAGCTGCATCTTGCTTACGTGAGAGATTTATGTGTACAGAAGGCCCAATTTTTGTGATTCACTTTGACCTTCTTTTGAGCTGTTATTGAGTTTGTGTATTTGTGCATTTATTTTTATACTTGGGGCAATATCTCCATATACAACAGGACTGAAAAGCGCTATTTGACCCATCTGACTGCACAGATACAGTCCCAACTAACAAGTAACTCACATTCCCTAACTGAAAGATAGAGGCTCAAGGATGACCGTTTATCAACGTACTTGAGGTTCTTTAGCCTGCCACTGGGGATAGGACCCAATGACAGAGGACCGCCATTTTAAGTGGTCATCCGAGCCACTGTGTATCTGCCTATACCTGGGTTTGAACCCACGTCCTCTGAGTTCCTAGACAAAGTGTGTTACCCACTAGGCCACAGTGGCAGATGTGGCCTTTGAGTTTCTATATAACGGTAGATTAAATTCTTTTACTCAGAGCATAAAATACCTAAAGGTCTGATATTGGAATATCAACCAAGCTTATTAGATTTTGGACCGCAGTGCAATACCAAAATCTCCTAGATTGGACTTTCTAGTGGTAGGAACTAAAATGGACTTTCTACTAAGTTTATCTTGGTAGAAAGTCCAGTTGAACTTTGTACCGGTAGAAACTCCAACTGGACTTTCTACCAGCATAATTTGAAAAATTCTACCAGATTGGACTTTCTACCATGACATATACCAAGTTATTGATCAGTCTAAATCTTCATTACACTATCATATATAGTTTCCATAGTATAAAATGAAAATTTACAATATTGTCATGATGTGTTTTAGTTCAGCTAACATTATATATTTTTATTAACTACAATAACTATCTGCTTTCTACAAACTGATCCATGTATTATATTAGTTACTATAAAAATAACAAATTTTTGAATGCTACAAGTACAAAATACCCTTTAAAACTAATATTAACACAGTCAATGAGTACTTAATGATCAAAAAAAATATCACAAAGTACAACAAGAAAATCTAGTATCAATTAAACACACCTTGAAACAAAGTCTAAACATAGGACTTAAACACTGCATCAATAATTGGGGAAAAAATACTATTGCACTAATATATCACTACAAAATAAAATATGTAAAAAAAGGTATACTCTATGCTATTTTAATCTACACTGGATTAAAAATATCAATTTGAAGTAAAAATAATAATTAATAGGTTATACCATACAAAAGATATGTTTAAAAATACAAAAACATATAATACTTGAAATATAAATATAATATTTCGACAGTACTATCACATGATAATAGAATGACCGTGGTTGACAACAATGAACGTGGTTGACAACAATGACCGTGGTTGACAAAGTATGGAAAAACTGTCACAGTTAACATAAGGTTAACATAAACAGATTATTTGTTGTCTCCTGAGAAATATTAATGTCACTTCATCTGGTATGTGAAACTCAAAAAAAAAACAACAACAAAAAAACATAAGATAAAATAATTAAATTTTAACAACTAAAATAAGAGTACTCGGAGAGTGCAGACCTCTGTCAAGGCCCAACACCTCTAATATTGCTTAGGAATATAACAATAAGAAACCTGTTACAAAATTCCTGGATCAAGAAGGAGATCTGTATCCTCACCAAAGTTTAATCATTTGTTGTTTTTTTTCTGCCACTGTTGACATTTCCTGGAATTTCATCAAAAACCATCAACAATTTTTTATGTTATTTTACAAACAGACGCACAAACAAATGCCTGCCACCAATTACATCACCACCTTGGTAATTATTTGAAATAAAGCTATTACTATTCTGTTATTTATAAATGATAAATGAAGGTAGAGTAAGAAAACTAAAATTCAGCACAAATCTGAAATTCGCCACAAGTAAAAAGACTAATAAAACTAGAAATAGGACGCCCTGATAAGAGTAGCTGCAACATATGAAACTTATGAACAGAAACAGGATAAGCATAGAAGAAAACACATTATCATGTGTAATGTCCACCCTATGAACGTTTTGCAACAATGGTACAGTAGTCTTAAAAGACTCTGAGGTGTTTGTAAAAAATATATAAAAATATATATCAATGATGATTAGATAATTATTACATGTAAATTATTTCAGCTTCATGCCGTTTTGCATTGGTTTAAAATTTGCTCACAATCACTGTATCTCTCACAGTTTTGGAGATAATCAACATTTTCCATTTCCGGCAAAAATTAAAGATGTCTGTCAGAATTCTAAAATTAAAAGCTTTTCAGTGGCATTTTAACAAGGGTTTAAAGCTCCAAAATTTGCCTAAAATCGCTCTTTCTCTAACAGTTTTCGAGATACATATTAGTTTCAATTTCTGCTAAAATTCAACATGGCAGCTGAAATTCTGGAAATCAACATTTTGGCAGAGGTGGGCAAAATTTGAGAAATTGACATTTTTCAGTGGCAATGTACCTAAGGTCTCTAGTACCCAATGGATCCAAAATTTGCTCAAAATTGCTCTATCTCTTACAACTTTAAACAATTTACAACAATTTTAAAATAGACATTTTTCCCTTTTGCTTAGGCTACTCTTCTATTGCTCTACGGGTCAAAAATTCACTTGAAATGGCTCTATATCTTACGGTTTCCTAGATATTTTCAATTTTTTATTTAGCGCTAAAATCCAGGATGGCCGCCATAAGTTGTGAAAATTGGAATTTTTCCCTATTCAGTGGGACACCCTTACACTACCCTGTAGGCCAAAAATTCACTCGAAATCACTCTATCTCTTACAGTTTCCGTGATATTTACACTTGTTAAATTTATTTTCTTCATAAATTTCAAAAATTGAAATTTTTCCTTTTTCAATGGGGCAGCCTTGTACGGTGGGCCAAAAATTCACTTATAATCCCTCTATCTTTTACAGTTTCCGAGATATTTACACTTTTTTTTTTTCCGCCAAAATCCAAGATGGCTGCCAAAAGTGGCGAAAATTGGAATTTTTTACCTTTTGCATAGGATACCCTTGTACTACCCCGTGGGCCAAAAATGCGCTCAAAATCGCTCTGTCTCTTACAGTTTCTGAGATATTTTCAATTTTTTATTTACTGCCAAAATCCAAAATGGCCGCCAAAAGTTCCGAAAATTTAGTTTTTCATTTTTAGACAGGCTAATCTTCTATTACCCTTTGGGTGAAAAATTTGCTCAAAATTCCTCTATCTGTAACGGTTTCCGAGATATTAGGAAATTACTTGAAAGTGGTATTGAAAATAGCCAATAAAGTACCTAAATGGCTGTTACTCACTTACTTACACAGCTATCAGTCCCAATTGCAATACCAAGCAACCTATAGACATAACAATCTTGTATTCGAAATTTTAGAAAATATTTTGAATCATTTTCCCTAAATGCACGGAAACCAATAGGTACTGAAAATTGCTGTACTTAGGTTCTACTCAGTAAGCAAAAGATATAAAGAGCTGAAAGCAATCCCAAGCAAGACACTGACCCAATAATCCTGCATACCAAATTTTGTGAAGATAGCTCTAATACTTTTCCTTAAAATGAGCGAAAATGATGTGTGACGCCGGATGGCAGACGGCGGAAAAAGTAAATATAATATATCCACCCCCACCGGGGGATGGACATGATAAATTAATTAAGGTGACATATGTTAAATGTAAAGTAGATTAAGGCTTTTTGAACTGAAAATTCCAAGTTTAAGCAAAACATCCTTTTTTCATAGAATTAAGTAAGGTTTTAAGAGGTTGTGAATTTTAGATTTCTGGCGAATTTTAGATTCCTTACTCTAATACCAATATGTTAATGATATTTTTGGTTAGGTAAAAATAAAAAATATCCCTCCCACCTCCCCTCTGCAAAATACAAAATATTGCTATTTGGTCATACAGAACAATATTTAGCAAAAATACTGTTTTTCTTGGGGGCAAATGTACTAAGTTACAGCTACACTAAATATACTGACTATTATGATATGTTAACTATCCAAGTCAAGCTGCAATTTACCAAGGTAAATATCTAAATATTAATTTTATGGCACATTAATAAAACAGACATCCATCAAGCTGATTAATTTGTCATAAGCCTCTGATTCATACAAAGTAAAGGCATGATGAAAATATCATTTAGTCTTTTCTCAGGTTATTAGGTATTTCAAAGTTTTTATTGATATTTGGCGGACATACATAAGATATAACTCGCAAAAGACAAAAAGATATGTCAATTTCTTATTTTACATAAACACAACATATTTCTTACTCCTTACAGAGACTAGATTCTGTGTATATGAAAATGGATACCTTAACCCTCCCCCACTACAAGGAAAGTAAAAGGACAAAACTGGAGAAACGACAAAAGTCACAAAAAATTAGAAAAATTTTCAGAAATCACAATGACTTCAACTTGGATAAAGTATTTATATACATTGTCCTTCTTCATACATCCTAATAAAAAACAACTATATCCAAAGGGAACAAGAGATATCCCAACAAATTTTCTCAATTAACATTTGTAAACTTGGGTAAAGTTAATTGCACGTATGTAAACTTGGGTTAAGATAATTGCAGTCATTGCACCTACGTTAAATGGTGTTCAAGTCATTTTTACAATAATTTACACAAACTAACTGAACACAAATGGTGGGTTTAGAACAAAAACATAACAATGCGTATCTATGTATTATATGCCAAGGTTCCAGTTTCAAGCACCTTTCTTTTCTTTGGTGATTTTGGATACATAGGCTCCACTGTATTAATTGGCACCGCATTTCTATTTGCCCACTCTATGAAAGCAGGGGCAAGTTTCTGACATATTCTCAGCAAAGCTATGGAGTCATCTTCTGCAGTGTGGCTGTTTACAGGGTAGGACCCCACCACTCTCTTGTGTACTTCTAGTAGCTTGTAGGAATTCTTGTACCTTTTGTACTGGGTGGTATTACCATAGTTTCTGTCAATGTTGTGAGATGAACAAATCCTGTTAGTTTCAGGAGCCGTATGTGTTACAGGTGTTTGACAGACATGTGCACTGTTAACATTTGATGTTTCAGAGGTTCCTTTCACTTCAGATGACATTCTTCCCAAAGTTGCCACTCGCTGTACAATAGGTGGTGATCTGTTGCAAGTTTTACTTTTAGAATGTATCTCCAGTTTCCCACTGATTCCCTCATCACTTACCTTACAGTCAACAACTGATACAGGGAAATTTTGCCTTTCTCTTTCTTCAATGCCTTGCTCAGACTCATTTACTTCATTTGCCTCCAATACTTTAGAGGTATTCTCTTTCCGAAATGTAGTATCTTCTCCTTCAGGAAAACTAGAAGTATGTTCTTCTGATGCTTTTGTTGTATCTCCTTTGTCAATGTCTCTTTCACTTGTTACATAACCTTCAGATCCAAAACTTTCCAAAGACTCAAACTGTCCTGTTGAAATTAAATCAGTAAGAAAGTCTACCATGCCCTGTGACTCCCCAGGATCTAACGTTCCTGATTGGTTGAATCCCTGCTTTGAAATATGACTTTCTATCTTGTCATCAGTGTTACTGCATTGTTCATTTTGTGTATATCCACTGCAGGAATTACTACTAGTACTGTGACTGTTCCTTGATTCAGATCCTTTCATACTAGAGTTCTCCGACTTTTGAACTGCTTCCATATCTGCTTCTAAATTTTTGCCATCACCAGAGGAAAATACCAAAGCCCTGTTTACTTTCACAGCTCCTGACCATGCTGATGTATTATCATCAGTCTTGACTTTCTTCAACGGAGTTATGTCAGTGTTATCCTCTTCTGTCTCAAGCCTGGCGACACTTCTCTTCTCAGGTGTTGTATCTACCATGATAGGAACCTGTGAAAAAGTTGGTGAAAAAGCAAATATACAAATGCAGATGTCAGAGTTGTTGGAGTCTAACCTTTTATTTTGTAATGAATAAAAACTTTGTAATATAGGTATCATTATTTGTTCAAGTAGGTAGTGCTAAGTATATATCCCCTGGCAACCCGTTATTGAAAATGAAAATACATGTAGTGCAAACTGCAAAGTAGATTGTCTGCTGTTAATGATCAGGCATCAGAAGAAAGTCTAGTCCTAACTTCCTATCAAAGACCAGGACATTTTCTTCATGGGAACAAAACTCCTGCCAGCTTAGGTAAACTTACAAGTACAAACAACTTTTCTGTAGAGTGAAATTTTACCAATGCGAAGTACCTGCATACTGTAGTTTTACCAATGTCATTCACCTGTATATTGCAGTTTTATCAATGTCATCTACCTGCATTGTATAGTTTTATCAATGTGATATAGCTGCATATTGTAGTTTTATCAACATCATTTACCTGCATACCTCAGAATGTATCTTCCTGCAAAAAGCAGTTAATAGTGTTACGTGTATTTACCTCCAAATTGAAGAACAACTCATCTAACTTTTCTTTGCTTAGCTGACTTTTCTCACCAACACAACTGCAAATATATAAACTGGAAATAAGATGTCTAGGTGTTGAAGATTACTGTAGTTTCTGCATATCTTATTTAACTAAAATAATTTAATGGTATATAAAAAGCTATTTCATTCTAACATAATTACATCACACAAAAATAAGTTCATCAATACACCAGAAGCTTACGGGACAAAGCCTTTTTCCATGTAAATTTATTTGATTTATTTTGGTTTATAGTCACTTTCAATACATTGTATAGGTTATCTCATGACAGGCAGTATTTTAGGGAAGAGGAAATGAGCATATCCTAGTTGGCCAAGATTTTGTACCATAGACTGCCAGGTATCAATAAGCAAGTATCAACTTTCCCACATAAGGTTGGGTTCGGGTTTTGAAAAATTGACCTCAGAGAAGGGAGGCGAGTGTTACACCCACTACACCACCAGGTACCCAATTTTTCAGGTAAAATCCATGGCCAACAGTACTGATCTTATTAAAGGATGTTACAGACACAAAAACTGATGATGTGTAATGTAGTGAAAGACAGATAACAACTTTAAAAGTGCTGTTTGTAGCTTCTCTAATGAAACTAGACCAAGGACGCATCTGTGGCCAGATGCAGGATGTATCCACCGACAAAGGCCAACTAACATAGTTTTAGAAGATAAACAGCATTTTTCGTTAATAAGCAAGCTGAAAGCACTTTTAAGTTTGGCTACCCTTATTTGACCCTGTAGCAGGAGCCCAAGATGAAGTCTGACCACATCAAAAGATTCGCAGCCCATGATTTCCTATAAGTCGTTTTCACATTGCAAACCTCTAGGACCAATAATAAGCAGCAGGGGCCCAAGGTCAAATCTGACCACATGAAAAGATTTTCAGCCCATGACTTCCTATAAGTTGTTTTCATATTAATGAGTTATTTGAGACATACTGGCTATCTGCAATACTTCTAGAGATAATTCGCATTTACTCATTTTGAGTAGGTGAATAATTAGCTACGGGTCTGAAACTTCACCAAGTGAAAGCTCTCTCAAAAGTAGGTGAATCAGTTATTTGAGAAAAATTGGCTATCTACAATACTTTTAGAGATAATTCGAATTTACTCATTTTGAGTAGGTGAGTAATTAGCTACGGGTCTGAAACTTCACCAAGTGAAAGCTCTCCCAAAAGTAGGTGAAGGAGTTATTTGACAAAAATTGGCTATCTGCAATACTTTTAGAGATAATTTGCATTTACTCATTTTGAGTAGGTGAGTAATTAGCTACGGGTCTGAAACTTCACCAAGTGAAAGCTCTCCCAAAAGTAGGTGAATGAGTTATTTGAGAAAAATTTGCTATCTGCAATACTTTTAGAGATAATTCGCATTTACTCATTTTGAGTAGGTGAATAATTACCTACAGGTCTGGAACTTCAGCATGTGAAAGCTCTCCAAAAAGTAGGTGAATGAGTTATTTAAGAAAAATTTGCTATCTGCAATACTTTTAGGCCTAATTTAGACATAAAGCCTACCAATAGAATACTGTGGTGCACCCTCTAATATACTTTGCAAACTTGAGAAGGCTAGCTATAATATTTTTTTCGTTAGAGCGGTAATGGTGAAATCTCTCTACACACTGCAGCTATCCAGTGGATACAATGATTTACTCAACAGTGAGAACCTGAAAGTAGATATTAGTAAGCTATGCCATGACACAGAGGTCTGCAATTTCACTCTGTTATAGCTGACCAAAAATTATGTGAATAACATATTTAAACAAAATACTGTAAATGTAATAGTTTTCACGTTATAACTGATTTACTCAATAGTGATAACCTCAAAGTAGCTATTACTCAGCTATGCAATGAGCTACATGCCTGAATTTTTTCTATGTTATAGCTGACCCAAAATTAGGTGAACAACATATTTAAGCAAAATACTGTAAATGCAATAGTTTTCAAGTTACAACTGATTTACTCAATAGTGAGAACCTGAAAATAGCTATTGCTCAGCTATGCCATGAGCTATAAGTCTAATTTCACGATGTTATAGCTGACCCAAAAGTAGGTGAACAACATATTTTAACAAAATACTCCAAATGCAATATTTTTCAAGCTACAAGTCATTTACTTAACAATCAGTACCTGAAAATAGTTATTGCTCAGTTGTGCCATGAGCTACAGGTCTGTAATTTCACTATGTTATAGCTGACCCAAAAGTAGCTGAATAACATATTTACACAAATTTCTGTAAATACAACAGTTTTCCAATTACAACTGATTTACTCAACAGTGTGAACCTCAAAGTAGCTATTACTCAGCTATGCAATGAGCCACAGGTCTGTAACTTCACTATGTTATAGCTGACTCCGAAATAGGTGAATAACATATTGAAACAAAATACTCTAAATGCAATACTTTTGAAGTTATAAGTAATGAAGCAAAATACTGTAAATGCAATAGTTTTCAAGTTACAACTGATTTACTCAATAGTGAGAACCTGAAAATAGCTATTGCTCAGCTATGCCATGAGCTATAAGTCTGTAATTTCACGATGTTATAGCTGACCCAAAAGTAGGTGAACAACATATTTTAACAAAATACTCCAAATACAATATTTTTCAAGTTACAAGTCATTTACTCAACAGTCAGTACTTGAAAATAGCTATTGCTCAGTTGTGCCATGAGCTACAGGTCTGTAATTTCACTATGTTATAGCTGACCCAAAAGTAGCTGAATAACATATTTATACAAAATTCTGTAAATGCAATAGTTTTCAAGTTACAAGTGATTTTACTCATTATGGAAGTTAATGAAAAGCCCAAAAGTAGCTATTACTCATTTAGCTATTGAGACAGACACCCAAGTTACCATGTTGTAGCTATAAAAAAAGTATCTGAATCACATATTTTAACAAAATGCTCTAAATGCAACACTTTTCAAGTTATAAGTGATTTAGTGCATGATTTCATGAATTTTAATGCATTTTAGACATTTTTGTCTACCACAGGCCTAATTTAGACATAAAGCCTACCAAAAAGATAGGGTGGCAAGTCCTCTAGCATACCAAGCCACCTGCCAAATATGAAAGAAATCTGGAAAGAAATGTGGACTGTAGGTCGCTAACAAGCAATATTCCACATTTTAGACATTTTTGTCTACCACAGGCCTAATTTAGACATAAAGCCTACCAAAAAGATAGGGTGGCGAGTCCACTACCATATCAAGCCACCTGCCAAATATGAAAGAAATCTGGAAAGAAATGTCAACTGTAGGTCGCTAACAAGAAATCTCTGCGGACGCGGGCGCAGACGACAACGATGATGAATCCATAGTATCCCCGCTTCGCGTCGGGGATACAATAATACTGTACATGTAATCCATTTTTAAGAAATTCCCTAGTATTAATTTTTGCTCTGTCTCTAAATATACCAAAAGATCAATTTAACAGGATTTTCCTCACAGAACAAAAATTTCCCCTCATAAAGAGATATTCAAAAATTACATCTCTTTTTCACCAAACAACAATTCATTTGAACAATTATTTATAACATTTTACAATAATTTTACAATGAGATACATTTCATAAGTTTATTACGGGAACACATGTACAAATAGTTAAACAGTTTATATCACTCAAATTTTTTACCAAGTAATTTATAAATATAATTTGACTATTATATTGAAAGAAGACAAACATTATCTTTTCAATAATAATAATGTGTAATTTACAGTATTTCAGTCCACTAAATTTACAGGGCAATCAAACTACATGGTATATTTGACACAAATGTTATTTTCACCTTAAGTGTATGCTAACCACACACAAACACTTTAATTCATATAAAATTACAATTTCAAAAGCCAAATAACTGCTGCCTTAAAGAGCATTAGGTATCACAGTATCTTCTTTTTCTATCATAAAATGGATTGGTGGACCATCTGTTATTCCTGTCTTTATGTTTGATGACAGTACACTTTGCTTGCGGCTTCTTAGTAACTCCTCTTGTGGGGTTGAACTTAAAGCAAAAGCCTGTATGGGAGCAGACTTCAAAAAGTACCAAAACTCCTGTTGAAACCTTTCACCAAAGAAGCAATACAGTACAAAATTCAGAGATGAATTGAGGATGATTAGGAAACTTCCGATCTCATTTAGAATAAACAGAGGAATTTCTTGAAAATATGTGTCTCCAACTACAGCCCATAGAGCTCTGGAGATCAGAGAAGGCATATGGCATATGAAGAAGACACATACTATCACAACAAGCATTATTGTAGTTCTGTTCTTCTTACGATCTTTAACAATGGCCTTAGGTTCACATCTTCCTGACAATCTGACAGCATTAATAAGAAACACATTACACACAGCTAGTGTCAAATAAGGAAAGCTACAGATAACAATGATGTTAAAAGTTCCATGGTAGATTTGCTTGAAGGCCTTGTGTCTACCAAATGCTGTCAAATCAACCACAGGACTTTGTGTACCACCCAAATCCACTAGTTTTGTCTTGTACTCAAAGAATAGAGGTAGATGAAACATCACACTGCATATTACCAGTATAATCACTACTTTACGGGCTCTGCTTACGGTACAGAAGTAGGTAGACTTGAATGGATGACAGATCTTGATGTATCGATCTATGGTAAAGCCAAGAGTCAGCCAAGTCAATGTTGTCTGAAGCATTACCACCAGTGGGTGAACATATGGGAAAATATAAGGGTAGATGCCTTCATCGAGCAATTGTGTCACTTTGGAGGGCCTTCTAACTGTGTCTTTAGACAGTAGGATAGCAGAGCAGATGGCAAACAATGCATCACACACTGCCAATGCAGAGAGGTAAGAGTATGTGGAATAGTGCATGGCTTTACGCGATAATATACAGAGAGATAGAAGATTTCCAATGATAGCAATTAGACACAGAGTCAGGCCAGCCACACCCTGTAAATAGTGCACAATAAGATCCTTCATATAGGCATCACTGAAATGGTCATTCAATGACTCAATGAATAGAAAATCTTCCAAAGATGAAAGGTTAAGGCCCTGCAGCTCTTCTGGGGTGAGTAACGCTTCCATGGTACTTGTTTCTTTGTTGTCAAAGTCTTGAGATTATTTATATTTCAAGTTTCTCCAAAGCAATGGTGAATGATTATATAATAAATTTCCACCAATGGTGAACACATTGCATCTTCTTGTTTTACATCTTATTTTTAATCCCACATGCTGAATCAAAGAAAAGGTCATCTCCCTTAAAATATGCAACCTTTAACCTCATGAAGACCTTAACTAATGAACAGCAGTTGTGTATTTCAACATCTCATGTCTGATGGCTAGCAATCAAAGGCCCAATGTAGTTATTTTACTTTCTTTCAGCACTGTGCAATAAAAACCCTTGGTGTATTGGAATTTGTTTAGAATAGTCTGCATTATCGTGTTACAACTAACAAAGAACAATTGTAGCATGTGTTTAAGCAACTGTCTGCAAACCCCTTAACCTTTGAATGTCCTTTGTATACTTAAATGCTTTTCCACTGATAGTGTCTGTCTTACCAAAAAATATCAATTCCTGACATCCAATTTAATTTAATGGTATCCTCCATTACAAATAATACCAAAGTATTTCTATTTTCAGTATCTCTTCCAGTGTTTCCATGTCCTGTGCTATCCATCATAGATTAATTCTACTTAATGTACAATCACAAAGTCCCCAAATGAATTTTGATTTCAGCATCTGAGTGACATGTCATTTGTACCAACTTGAGTATAATTGGATCACATGCATATTTCATCTGTATCAAATTTGAGTATAATTTGATTGTAACTACAGTACATGCAATAAATATCTGTGATGCCGGAATTTCTTGTATTTTACAACTTACACGTGTGAACTATCTATAAGCTAAAGCCAATGTATTAACACTTTCAATGTGTAATGATCACCTAATGAGTGAGAACTTATGTAACATTTTCTCTGTAAAATAAAGGGGACCAATAATACTTCACACATTAACTCGGATCACTTAAACACCTTATGCAAAATTATTGGTTTCATACAATAACCAATTACTAGATTAGCAGAGACATAATTTTGTAAAGCTTTGACTTTATGACTGATGCGTTACTCCATGGGTGAATAGGGATCATTACCACAAATAAGAAAACCATTAAGCTTATGATTATTGCATAAATAAATAGATCTTATCACTTAATGACAGACACATTTCCAAAGAATTTCTCTATAAAGTAAAACAGAGCTAGTCATTTCATCACACATTAACTGCAATATCTTAATACCTTATGCAAAGTTATATGTTTTATTAAATAACAAATTACTGGAGACACAAAACCTTTTCTGATATACATGCTACAGTTAAGATTTAGGTGATATTGATTGTCCAAAAAAACTTCATACCCTTTTTATACGAGTAATGACAGAAAAAGAAACTTTTCATTTTAACTGAAAAATCATCTGCAAGGAAATGGGCCATCCCTTTCCTCACAAAAGATTATAAAATAGCATCAGAAATGTCACACCCCACAGCCTGGGGATATGAGACACCATGAGATATGAAAAAGGTGAATAAATAGAGCTGATAAGTGGACTTCCAGAATAGATAGTATAAGTTATGTAAAAGAAATAACACTAAAGTAATAGGTAAAGTATCAAAATAAGACAATTTAATAGCAAGATGAGAGTATTACCTTGGCCAAAGTCTCGGCAAGGTCACACCTTGCACTGACCAACTGCATCCCCAAGGAACATCTCTGCCAAGTTTGAACTTTTTTCCCCATAAAAGTTGTGGAGATCTTACCCGGACACCATTTTCAAGTCCAAAGTCAGAAATTGCCGATGTTCCAAGTAAAAGAGCCAAGATCAAAGGTCATACCAAGTTCACACCATGATGCTGCATAACCACATCTCCAAAGCAACATATCTTCACCTTGGACACTTGGGGCTAGTTCTGTTTGTTGAGGCCTTGGGGTGCATTAGTTTGCATCCAAAACTGCCAGTTTCTCTCTAGTCTCTATGGTCTTATGCAATATGGGGTCTGACTAGATTCTGCATTTGCATGGATAAAATCTACAATATGTATTTCTAGATCAGAAATACATCAGAAATACCGTTGTTGCTTGGTTGATTTACATGACAATCATCCCTGCCCTTGGTGATTTTGCTATTGGTTATATTGGTGATAATGAGGCAATAAAATGATAATGAAAAAATAGAAAGAATTTGTGGAAAAAAATAAAAAAAATCAAAGCCATTAAATTTCTACAACAAAGGAAATCTGGTCTTTCATTTCCTTTTTACTAGTATGGTGAAAACATATATACGAGCAAGCATAAGCCAAAATTTGAAATGAGAAATGTTTTCAGAAGATTTTATAAAGTTACTTAACTTTATTTTACTCCAATATAAAACCAAAATGAGAGATAGTTATTCAAAATTTATTGTTTTTTTTAAAATTGCTTTTCTAGAATATCCATACCCATAATTTGAAACTATGCATAGGATCTTGGTAACATTTTCACATGAGGTGGGTTCTATCCATAGCTCAGTTCTCCTTAAAGATGGTTTAGATCAGAATATGGATTATAAATCCAGATGCATTCTCGAGGATTTTTTTCCCCCTTATTTTCCTCAAATATATTTGCACACAAAAGGTTACAGTACACAAGATTATATAAAAAGACAGGTACAGGGTGTAGTGGGGTCTTTAACTGCAAGACAATTAAAGGAGAGAAATGACTTCTCAGATACTGCTTTTTGTACAGACTTTAAGGAGTGGGGGGGGGGAAGCACGGTGGTATTGTGGATTTCATATTCACCTCCTACAAAAATAACTTTTCATTACTCATACTTTTGAAACTGTGCACACAGATGATTAATTGATTAGACCAGCTACCTTTCTGCTTTTGGCTGATCTTTGCCTTCCTCCAGTTCTCTGCACATCACCAGTGTGTCCATACAGAGCAGGTCATCGGGAAATGACTGGCTTACAGACTCATACTCACTCCTCAGTAAACTGAAGTCAAACTTTAGTCCTGAAACAGGCAGGCAAAATACGGCAACACTTGATAAAGTGAAATCAAACTTCGTCCCGAAATACGCAGACATAATACACTCACACCCAGCAAACTTCAGTCCTGAAACAGGCCAGTATAATATACTCACACGCAGTAAACTGAAGTCAAACCTAAGCCTTGAAATCAACAGGCCAAGTTCACAAATACTTAGTGACTTAAAGTCAATCCTCGGGTCTGAAATAAGTAGACAAAACAGCATCATTAGTGTTCACCCTTTTACAATTTACTCACACTGATATTAGGCAGGTCAGCCTCACCGAGATCAACCTTATAGAGAAGAAATACTTATTGAGTCCAATAGGGTCTCATACACACAATTAAATTGTACATTGGTAAATACTGAGGCTGTGACTCAGGAGCAAAATGCTTCTAGGTATTTCTTTAGTGAGAACCAATCTGATTATGGGTAACTGTGTTTTGTAGGGACCACTGTCCAGTGTAGCAAATATGGCAGCTGACGTGAACAAATTTAACCATCTTCGAATGTCAGATCTGTGAAAATAAGAATACTTTTGTCAATAACTAATATTTGTTGGACAAATCTGTATTAATGCTAATTAGGTTTTCCAAAGTAATTTATGCTACATTTTAAGAGTTTTTCCAGTCTCTCGTCTGCTGGTCTGACTTTGATCTCTCAACAAAGTCAGACCATTTTCAGGTCACTGGGGTACCTACCTAGTATCACAGCATTAACACAGTAACATAAAACTGACCAGTGTGGGCTGCCATATGGACATCACATCAGCCAACATTTTAGGGTTGAAAGAAAATGAATAAGTGGAGTTGAAGTTCTTAACAAGTTTGGTAGAAAATAGCATCAGAGATGCCCGTACCCCACAGTCTGGGGAAAAAGTTTTCAACACCATGAGATACAGAAGTGGTGAAACAGTAAGAGATCTGGATACTTTCAGAGCAGTGTCAGTTATATAAAGTTCCAAATAATGTTTAAGTGGAGAAAATAACATCTAAGAGAAAGAAAATGTATGTAAAGATAAAGTACTAAAACAGGGCAATTCAATAGCAAGATGACGGCATTAATCAGCAAACTACAAAATATAAAGCTGTAAAATTTATTAACTGGAGAATAGCTATCAATGGAAATAGCACAATTATGTAAAAGTGCATATAACAATATGTTGTGGCAATCCTTATATCTTTGTCATCCTTATATCTCAAATATGGCAGGTGCACACACTTTGGCAGAGCAAAAAGGTCACACCATGATGCACACCTACACCCCCTAATGTCCCTACCAGGTGTCAACCTTCTACACATTATGGAATCAAAGAAAAAACCCAGACAATATTTTAAAACGCATTCTCACTAAGACAAGGTCAAAGTTTAAATCAAGGTCAGACCATGACATTGCACACCCACACCCCCTAAACAATGTCCCTACCAAGTGTCAACTTCCTACACCTTACGGTTTTCGAGATATAGCCTGGACAAGATTTTACAGGTCAAGGTCACTACAGCAAGGTCAAATCAAAGTCACACCATAATGTTGCACACCTACACCCCCTAACCAATGTCCCTACCAAGCACCAACTTCCTACACCTTATGGTTTCCGAGATATAGCCCAGACAACATTTTACAGGTCAAAGTCACTACAGCAAGGTCAAAGGTCAAATCAAGGTCACACCATGATGCTGCACACCTACTGCCCCTAATCAGTGTCAATACCAAGCATCAACTTCCTACACCTTACGGTTGAGGAGATATAGCCCAGACAAGATTTTATAGGTCAAGGTCACTATGGCAAGGTCAAAGGTCAAATCAAGGTCACACCATGACCTTGCACACCTACACCCCTTAACCAATGTCCCTACCAAGTATCAAGTTCCTACACCTTACGGTTGCCGAGACAAGATTTTATAGGTCAAGGTCACGACGGCAAGGTCAAATCAAGGTCACAGCATGACGTTGCACACCCTTAAGGGCTGTGGGGTAAAAAAGGCTGAAACAGCTACACCAAATCAACCTACCATTGTGAGCTACCAGGCAGATTGGTTTTTCATGTCTTTCCAGAAATAACCTGATGCTTTCCACTAGCTGAGGATCAAAGTCCTTTTGATACTCTAAATCCTCATTGTAGAGGCCTAAAATATAATAAATGAAAATACTTCATGCAACTCTTTAAAATTTTCTACTATAATCATAATAAACAAAATGCTTGAACAACACAAACCATTTGTGTTTTTTTTTTTCATATAGAAAACATTCATCACATAATATCAGTGCTGTCACTCGCTGGTGCAAATTAACATCGAATATCGCCCACGTTGGCCGACCGAGTACCGACACATGTCGACTTCATAAACTCATCTCAAAACGAAACTATTTAATTAAAATGTAAAATAATATACTGTTTCTCACCCGAATACATTATTTTAGGGTCATATTTGTCCTTTTATTTCAGCTGTTTATGCATTGTCAAACGTAGGAACACTTTGAAAACTGTCAGTATATTAAAATAATTATCTAATTCCGACTTTATAAAGTGCTGCATAATGGCAAAATAATATCATGTATGCCTCAAATAAACAGAGCTACGGTGTTTTTAAAGATTATTTGAAAGCTTTACGTCAATTAAACTGACTTACCAAGTGTGAAAAAAAATAAAGATGCAATTCCGAAACTACATTCGAGCAATGGTTTAATGCTTTCCAGATAGATCATGTGACTAGACTTGTACGGATTGTGTTGTCAAAAGGCTGAAAATATATTTTAAAATGCTGAATAATCCTTCACTTTTAAAAGATATTCTATCTTTATTATATACATATGCCAATATCTTTGCAATCGGATTTGAAAAAACGCATCCGACTATCGCTCATAATAGACCTAGCAAACAATAGTATCAGAAGTAGCGAGTGTCGTGACAGCACTACATAATATACTACAAATCACATTTCTACACAACTGTATACCTGTGATATCAGAAGCTCCCTTTGAAACAGGCTTCATTGGACAGATGACAGAGACATACTTGTTGATAACCCGAGGTACTTCATCCAGGTTTTGCCAATGTTGAAGAATGTGCTTGTGAATGCTGACCAGACAGATTTCAGTTATTCTAGGTTTGCCTTCAGCTGAAACATGAATCAGTAAACAGACCTGGTAGCTGGTCAGTATAAAAGCTTGCAAGTGGGAAAAACAGATTGTAGAAGCATACAAACTAAAGACTAACGTATTTTTTCAAAATTTGGCCCGGGCGTTAATTATTTTCAAATGGCATCAAACCAGGTGTTAAATTGAACCAGGCGTTCTTTTGACATACAAAAACAGAAGCAGTGTGCTTGGTACCAGGCATTAATTTGAACCAGGCGTTAATTTGAACCTGGGAATTATTTTGGAAATTTACAGTACTTGCAAATTTTTAAACAATATAATAAGATATTTCTAAAGTATAACTACTTGATGAAATGTCATAGCTTTTTTTACATTATTCAAGCTTGTTTTGAAAAATTATGAATAAAGTACTGAGGCATACACTCACATGGAAGTCCAGTGGTTTCTAAGTCGATGAAGACAAATGTTTTTATGTCATTTACTTCTCTATCACTACGTAACACTGCGTTTGAAGACATGATTCCAAGTTAGCTGTAAATGTATATGAAAACTTATTTTGTATTGTGTAAAGTACTGAACTACACATGCGCACACACACAAACAGAAAAAAAAACCATTTGAGGTCCCAGACTATCAATAATACATTGCATTTCCTCTGTTATATATTTGGGAAGTTTCCAAGAACAAATGAACTCAGTCGTTGTCAGCCACATACCAATGGAAAAAGGGCTACATATAATCATGCTACATGTGCAATTAATCATGCTACATGCTACAATGTGACTCATAAACAACATGTCACTGACAATAATATGTTGATCAAGAATGTTCACCCCATAGCAGGCAGTAGCCAAATAAGACCGATCACAATAAAGCCAGTTCTTTCTAGTGACACACTGATAGTTCTTATATTGTATCGTGGTGCCTGTATAGTTGTTTCTCCATGTTTTGAGCCTAATGGTACCTTCTATTGCAAAGGATCCCTTGAAAAGAAGGTATTAACCACGTAAATTAAAGGATTATTGAATGCATGTTTGCAGAAATTGGTCAGCTATATTGACGTTTTATCAAAGTTTCATAGATAATTCATGCATTTTTTAAGCATAAAGTTTAGTTTTTAAAACATTACTTCCCATTTGTTACATATATCTGTGAAAGATCCATTTGCTTATAGCTCTACTGTATAAGTATCAAATTCACTGGCTGTACATACAACTCAAATATTCATGAGCAAATAGAAAAGTTAGAATCGAGTTGACCTTGAGTTCATCTCTAGTAAATGAAGGAAATTAAAATAAAATAAGAAAACGTGCAAATATCACAAGTTGTATTTAGTGCAATTTTATTGCATTTTATTTTGCCGGCTAAATGGTGCAAGTATATAAGTGCACTTCATAAAAGAACCACCTAAGTAAGGTAAATTAAAAACTACCATAAATTTTGATTGTTTAATAAGTTCCAAAAGTGGCAATTTGTAACAAGGTAAGTATATCATTATTTATTAAAAAACTCAAGTTTAAATTGTGAAAATCGATGTAATCTCCAAATATCCCTACCAAGTTATGACTTGAGCTATGGCCAACACATCCCAGTACCTTTTCCAGCAAGATGCTTTCTGCAAGTTATTATGTTAGAGCTTGTTTGGCTTACCAATTCTTGTGTGCCAGGAGAAACATTGTGCATGCGGACTTATGACAATCATTGATGGAAAGCTGAATGACTGGTAGCATACATCTTGGATAGCATAATTATAATTTCTAAAAAAATTTTCAATATTTAAACTTAACGTTTTACTTGCTACTCATTCACCTTTATTCAAGTATCCTTAATTCAAAGGTCTTCTTCATTTGAGTTATGGTGCTTTTCTTGGACAGAAGGGCATCTATTTGAGTATGTAAAAGATAAAATGATGCTTTGATATTTTTTTATAGTTTTATAAAACAATTTCAAATTGTTGCAAAATTGAATATTTGGAAGTAAAATAAGCCTGTAAACAAATACTTAAAACTCATGAATCACCAAGACACAAGGCTACAGTAAGATGTAACACACACAAGTAAAGTAGAGCCAAGGTAACTACATCTAACATCAATTGAAAAGAAAAATTGAATAATAAATACAAAAATAGAAGCTGAACATTTTTCCAGCCAATGCTATTTGTTTACTTTAATCTGAGATGATATTCCAAGCTATTTGTCTTCTCATGTCAGAATACAAGATATGTACATATGCAAGATTTTTCATTGCACTCAATGTACAAAGCCAAACTCACTCAATAATTGGGAATATTCAACAATAAGTAGCCAAAGCTCCATAAGCATGAAAAATTTAAGGAACAAATTGAATTAGAGGAATATTTATATTTAACAAGATAAAAAGATCTCTTATTGCCAAAATTAGTAAACTCGAGGTGACGAAGAACAGGCCTGAGTTTACCAACAGAGATTTTCCAAAGTAAGTCAATGACCAGGATGTCTTTTCATTTATAAAATGTTGACTCCTGTCCAACTTCAGTCTTGTTAATTGTCTTTTATTATAAACTCCCACTGGACACCTCATGTTTCCCCAATACCATCAAAGAATGTAATTGGGAATAGAAGTACATGTGGTCTATGAATTTTGAAGTTTGGAATTTCATAAATAGAAAGAGTTAGAGATTTTCATAAATAGAAAGAGATCCCATTGTGGAGTTGTACACCCAATATTCAACTTATTTATGTTATTGAGGAAATGTGAGACCCCAAAGTTGGGGTTTTCTAACAAAAGTTTCAAAATAAAAGAAATCTTGGCCACTGTTGCTTGCCTTGGACAGTTACTGTTGGCAACTCCACTTTCTCAGGCTACTTATTAAACTACGCCTTTGTCCAACATTTCCTGGTGTTGCTTCAGAACAGTCACTGACGGATCGGAAAACAATCACTTTCGAAACCACTAATGGAAATGGTTTACAAATTATTTGCATGTAAGACCCACCATAAACAAAATGCCCTACACCTTGATTTCTTTTACAAATTTATATATGCGTTAGTTCAATTGCTCCCCGCCATAACTTGGAAACAAAAACCTTATTTTTGCATGTTTTAAAGTATATTTGTGTGGATTTCTATTGATTAAAATAAAATATGAATTTAGACAGGCGCAAATTGTACAAATACTTTACAGAAATAAAATTACAGCGATAAATCTTTTAGAGTCATTTTTAATGGACGATAATATAATTTCTACTTCAAATCAGTGTCCCACCTTAGCACAATTTGCATACAGAAACTGCTAAAGATACACAGAAACTGCTGAGGACATTGCTTTTTTCACAGCAACTTCCTTATTTGACATGTGAAAATGCCTGTGTTTTATCGATGAAAATCAAATGTTAGAGGATCGGTTGCAAAAAAAAAGATAAAGTTTCTGCACAGCAAAAACAAAGCGTCCCAAAAAAGATATAAAGGTGAGTGCTAAAACATTAAGAAAATGCTGTGTTTATAGCTTTTATACTGTTGTGGGAACCAAAGTCTGTGTAGTTTACTAGATATTCAGCAATCACAAAATTGGCATATATTGATATATGGCCACCTGTATGTGAGACATGTAATACAGATCAATGACATATACTTAACAGTTGTGATAACACATTGTGTCTAAGGTTTGTAGGGAGGAAACTATTGTGTCTATTTATGGCTGAATGATAGTTATTTGCCTTGGTACTGTCCTCTGAAGGGATATTCATTTTCTGCTTTTCTTGAGCTACTGAAAAGCAAAATTGTTTGTTGAAAGGGTTAATTATCATTGTTCATATGATAAAATATTCTACGCTACTACACAGAGATACCCTGTAGGTAAAAAAATTAGTCGAAATCGCTCTATCTCGCCCGGATTTCGAGATATAAGCATTTTTTTTGTGCTTTGCAATTTTTGCAAAAAATTTGAAAATTCAAAATGGCCGCCATACTTGGCGAGAGAAATTTTTTTTTGAAAATTGGGATGGTGACCCTGTGGGTCAAAAATTTTGTCGCAATCACTCTATCTCGCCCGGATTTTGAAATATAAGCAGTTTTGTGTTTTGCAATTTTTGCAAAAAATTTGAAAGTTCAAATTTTTTTTGAAAATTGGGATGGCTATTTTGCAGAGATACCCTGTGGGTCAAAAATTTTGTTGAAATTGCTCTATCTAGCATGGTTTTCGACATAATTATAAGCATTTTTGTGTTTTGCAATTTTTGTGAAAAATTCAGAAATTCAAAATGGCCGTCATTTTTGGCGAGATAAAATTTTTTTTGAATACAGGTATGCTTACTCTGCAGAGATATCATGTGGGTCAATAAATTCATTGAAATCGTTCTATCTTGCACGGTTTTTGAGATATAAGCATTTTTCTGTTCTGCAATTTTTATGAAAAATATGAAAATTCAAAATGGCCGCCATTTTTGGCTAGACAAAATCTTTTTTGAAATTTGGGATGGCTACCTTAGAGATGTACCCTGTGGTTCAAAAATTTCATCGAAACCGCTCTATCTTGAATGGTTTTCGATATAGAAGTCTTTTTGTTTTTTGCAATTTTTGCGAAAAATTCGAAAGTTCAAAATGGCAGCCCTTTTTCAGGCTCACAGACTCGTGCGAAAATAATGGTGGCCAGCAGGACCAGTAACTTTGAGACTTAAGTGGCCCTTACAAATATTAAGCGGTCCTTCTTTTTTTGAAAATACTTCAAATGCCTTTACATCTACATATTTTAGGCTACCTTGTTGAGAGTATCATGGATGACTATTGACTAGATATGATTTGAGTGACTTTTGATGCAAAAACTCAACTAGAATCAAGGATTAAGAATAATCTAAAATGGACTGGATTATGGTATCATATTTCTGAATAATAAACTATGTGTGAATATAAACTCACTTAGGTGGGAGTCATCTGTTGGTACATCTACAGAAAATTTTACAGTTTTCAAGACCCAGTTTTCATATTTACTTTCAATCGTAACTCTAGTTACCAATAATAAATAAATAAAAAATATCCCCATCTGTGTCACCAATGTTTAAAAATAATTTATAATGTATTGCATGGTAAAATATATACAGGTAAGTTACCAATAATAAATGAAAAACAAAAAAAAACATCCCATCTATATGTCATCAATGTTTAAACATAATTTATAATTTATTGCATGGTAAATATATAAGTTACCAATAATTTAAAAAAAAAACAAGAGAGAGAGAGAAAAAAAAAACATCCATATCTATGTCACCAATGTTGAAAAAAAATTTATAAAGTATTGCGCGGTAAAATATAAGTTACCAATAATAAATGAAAAAAAAAAACATCCCTATCTATGTCACCAATTTTTAATATATTTTTGTAATGTGTCTTGCACTGTGTCTGAATGTATTCGTTACCAATACTAAATGACATTGTACAAGTAACCAAAAATAAATGAATAAAAAAAGCACCTTCCATGCATTCAAAACACTGGGCTACGGAAGATTTTTAAACTAAAAGGACTTCCGTGTCCTTACATTCAAAACGCGATTCCATGTATGTCTGATATTTGCATTCAAAACACTTGTCACGGAAGAAATATAAAATAAAAAGACTTTCGTTTCTTTACATTCAAAACGCGATTTTATTATTTTAACCAATGAAATGCCAGAAAAGAAATGACATCGATCTCTTACTAGATGTATGTTAGCTTTTTACTGGCTGTCGTCACGACACACCTCGATTTTAAACTAATCAGGTACATGAATAGAAATACCGTGAGTGTGCTTTGTTTATAAAATGGCGGAGTCGTAGATCCAAGAAATATGTTAGAAAACGTGGACTGGCCGAGTTCACTTCATTTTAAATTCGCCAGCGGGGCGACAATAAAAGCGTTTCTACTCGACCTTCATCCAATAAAGTCGCCGTGGACGAGTTGGCGACTGCGAATTTGTGACACTGCTTTTTGGTGAGACAATTTTTTTTTGAAAACTGGGATGGTTACACTGCAGAGATACCCTGTGGGTAAAAAATTCCATCGAAATTGCTCTATCTAGCACGGTTTTTGAGACATAAGCATTGTTGTGAAAAATCTGAAAATTCAAAATGGCCGCCATTTTTGGCGAGATAAAATTTTTTGGAAAAATGTGTTATTTAATCTACAGAGATACCCTGTGGGTTAAAAATTTTGTCGTAATTGCTCTATCTCTATCGCTTTTTCTCGAGACAGGCATTTTTGCATTATCTGAACAAACAAAATTATACCAATTTCGAAAGAAACCTAGCTATGATGGTGACCTATCTCCCTGTCAAGTTTGAATTCGATTGGACAAAGCATTTTCCAGTTAGTGTTCGGAAACGGAAATGTTGACGGACAAACAGACAAAAAAACTGACAAACAGATGGAATTACACCAATTTCAAAATGAACCTAGCTATGATGGTGATCTATCTCCCTGTCAAGTTTGAATTCGACTGGACAAAGCATTTTCGAGTTAGAGTCCGGAAACAGAAATGTTGATGGACAAACAGACAAAAAACAGACCAACAAACAGACGGAATTACACGAATTTCGAAAAGAACCTAGCTATGATGGTGTTCTATCTCCCTGTCAAGTTTTAATTCGATTGGACAAACCGTTTTCGAGTTCAGGTCCGGAAACGGAAATTTTCACGGGCTTCGAGTCAGAGTCCGGAAACAGAAATGTTGACGAACAGACAAACGGAATTATACCAATTTTGAAAGGAACCTAGCTATGATGGTGACCTATCTCCCTGTCAAGTTTGAATTCGATTGGACAAAGCACTTTTGAGTTAGTGTCCGGAAACGGAAATGTTGACGGACAGACAAACAGACAAAAAAAAACAGACAAACAGATGGAATTACACCAATTTCGAAATGAACCTAGCTATGACGGTGATCTATGTTTTCCTACCTTTACCTTAAGTAGTAGCCTTATGTCTTGGTGATTCGCGAGTTTTAGCATTTTAGTTACGAGCTTATTTTACGTCTAAATATTTTATTTTGCAGCAATTTGGATGTTTTATAAAAATATAAACATCAAAGCACCATTTATGTTATAAAAAGTGAAATAGATGCTCGTATATCCAAGAAAAATGGCAATATTCGAATCAACAAGACCCTCGAATCAAGGATACTTGACTATACTACTGCCTTGCCACCAATTATGGTCAGTGTACCAATTATGGTCAACCCCAGCCGGTCGAATAAAAGTAAATGCCATGGTGAGGAAAACATGAAGTAATTGTAAACAGCTAGAGTAATCCTATTCTAAATAAGAAAAGATTATTAAAATATATTTTTAAAGGCTAAACATTAAGTTATATTTGCAGAGCACCACAGATCAAACATTATTTTCTGTTATATCAGTGGCTAAAATAATGGAGTGACCATAATTGGCATGAAGAAATTCCAGTTGTTTGGGTGATAATAGGGCATTTTTGGTGCAATGTACATGTACAGAGGAAATCGATTGTGCTGAAACGAAGGCAAAACTTTGGATTAGTAAAATAAACACACATTAATTAATATCTGTAGTGTTATTTTCATTTAGTGAAGCACAGGAATTAATTTTCCTGCACAGACGTGACCATAATTGGTGGCCAGGCAGTAGGTCACTTATGACGTGTTACCGGACAGAAGAATGCGACGAGAACTACAGTAGCTTGGTCTACTGTATCTCATCAGTACTGTACCGTATGAGGAACCAAAAACTTGAACTGGGATGACAATTGATAAAATCATTAAATAAAATTGTTATCTTTACTATTTATTCAATATGTTCCCCAAAAACTTCACATCAGCACTTCGCTGGAGGTCTCCCTCTTTCTTGCTTTTGATTGTTTACATAATTATCAACAAATCATTCTACAATAAATGTTACCATATGAGGGAAAGATAAGATCCAAATTTCCCCGGGAAAGTGGGTTTGATTTTATCTGTTTATCTCTAAGTGGGTTTGATTTTATCTGTTTATCTCTAATCTACCAAACACTTCAAGCAATAATCTATTTCATTAAAACATTTATAAATATCCACCCATATGTTTTTCTTAAAATGTCATTTGCAATATTTTAAAGTTTGGTTTCACACTTCAAATGGATGTAAATATAAGGCAGGTTGTTGCTAAAATATTATTTTAAAAATAAAAAAGTAACTATGAGACAGATGAGTCTTTGCCTTGTAATAAGACTCACACTTAAACTCAACCTGAATATTTAAAGAATCTATAAGATCATGCATTAATCACCAAGGAAAGATTATTCAGCTATTTTATGAATTTGTACTACAAAGACAATCACCTTTGCAAAATAAGTAGGATTAACATAAAATAAACATAATTACCTCAATATATTTTGTTATTTAACTGATACAATTTTGTTCTTTTTAGCACAGAAATTGAAACATAAAATCACTGCTCTGTAAAAAATCAATGTACAAAATTAAATTTTGACATTTGTATCAAGGATCCTGGATGGTTAGCAATTGTAATGCCAATGTAGAGTGGGAAGCATTATGCTTCTACCTCTATGATGTGTATTTGAACAAATATAATAAAGTAATATTACTAAATAAGGTCTGAAAGTGAATGACTGTTTCACCTATTTCAACTTATTATGAGGTAACATTACAATGAATGTATTCACAAACAATTTTATGTTGCTGATGTATTATGTTGAACAGTTGATCAACAATTGTGGTACATTTTTAAATGACATTACATTTTAATTTTTATATTCTAAAATATATGTGTCATATCTATATTCATGTGTAGTCCAACTTATCTCATGCATTAGAAGTTGATGTAATTAGCTTAGCTTGTTGGTCAAAAACTTGGGGCACACTACACAAGTATAACAAAGTAAGTTCATTGTATTACAAAAGATAATTTCACTGACATTTTCTCATCACCATGCACCATGCAGATCCACTCAAAACAAAACAGGTATACAGTGGACACTTACCACACAGCTAGAAGACGTTGACTTTGTTGACGATATGTGTCTCCTGTCTCACAGATACCACGATGCCCAACAAGAGCTGACCACACTTTAAAAAGTAGCTGGTTAAACTCAGTGTGCTGTAGGAGCGCTGTTGAGGAACTGTACTCAGAGGGGAGTGAAGAGGAATAAGTAACTATATAAGTATGCAGTATCTAGTGTATGCTGGGAACACAAATAACTTGCGTTGTCCTTAGTCAGTCTTTATGGTGGCATTATCAGTATGGTTGGCATTATCACACTTGGTTTCCAGATATTATCTTAAAAGGAATTTGATAGATTAAATTCATATATGACATGATGTAACTGCTCTCACAGATATACTCGATTTTAATGTGACCCTGAACTCTCAGTGATAAATAATTATATTGAATGGAGCTTATGTATTGCTGTTTTCTTCATTCAAGACAGTATCTCAAAAATGACAGGAGAGTTTCATTTCAAAATTGGTATGTGGATGCATCTAGTCCCAAAGCTTTGCTCTATTTAGGTGACCTTAACCATGTATAAAAGAACTAAACTTAAAATCAAGTTAAATCAAACAGTTGAAATTAAGTTGAAATATGTGTGGATTCTGCATAGCATTTTTATTAAGATCCAACCAGTGAAATCATTTTGAGACAAAGGTTTGAAATCAGGTTAAATTTTACTGATGATTTCGAGTCGAAATATGTTTAAATAGGTAGAATTTTTTAGTTGGATCCAAAGGCAGATCTGCCTTGCTCCAACAGAGGTGTTAAATTTTTTCCTTCAATCATAGAATATATAATTTTCCATTTCATTTAGTATTTCAAACTATTGAGTTTCTATGTTTTCCATTAAGTTGTTTTCTTTAAAAACTCGCCTTTTTATTTCAGTCTGTAATCACATGTTGCAACAGAGATGTTACGCTTAATGTATACTGCAGTCTATTGCTGATCAACATAATTATAGTTTTGGAATTGATCTGGCCAGTACATAGTCCATGATCTACTACGAGGCAATAAACAATTACCAATGTTTAATCCAGCTACGGCCACAGGTTTGGGCTGTAAGGAGCACAGATAAGATAAAATTCATCAACCCACGACATCAGTGAGCCATTATTCTAATTCTAGTAGTATTTTATAGAGCTCAATCTCCATCTATCAACAGACTCTAAGGTGCATAACACCAAAAAGCAGAGATCATAATCACAAAGCCAGAAATAATTCAGGGGTCAGTGCCATGGAAAAATACCAAGACAAGACCAGAAAACTAGGTGGGCATTCTTTTGCAAAGAGATAGCTTTAACTTCTTCCTGAATGAAGACAGAGATCTGACCAAGCATATATCATCAGCCAGATCACTCCAAATCTTTGGGGCATCATATGCAAAGCTGAGACCAAAATACATTTTAGACTTACATATTGATGCAGTGTGTGCATTGGACTTCAAGCAACATGCTATCAGATTGACTTCTGTGAGTTCTGTACACACTATGTCTGGGATTAAGGAAAGGTTCAAAGTGTTCGGATACCCACTTTGTAGGAACTTGCACACCAGTAGGGCCATCTTGTAGGGCACGGGAATTGAAATGATGTTTAGTGTTGAAACTTGATCCTAACATTGATGTAACTATTTTTAATACAAATCTAAGTTTCCTAACATGAAAAAGTACTCGTATTTTAGACTAGAAATCACGGTAAATTTAGTGAAGAAAATTGATCCTGACACTGATTTAAAGTTTTATAACACTAAATCCAAGTTATATTTCTGGAAAGATATGGGAAAACACATACCTAGAGCAACTGAGACTAAATTACATTTCTTCAGGGAAGTCATTTTTAGAGGTATGCATTTCAAATTTTTATTCCGATATAGCTAGACAACTTCAGTTCATTCATCTTAAATTGCTTTTTCATTTTGTTTATTTCACCTTAAAGAATAGTTTTTATTAGTTTTATTAGTTACTCTGTATTTCAACATGCTTGGCTGTTAAACTATCGGGTGCAACTTTTCATGGTGCTAATTATTCATGAAGAGCAATTTTAATGAGAATATATAGCTGTAATTTTACAAGCACAGTTTGGACAATATTTGTTTCATGCATATTTGTTAAATAATAACATTGTTACTTTTAATACAATAGACATTCAGTATTTTAAGTGCAGTTCTACTCTCAAAAGACAAGAATCAAACTTAAGTATTAAGTTTTTTTTCATTGTAATCCTACACTGTAAACCACACAAAAATCTAACCTACAATATTTCCATTTTCTCCAGTAAAAAAATTTTAAACCCATTAGTGTAAAATGGGCGCATATATAATCTAATTAGTTACATCATTTTTATGTACAAAGCAAGTTTATCTTAGAATAAGAAAGTCACTTGTTCAAACCAGCATGATTCTAAGTGCTTCAGTTAAAGCATTCTATTACTTTAAGCACACATGCCAATGCCTCAAAAAGATTTTATTAGGTTTATGGATTTATTTCATCTGTGCTCCTTGCTGCACACACTTCGATCTGTTACTTACAATTATTACCAAGAAGTCCTCATACTGAAAAAAATGGATTATCCAAAAAGATGAACTTTAAATAATAGATATATAGTTGGAAAATATAGAAGATCAGAATAAACAGGATCAGATGAGAATATACATAAAAAGATCAGAATGTACCAGATCACAGCAGAATACACATATCCTGAACAATGAAGTTTGATTACTCATGTAAAATGATGAAGACAAAATGCAACAACTATCATCAATGAACATGTCATTATAATTGTATGCATGAATTAGATGGTAAATCATCCAATCACAAGGAGATTTAACTAGCCACACGACAACCAATAGTTTGAGCCACTCTATCAGATATGAAATAATATATATGCCATTATTCAACAACAAAATAGCCTGGGTTGGGGTCACATTTCAACACTGGATCCAGATAAAAACAGTTTACAAAATCCACTTGAATTTCAAGTGGATTTTACTGTTGATTCAGCTTGATCTCAAAGTTGCATGTCTGCTTGGATATCAATGTAATTATTGCTATAACAGAACCTAAAATGATAATTTTGAAAGAAAAAGTCTGGGGTGTGAAGAGAACATAAGGGGCACTATTTTATATGAATAAGTTTTATAACAAAATCTCTATAAATGTTCTGAAAAAACCTGGTGATCCTTAAAGGGCTGATAAACATGGATGATCCAGAAGTCACTGCATGCACACTGATGACAAGTATCTGGTCTTGAGAAAATCTAGGACCAGTGTCTATCTGAAAGCTTCTATATCTTTGTGAATTGGCCCTCAAAGCTCACAAAGAGTGATGAAATTGATGATGTAATTAGTCTCTTCAACAGAAGTAGGTGCTGGTAGCTGGGATTTGTACTAAGTTTGCTGTGATGGCCCAGGCTGCTGTATGATCTGTAACGTGTGAGGACTAACAACTGTAACATTTTGATGAAAAGTATGTCTGGGCTGGTTAGTGCATTTACTGTATTGTGAGATGCTTATTGATCCTTCAGTGCTAGCTCCAGCATCTGCAGGCAAAGCATGTAACTGTGTCTGAAGCAAAAGTGTCCGCATTTATGTATAGGTGGACATCCTTGAGCTGAAGCTAAATTTACCATAGGTCGCAACATAGACCATTTTTCTATTAGCCCTGCTTTCTTGTTTTATTGTTAAAGGTGGCTGTTGGAATTTGACCATAATGAACATCTTCCAGTTTTCTATCCCACAGATTTTAAATAATAAATAAATAAATAATATAACTTTATTTCAGACAAAATATTACAGTATATTAGTCCATATAAACATAAATATGCAACATACAGTGGTAGTTGAGAAAAAAGAAAAAGAAGATTTGTGAAATAGTTCATATAAATATAAGTATATATATTTGTTCCATATATTTGACCTTTGATCTTGCTGTCGTGACCTTGACCTTTAAAATTTTGCCACGGATATATCTCGGAAACCATAATTAAGGTCTAGGCAGTTGATACTTGGTACAAACATTAATTATGGAGGGTAGGTGTGTAATGTCATGATGTGGCCTTGATATGACCTTTAACCTTGTTGTAGTGACCTTGATCTTTAAAATCTTGCTGTAACTGAGTGTTGTATGTATTTTAATTTGACTCTCTATTGAATGCTACACTTCAATTAATAAATTTTACTGCTTCACATTTTTTTCCTATTAATGCTGTCATCTTGCTATTGAATTATGTGGATTTTTCAATTTTAAATACATTTTCTGTCTCTCAAACGTTTTTTATTTTATTTGGACCTTTACATAACTATCACTATTTAACCCTAAAAGTCCCCTGATCTTTGTACTCTTTTACTTCTTCTTTATATCTCATCGTTTTGAATACTACTTCCCCATACTGTGGGATACAGGTATCTCTGATGTTATTTTTCATCTTCTACAGGAGCTCATATCCATTGAGGCATATCCTCTTATGCTCTTTATGAGACCTTGTTCAATATTGAATCTAGCTTATTTATGACAGTGATGAAGTTCAAATCTCCCACTCCACTTTTCAATAATTCTTCAAACTGTCCTTTATGGCTGGAACAAGTTTCATGACTTCCAAGTCAGTCTGTGTATGTCAGCAATTCCAGCCGGGCTTATTACTCTTGATTGTGGTCATTGTTGAGGTCATTTACTCCTCAAAACAAACATTCTTAGAGCTCTTATTTCTTATCCTTGTTATCCCCTTATCATTCTTGGTGGTCGCAAAACTAATCTCCCCGTGCTGTCTGGGTTTGAATCTTTATCTAGTGGATCAGTAATGGGTTTGCCTCCCCTGTTGGGGGTTTGGGCATGACTCTACTATGGTTGGTAAAGTAGAAATGAATGATATCCTGTGTGGAAAATCCTCTTAAATGCAGTTCTAGGATTTTTGGAATGTTTTTGGTCATTTGTGGGCCAACTGTAAGGTTTGTATGCAATTCTGATGTTCCTAATTAAGCTGTTCTGTCCAGGAGTTATTCCTTTGTTTTGTGAGTCGTTCAGGATGTGATTTTGCTAAACAAATAGAGATCCGATATTTGGGAAGCCATCCATGTTGCATCATTTAGTGGCTGTTCCACTGTCATAAATCATTACAGATCTTCTGTAATATTTTTGCTCCTGACTATTCTTGGAAAAAATATCTTACGAACCACTCTCTAATGCCCCCCCCCCCCCCCAAACACCTAAAATTTTTTATAAAGGTAAGACATCTTCCCCAATTTAACCTGCGATGACAAAATAATGACAGGAACTGTTCCCATGAGTGAAGTTATGATGTTAATGATGTTGTAACAATTGTTAGATTGTTACAAATTGTTAATTTGGAAAATTTCCGAATTTATTTGAGGCTCACCTTCTTCACAAAGATCACTGAACTGCAACACTAAAAATATCTTATGACGGAAAAAAACACTTACCAGCATGTAATAGGATTCCTGAAGTGATCCAAAGGACGTAGGAAGCAAAGAGGAATATAAACAGAATGGGCCTTTTGGGGATTGCTCCCGACAAGTTTTCCCTAACACTCTGATTATACATGATTGGCATCAACAAAACATAATTTTTCTTACAAGATAAATGGCATTTTGAGTACAAATAAAGGGTCATATAACACAGAAACCCACTGTGGTTATTAAATCTCTCTGGGCTTGGTCTTAACCAACTCACCATGTGTGAAATCCATTAAGTTCTGGTCTTATTTTAGTTTTCAAGTTACAACTGATTTACCCCACAGTGAGAGCCTCATATTAACTATTGCTCAGCAGCTATACCATGAACTACTGGTCTGCAATTTTACTATATTATAGCTGACCCAAAAGTGCAATATTTTTCAAGTTACAAGTGATTTAATCAACAGAGAGAACCTCAAAGTAGCTATTGCTCAGCTATGCAATGAGCTAGAGTCTGCAATTTTATAGCTGAGCCAAAAGTAGATGAATAACATACCCAAAAAAATACTCTAAATGCAATAGTTTTCAAATCATTTTACTCATAATGGAAGGTATTGAAAAGTCACAAAGTAGCTTTTAATCACTTAGCTATTGGGATAGACTCCAAAGTTACAGACCATGTTGTAGCTATGGAAAAAGTAGCTGAACAACATATTTTAACAAAATGCTCTAAATTTGAAAATTTTAATTACTTAAATGTAGCTTTTATAAGCTACAAGCTTACCATGTGGAACTGAATGCTATCTCGGGAGGCCGAAGGAATGCGGCCAATATCCAAGAAAAATAGACGTTTAGTGTTGACCGAATTCCCCTGTACTGAAGGTGTACCATAGCAGTGCACTCTTGCAATTCGTCATTGTAGCTTGTAAAAGCTACATTTAAGTAATTAAAATTTTCAATTTTATTGTGCTACAATAGCTTACCATGTGGAACTGAATGCTGAATCCAACCGCCAGACCAGTCTGAGTCCCACTTACAGAGCCCCAGTTCCGGAAACCGGACCAGTAAGAAGCCAAAAACCAGAATATTAATGAATGACAGTACTGATACTGCCTGGGTATTTTGGTTGAAGGAGCAAGTGCAGCCATGCTCACTTATGCTGAGTATAGCCCCAAGGATGTCACTGTGAATGAACACAAGCCCTAGGCTTGAAATCTCATTAACTTGCCACCCTTATGATGAGATTATGGGCACACTTGGATAAAACCTTAAAAAAGTTAAAAACAGTAATAATCAATAAAAGACCTTACCATAACATCCTGAGGTAACCAATTACCTAGACCCTGGGATTAGACTCCTGAAGACTTGCTTGCAGTGGATGTGACCCCCTTCTTTTCCTTCTGAGGATGTCTAGTCTGAGGGGAAGGGTCTAGGACTTGTTGAGTCGCGACTACTGGACCCAGATATATATTGTTTGTCATTGTCTGACCAAGTAAGGTCTTTTAGGTAAAAATTTGTAAATGTGTGAGGTTTCCAGTGACAAGCTAGCATGATTTGAACCTTTCTTGAAGGAAATAAAAAGTAGGGATTGAGACCCTCTTAGGTCTTGGTTTGATCCAGGTAGTACCTAGCTCAAGGCCCATACTGGACACAAGGTCCTGTCTTCTGTGAATTGTCTAACCATGATGGTAGTCAAAGCAGGAATAGTCACCGGAGGCAAACTTTGAGAACCTTCTCTTGCTAATTGATTTTTGGATATGACATCTGAAAAAGGGAACAAAGCTACCTTTTCCCATTGGCCTAGATCAGATACTTTGTTTGCAACCCAGGCATGAATTTCGCTGCGGCGCTTGCTGGAGGCCAAAGCTAGCAAGAAAGCTGTTTCGAGAGTTCGATGTTTGAGGTATGTGTCTTTTATAGGCTCAAAGGGTGCTTTTGTGAGCTCATTAAGCACAACAGAAAGGTTCAATTTTGGAAAATTCTGGGAACTTTTGGGACGATCCCTGTTAAAACTGGAGAGTAACCTGTTAAGGTTTGAGCTTTCGGAAATATGGAGCCCTGCTAGGCCCAGGGTGTCAACAATGGCCGTCCTATAATCATCGATGGTCAAAGGGCGCCTGTTTAGATCCTGGTACAGGTACATGAAAAGTGTGAGACTTGTTTTAAAGAGAGTGGAGAAATCCACCGAATTTTCTCTGCACCATTTCTCAAATGGGCTCACATTGACTTGTAGATGGTCCTTGTTGATGACCGCTGAGGGGCAACAATTCTCTCCGCCACTTCCACAGAGAAACCTTGTTCTTGGGACTGTCCACTCCTAGACACCAGGCGTGGAGGTTGAGATGTTGTGGATTGCTGTGAAACACATACTTGTGGGGCTGTTTGAGAAGAGTTGTTGACACTGGAAAACTGAAGTGGCATCTCTTTTGACAGCTGCACTAGGTCCCAAAACCAGGGCATCCCTGGCTAGTGATACCTGTCCAGTTTATGTTTAAAGCATCTATGTCCCAAGCATTTTGGTCTAGTACTGGAGATAAGTACAGTGGAAGTTTGTGGTTCAGACGAAAGGCAAGTAGATCTACATGAGGAGTGAACCACTTGACAGATCTGTTTGAACACCTGCGGATGCAGTGACTATCCTGTTGATTGGACTTGGTTCGACCTGGTCAGAAATTTGGCCATCACATTCAGACATCCTGGAAGTGTCTGGCTCTTAGAGTTATCTGATGATGGCACCAGGTCATGATCTTCCACAGGAGAGCGCACATCTCTGCCAAGTGGGTTCCTCCTTGTTTGTTTATGTAGGCTACTACTGTTGAATTGTCCATAATAACTAGCACTGTTTGGTTTTGACACTGGTCCTTGAACATTGAAGAGTCAGAGAAACCGCCTTCAACTCCAGAACATTTATGTGTAGCCTTTTTTCCTGTCTGACCACTGACCCTTGGTAGAGACTGCTCTAAGTGAGCGCCCAGCCTTCATTTGAGGTGTCTGTAAAGATTTGGATACTGTGGTCTTTGTGATGAAGGTCTACACCCTTCATCACCACTCTAGGTGAGTTGATATGGTCTCTGACCAAGGAAGGAGGGTTTTCAACGACTGAGGATATCTCCTGTGCTCCTTGACCTGAAACTGTAAGGGTCTTATGTGAAGGCATCCCTCCAGGACCATCTTCTTCGTTGAGGTGAGCAACCCAGTTAGAGATATCAAGCATCTTGAAGTAAAACATGTTTTGACTTAAGTGTAGGGTCAAATCCTGAAAATTGAGCCATCTCTCTGAGTGGGTTTTACGAGGGTTGAATCTAGGTGGTATTTGTAGCCCACAAATGAAAACGCCTGAATAGGTTTGAGTTCGGACTTCTGATTTATTATCTACCCTGAGGACAGTGTTAGGAACTTCCTTGGGCTTTGGTGGAAGATGTGAAGGTGGTGACTGACAGTCTATCGACGACACCCATTCCCCTGGAATCAGAGGCTATGGAGTTGCCATTTGAAACTTTCTACTAGTAGAAAGGTATTGAGCTTGCTTAGGTCTATCACTGGCCTCCACCTTGGTGAGGCTTAGGAACTAGGAAACAGGCGACTGTAAAACCTGAGAGATTTTACATTTTCACCTTTTTTTGCGTCCTTTGACAGAAGAAACTGGATACAGGAGGTCCAAGCAAGATCTTGATGAGCCTTGTATCCCAAGTGAATCAGGGGAACTCTCTCTCTCGATTGGTTATGAATGGTATAACGTAACTATTGGTAAGAATGTTTAACACATTGTTTGAGCATTTGTTTGTTTGCCAGTCTGTTCTGAAAGAACAGAGGAGATCTCCTACTGGTGGACCAAGGGAGGCTTTTAAGGAGTCATTGGGATGAGGGGTTTTCATGCCCTCGTCGAAAACGAGCTCTGGAGCCTCTGCTACTTGATTTCCTCCTAACTGGGGAAAACGATGGTTACTGATTGGAATGGATTGACTCCCATAGGGGTGTTTCCTATAGGAGCCTCTTGGTTGTGGTGGGAACTGTGAAAGGTCTGATTTGATAGGGCCTAAACCCTAAGTGTTTTTACGGGTGCCTTTGGGGAGGAACTCTTGTCCCTCCTTAACTAATTGTGAATGGAACCAAGGAGAGGGCACAGAATAGGAAGCTCCTAAGTTCTTAAGATCTGGTATCTCCAGGTGAGGTTCAAGGTGGATCATTTCAGCCTCGCGTCTAATAAGTGCTGAATTCCCCACAGTGTGAGTCTCTCCGGAGAAGTGGGCTAAGGCCTTACTTGACAGGCTAAGGAACTCTGTTGGATAAGGATCCTTTTATACAGTATATCGAGTCACAGGTCTTTTCATCATCATTTTTTGGCTGCTTTTGTACCCTTTGAATCTGAGTTTGACCTATTTGGCAGTAGCCTTGATATTGTGTTAACAGTTTGTATTCAGAAAAGACCTAGGTAAGGGCAGCCAAAAATTAAGGGTACAGAGATTTTGCCTTGCCTAAAGCTCAAACTCTGATTACCAGTAGGGGACCTAGCCCATAGGGGGCCCCAGAGAGACTAGGGGAGATACAGATTTTGAAATCTGCATCATTCAGAGCCTAGACTGTGGTGCAGGACCTAGGCATATTGTCCCTGGGGTCAGGGAGATTCAAAATCTGCCTAAGTTTCAATGTCCTCGGTATGTTGAGAGGGCAAATCAGACAAATCTACTTCCCTATAAAGTACAGGGTCTGGGTTTGAATTGATGTACCTTGTTCACAAAAAACCTTTTTGAGCTTTGAGGACTTTTTGACTTGCACTGAGCCTCAGATGAAGTGACAAATTTGGGTCATGGGTCAAAGTGACATATTTAGTACAAGATTTATGTTTTTATATGTCTAAGTGTGTGGTCGGAGTTCTGACCTAAAACAATCATCCGAACTGTTTGGAATTTGGATCCGAACAATCATCCAAACATGTTCGAATGGTTAGTACTTGAATGTTGGCCAGATTCATGCGGCCTCCCGAGATAGCATTCAGTTCCACATGGTAAGTTATTGTAGCACAATAAAAGCAATACTTTTCAATTTATAAACGACTTAATGCAGTAATTCATGAATTTTTATGAATTAAAAATTGTTTTAAAAATTTATAAAAAAATAATTAAGAGAGGTCCAGGTCTGATACTCACACAAGTGAATCTACCTGTGGCCTAGTACATATATGCAAGATAAGAGAGAAATCCCTTCAATTAATGAGAAAATTGTGACAAAGTGTTGAGGGTACCTTGCTTGAAAAGGCTCTGGGGAAAAATGAACAGACAAATCTGAATGTATTTTACGACTTATTATCCTCGATAGAAAAGGTATCTTTTAAAAGTAATAGCACATCTCTGGGCCTTGTACTTTTGCAGCAGAAGTTGTTTACATGGATGCAGATGTGAAAAAACCATCGACTCATTTTCCCTCACTTTTAAACACAGTAAATAGTTATTACTCATTTAGCTACTGCAAAAGACCTCAAAAACAGATACTATCTTATGGGTACAGAGAAAGTAGCTGAACAATATACTAGTATTTCACTAAAATGCTGTAAATGTAATCATTTTGGAGTTACAAGCAATTTACACAAAGTATTTACCAGTGCCATTACTCACTAAGGTATGGACCTAGATCTGCAAAAGCAGCAAAAATATTGAGGACATAAGAAACTAAGCTAAACTTATTGAGGCAAAAGAACCCCCCCCCCCCCCCCCCCAAAAAAAAAAAAAAAAAAAAAGAAATCCAAATTCAAGTGTTGAAGTTAAAGTGATTTAATCGGTGGTCTTAGTGGGCCATTTTAGGGGTCAGGGGTTGACCTTGAAGGACAAGCTTGAAGAAGAGCTTTAAGGTCAAATGTCTGTAGGCTATAGAGGATATATATACATGTATCTATTAAAAATATCAAGCATAAAGAGATTCATTTTTTCATAGATGAGAAAAAGCCTCAGAATGTGTAAAACTCCTTGATGACCATCAAAGCAACAGCTGTGGCGGCCCTCTTATTTTTTAAAATGAAACAAAAAATATTCCCAGGCAAGCTTTGGTAATGATGAACATATCCTGCAAATTTGAAAAGTCTACCTATAATACCCTTTTTCTCTGGAGAGATAACAGGAAAATCTCTATTCACAGTCTTAGAGGACTATCAAAGAAACACCTGTGGCAGCCATCTTGTTTTTCAAAATGAGGTCAAAAATATTCCAAGGAAAACTTTTGTAATGAACATATCCTGTAAATTTGAGAACTCTAACTATAATTCTTTTTGCTCTAGAGGGGTAACCAGATAATCTCCACACACTGCAGCAGCAACAGCGGTGGCAGCATACTTGCATAAACCGTAGAATCCACCAGATATAATAAAATCTTGGGCAGTTAATATTTTGTATGCGAGCACTATGAGATCACTTTTCTCTGCAGGGGATTTTTTTATATTTTTTGTTGTTAAGTCTTCTTCACACAGAATTTAACATAGGAGTCCAGTGATGCTAAAATCACTACTAAAATCTTCCCTAGAGAGGGAGAGAAGGGAGAGTTCCTAAGTTCATAATGCCTGGTTTCCTCCAAGTCAGGTTGAAGATGAGTATTTTTCCGCATTCCTTCTATTGAGACCTGCATTGCCCATCACATAGAGGTCTCTCTGGAACATATGGGTTAAGGCTTTACTCTAACAAGCTGAGGTCCTCTGTTAGATATGGATCCCCTTATCCAGGATCTCCAGATAGTCACATTTCTTTATTGGCATATCTCATCGCAGTTTCTGCGTCAGCCCCTTTTTGAATTTGTTTTTTACCTTGCTTGGCAGTAGCTTTAATGTTGTCACTACAGTTATTCATAACTAGGTTATATTCTGAAATAACCTGGTTGAATGCAGCTGAAAAATTGAGGATACAGATAGCTTGGTGCTCAACCTGTTTGACTACCTATAGGGGAACTTTTCTCCATTGAGCAACCGAAGGCCTAGGGGAAATGCAGATATTAGCAAAATCTCTATTTAAGTCCTGCATTTTCTCCTCGAAACAGGGCTCTGGCATCTTGTATCACTTTCCTGTGGCTTCGGGAGGTTTGACAAACTTTCCTTCAGGGAAGTTGGCATTATTGAAGTCTTGTTCAAACTTCTCCAGGGTCTCTTTTAACGGGGGTGGGGGAAGGGGGTGGGTGGGTAGGTTGGTAAGGAGAAAGGTAGGCCTAGCTCTTGTTTCTGAGCAACTGCATTCAGGCAAATGACCAACATTAGGATACTTGCATGCTATTCCTGGGGTCAGGGATATTGAGAACTTGTCTCAATGTTTCTATGTCCTCAGTGTACTGGGAGGGCAAGTCAGACATATCTATTTCCCTATATATAATAGGGTCAGGGCCAAGTTTTCTTTAAATTTCAACTTTCTCCCTTTGAGCCAGTCTTGGATCCCTATAAGTATTAACGGGTGAGGTTGCCTAATTAATTTCCCCTTCCTCTCTCCCAGGTTCTTACCCTGGAGGTTTTATTTTTATTATTATTTTGCAATGAGATGGCATCACAGATTTCTCTGATGAAGAACTTACATGTCTGTGAGACTTGTGTTTGCGTTGTCAGCATGCTTACCAATTTTGAGACCTTTATCAACTGTTCAGGATCTGAATCTGATTGCCGATGATGCATCCGAACATCGATGATCGGCCCCTGAGCACTGAAGGAGCCTCGTCCTCGGCAAACTCGACTCAATCTGCCTCTAAAGGTTATCTTTCCATCATGAGTACAGATCATAGCACGATTTCATTTATCCTATAAATAGTTTTTTTGTTTAGAACCATACTTTTGGGTGTCCGATGAGCCTCTCTGGCAAAACAGCAAACAATCACATTAGTCCACCCACATTGTATGGGAAGTCACAAACATCATAACATCGACAGTGACATCACAGTCAATCCAGCACTGACTGCTTACAAGTAACAATTCTAATTCTTTGGCTAGGATCATATTTTACCTAGGTTTCTAAGATTCAAATCCAGATAACTTGAACATGGTCACATGAATGGTCAAGATGTGTTTATAACAATCTGAAATTAATGCGATTTTAGCCTTTTTAAAATATAGATATTAGTATGAAAAGACATGATAATATTTATATTACATGATCATGACTGACTTTATAAACTCTTGAAATAGGATGACAAAGAGTCTGGTTCACTTGTTTTAGTGACATTTTCATTGTACGTTGAAATAAAAAAATACATAGTATAAGTCTATCTTCTAGCGCCAATGTTTTGGACTGAACGGTACCTCTCAATTTACAGCAACATGTGAAAGTAATACAAAGAAATGTTTAACTTGGATAAAGGAAATACCTTTTCCACATTTTATTATAAAGAAATGTTAAATTGATGTGTGAAGCAAAAAAAAGATAACAAGAAAATGCTTCACGAATGTATTAAAAGACAGCTACAAGAAAATAGCAACAGAAATACTGGCTTTGTGGATATATTGCATTCTATTCCCAAGTAGAAAACAGCATTTGCAAGACAGAAACAAAACTCAAGGTTTATAAAAGGCTTATAAATATAACAATACAATGTAAAAAACATCAACTGTGTTTATAGATAGCACTGCAATACAAATAACAAAAACATATGGTACTCAACAAACTGTTAATTTGTTAACAATTCACACATTGAGGTGTCTTCAGAGCTATGGGATAACTACCATTTAGAAATCTCAATCTGTAGTGGACACAAGCAAGTTTAAGTAAAAAAAAAATTGCTTTTTGGGGATCTTGTGACCTTGAGACAGGTAATGAAAGGTAAAGAATTCTAACACACCCACAGAAGATACATTTCATTTGATTTCCACATTGTAAATATTGAAGAAGTTATGAGGAAACCACAATACAATACCAATATCCAAAAAAAACTATACCCAAAAATAAATAACACCCTTTACCAGGGCTCCTTTATCACTGAGTTTTACCTTTGAAAATAATGACACCATATCTTCACATACACAGTTTTGCTGAAGGTCTACAATGTATCTAAAAATTTACAGGTAAAGGTATTTACAATCTAAGTGGACTACCAGCCTTTGAATTAAACCAAATCAGACTTTGAATCAAAGCAAAGACATTGATCGGGATAAAATTGCTATAGGAAATTAACAAGTAAACATATTAAATACCTACAGAAGTTGGTTACAGAGATAACAGTAGGACATTTTACACAATCAAGTTATTTAGTTAAGTCAAAGATGAGGTTTTATTATCCACCACAAGCTGTATTTAACCCGTATAGAGAGATATACGGAGCAGGATATATATTTTTTGTATACAACAGCACCTGTGTACCATGGATAATAAGTGTTAATAATGTTCGGTTTTTCCCAAATATCTTCGAAACTATATAACCTATAAATACGTAATATATATAATTAGAAAGGTCTTTTTACAGTGCTTCTGCATGTTTTGTTGCATAAAAATCCATGCAATGTAAAACAGCCCTCATTAGACATATACAAAAAAAAAATTAAAAAAATACATCACTCATGAAGATGAATAATTTAATACCTGCTATTTTCATTTGTGAAATCTTTTCATTTGGGAGGTTATCTTACTTTACATCCCTTTCAACAGCTAAGGTGATATCAGGACACATCCAAAGTGAATCCCACAAATTGACATGAACTAGACTCAAACCCACAACCACAGAGGCAAGAGTTAAGTGATTGAAGGCCAAACCTGTTAACCAAACAACCACAGAGGTCTCTTTAGACCTATATGGAAATCTCAACTTGTCGCCATAAAATAATCCACAACCACATGTAAAATATACTTTTTTTACCAAACGAGCAATGAACAACCAATATTCAAAGGCTTGATTAAAAAAAAATGTAAAATAAATCGTATATTGCAGTTGTTTAATTAATTTAAACAATATTTCCACAAACACATGATATTACTTGGCCTGCATTTGTTGTCTTCCCATGAGTTAAATCTATAACGATGTTTGGTGTACAGTGTATGATATCCAGAACACGCTCACTTTCCACCTCTGAGGTCCGCGGTTCAAACCCTATGTGGAATAGTTGGTAGTTGCTTACTGATGCCAAGCAGTTCATAGTGTAGAAGAATTTTGAGTATCTACCCGTTTCCCTTGCGCTTAAAACTACCCGTTGTGATATAACCTTTACAATGTACTGAAATCAATGTTAAAACCAAATAAATAAATGTTACCCTGTGCAAAAATGTCAATTATACACCAAAATAGTGAACATACCACAACCCTTTCAACATAAATCCTGCACTGGTTAGCTAACAACCATAATATCAATCTGTTAATGGTCCTTGCAATTTTGCTTAGAAAGAGCAAGTTTTACAATTGCAATGACGTGAATAATATTTTTAAAGGCTTATTTTGAATGTTATAATATGTCACACATTTGTTTACCCAACAGTAACATCCAAGTTACTTCCGATATATCAAACAAACTGAAGAAAGCAAAGAAGTTAATCTGAACTTACAATTAGAACCTATTGATGTAGAAAAGTATTTCTATCGAAACCTAAAAAGAAAATGTCTCCCACATAGGATTTTAATGACTGCTTGATTTTATGTGCCTTTCTAGACACCTTATAGGTCATATCTTGTTAGGTAGATGAGAAGACAAAGGAAAACAGTGTATACAAAGCAGGACAAGGATTTGTACTGAAAATCATCACGCACTGACCTGCAACTACCCAACTGCCAATTTCAGGTTTGGCCAGGAATGGAACCCAGGACCTAAATAGACGGGAGGTGAGTGTGCCATATACTGTACCGTCATGCCCCTCCCCACCAGAAAACTTATTAAACTTGCATTTAGTTGGAACAAAATGCACAAAAAGCAATAAAGGAACAATGCTGAAATAATCTAAAAAACTTATCCAATGGTAGAGGTTCCATTGAAGAAATATTTGCTAAATTATGTTCTTCGTATTAATTTATGTACAGAATATTGTACTATGGCACAAACTATGAAGTGTCTTTGCATCTTAAAATAAAGATTCTCAATGTAAAAATGTTACATATTATAAAATGAGTATATATGCATCCAAAATCTCATGACCTGTAAAAGCAAGTTTGTACACATGAAATACTGTAACTGCTCTGTCTTACATAAGCTGACACAAAGCAAAAAAATACAAGTATATACACTTTTTGTAAAAAAAAAAGGTTTAGCTTAAAATTTCTTTCAAAGAGTAAAATTAACAAAACTATTTAGTACTAGAAATCATATTAATAGTAATGCCATTAGAAACCTGTTTCTTAGCTTTAATTCTATTATGTATAACTCTCATTCAGCTAGCGCAGATCTGAAATATTTTCTTTTCAAGATAAAGTCTGTAAATGTGAAAGTGGTACATACAATGGCACTCTACCACAATTTTTTTAAGAAAAAGACAGTGTTACATGTGAGTGAAGAGTTCTTTTACCACATAAGGACTTGAAATTATTTGATTTTCTCTGTAATTTGCAGAAGCAGTCTTGTTAACGTTGATTTGCCTTGTTCTCTACTAGAGTGATCTATTTATAGACTACTCTTACCGAACCTTCTATGTGGTTCTTTTCCTGGAAATGTGTTGCTGTTTACTTTTTTTTCTATAATCTTATGGTGCCTGTATTGTTGACATTCTTTCTGGAACCTTCTATGCTCCTCAGCTATATATATAAAGGGCGGAAGGCCTGGGTGCAGTTCAGTTTAAATAGGTGTGCTATATGGATAGATAGCTTTGATGTTGCTATATTCATCTGTGTGTCAGGTGGATACAAACTACTCGATGTATACACTGCATGGTGAACTATTATTGAAGTGAACTGGACATAGTGTATGGATCTACCAGAGTGGATTTCCTGTATTTTGGATATTGTTCATATCTTGGTGTGAACAGCTTAATTGTGCAAACACTCTGAACATCAGGATATACAGATACTTTGTGTCAGTGGACACTGAATGGATCCCAAGATACAGATATTTTGTGTCAGCAGATGCTGAAAGGATCAGAGGACAGATTGCTGGATACAGTGGCTGAACCTGTTTAACTGTTAGTTAGGTGGATAGGACTGTGGTCAGGTCAGATTGGTTTCATTATTGTATTATTGTACGAACTATTAAGAGTATCTCATTTGACTGTAATTATTATTTTGATTGTTAAATAAATTAAATAAAATTTTCGTCTTTTCCTGTTACGACTTGAAAGAAACTGGCAATTGCTACTGTGCTTGCCCTGTGGACCGTAGCAGTAAGTCAGTTTTGTAATTATAATTCTAGGCACAGTGAGAAGTTTATGTTTGCTTGTAAATGTTGTCTTGGCTTTCTTTACAGGACTCATTAATATTTGGAGCATCTGATATCCAATGATGCAGACACTGATGTCCATCTTCACCGGAGACCACTGAAGCTTGTGAATTTGTCTGTGAAATAAAATTCTAAAGGTATGCTGTATCTTTTCAAAGCAGAACAGCAGATCTGATCTTATCAGACTGCATCAATCTCCTTAGTTTCACATATAAACTTGATAAGTATAAGATTTTGGATTAGTCTTAGATTTTGGATTAGTCTTAGAACAATGTGTGAAGGGAAGCAGTGTATACTAGTTAGTGATGATTTTGTAAACCAATGAGTATCACTGTACAACCACCACCTTTCCTGCTTAAGGTTATGGCCTAGTGGGTAACACACTTGCCTAGGAACTCAGTAGATGTGGGTTCAAACCCAGGTACACACAAATACATAGTGGCTCAGATGGTCACTTAAAATGGCAGTCCTCTGTCATTGGGTTCTATACTCGGTGGCAGGCTAAGTAACCTCAAGGACGTTGATAAGTGTTCATCCTTGAGCCTCTGTCTTTCCGTTAGGGGAATGACAGTTACTAGAGAGCTTGGGCTGTACTTGTACAGTTGGATGGGTGAAACAGCACTGTGAGTGCTGTAATATATTTTTATTTATTTGTTGTTTTACATCGCATTCAACAGCCAGGGTCATATTGCGACGGGTAGGAAAGGAGGAGGTGGAGGAAACCAGTGCATACTGCACTGTAAACCACTGGGTATCGGCAAGTAACTACCAACTTTCCAACATGAAGCGCCCGGCCCGAGATTCGAACCGGCGGCCTCAAGAGGTTGGAGGCGAGAACTCTAACTGCTACACCACTGAGCCCCCTGCTGTAATATATAGAGATATAGCCCTGAGTATAAATACACAATAACTATAACAATGGCCAAAACTCAATACCACAACCGTAGTGGGAAATATGCTATCCATATACACAACCAAACCATTACAATTTCTACAAGGAAAACTTTAATCAACATTTATCTAACTAAATACTGTACATTTCATTAAAATGTTTAAATGGACATGCAGTCATTGAGACAACACCACTATGAGATTCAAGCATGTACATTGAAAACAGATTCGTATAAGAACTCAGATTTTTTAACCAGCTCAAACTTGTTTGCAGAAAGAATAAAAGATCAAAATATATATTGTTAAATATTTTGTTATAATATATGTAAGAGCTTTTATATCTTGTGACGGGAATGTTCAATTGTTATAAAATATTTTTTTTCAGAAATGTGTACATTTGGGTAAAATGTAAATTAGTTTTAAACAATTGTTCATCAAACTCTTTTGTATGTTATCTATTCTTCAAAAATAACATTTGTATACAGTGTTATATGTAATATGTTATATTTACTACACTTTATACACAATGACACAAATTATGATCAACAACTATGATTAAATTCAATACTATAAGTAATGGAATAAATAACCGAAAAATATAATATTATAATTATTTGGTCAAGCTTTTTCAAAACCTACCACAATAAAAGTATCTTGTATTTTGATATACAACAAAAATATAGTGTTTTATACCCTGTCAAAATGACAACAGACATTCACCCATGGTTTCACTGTAGATGCAAGTAGGTTACAAAATACAACTTCAGAAAAATCAGATTCTATGTCTTCTGTGTGAATTCAATATATACAATAAAATAGACTCTCTACAAAGGAGGCAAGAAGAGTGATAATGTAACAAAAAGTGTTTTATACAAGAGAATTTAAAACAAAAAAAAAACCATAAGAAGTATGAATCAGAAGCCATATTCACTAACATCTGAAGAATTATTATAACAACAAAAATAACACTGATAGGGTTACAAGGCACATCAGATAATGTAAATCTGCTTCTTCAGCTTTAAAAACATAAGATTTATAAAATCCATCTGTCATTTTTCAATGATGATTTTGTTGCATGCACCACAGACTTCATTACCACAAAGATTAAGCACTAAAGAGAAGTTCAATTAGATGACTTCTTGTTTTCAGGGCCTGCTCTGTTGATCCCAGGAGTAGTAGTTGTAGACAGGTGCATAGCTGAGGTCCCCCTTTGTGTATTCATTGTCATTCTCTTCTTTGATGTTCACCTTTCCAAATACACATTCTGCATAGGACGGAGGAGCTGCAAGCCACAAGTACACAACTTGGTTATACATGTATATAAGTATATATTTTTTTATTTTTAATGTTTTACTTAACCAAAAGACATTGGTACATTGTAACTTAAAATACAGAGTATTCTTTATGTGTATGGTAAGTATGCAACAAGTTCAAAAATAGCATCAAAGATGCCCGTACCCCAAAGCCTGGGGAAATAGTTTTAACACCATGAGATATAGAAGCAGCGAAACAGTACAAAGATCGGGATACTTTAAGAGCAGTGTCAGTTATATAATGATCCAAATAATGTTTAAGTAGAGAAAATAACATCAAAGAGAAAGAAAATGTATGAAAAGATAAAGTATTATAAACAAGACAATTCAATAGCAAGATGACAGCATTAATCAGTACACTAAAAATTATGAAGCTGTAAAATTTATGAATTGGAGAATAGCAGTCAATGGAAAAAGCACAATTGTGCAAAAGTATATACAATAATCAGTTGCAGCAATCCATATATCTTTGTCATAAGAGAAAGATGTCCCAAATATGGCAGGTGAACACATTGCAGAGTCAAAGTTAAAGATCACACCATGATGCACACCGACACCCCCCTAACCAATGTCCTAACCAAGTGTCAACCTTCTACACCTTATGGAATCCAAGAAATGGCCCGGACAAGATTTTAAAATTCATGGTCACTATGACAGGGTCAAAGGTCAAATCAAGTTGACACCATGAGGTTGCACAAATACAACCCCCCAACCAATGTCCCTACCAAGTATCAACTTCCTACACCTTACAGTTTCCGAGATATACCCAGACAAGATTTTATAGGTCAAGGTCACTACGGCAAGGTCAAAGGACAAATCAAGGTCACACCATGATGTTGCACCCCTACACCCCTAATCAATGTAACTACCAAGTAACAACTTCTTACAAATTATGGTTTCCAAGATACAGCCTGGATAAGATTTTATAGGTCAATGTCGCCATGGCAAGGTTAAAGGTGAAATCAAGGTCACACCATGACATTGCACACCTACACCCCAAACCAATGTTCCTACCAAGTATCAACTTCCTACACCTTACGGCTTCCGAGATATAGCCCGGACAAGATTTTATAGGTCAAGGTCACTATGGCAAGGTAAAAGGTCAAATCAAGGTCATACCATGATGTTACACACCTACAACCCCTAATCAATGTCCCCACCAGGTAACAACTTCCTACACCTTACGGTGTCTGAGATACAGCCCGGACAAACTTTTTCCTACAACCCACCCCCTCATCTGGACATTATGAGTGAAAACAATTCCAAGACAGCCCTTAAGGGCTGTGGGGTAAAAACTTAACTCCACGTAATAGCCATGTTTAACACACAGATCTCATTTAATTATTTATGTTAATAACTGCAACACCACATATTTAAACAGAGAAAGCATTGCTACAACTGCCATATAGAGTACACTAATGTTAATATATGTCTTCATTAAAGGTGGAGATATAGATTTTTGGGGGTAAACACTCTCACTAAATAGTGATTGGTGTTTCTGTATATACCCACAAGAATCAAATGTTGATTTCAATTGTGTGACAAACAAAACAACTTACGTGCCGACTGTGAGGCTTCCTGAGGGGCACTTGGTTGTGTGAATACTGGCGCTGGGGGTTGGTCACCTGGGCCAGCAAGTACAGGCATTGGTGGAGCAGCGAAAGCAGTGTTTGAGTAAAGCCCCGACACATTCACCAGTGGCACTGTGCCTATGATGACCTCTACGGGTACTTCAAGGTCAAATGCAGGGCCAGTAGGGTCGACAATAAGCTGTCAACATAGATATATTATATAACAGAGGGATCAACTACAGTAAACCGTATAACTATAACCTGCAATATCCATGTGACTTGGTTCTATTTAAGGCTACCTTCCACTTACAACTGCAGAACTTTGAAAGTTTTAATTACTTAAATGTAGCTTTTATAAGCTACAAGCTTACCATGTGGGACTGTATGCTGTTCTCGGATGGCCGCAAGGCATCGGGCCAACGTCTAAGAAAAAGAGACATTTATAGTTGGCTGTAGCCTCAAGTTGTCCTCTCGTGGTGAACTTTGACCTCTCGTCCTACTTTCTTGTTGAAATTTTTTTAAAACCTTACCTCTCAGCTGTAATACAGCGGGGAGGCAGGGTGGGACTCTTCTCAGTCCCACATGGTAAGCTTGTAGCTTATAAAAGCATTTAAGTAATTAAAATTTTCAATTTTATTGCGCTACAATAGCTTACCATGTGGGACTGTATGCTGAATCCAACCGCACGGTGGAGGGATTACAGCTGAGACTGGAAGATATGTCAATTGTTCTTAGATTTTGAAGTAATAGATTAGAATGAATGTTAGAAAAACCAGTCTGAGTCCCGAATACAGTGCCCCAATCCCGAAGACCGGGACTGTAAAGAGGCAAAAACCTGAATAGAATGAATGACAGTGCTAAAACTGTCGAGATGTTTTGATTGTAGGAGAGAAGTGCAGCCGTGCTCACTTAGAAATGTAAGGGCCCATCCACGAGTGAAAAACCAGCCCTATGGATGGAATTCTCATAAATTTTTGCCACCGAGTATGAGATTAATGACAACTTGATAAGTCCTTAATACATATATACTTGATAAATAAAAAAAAAAAATGACCTTACCTGTAACATCTTGAGAGGTAAACCTATACCTAGATCCTGGGATTAGACTCCTGAAGACTTTTCTTTCCGAGGATAACTTGTCTGAGGGGAAGGATCTAGGACTTGTTGTGCCGCCACCACTGGTCCCAGATACATATTGTTGTCGTTATCTGACCAAGTAAGGTCTTTTAGGTAAAAATTTGTAAATGTGTTGTGAGCTTTCCAGTGACAGGCTTGCATGATTTGGTCCACCGATACCCCACCGTAAAAGGCCTTAGAGGCTGCGAAGGCCCGAATGTCATGCACTTTAACTTGGACCAAGTCCAAGACTTGTTGGTTTGCTTGTTTTGTTTGTTGTAGAATGGTTTGTTTCAGCCAAGAAGAGAGAGTAGCGGGTCTGTCCTTTCTTAAAGGAGATGAAAAGGAGGGACCGAGACCCCCTCAGGTCTTTGGTTCGATCCAAATAGTACCTCAGGGCCTGCACCGGACACAGGGTCCTGTCTTCTACAATGGAAGTCAAAGCAGGAATAGTCACCGGAGACACATTTTGAGAACCTTCTCTTGCTAGTTGGTTTTTGGCTATGAAGTCAGAAGAAGGGAACAAGGCAAACTTTTCCTATTGACCTAGATTAGATACTTTGTTTACAACCCAGGCATGATTTCGCTGCGGCGCTTGCCGGAGGCCAAAGCTAGCAAGAAAGCAGTTTTAAGAGTAAACTGTTTGAGGTCTGTGTCTTTCATAGGCTCAAAGGGAAGATTCTTGGAACTTTTTGGACGATCCCTGTGAAAACTGGAGAGTAACCTGTGAAGGTCTGAACTTTGTGCAATATGGTGGCCCACTGGGCCCAAAGTGTCAACAATGGCCGTCCTGTAACCATCAATGGTTGAGGGGCGCCTATTTAGATCTTGGTACAGGTACATGAAAAAATCTGAGATACGTTTCACAGATGGAGGGGAGAAATTCACCGAATTTTCTCTGCACCATTTCCCAAATAAGGCCCACTTTGACTTGTAGATGGTCCTTGTTGATGACCTCTGAGGGGCAGCAATTTTCTCTGCCACTTCCACAGAGAAGCCTTGTTCTTGGAGCTGTCCACTCCTAGACACCAGGCGTGGAGGTTGAGATGCTGTGGATTGCTGTGGAACACATAATTGTGGGACTGTTTGAGAAGAGTTGTTGACACAGGAAGTTGTAGTGGGATCTCTGTTGAGAGCTGCTCTAGGTCCCAAAACCAGGGCATCCCTGGCCAGTCTGGGGCTATTACAATGATCAGGCAATAGCATTGCCTGATTTTTTGGATCACCCTGTGAAGGAGAGCCGTTGGAGGGTAAGCATAGGCAGTGAGACCCGTCCAGTTTATGTTCAGAGCATCTATGTCCCAAGCCTTTGGGTCTGGGACAGAAGATACGTACAGTGGAAGTTTGTGGTTCAGATGAGTGGCAAATAGGTCTACATGAGGTATGAATCACTTTTGGCAGATCTGTTTGAACACCTGCGGATGCAGTAACCATTTTGTTGACTGCACTTGGTTCGACCTGGACAGAAGGTCGGCCATCACATTCAGGCACCCTGGAATATGTCTGGCTTTCAATGTTATGTGATAGTGATGGCACCAGGTCACGATCTTCCACAGGAGAGCACACATCTCTGCTGAGTGAGTTCCTCCTTGTTTATTTATGTAGACTACCACTGTTGAATTGTCCGTTGCAACTAGCACTGTTTGGTTCTGGCACTGGTCCTTGAAGCTTCGAAGGGCCAGGGAGACCGCCTTTAATTCTAGGACGTTTATGTGTAGCCTTTTTTCCAAGTCTTTTTCACAGACCCTTTGTAGAACTTTGATCTAAGTGAGCGCCCCAACCTTCGTTTAAGGCGTCTGTAAAGAGTTGGATACTGTGGTCTTTGGGATAAAGGTCTGCACCTTTCATCACGTTTGAGGGATTTTGCGACCAGTCTAGGTGTGCTGAAATGGCTTCTGTTCATGGGAGGAGGCTGTCCAGCGACTAAGGATATCTCCAATGCTCCCTGAGGTGAAAATGAAAGGACCTCATGTGAAGGCGTCCCTCCGGGACCATTTTCTCCATTGAGGCAAGCAACCCAATTAGTGACATCAAACATCTTGTAGTCAAAACATGTTTTGACTTGAGTCGTAGGATCAAATCCTGAAGTTTGAGCGATCGTTCTTGAGTGGGTTTTCAAGGGCTCAATCTAGATGGTATTCTACATGTAGAAAAGTGTTGAGCTTAGGTCTATGACTGGCCTCCAGCTTTGGTGAGACTTGGGTACTAAAAACAGGTGACTGTAAAACCCGAGAGATTTTACATTTTCCGCCCTTTTGATTGAGTTCTTTGACAGAAGAGACTGGATACAAGTGGCCAGAGCTTGGTCTTTTTGACGGGCCTTGTACTCTGACAGAATCAGAGGGAATCTGACCAGATTTGGTTTTGAAAGGAATGGCAGTACGTAGCCATTGGTGATAACGTTTAACACGTTGGATGAACATTTGTTTGTTTGCCAGTCTCTTCTGAAAGAACGGAGGCGACCTCCTACTGGTGGACTGAGGGAGGCTTTTAAGGAGTCATTGGGGAGAGGGATTTCCATGCCCTCGCCCCCTGTTGTGGGGTCAAAAACGACCCCTGGAGCCTCTGAAGTTCAGTTTCCCCCCCTACCTGAGGAAAACGATTGGTTACCGCTTTGTGAGGAGTTGCCCCCATAGGGGCATTTCCTGTAGGAGCCTCTTTTCTAGTTGTGGGAACCTCGAAAGGGCTTATAGGGTCCGAAACCCTGAGAGTCTTTAGAGGTGCCTTTCTTAAGGAGGAAGTCTTCTCCCTCCTTTACAAGTTGAGATTTGAACAAGGAGGAATGCCAAAAGGGCGAGTTCCTGAGTTCTTGGCGTCTCATTTCCCCTAGTTGTGGTTGTAAAAGGGTCATTTCGGCTTCGCAACTTAGCAAGCCGGTGTTACCCATGGTATATAGCTCCCTCTGGAGTATATGGGCCAAGGATTTAGTGAGGTATGTGAGAGCCCTGTGTTGAATTAGAACAGTCTTATTCCATAAGTCTAAGTATTCACAGGCTTGTTCACATCCACGTTTGGCTGCTTTCTCAGGATTGGCACCTTTCTGAATTTGAGTTTTGACTCTCTTGAAGGCTGACTTCAGACTATGTTGGCACTTCTCAAGAGTGGCGTTGCAAGAAGATGAAGTCTTGGCAAAGGCAGCAGTGAAGTTGAGTGTGGATATGTTTTGCCTAGCTTGTTGTTCCAATTCCTTAAGAATTGGTGTTTGAACCTTGCCCATAGGAGCCCCAGGGGGTTTAGGAGTAACACAGATTTTAGCAAAATCTGTGTTCAACTCTTGTATTTTCTCGTCATAACAGGGCTGTCCTACCTTATAGCACTTGGCAGTGGAAGGAGGAGGTTTGATGTATTTACCCTCAGGTAAATTAGCAGCCTGGAAATCATGTTCGAACTTATCAAAGGCATCTTTGATAACTGAGCTGAGAGGAAGCATAGAGGAAGGACCTCTAGGTCTGAGCTCTTGACGGCCTTTTTCATCATCCAGACCCATAACTGAAGTTGAGGACCTAGGCATAGACTCCCTGGGGTCAGGCAGGGAAAGAATGTGCCTGAAGGTGTCTACCTCTTCACCGTATTGGGAGGGAATGTCAGACAGAGCCACTTCTCTATAATAAGGAGGGTCTGGATCATGATAAAGTTGGTCTTGGTCAGAGACAGAGGGCTTTGAAGACCTGTGTCTGGCTACAGAGGACTGATCCTCCTCTGAGGAAGATGACATGAATCTGGACCTCACTTTATGTATTCTCTTGTCAGCATGTTTTTTGGATTTAGAAGATGACATCCGAGGTTCATCGGATTCATCATTATATTGATCCGAGGCAGGTCTCGGGTCAACATCATGCTTACTATGGGAGTGAGAGTGTTTTTTAAGGTCTATCCGAGGCCTTCTTAGAAGGCTCCTCGGATGGACTAGAGTGTATATCCGATGAAATCGGATGATCTACACTGAGATGAGGTGGAAGAGCAGGCCCTGTAGTCCACTTCCATCTGTTCAACATTTGAGGTAGTCCGAGGTTGCCTCGGAGGGGGTAGGTCCAGATTTACAGCAGCTTGAGAGGTTCCAGGCTTAGAAGCCGAGGTCTGATCCACCTCAACTTGTTTTTTAGAAGTTGGTTAGTCTCAGAGAGACTGGAAAGCTTCTAACATTGAAGTCTGATAAGAACCCATTTGCTGCTGTAAATGGATGTTTGATTAATTACCCAGGGATGTTTCTAGATTTGCTTCAATTTTCTGCTGTAAAGCAGTACCTGGGGTGGGTAGGAGAGTTTTAGCTGGCGCTTTGAGAGACAATGAACTGAAGGGTAGGGGCTGTGGAGGTGGGGGTGAGGTAAATAAATTATCAGCAGCACTCTCAAGGTCTGCATTAGAACCAGTAAATGATTCCACGTCATCCCCCAGAAGATCTAATTCATCCTCTTTTGAAGTAGCAGTGTGGCATTTTTGTTTTTCAATGTAACGTTTCCTTTGTGAGATTTTGAGCATTTGTTCTTCTGTACACTTGCCCTTGCCAGATTACCAACAGGTAGGGCAGTAATTATGTGTGTCGAAAGGAAAACAAAAATGCCTACACTTGCTGGATCGCGGTTTGTCTTTATTCGTTTGGTGGGTAGACATCTTGAAATGCAATAAAAGACGTAGAAAATACCTGAACTGAGGAAAACTCAAAACACGCAAAAATAATGAAAAATACTTATCCTGTCAAAACGGAAATTCTACAGAGTAATCTAAGATATATAATAAATGAAATCACCAAAAATAAACATCCAACAATACGTATGTGCTGAGAAATAGATGAAAATGTCTGTGTAAACAACAGACGCTACCAATTCACGCGGCCAACGAGAAAGTAGGACAAGAGGTCAAAGTTCACCACGAGAGAACAACTTGAGGCTACGGCCAACTATAAATGTCTATTTTTCTTACATGTTGGCCTGATGCCTTGCGGCCATCTGAGAACAGCATATAGTCCCACATGGTAAGCTAATGTAGCGCAATAAAAACTGTATATTTCTGGTATTGAAACATTAAAATTGGTTAAACTAATAACTCACATTGAGTTATTTACTTATATAGGGGCTATTATAGATATATCAATGCATTCAGATACTAATGTTATAAATATCATCCCAGAAATGTTTCAAAAATGTACACAAATAGCTGGATGCTATTCTTAGTTGTTAAAATAGGAATCCAGAAATTTTACCTGCAACATATATTGGATACTGTTGATAGCATAAGTATAACAGCTGTAATGGAGGAATACACTTGCTAAAAGATTCAGCCAAATTTATTTTCTTTTATTATAATTTAAGAATTTACATAATCCCTTGGATGTTTCTGAATTACTTTGCAACTGGACAATATTGCCATGAAACAGTCTTAATAAGTTGTTGTACAGTGGAAATGTAATGTGTGTACCTACAGGTAAGACAAAACAGTTTTTTTCTGTATTTCTGTGGAATTTCTTCTGTCTCTTTTTCTGTGATTATTACATTTCTCCTGTGTTTTATGGGTTGTACTGACAATGGGAATTTCTATTTTTAAAAAGAGCAGGATCCAGAGAAGCGAGACATCTAAACAAAAAATTACAGTGGTCAAATCAGCTACCAACCAAAGCATTAGCAGAAACAAGAGCAGCATCTTGTGTGAGACACCATCCGAGTCACTTGGGATCCCTGACTTTAATAAAACAAGCCGTACAAATGTTCTGAATATGTCTCAAAAAATGATAAATCACAGTCAAACCACATACCAAGGTTCCTGAGAGGGAATTTCCCAAGTATACTGACTGGGTAAAAATTATTAAGCTTTTCACGTTGCACCTTTGATTCAAATATGAGCTCAGTTTTGCCTGAAGTAAGTTTCAACTTAAACAAACAATAATTTTTTTTTTTCAATTTTTCAAAGGCCTGAGCCACATTATTGCATGTAAAATAATAAAGACATAGCTGTGTGCCATATGCATAAAAGTGAAATCGTATGTCAGGATGATTTCTAATAACTTTGCTGAGGGGGAATAGTATTATACTTATTAAGTTAAAAATATATCTTGCGGTATTACTTTTTTGTTCTGGATTATGGCTCACATTCATTGAATGTCTTTATGTTCACTATTTCACAAACAAGCAAATGAAATGTCAGATATTTCATTCAGTTGATTAATGCTAAGCGGAGGCAAACATTTTGGCAAACACTTTCTCCTTCATAACCTCCAACAGAAAGTAGCTCAACTCTTACTTGTTTCTTTAAGCATATTCACCACAGCCTCTTTATTAATCCTGCATTTCCATGGTATTGACAATTTTCCTTATCCTGGGATTTTGAAATAGGAATTTTTACTGGTTTGTTGAGACTTACAGTTTGCTTTAATTAGTTTACATTAAGCACTATAAAAGTTGATTAGAGGTAGGATTCAAGACTCTGAAAAACTGGTATTATTTTTCAGGACCAATAATACCCTAATATTTCACCATAAAGATAGAAGATTCACCTGCACTATGTACTTGATATTGATGATGTTACAGTGTATGAGTTCTGATGGGGGCAGAGGTGGGATGTGAAGTGCCTGGTTACTCCATAACTCGGTCTCTCCGGGTGGGATTTCGCCTTTACCAGCTTCTTGTACTATTTGGAAGGATGACCTGCTTTTACTGGTGGCATGAAACGTTGTCACCTGAAAAATAAGGGCAAAGTAAAAAACTTTTGATTAGACCTTACCGTTACATATATAGGCACTAGGTCTGTGTATTATTTTATCTAAGCTTTATATGTATGTATTAACATTTAAAGTAAGGGAGTTATTGATTTTTGTGTTATGTGGTACTGATGTTTATTGAGCTATTTATAGACTGGGGAGAACCCCTCTCGGCTGACCTCAGTGATGCTATTAATAGATTTGGGGAAACCCTATTAGCTACCTGTAGGTTCTAGAACTTCCTCAGTTGATCTGGTGACTGGTATTATGTTCAAGTTAATTCTATAAGATTCTAGAATTTCTTTAACCATATATAAGGACTGTACATCTGACCACACATGAACTTAGTATTCACTGGCTATAAAGAAGGCTACTTGTGTCTTAGAACTAATAACAAGTGGATATAAATTACTTGTGTTGTAAATAATTTCCTAGAGTGAACTTTCTACAGTGTCTGGATAGATTTGCTGTATTTTGGATATTACTTACTCATTATATACAGTGTATGATTCTACCAGAGTGGATTTACTGCATTTTGGACATTGTCCATTTCTTGGTGCAGACAGTACAGTTGTGCAAACTCTCTGACTATCTCTATACAGCCATTTTGTGTGATTGGATATCAAAAGGATAACAGGACAAGGACATTTCGTGTTATAGAACAATGAACAGATCACTGAATACAGATATCTGTGTGTTAGTGGACATTGGACAGATCAATCACAGGATGGATCACAGGATGGATTGCTGGATACAGTGGACAAAATTAACTAAAGGATTGCTTGCAAAACAAAGCAATTGTTTTTGCAGGGCAAAAACAAAGCGTCCCGAAAAGGAGAAATAATGGCAGCTTAATCGTATAAGAAAGTTCTGCTTATAGCTCAACAAAGCCAGAATATAGGAAAAGTGGTTCTTGGAGAGGGTAGTTATCTTGGATACAGTGTGTTTCAAAAATTTTGATGATATTGCTCTACCTTGCACAGTTAAGGAGACAGAGGTAATTTGCAAATTTAATAAGTAAATTAAATTTTTATAAGTTAATACCCTATCCAATGGACAATTGCTAATCCGGTCGGCGCAGACCGGCCCGCCAAACGACAGAAAAAGCCGTTATATATGAGTGCATAATGCCCCCACAAGCTGGTCGGTCTGACTGCGTTCTCGCTAGATGGCGTGTCGTACTTCCTTGTTTCCTAGACAACGTGACGTCATATCATCTTTTTCGTTGTCTAATCCTATGAAGGACCCCTTAATAACTGATAGCGGGGCCGGAAGGGAGGGTCTTGTGTGTCCATTGGATAGGGTATTAACTTATAAAAATTTAATTTACTTATTAAATTTGCAATTTTATTGCGTTAATACATCCTATCCAATGGACAATTGCTGAATAACTACCGCTTGGTAGGTGGGTAAGTTACTAAGGACTAACAATTTTGAACTCATAACCTTTCCCTTTCAAGCCTGGGCAGACCTTGAGGTCAAAAACCCCCTAAGGCTATGGTCGAATATCATCATCCGGTTATCCGGAGATGAACCATCAGAATCGACCTTGCTCCCCCCCCCTTTTTTACAGACCTGCTCTGAGATAGGGGAAGAGAGGGATGAGTTCAGTCCCATAGAAATAAACCCCCCGAAGGAAGCACATTAGAGATTTTTTTTTTAAACTATACGTACAATATATACACATATGTACAGCTATTTACATATGTACAGATCTCCTCTAGGTACTGGCCTATTGGTGGATCTGCTGAGCAGCCACAACAGGACCAAGGTGGTAGAGCTCTGAATCGGCCCAGGCCACATCCTTCAAATAAAATTGTGTGAAGGTATTATGTGATTTCCAGTGGCAGGCTGATAGGATCTGCTCTAGGGAGACTCCCGACTGGAAGGCCTTAGAAGTAGCAAAGGCCCTGACATCATGGGCTTTGACCTGATGTAAGGTATGGGCCTCTTGATCAGAGAGCTCATAACATAGGATCACAGTCTGTTTGATCCATGAGGAGATAATGGCAGGCGAGATGTCTTTGTCGAAACCCTTCTTAAAGGAGACAAAAACTAACTCCTTATTCTGCCTACGGTCTGGCTCTGACTGGACAAAGGGACCTGTCGGATTTGAGTGACCTATCTAGTGTTGGAGCCAGAGCTGGTATAACCACTGGGGCCACACTGTCCGGGCCCTCTTTGGCCAGTTGATTCTTTGAAAGAAAACTGGGAGATGGGTACAAGGATACCTTCGACCAGTCAGATTGGTGTCTAATATTTTTGTTTTGCCAAGCATGAATCTCACTCCTACGTTTGCCCGACCCAAGGGCTAAGAGGAAAACTGTTTTGAAGGTCAAGTGCTTCAGAGATACCTCTCTAATAGGCTCAAATGGAGCCTTTGTTAGTTGGTGTAATACCAGGGACAGGTTCCAAGAGGGGATTCCCCTCAGACCACTGGGTCTGTCTCTGTGGAAACTATCCAAGAGGCGAGTGAGATCTTCACTTTTGCTGATATTAATGGATAAATTTCCTAGTTTATCAGCAATGGCTGACCTGTAACCATCAATGGTACTGGGTTGCAACTTCCTGTCCTGAAAAAGGTACATAAGGAAGTCCGCTACTGAGTTTAAAGGGGGTGCCCTGAAGTCCACCTTATGAGAGATACACCACTTTGTAAAAAAGGCCCACTTTGCCTCATAGACTGATCTGGTTGATCTCCTCTGAGGAGCCTCAATTCTTGCTGCCACTGCCTCAGAGAACCCTTGCTGCTTGATTGCTGAGGCTCTAGGAGCCATGCATGGAGATTTAGGTTGGTCAAATTCCTGTGGGGTGTCTGATTGAAGGGCTGTGTCAGCAGATTGGGTAGGTTGGGTAGGCTCAGTGGAATTTGGCTGGACATGGACACCAGGTCCCAGAACCAGGGCATGTTTGGCCACCCTGGGGCAATCAGTATGAGCCTCCTGCACGGTTCGTTCTGTAGCTTTTCCACCACTTTGCCCAAGATGGCCGTCGGTGGGAAGGCATATGGGTCCAGATTCTTCCAGGACATGCTGAGTGCATCTATTGCCCAAGCCTGAGGATCCGGCACTGGAAATACAAACTGGGCTAGTTTGTTGTTGTACCTTGTTGCAAACAGATCTATCTGGGGTAGGTGCCACCTGTTGCAAATTGCTTGAAAAATTTGTGGGTGGAGAGACCATTCTGTTTGAATGATTTGGCCCAACCTGGAGAGCTTGTCTGCTACCACATTCAGGTGACCTGGAATGTGGCGAGCTCTGAGGGTGACCTGATTTTTGGTACACCAGGTCATAATCCTCCAAAGGAGGGCACATAGAGGTCCTGATCTCATGCCTCCTTCCTTGTTTATGTATGCCACCACTGTAGTGTTGTCTGTGGCTATCAGGACAACATTGCTTTGACAAAGATTTTGGAACCTTCTCAGGGCTAAAAATACTGCCTTTAGCTCCAAAAAATTTATGTGCAACTTGCTTTCTGGAAGCGACCAATCCCCTCTTGCAGTGTGCTCGTTTAAGTGAGCGCCCCAGCCTTCTTTTGAGGCATCTGTAAACAACTGAAGAGCATGTTTTAGTGGGTGTAATGGTTGACCTCTGAGCACATTGCTTTCCTCCAGCCACCATCTTAGATGAGGGTGGAGGGATTTGGGGATTGGAATGACTTTTTCCATTGACTCTGGAACCCTCCAGTTGTTCTTGAGATGCCACTGAATGGGCCGCATGTGCAGGCGGCCTAGGTGGACCTGTTATTCTGTAGCTGTTAACAGAGCAATAGGGGACATAAGCTTTCGGACCGGACAAGTCGGACCGGATAGTAATTCTGTGATTTTGCTTGTCAAGGTTTGCCACCTGTCCAAGGTGGGTCTGACCTTTCCCTCTATAAGATCGAACTGGTAACCTACAAAATCGAACACCTGTTTGGGTTCCAGCTCTGACTTTTCCATATTTACTATCCAGCCCAATTTTTGACATAAAACCACTAGGGCTTTGGTGTTGTGGAGGCAAAGCTGGTATGAGTTGGCCCGGACCAACCAGTCGTCTAGGTACTGGTGGATCCTTATACCCTGCTGTAGTGCCATGAGCTTGACCTCCTTGGTTACGACAGTGAACTCTAAGGGGGCAGTTGATAGACCGAAGGGTAGGGCTTTGAACTGGTAGGTTTGGCCCTGGACATGAAACCTCAAGTATTTCCTGGACTGATTGTGAATGGGTATGTGGAAGTAGGCGTCCTTGAAATCTATGGACGTAACCCACTCTCCTGCTTGTAGTGAGGTTCTTATTGTTTCCGGGGTTTCCATTTTGAATTTTTCTGCCTTGAGGAATAGATTGAGAGAGCTTAGGTTCAGTATAGGTCTCCATTTTTTGTTTGGTTTTGGGACTAAAAATAGTCTGTTGTAAAACCCCAGAGATGCCTGATTTTGGACTAGTTCTACTGCATTTTTCTTTGTAAGCTGATGCAATGCCTCCAACAGGTCGAGGTTCCTGTGGGGATGTGCATAACAGCTTACAACTGTTGGATACTAGGTCAAATTTGGTCTTGTTTGGAAAGGTAGGGTGTAGCCCTCTTTCAACATTTGGAGGACTTTGGGACCAGCTCCTAGATCTGCCCAAACCTGCCAAAATTGGGCCAGCCTGGCCCCTACAGGAAGATTTTGAACAACAGGTTGGACATTTGGCACAGAGATTACAGAACACAATTGATCTACACAAGAAGCATTGTTCACAGGCTTTAATGACTGAACTTTGTTTTGATTTACAATGACTGGACTTACGCCTTTCTTTTGTGGCAGCCCTGTTGCAATAGGTACATGAAAAACAGCATTTAAATTTACAGAGTCTATCAGTCTTTGAGTACCATTTACAATCTGTCCGGATCCTCTTCCGGTTTGAAAAATTTGTCCACTGTCCTGTCTCCTGACCAGATCCCTCGGAGACTGAGGAACTATGCATTGATTGTCATTTAAAGGAGGTTTGAACCCGGGCCTGTCGCGAGGAGTATTTGTTTGCTTGAAATCTGGTCTTTTTCTTCTGTAAACGCCCAATATTTTCCAGGCAGGCCTAGCAGGCTTGTTTTCTTGGTAAGGCTTATCCGACCTCTTGTAAGGGTGGAAATGAGTATCCTTGTGGTTAGAGGAGTTAGTGTGTGAACGACCCCTATCCTCAAACTTTGAGATATCTTCTTCTGCCTTTCTTAATACAGTGTCTGGAAACAAGGTATCCAGATCCATGGGAGCCTGACGTAATGCAGCCAGTGTCGTGCTTAATGCCTGGTTTAACATGGGCAAGGTACGAGTCCCTTCTGATCAGAGTACAGTTATACATGCTTACAAAAGCAAAGTCTGACAAATGCTCCATCGTTTTCGCCATGCACTGAGAGATGGAGGAATTGAAGTGTAAGAGGTGTTGTAACTCTTCTGTAGCACTACCGACCTTGTCCGCAGATTTTCCTTTGCTGTGTTCTGCTTGAATAATTTTGAGTTGAGAAGATAGGTCTTGCTGCACTTTACTCAGACATCTACTAAACCCTGCAGCCTGGTTACACATATAAGTTGCTTCACGAGCACTTTTCTCCCACTTCCTGAGGTTATCCTGAGAGATATAACGAGAGGGTGGGGCTGGGGTCGTGAGACCTGAAGATCTAGCAATTCTACTATAAGTACTGTTCAGTTTTGCAGTGTCGCAATGCCAGAAAGATACGGAGCCGGTGGGTTTATTCTGGTTAGGGTGCAAACCGTACCACTTCCCTTGTGATTTGGATGCTTTTATAAACTGGTCACGTTGAAGTCCACCAGCATCCGACCCTTTAGAAGGGTATCCTTGGGTCAAGGTTAAGTTCAATCTATCCATTTTACGACAAAGCCAGTCGTCTGTAGGCAACTGAACACTAATCTTTCCTGCTGGCTGTTGTTTCGGTGCTGCAAAGGGGTTATCTTCTGAACTAGCTAGTGTTGAATCTATATCCGGTACGTGCGACCACCCCATGTACGACCTGATGCCGCGCATAGTCTCCCTATAATTTTGTTCCTCAGATAAAGCCTGGTCGGTTTCATTATATCCTGATCCAGGTCAGAGAGCTCACCCTCCTCACATTTGTCAGCTATATCCGGTAGTGAATCAGAGTCTGAGGCAACATCAGTATCCATTTCCGGATCCGACTGCTGAGTAATGAAAATTTCCGGAGGTACATGATCTGAGGCATTCTTTTGAGGTGGAGCAAAGAAGGGTTCAGCCTTCTCAGTAGCACCGGCTGGTGGAGGTCTGGCTGGAATAACTTTAACCGGCTGGAAAGATGGTTCCGGTTGAGATAAAGTCTTGGAAAGTAACATAGCTTCCAGCCTGCTGAAACGTTCCGACCACTTGAGGTCTAAAGCCTCCAATTTACAGTCCGTAGTTCCTTTGGTAGATTTGGTCGGTGATGACTGACGTTTCTTAGGCTTTTCCTTGGCTACTGAGGAAGCAGGGGACTTGATCTTCTTAGTTTTCATGTTCGAAACGTTACTCACTTCTTCCAAGCTCTCAGCATTCTTCTTGGCTTTCACTACCACAAGGGTGCTACTCGCCTCTTCTGAGCTTTTATCCCCGTCCGTTGAAACACCAATCACAGACACTAAAGAAGGGTCAACAAAGGTGCATTCTCCTGCAGCTTTAGATTCGCGCTTTTCCTTCTTATTTTGATAGACGGGAGTGGCCAAACGAAGTTTCTGTTCCTCAGTTAAAATATTGCAGGAAGGACAAACATTTCCTTTAATACAGGGATCAGTTCCTTTCTTTTTATCCCGACAACGGGCACAATGAGCATGCTTATCAAACCCAGCCATAGCATGGCCACAAACGCCTCTTCTCTGTCCAGGAGACGCCATGTTTGTCCACAAACTAAATATAATCCAATAACAATAAAATCAGAGTTCTTTTCCAGATGGATATTCGCCACAAAAATCACTTGCGAGAATTACACAAAAGTACGTGTGCACAGTCACGCGCCAAACGAAAAAGATGATATGACGTCACGTTGTCTAGGAAACAAGGAAGTACGACACGCCATCTAGCGAGAACGCAGTCAGACCGACCAGCTTGTGGGGGCATTATGCACTCATATATAACGGCTTTTTCTGTCGTTTGGCAGGCCGGTCTGCGCCGACCGGATTAGCAATTGTCCATTGGATAGGATGTATTAACGCAATAAAATTGGTGTTTTGCACATTTTGTAACAAATTTGAAAATTGACAATGACCCCTATTTTTGTTAAGGGTAAATTTTTTTTGGAAAATTGGGTAGAGTAGTTTGCTTACATACCCAAAGAAATGGCCGCCATTTTTGGTGAGTGAAATATTCGTTGAAACTTGGAAAGGCTAGTCTTCACAGATACCATGTGGGTCAAAAAGTTTGATGAATTCGATCTATCTGGCACGGTTTTTGAGATACAAGCATTTTAGTATTTTGTGATTTTTACGAAAAATTCAAAAATTCAAAATGGTCGCCATTTTTTGGCAAGTGAAATATTCGTTGAAACTTGGAAAGGCTAGTCTTCACAGATACCCTGTGGGTCAAAGATTTTGCCGAAATTGCTCTATCTAGCACGGCTTTTGAGATACAAACTTTTTTGTGTTTTGCATTTTTGAAAAAAATTCGAAAATTCAAAATGATCGCCATGTTTTGGCAGGTGACATATTCGTTGAAACTTGGAAAGTCTAGTCTTCACAGATACCCTGTGGGTAAACAATTTTGCCGAAATCGCTCTATCTGGCACAATTTTCAAGATACAAGCATTTTTGTGTTTTGTGATTTTTGCAAAAAATATGAAAACTCAAAATGGCCATTTTTGACGGGACAAAAAATTATTTTTGAAAACTGGGTCAGCCACTCAGAAGATGTATCCTTTGGGTTAAAAATTTCATCGAAATCGCTCTATCTAGCACGGTTTTCGAGATACAAGCATTTTTGTGTTCTGCATTTTTGAAAAAAATTGAAAATTCAAAATAGCCGCCATTTTTGGCAAGTGAAATATTTGTTAAAACTTGGAAAGGCTAGTCTTCACAGATACCCTGTGGGTAGAAAATTTTGCTGAAATCCCACTAGTAAATTTTTATTTTATGAAGAAAATGGTTTCAAAGAGTACTCATATACATGTATCAGTATTGTTCTATATGTGTACCTTATGAGCCTATATTTCCAATTTTGTGTTTTGCATTTTTTGTCAAAAATTGAATATGACCCCCATTTTTGGGGTGGAGAAAATTTAGTAGTTTGCTTACATACACGGATGGTCATAATTGTGTCCGGTTCATAATTGTGTCCTTTAATTTTTTACTAAACGTGATGGATCGATCTCAAAGGGAAAAATTTGAAGAAAATATTCAAAATTCTCATTGCAACATTATAAATTAAACTCCAATGAAAATCGGACATTATTATGTACCGGACACAACTGTGACCACCCATGTACTGTGTGGATCGAAAATTTCGACGAAATCGCTCTATCTCACATGGTTAAGTCGATACAAGCAGTTTTGTGTTTTACTCTTTAAGAAAATTGTTAATGCTTAATTAATCATCAATAACTTAGTCATTTCTTGACCTATCCCTGTCAAAATTTACCGTCGCCCAGATCTATATATGAGGAAGGTATTTGCTAAATTTCAGGTGGATAGATAAAATGCTTTGTAAGTTATCATCCTGACAAGGATGCCCTTCCAAAAAATGCATTTTTGGTCATGTGACCTCTTTGATTGGTGAAAATGTCATCACAGCATATTCAGAAAAATTTCCAAGGCCTACTGCATACACCTCCCAAATATGACAAGAATCCGCCTTATGGCTGCAAAGCTATTGCGAAAAGAAAATGTGGATCTGGCGAAGTCACTTCTCCTATATACAAACAAGCATCCCTCGTTGGACGCTTAATTATCAGTCACAGTGGTCAGGTCAGATTGGTTTCATTATTGTACCATTTTATGTACTATTGAGAGCATACCAGTTGACTGTAATCATTATTTTAATTTTTAAATAAATTTGTTAAGTTAAACTTTTTGTCCTTTCCTGTTGCAAGTTAAAAGGGGCTGGTAACTGCTTCCATGCTTGCCCCGTGACTGAAACACTTGCACAATAATTTAGGTGGCCATGTATGTGACTGCAGATGCAGCTTGTAGGGGTGATTTGCATTTATATGTCTTTATTTTTGCCATAAATAAATTAACATAGCTAATGTGCCTTTCTTAGAAAGCGAGAACTTACTTATACGAGATCTGATTTTAAAAATCCTTGCAACATTGCCTTGAAGTGCCTTCAGATTAATGAGATACAAATTGCGATACCAAATATATATATGCCCTAACTATGATCCCTGACCGAAAATCACTGTAAGCCGCAACTGTAAGCTGCATCTGCAAGCCATATACATGGAAATACTGCCCCTATAACCATATTATGTGAATTTTTGCTGCAAGTCACACCTTACAGCATACCACATCAGTGTACATAGAAGCCTTCATTTATAGAAGTAAAAATATATGCTAAAATCGGGCAACATCAGTAGTGTGCTTAAGTCTTAGAAGATATCATTCTGTAAATTTATATTAAAATAAAAATATGTTTAGCAAATTCAATATGTAAATTATATTTTTTTTAGTTAACACCATATCCAAAGGACAACTGCTATATTGGTCGGTGCGACCAGTCCTGTCAAATGACAGAAAAAGCCGTCCTGTGTTATCCACCAGCAGGACCAGTCTGGTACTGTGCATTCGCTAGGTGGTGCATTGTACTTCTTTCCTGTCTAGCCAGCATGACATCATTGCCTCTTTTTTGTTGTCTAAACCTGTTTACACCCCAAGTAAGCTGATAGCGGGATTGGTTGGGAGGGCCTTACCTGTCCATTAGATAAGGTATTAACTTATAAAAATTTAATCTACTTACTACATTTGCAATTTTATTGCATAAATACATCTTAACCAATGGATAAATGCTAGAATAACTACCACACTTGGATGGCGGGGCAGTTACTAGGGACTGCAAATGAACCAAAAATTAAGGCAATGGTGGCCTTAAACCAGACTTCAGTCGGTCCTATGGGTCAGCTGCTGGTTTCAAGTTTGCAGCATACTGACATTCCTCCCCCACTTTTCACAGACCTGCTCTGAGGTAGGGGAAGAGAGGTACAAGTTTTGTTCCTGGAAATAAACTGATCTGTATCTCAAATTTTGAAAGGACATTGATGCATGGAACAGTGTTTGGTTCTTAATCTAATATGGAATACATTATTTAACTAGACAGCACTCGTAAAGAACAGACCTTCAGCAGGGGTGGGGTGGTGGGCATCTATAAAAATTCAAGATTTTTTTTGCATCATGAAAATTACCTGGATCTTTCCTAAACTGTAATCAATTCTTCTTTGTGAAAGATAGCATCAGAGATGCTTGTACAAATCAAGATCACACCATGATGATGCATACCCACACCCCCAACCAATATCCCTAATATGTATCAATACCTCACCTTTCGGTTTCTGAGATATAGCCCAGACAAGATTTTAAAGGTCAAGGTCACCATAGAAAGGTTGTGGAATGAAAATCATTAAGATTTGCTCATTTTTTCACAGGACTGTCAGTTAGAAAGCAAGAGTTAATAAAAGTGGAGCCTTTGGAATTTGGGGATTTGTTTTGATTGCAGAATATGATCTAGATCTTTCCCAAAATTACTTAACTTCCTTGCGTTAGGCCCTACCTACATAAAAAATTTCAGAAGATCTGTTCATTACTTTGGGAGTAATAACCATACAAACACACCAAATAACATAAACTCCTATTGGAATTGCAGCTGAATACAATTCAAGTGAAGTGTTGCAAGCAAATTAGGACAGTGCTATAACTTATATAATAATACTTCTCACCATGATGAGTTTGAGTTTGGAGCTGCTCATGTTACGGTTGCTCTGGTTGTTTACTTCTGCATTGACTGTGATGAATTCTCCGGGTACATAACCTGTCCTGTTCAGCCAAACCTTACCAGTGATTGGACCACTCTTACAGCAAAGGCAACATAATGTCTTGGACTTCTCTGCATTTTGGGGTTGCTGGAAAAATTAATATTACTGAACGTATTTAATTAAGTCTGAAATTGTTAACCACTAGTCATGAAGAAAATCACAAGTCAAAAAAAGCTTTCAATAAGAAACCTTTTGTTTTCAAAAGGCCAAGAAATGCATATATTTAAAGAGAACAGAGTCTCTATTGGGACTTTTTTACTACATATAATTACACAATCTGCTCAGTTGCAGTTACACTGTAAACCGATGAGCTCCATTTACTGATGATCCATTAGCTGTGTTATCAACGGCATATCCTCATTTTCATCACTCAGGCATGACCTTTCTCTCCAATTATCCAAGACCTATATTAACATGTCTCTTGTGACCTACTTTTCCTACTAAACTATGATTTACCTTCACTTTTGCCCTATGACATACTTCTATCAGTCACCCATTACCCCTATTCACTGAGCATCTCGACTTAATTTCCTAATAACTAAAATGTGACCTTTTGCTACCCACCCCAAATCAACACTAGTCACTTACTGTTCACTGACCTATGTCCTTCTTGCACCATTCACTCATGATCTGCTTTTACTACTCACCCGTGACCTAGTTTCCATGTTCAAGTCATATTTACTGTGCACTGTGAATGCTGTTTTGGTATTGTGATCAAACTTCCATGGCTTATCAATGGTTCCTTGAATCCAGTAACGTACTCTGTTTAAAAATATATATATATTGAATAGGAAAACTTCCCAAATGACACATAAAGAAAAAACATATCACGAATGAAGATAATATTATATGAGTGCTAAGTCTGTGGTCATAGACTTGAGTCCACATGAGATTGGGCTTAATTTTTGTAGACAAACACTTAAATATGTTTGATCTGATCCAAATAAAATCCACTCAGATGCAAGTCTTTGTTACTCTTAGCAAAATAGTGCAAAACAAAAAGAAAGCTGTGGCGATTTTAACTGGAGATCTAATCTATATACTGATAATAACTACCAATCCGATAAACATTGAAGAACGCTTCAAAATAAGTATCACGTTTTCTCAGCTTGCATTGTATCTCTTATCGGTGTGAATAGCGAAGGTATATCATATGAGTTTCAAGTGAATTACATGTATTAAACTAGAATATTGCTTCGCAGGAGAAAGCGTCCCAATGAGTACCAATGATTCTGCAGAAATAACCATCTTCCTGTGTTTAATATGTTTTTCCATTTGTGTCAAAATGCAAAGTTTCGTAGACGAATAGGTATTTTTTTCTGTGTTTTAAGCAGAAATTCAAAATGGCTGCTAACAATGGCAGCAAAACAATTTTAGGGAAATTTTGTCGAAATCAGTCTATATCGAACCATTTCTGAAATAAATGTTTTTGCATTTTACACCAGGCATCCCAGTGAATTTTAATGGAAAAAAAGGTTTTTTAAAAGGCTATTTTAGAAGAAAAAAGGTTTTAAATCTGAAAAAAAAAGGTTTTTTCCCCGATTAATATTGCACTCACGCTGTTTTGAAATAACAATTCTGAAAGATCAATTCATTTTATTAGTTGTAAGGCCATAAGTATAATTTTTGAAAGAGAATGTCTGGATTTACCTTCTACCAATAACAAGTAAATTGCAACAACTTGGCACCAACAAATATCAAGAGAGACCATCTCTCACACCACAGTCATTCATTGGGTATTTTTGTAGCACTAACTTTGTGTGATGCACAAGTCCTATAAATAATTTTTAATTATTTTTAGTCAATCTTCTGACAATGATAAGATTGATCCTTAAATGATCCTATTTCTGTATAATCTAAAACAGTGGGAAAAAGTTTTGTAGGGATTGTATGCCTTTAATATATTGGTGGAGAGATGAAATACCATAAAATACTGTGATTAGACTTCAGTGGAGATTGAGTTATATCTGAAGAATTTTGGATTTCTTTCTTATTAATAGAAAAAAGGCCAACCTCAGCATGCAAGAACCCCAGCCCACATGTACAACTAAATGGGCAACAACACTGAGATTTGAGAAAACTGTAGACACATCTTCAGTTGTAAGACTACAGAACCCACGAGATGTTGTCAGATGTAAGATTCACAGGCCATGATTTCTTACAAGTTGTTTTCACATTTTGAAGCCCTAGAACCAATTATAAGGGAGATATAAGGTTTGTTTAGCACGATGACCTTACATGACCTTGAAGCAGGGGTCAAAGTTCAAATCTGACACTTGCAAAAGATCAGCACACCACGAATTTCTACAAGTTGTTTCCTCATTCCAAACACCTAGGACCAGTGATAAGGGAGATTTTAGGCCTTCTTGATATGGCCCCCATGATTCGGCCTCATTTGACATCAAAGATGTGATATGGCAATCATTTTGTTTTCAAAACAACACCAAACTGTCAGGCAAGCTTTCCTAGCCACTTTAGCTATTTTGTGTAACAAGACCACTGCTGAGGCATTTACGTCCCACCAGGTATTAAGAAAAGGTGGAGGCGGTCTGACCACGAAAAGCCAAGGGAGCAATAATAAGGGAGATAAAAGGCCCCTTCGATATGATGACCCAACTGAACCTTGATGCAGGGAACAAAGATCAAATCTGACACTTGCAAAAGATTGACAAGACATGATTTCCTATGGGTTGTTTTCACATTTCAAGGCTGTAGAACCACCTCGTCCCGCTTCCCCTCACAGTTTATGCAAACAGAAGCACCATTCATTTAGGGATATATCTCCAAGGAATATGCATACAAAAATATGTAGTTTAATACAAGGGGGAAAGTAGATATTGAAGGGAAAAGGCTGCCAGAAAAAGCTGATATTTGTCACAATACACAGGTCAAGTTCTGGTATAAATTTAAATACCCCCAATACTCAATACGTGTTACAGCTTAAAAGCTTAGATTTTAACATGTTTTAAATAAAAAAAGTGGCTGGGCAACTTAACTTGCGAAATAGCTTAGTTTATGTTAGTTTAGAAGTTATGAGCAAGACAAGACAAAAATAGGAAAAAATTTATATAACTAGATAATTAATCACTTTCCAAATAATCAAAACATATGAAAAATACAGAAAAATAAGTTACCAGGTGGCATCTTTATGGACTTTAAAAATTACCTAAATGTCAACTAACTTTAAAGTAGCCATATATGAAAAGGAACAACTGTCCCCAGGTGAGATTTTAGCTGGGTAAACAGCATAAAAGTAGTAAAACGTGCAGAAACTGGGTCCTGATGGGAATGTTTTAGAGACCTTAAGGTGACCTTAAAATTTAAACTACAGCGCTTTAGACAAAGGTCACATATACAAGTTATAAGCCTTGATTTTTGACATATGGAAAAAGAACATGTTAATATATTATTAGATATAGTTTGAAAGCTATAGGGCTTAAAATGGAAAAAAGTTCATAAAATTTGGACATAGCTTATATGGAACTTATGTTTACTCCAGTTTGAGTCAAGTTAGACTTGCCATTTCCAAGTTACAAGGCAAAATATGTGACAAATGGAGAAAAAATCTGCAAGTTAAGTCTTTATGGGCCTCAAACACAATTTTAACCTTAATATAAATTCTTGATTTTTCAACACATGGAAGAAGACTCAGAAGAATATATTAATTTGTTCTCAGAAAAAAAAAATTAGCCATATGAGCCACATAGTTTGTGACCTAGAGGGGTTTAAGATACCAAAGGTCCACCTCTGCCCTTAAAGTGGCCATAACCTCTGTATTATTGGGCGTTTAAGGTCACCTTAAAATTTGGTTCATCTCCAAATACATGTGTGTGCCAAGTTTGAATCAAATCCATAAAGGTGTTATTAGACACACAAAACGTACAGCAGCAGTGCAACAAACATGAAACCATGATATCCCCAACTTTCTGCTGGGAATAGAACAACTGTAGACCTTCCTACTTTTTAGGTCTTCTTGGAGACTAATTACTGCTGTTACAGAGTGCTAACTCCTCTCAGACCAAACATTATTGTTGGTATCACAATGTCAACTTCACTGTATGATATCAGAAGTCAAAAAGTCTGAAATACTCAATTATAGCTGAATACCAATGAAATGTATGCACAATAAAATTTAATTTTCATCGACAAATTTGACTGCTGGGAAAAAAAAGGTTTTAGCTTGAAAAAAAAGGTTAAAAAAGGTTTTCACGCCATTTTTCAGCTTAAAAAAAGGTTTTTCTTGAAAAAATGAGAAAAAAAGGTTTTCTCAGCAAAAAAAAGGGCTAAAACCTTTTTAAAAGGTTCCCCTGGGATGCCTGTTTTACACAGAAAATCAGGATGGCCGCCAAAAAAGCCGGGACAACAATTTTTGGAGAAACTTGCCAGTAGACTCTAAGGATATTCTGTGGGTCAAAAATTCCGTTGAAATCGCTCTATCTCGCAGTTTTCAAGATAAATGCTTTTTTTCCTTTTACACAGAAAGTCAAGATGGCTGCCAAAAATGGCTTGAAAACAATTTTAGGGAAATATTACCAAATGATTCTGCGGACACCCCGTGGGACAAAAATTTCGTCAAAATCGCTCTATCTCGTACTGTTTCCAAGATATTAAAGATTTTTCATTTCAATGTTAAGAAACTTGAGCCATTTAGTTAATCATTAATAAGTCAGCCATTTTGTATTAAATCACTTCCAAAAATTAATGATTTCCAGATACAGTCTAACCTCATTATCTCGAATTTCATTGGCCCATTCCAATCACCTCGACTTATCCAAAATTCGAAATATACATTCACGCCTTTGAGAGACTAAACTTGTCAAAACAACTACCGAGTGTATGGGCGATAATGAATGATATTAGCCAAATAGCTGGAAGATGTTGTTTTAAGCAATGTCCGTGGGGTATATAGTAAATGAACTAGTAAATACCTTTAATGTATTCCTTCATGAATATCCAAGAAAACATGCATCACAACAAGTGTACTAGTAGTTGAAACCTACACCGTAATCTCTCGTATAATCTCTATGTAAATAAGTTTACAGTACGGAGAGAAATGGGAGGAAAATAAACAAATTGGCTTCTCATTCAAAGTATTGCTAGTAGATGTAATCTTCAGAGATGGTCATATTATTGTTTGACTTTCAGCTTTACTGGGTAAATTGCCTTTTGTAACACACGCTGGATGTGTCTGTTTGTTTTTCTTACAAAAGGATACTTTCCACCGGACTAAATATCAACAACACTGGCATTGTGTAAAATGGCAAATAGCCTCGATATAAGCGCAAATACTAGCATTTTATATCGAAATAACCTTTAATTTTCTTATATATTTTATTCTAAATGAGCTGGGACTGAGGGTGTAACCTCGAGATAAACAGGAAGTCGATATTTCCGAGATCGGGATAAGTGGGTTAGACTGTATCTATATAACACACCTACTTGCCAAATTTCATGTGAATAGGTGAAGCGCTTTTTAAGTTATCATCCGGACAAGCACATCCTTTTGAAAACATGTTCTTGGTCATGTGACTTCTTTGATTGGTTGAACTGTCATGACACCATATTCAAAAATTTCTCCCAGTGCTACTGCATACATGTGCTAAATTTGAAGTGAATCCGCCCAGTGGTTTCGGGCAATGGGGGAGCAGGCTGACCCACTCTCTCTCCCCCGCTCCCTAATTACAAACAAGCCTCCCTGGTGGGACGCTTAATCATTGTTTTGTATTTTGCCATTGGGTATGGGCCTTAACTATACCTGCCCCATGCTCCCTCAAATGACGATGGCAGATTCTGAGGAAGTGTGAACTGAAATGGGTAGATGTGCTGACCTGCCGGATGCTCGGGTGAAGATGAGAAAAGTCCACCTCCAGACGCTGCAAGGACACAAAAGGTTTTATAGCAGTGAAGCAAACAGCCATTAATCAAGAAATGTATGTGGTTGTAATGTTGGTATAATATTTATTAAATGATATTGACTCTGAGTTTCAATATCAACACAAAAACAGCCAATGTCAATTGACTCAATTCCAAGAAAATAGTATTGTAATAAACAAGTAGACCTAGCACATCAGAGAACCAATGCAAATTGTATCCACCCGAAAAGCCAACTAACCAAAGCCAGTGAACCATCATTTGACCTTGAAGGAGAGGCCATAGGCCAAATCTGACCACATCAGAAGATTCCTAGACCATGTTTTCCTATAAAATAGTTTCACATTGAAAACTTCTAGGACCAATAATAAGTAAGTTATAGCACTTCTAAGTTTGGCTACCCTCATTTGATCTTGAAGGAGGGATCAAAGGTCAAATCTGACCACATCAGAAGATTCCCAGTCCATGATTTCCAAAAAGTTTGTTCCACATTGCAAACCTCTAGGACCAACAATAAGCAAATTATAAGCACTTTTAAGTTTGGCTATCCTCATATGACCTTCAAGGAGGGATTCAAGGTCAAATCTGACCACATCAGAATATTCCCAGCCCATGATATCCTATCAGTTTGTTTCACATTGCAAACCTCTAGGATCAACAATAAGCAAATTATAAGCACTTTTAAGTTTACCTATCTTCATTTGACCTTGAAGTAGGGCCCAAGGTCAAATCTGATCACATCAGAAGATTCCCAGCCCATGATTTCCTATAAGTTGGTTTCAGATTGCAACCCTCTATGACTAATAATAAGCAAGTTATATGCACTTAAAGTTTGGCTATCCTCATTTGACCTAGGAGAGGCCCAAGGTCAAATCTGACCACATCAAAAAAAAAAAAAAAAAAACCCAGCCCATGATTTCCCATATGTTGGTTTCACATTGCAAACCTTAAGACAATAATAAGCGAGTTGTAAGCACTTTAAAGTTTGGCTATCCTCATTTGACCAAGGAGGGGTCAAAGGAGAAAACTGATTGCATCAGAAGAATTCAAGCCCATGATTACCTACAGGTTGGTTTCAGATGCAAAACGTCTAGGACCAATAATAAGGGAGATATAGGCACTTTTAAAGTCCGCTACATGGGGTACTTAGCACTTTGTGGATGGCCTTGAATGAAGAGCTTCAAGATCAAATGTCTGCAAGCTTGTAGAGGACATGTTATACACATCACCTATGAAGAGATTCAACCTTCTACTTATGAGAACCAGCTGATTTTCTTTTTAAAGAAATGCCTGGGGCGGCCATCTTGTTTTTCAGAGTGAGACTAACTTCAGTCCCAGAGAAACTTATCTTTCAAGGAATATACCCTGCATATTTGGTAAAGCTACCTGGTGTAGTTTCCAGCTGAGAGTGTTAATGTTGAAAATCTCTCTGAGTGTGACGGGCGGCAGTGGCGTACTGAACGCCACACCATAGTATCCACTATATGCATCCAGTGGATATATCTAGTTTGCTATAACCATTTGCAATGCTTCAATATTATACATTTTCAAAACACTAAAACAGTTATCAATTCTTAAAAGCAAATCCAAGCAGTAAATCTACATTCAATCTTGCATCATTGCATGGTTAAAAACACATTCAGTGCCCTCCAATAAATTAAGGCCTTGTTCCTTTTTCATGATGGATTGCAGGACCAAGCTGATTTTGAAAGTGCAGCTCTGTTGAGCTGGTCCTGGGGAAAATGGTAGGATAAATGTGACATTCCAATTAATCATGTATCTCTCTTTTCAAATGAGTAGATAAGTCTTACAACTAGAAATGACCAGTGTGAGTAGTTTGGATGATTGATTGTATTGCCTTCAAACGTCTAGTAATTTCATACCTGGCAAAACTAATTCAACACAAGAACTTAAAGCATGATACAATTCAAATCACAAGTTGTATACATATTACAAACCAATAGGAGTACAGCAAGACAACTCAGCTCAGGAACACCTTGACAACTGACAAGATAAGTCATATAACCAACTTGCACCATTTAGCTATTCATTGCATAATCAGAGTTGTCAGGATCTTTATACTGTTCACTGATGAAACTGATCACTACTTTGTAATACCTCAATCTATCATAAGACCTCACTGATTTACCCCACTGATTTCGAACTCGGGTGCACTGTGACAGCTCATGTCAAAAAAGGACATGAAAAATGTTATTTAACAGTCAACGGAATACAAAAAGACAAAATGAACATCCACTCCATGCCCCCACCCCTCTACATTATCAGTTCAAAACTCAATTTTTGCCTGTCAAAAACCTGAAAGAAACAAGCCCAAAAATTTTTTAATATTCAGGTATGAACTGAAAAGTCATCAGTAGGGCACCACAAGTAGTATGCAATTCATGAAAAGTATGGAGACAAAAAAAACAATAAAAAAGTGATCTATTGAGGTGCGAGCCCCTTTATGAGCTTACGCTTTTTAATTAAAAGAATTACTTACCTGAGCCCCACACAATCACACATTGCTCAAAGTAAGTCTCCCTATTGTTGTAATGTCGAGTAACAGTGCGTCTATTTTTCCCAGACCCTGACGAATGTCGTTCTGTCCAATGAACATTGGCACCACCATAAAAGAGAATCTTAACACCTGCGAGACAGAACAAAAGTAAGGCATGAACTTGATCATAACAAGATGTACAACTGTTTAGTCAGATCAAATCACATATTATTTCAGTAATACATTCTAAACTTTGCATAAATTCATAGTTAGCTTTTGTTAAAATGTCTGAATACTTATAATAGAAAACAGAAGTACTAGTACTTTGATCCTGTGATGAAGTTTTGGCTTTTACTTGAATGTATTGCGTTTACTTTTATAAGTTCAGTTATAACTAGAGAGAGTTAAAGTGTGAAGAAAATATATAGCAAAGTTCACCACTTGTATGCATTCACTGCAATAAACTCAGCAACTTTGGAATAAAAAGGATTAGGTAAATGGGTATATGGGCACCAATTATACCAGTAAGAGGGAAAAAATTTACACAAATTGATTGATGCCAATCGGGTTTATGGTGGGTACATCTCAAATATATTCCATTTCTTTTGCTCTGCGCACAATTTGGGTTTTTGGGTTGATAGAAGTGCCCAGCCAATGTATCACACTAAATCTCATATTGGTGTGTGAGTGATCTTCTGAGTGAAAGAGTTTTGAGACTGGTGTTTCAAAGTTCTTTGGCTTTTTTAACATTTGCAATATGTCCATACATTCTCTGTCTGACTGCTCTTCCTGTTTCTCCAATGTATTGCATTAAAACTTTGGAATAACTCACTTTTATGCTACTTTTGCTATCTGAGTTTGTCAAAACATGTGGTAACTTAAAACTGTGGCACTCACTTCTCATTTGCATCGGTTCACCCAAATCTAGTGTCAGATTTCCCTGAATTGTGTCACCTGCCTGATAAACAGATCTTGGGTTTTGCAAGTGAATTTGAAAAGTCCTCAATTTCCCCATCTTTTCTGTGAGTAGGTCTGATTGTAGTTTAAAAGAAGATAACTCCTAATTATGATTCCAGGATACTGTATATGCAATACTTGAGTGTATTATATTGCTCGGTGTTCTGTCTAACTGAAAGATAAAAGTATAAGAATAATACATGATTACTGTTGAATCAGAGTATAAGGCACATGTAAAACTTAGTGAGAAATTAACCAAATAGCATCAGAGATGCCTGTACCCCACAGCCAAAGTAAAAAGTAAAATAGCATCAGAGATGCCCGTACCCCACAGCCTGGGTAAATAGTTTTCAACATCACTACATATAGAAGTAGTGAAACAGTACACAGATTGGGATACTTTCCGAGTAGTGTCAAGTAATGCAAGTAATGTTTAAGTGTAGAAAATAAAACATATAAGAGAAAGAAACTGTAAAGATTAAGTATTAAAACAAGACAATTAAGTAAACTTAAAATTATAAAGCTGTAATATTTATGAACTGGAGAATAGATCAATGGAAAATCAATGGAAATATCACAATTATGTAAAAGTACATATAACTAGACCTACGCATCGGAGAACCGAAAATTGCTAAGAGTACATTTCTTAGATAGCCTGTGGGTCGAAAATTTCGACGAAATCGCTCTATCTCGCACAATTAAGGAGATAGAAGCAATTTTGTGTTTTGCCATTTTTGGGAAAAATTCGAAAATTCAAAATGGCCGCCATTTTTGGGGAGGGGAAATTTTTTTGAAAAATTGCTAAGAGTGCATTCCTTAGATACCCTGTGGGTCGAAAATTTCGACAAAATCACTCTATCTCGCACGGTTAAGGAGATAGAAGCAAATTTGTGTTTTGCCATATTTGGCAAAAATTCGAAAATTCAAAATGGCCGCCATTTTTGAGGAGGGGAAATTTTTATTGAAAATTGCAAAGATTACATTCCTCAGATACCCTGTGGGTCGAAAATTTTGACGAAATGCCTCTATCTCGCATGGTTAAGGAGATAGAAGCAAATTTGGGTTTTGCCATTTTTGGCAAAACTTCGAAAATTCAAAATGGCCGCCATTTTTGGGGAGGGGAAATTTTTTTGAAAATTGGAAAGATTACCTTCCTTAGATACCCTGTGGGTCGAAAATTTCGACGAAATCGCTCTATCTCGCACGGTTAAGGACATAGAAGCAACTTCGTGTTTTGCCATTTCTGGCAAAAATTCGAAAATTCAAAATGGCCGCCATCTTTGGGGAGGGGAAATTTTTTTTGAAAATTGGAGCCTTCCTTAGATACCCTGTGGGACGAAAATTTCGACGAAATCGCTCTATCTCGCATGGTTAAGGAGATAGAAGCAAATTTGTGTTTTGCCATTTTTGGCGAAAATTCAAAATGGCCACCATTTTTGGGGAGGGGAAATTTTTTTGAAAATTGCAAAGATTACATTCCTTATATACCCTGTGGCTCGAAAATTTCGACGAAATCGCTCTATCTCGCACGGTTAAGGAGATAGAAGCAAATTTGTGTTTTGCCATTTTTGGCAAAAATTCGAAAATTCAAAATGGCCGCCATTTTGGGGGAGGGGGAAATTTTTTTGAAAATTGCAAAGATTACATTCCTTAGATACCCTGTGGGTCGAAAATTTCGACGAAATCGCTCTATCTCGCACGGTTAAGGAGATAGAAGCAAATTTGTGTTTTGCCATTTTTGGCAAAAATTCGAAAATTCAAAATGGCCGCCATTTTGGGGGAGGGGGAAAATTTTTTGAAAATTGCAAAGATTACATTCCTTAGATACCCTGTGGGTCGAAAATTTCGACGAAATCGCTCTATCTCGCACGGTTTAGGAGATATAAGCACATTTGCCTTTTTCAGTACTCAAAATAGTCAATTAATTACTCACTGATCTGTGAAGCAATTCCGACCAAAAGGAATCTCATACAAGCTATTAACCCAATGAACCTCCATACCAAATTTCAGAACGATAGGCTTAATAGTATTCCTTAAAATGTCTCGAAACCAAAGAGATACTCAAAAGTAGCAAAGTAGCTATTACTCAGTTAGCTATAGAGCTATCATCACCAAAAGCAATCCCATACAAGCTATTAACCCAATAAACCTGCGTGCCAAATTTGGTAAAGATAGGATAAGAACTGTTGTCTAAAATGTCTGGAAACCAAGTGTGACGCCGGACGCCGGAAAAAGCAAAAATAATATATCCACCCCCCAGTATATCCACTTTCTAAGAAATATTGCACAGTAACCTCGAAGAATTAACTATACTGCATGTCGTTTGATAATTAACCCTTTCGCTACCATCTATGACGACTAGCAGTCGACACTAATGTGTATTACAAGGTACCATGTCTGTCGACACAGGGTGGACGGCAATAATATTGATATTTTCTTTCCCTTTAGTATACTACAATACGTTTTCTTTAGTTCATCAGTATTAAAATGATTGCTTAAATAAAATATATGTAAGTAATGCTATATTTTTAAAAAAATTCACCATTTTACGGTATTTTTACCTATTTTAACTGGTTTCTGTAGATATTGCCGTATTTACCGCATATAGCTGCATATTGTTTTCTTGTGGTTATATTTATTTGGGGGATTTCCTGGAGTTTCCTCATTCGACATTTCATCATTTCTTAATGAAATATGCCAAAAAATACCGCAAATAAAATGTATAAGGTAGTGAGTTAATATTTTACTTCAGTGGCGTTTCTGACGTGATATGACGTCATATGCTTACAGTCCAGTGGAATAATGTTCCTTCAGTAGCGAAAGGGTTAAATCATAGAAGAATATAACATAAAGCTGTAATTATAATTTAAATTCAAAATATTAATCACAGCATGGGTGTTTACTGGTAGGTTTTTTCCCTTGGCAGACTAACTTCATTTATTTTAATCCATGTACATATGTTAGACCGAGTTTCTGTCCCGTCACCAACTGCTATTGATATACTGATGGTACACATTGGCGAGGGACAGAGTTCACATGTACTTGTTTTCTGTGTAAATCTTAAACTGTTGGAAATGATTTCATTTATTTTAAGAAGTCCTTCTCATGTCTATAATATACCTGTATCTGGTTTACAATACATATGTTATTAAATTAAACTGCTTTTACAAGCCAGGAATTTCTTTTTTAGATAACTATGTAAAGTTGAAGGTTTGTTTATATCTAAAAAATAGGCTGAAATACATACACGCCAGTTTGATTGGCATTAAATATCAGTGAACGGCACAGATACATAAGTTGAAGAATTCAAACTAGAAGAAAGCTTTTGCTAACAAAAACTAAGCGTCCCAAAAAGGTTCACCGCAATATAATATACAGTAGAAAAAGGTTTTTGAAAATAAAAACATGCAGTGCTGAGAGAAGAAGTGAAAGTTAAGCAGACAGTGTGGAAGTTTATGCATTAACATGAAAGAAAAATTTAAGCTTTATTTTGTTTTCTATGGTTATAAATTGTGAAAAGTTAATTGAATAAATGCTCTATCTCAGAAAGCATAAAGCATCAATACTTATAATAGGTTGAAAATTACACCATAAAACTACTTAATTAAAGAGTAACAGTGCTTTATAAATACCATATACCTATTTACATTTTAGAAAAGGCATAGTAAAATTTGAGCCTTTGGAAAGGCAAGAAGTTTATGACACAATGCTGTGACCACATCTATCCCAACGAGTAAATAGAAGGTCAATGTTCCCACAAGCCTATTTATATCTTATGAATAATGCTCATTTCTATTTAGATATAATTGAAAATGGGCTATTTTATGACCCCAGTTTGACCCATAAGGGAGGGTCAGGGGGTAAATCTAACCGGCTATCTAGACTCTTCACATAAGGTTTTCCAATACCTCTTAATACATTCTAAAGCTGTAGAAGCAAGACTAAAGTAGATGTAAGACAAAAACACAAATTCGGCTATTTTATGACTGCAATTCGACCCATAGGGGAGGGGGGGGGGGGGGGGGGGTAAATGTGACCGGCTATCTAGACTCATCACATAAGGTTTCCCAATACCTCTTATGCCCCAGTTTGACCCAAAAGGGGGACCCAGGAGTAAATCTGACCAGCTATCTAGACTCTTCACATAAGGTTTCCCAATACCTCTTAATACATTCTAAAGCTGTAAAAGCAAGAATAAAGGAGATAAAAGGCAAAAACACCAAATCGGCCATTTTATGACCCCAGTTTGACTAGTGTTGGTATCGAATGATAATATGCACATTGATATCAAACCATTTGAAATTATATATTGATATAGTTATATTTTTGCATGTATAGTAAATTAGTAATAAAAATATATAGTTATAATATGTTATATATAAATAAATAAAAAAAAAAGTCTGATCACTTTTGGGTGAAATAACAAGAAGTTCAAGATCAAAAAGTATTTAAGTATTGCTATGGCAACAGCTGTTATCAGATACTAGCTATCAGATACCCCCCAAAAAAGCATCAGAGATGCCCGTACCCCACAGCCTGGGATATAGAAGTAGTGAAAAAGTACAAAGATCTGGATACTTTCAGAGCAGTGTCAGTTATATTAAAGTCTAAATGATGTCTAAGTAGAGAAAATAACATAGAGAAATAAAATGTATGCAAAGATAAAGTATCAAAACAAGACAAATCAATACCAAGATGACAGCATTAATCAGTAAACTAAAAACTATGATGCACACCTACAACCCCTGAGCAGTGTCCCTACCAACTATCAACTTCCTACACTTTACAGTTTCAGAGATATTGCCCGGACAAAATTCTAAAGGTCAAGGTCACTAAGGCAACTTCAAGGTCACACCATGACATTGCACACCTACAACCCCCAACCAATGTCCCTACTAAGTATCAACTTCTTACACCTTACAGTTTCTGAGATATAGCCTGGATAAGATTTTATAGGTTAAGGTCACTACGGCAAGGTCAAAGGTCAAATCAAGGTCACACCATGACGTTGCACACCTACACCCCCTAACCAATGTCCCTATCAAGTATCAACTTCCTACACCTTACAGTTGTCCAGATATAGCCCAGACAAGATTTTATAGGTCAATGTCACTACATCAAGGTCAAAGGTCAAATCAAGGTCACATCATGATGATACACACACCTACACCCCCCAACCAATGTCCCCACCAAATATCACTTCCTACACATTACGGTTTCCGAGATATAGCCTGGGCAGGATTTTATAGGTCAAGGCCACTACGGCAAGGTCAAAGGTCAAATCAAGGTCATACCATGTTGTTGCACACCTACAGCCCCTAACCAATGTCCCTACCAAGTATCAACTTCCTACACCTTACAGTTTCCGAGATATAGCCCAGAAAAGATTTTCAAACTCAAGGTCATTGCGGCAAGGTCAAAGGTAAAATCAAGGTCGTACCATGACGTTGCACACCTACACCACCTAACCAATGTCCCTACCAAGTATCAACTTCCTACACCTTACAGTTTCTGAGATACAAACTTTTCCCACCGCTTCCCCACCCACCCACCCATCCAAGCACCATGGGTGAAAACAATACCCGACAGCCCTTAAGGGCTGTGGGGCAAAAACGAATCAGCTCTAGATCCTATTGTGGTAAACATATCCGGAAAATTTGGTGAAAATCCATGCATGGGTTTGGGTAGACTGATTTCCCACAGTTCGATATTTTCACAGAAATCAGGTTTATGTGAGCTTTGTCCCTTGCCATTGCATACCATCAGTATATCAATAGCAATTGGTGACGGGACAGAAACTCACTCTAGGGTAGTGGTGTCATCGTCTGGGTATACAAGGTCTCGATACTGTGAACAAAACAGTGAGCGATATCGCGGTGCCATCGTTTCATAAATTGAACCTATTTTTGCTCTTTAAATAATGTGCATAGACTACAAATACTGAAGTAAAATAAATTTTATGGTTAATTTGTGCTGTCAATTGTTAAAACGGTGGATATTTGAAGCAATAAAAAGTAAACAAAACTTTCATTTTTTCACTTCCTACTTACATCACAAATCAAAACAAAACCTCATAAAAGCAGAAATTAGATGAATATTTCACCATATTTTTATCAAATCCCTTCGAAAATAAGCTAAAGTTAATGGTTGAATATGTTTATGAGATGCACCACGGATGATCATTAATCCTCGATTATGGTCCATTTTTTTCATCACCGGTGAATCTGCGATATCGCCGCTCATGATGACACCACTACTCTAGGGGTTAGGCTGTGAAACACCCATAAACTGTATGCCTATCTGCCACTACGGCTAACCGGACAGCAGAGCGGACGACAATAACCTCAGCCTCTATGGGCTGGGGTTTCAAATCATTGGGTTTAATAAAAATATGAAAGTTAAAAAGTTAAAGTCAAAACATTAACCATAGCATGGGTATTTGTTAATACTGTAGGCTCCCACTATACAGTGGCTTAGAAAGCTGACATATCCCCTGTCAAAGCATCTGATGCACAATTAACAGAAATAATAGTCTGGATATTGGAAAGTGAATGCGCACCTCAAAGGTCAAGGACAATTGCTTCTATAATACCACAAAATTGGCATTCACTTGTGTTTCCAGTTAGCAGTATAACGGCTGATAATAGAAACAATTTATTAAAATATAAAACCATCCTATACACTACTATATGCCCTCATACACCTCCATACGCCCCTTAGATATCCGTCATAGCCAACCTGTTCAGAACGTGATTCTTTTGTATGTAAAAACATAATTTATATAAAAGCAAGGGATTATTCGTCGGGTTCCACCTGATGTTGAGGCTGTATATTATTCATCGGGTCGGACCTGTAAATGAACTAGAGTACGGCTCAGAAACAGAATATCTAGCAATATTTTACAAAATAAGAAATAACAAATGCTAGTACTTGCACAGTACACACAAAGATTTAAAAAAATATGAAGCCATGATCGAGTTTCTAACAATATTTTACAAACAAAAGTCTAGACAACCAGCTTAATTTTCATTTGCAAACGTGATTAATTTAATTTAACCAATGAAAACATTTGTTACTGAAACCTCGTTCGAGACAAATACTTTACTCATCAGCACATACAGACTTAAGGAAATATGAGGCCACGATTGGGTTTCTAAGCATATTTAACAAACAGAAGATCTATCCAACCAGTCTGTTTTTACCATTGTTTTTTCTTTATATTTTGAAAATGAAAACCATTATTTTTCTTTATATTTTGCGCGACCCGATAAATAAACTAATCCCTAATCAACGGGTCAGACCCGATGAATAATCACTTCGTATATAAAAATACTGTATAAAAAATACAGAGTGTCTTCGGAACCGAAAAGAACGGGTCACAATTCTCTTAATTTCAGAACCGTCACACTCATATTGTAAGATATTTGATGTGTGGCTGTTGAATTAAAGCATGCAGTCGGTGAAAATAGAGAAATAAAAAGATTGATAATTACAATGTATCAACATTCTGAAGGCACAGTGTAAAATTTACGTAATTTACAGAAAATCCTGAGCATTGCCAATGATAACCAATGATAGGTTATTTTGCTTTCAAAGTTCATATACTATTTCACAAATTCGAGATTTTACTGCACCTTGCATTAAACTTATTTATTTGAAATGAACGAGCGTATTGATACATATTTATAAAATACATCAAGGGGAAAGATGTTTTTGTTTAAAACGTATCTTAAAGCAAACGATTTATAAACCGTTTCCATTGGCGGTTCTGAAAGTGATTGTTTTCCGATCCGTCAGTGACTGTTCTGAAGCCACAGTGTAAAAAATATTATGACATATATGGCACATTCACAGTATACATTCACATAACAGATAACAGACATACACTATTATATGTCCCCATACACCTCCATACGCCCCCATACGCCTCCATACGCCTCCATACGCCCCCATACGCTTCCGTACGCTCCATACACTTTTTAGTGCCACCCCACATTTGTCTGTTCACAAATGAATGGCGGCCAACTTATGTCTGAAAGCTTTGGATCGCAAAGGGCCATTGCTAGACACGAACTCACCTGGGAAAACAGAATGAATCAAAATGGGATTGTCAGTACAGTCTCTGTAAACAACAATAAAATTTCTTTCGCAAGACCACTTTTAAATGTTGTAACACACCTCCCTTTTCTGTTTTGTTTATTCCTTTTGGTAAATGCTACTTCTAAAACGTTGATAGATAGATCTCGGACGTACAGGAAAAGCCCGAGGCCCAAAAATTCACTGTTTTTACAAAAATCTGTTCTTTTACATTACCCAGAATATGATGGTCTCAAAGTGGTTGCAGATTTTTATAATGTATTGTTATCAGTCACTTATGTACAGACATTTTGCATTGGGGATTTCACAGGAGGCCAAAGATGATGTAGAGCAAGGATACAAATTAAATTCTGAAACTTGGAATTTTGACAGTAGAAGACATTGCAAAACCTCAGTGTGTTACAACTGCACCACTGTGGACCCTAGAATTGTATCATGATCAAATACCAGTAGATACACCAGTATAGCTCCTGTGCTTAAGAAATTGCATTGTCTTTCTGTTGAACAATGCTCATCACCACACTTGTTTACATGTTTCTTCACACTAGTTTTCCCAAGTATTTTGTTCCATATATATATCTTCCTACAACAGTTCTTACAGTACCGGGCACAGTCAGAGTGGTGGTAATTTCCTTGTCATTCCAAAGTTCCAACCTTCTATTCATAAATTTGTCAGTTAATAGTTTGGTTATAATGTTGCTTTTGATGCCCCAACTGTTTGGAATGTTCTTCCTGGTGAAATTCGTGCATCCCCCTCCTTAGTCTCTTTCAGAAAGCAGCTTAAAACCTACCTGTACACAAAGTCATACTCACCTTAGTTTTAATCACCCTCTCTGTGGAGCTTCACCTGTTTTCTTTTCCTGAATACAGAAATTAGTTAATTTATTTGGTTATGTTGTGCCTTAGAGTGCTATAAAAGTCCAATTAGAATTAGAATTAGTTAAACACACATTTGGATGGGGTTGTTGAGATACTGTCATCAGTTTATCTAATTGCCCCTGGGTATATATGTCCAATGTGGCACCCAACTTTGTTGTTAATAGAGCAGTAAAACAGGCAATCCAGGTAAACTGCAAATAATCCTTGCCTTACTCCGTGCATCACACAGAAATGTTCAGAGGGAAAAGCTGACCACTTAATACACATGATTTGGTGGGTACTTAAGTGTAACAGTATCCTGCAAACAACAACACAGAGACCACAATCCAGAAGCGGTCTGAAAAGAACTGTATAGTATCTGAGAGCTTAACATGGACATTACTCTTTTTATTATTGTAATATTGTATCACTTCCTTCACAGCTAATGTGCATTGACTTTCAGAGTGGTTCCTTTTAAATCCAAACTGAAGATTATTTGTATACAGAATGTGTCTATCGTGTGTGTTGAGAAGGAATAAGTCTAAAATTTTTCCAAAGGTGCTACTCATAGCAATGGTATGATAGTGTTTATAGTTAGTTAATGCTTTGAATTGGTCTTTGGATATTGGTATCAACACAGATTCACTAGAATCTACTAGGAAGAACATTATGTGTGATTATTTTGGTTAACAGCAGTGCTACCATTACATGTAATCTGTGAGACCCATGTATGAAATGATTGATGTACACTGCATTATAACCATCATGTTAACCATGTTTGAGCTCATTGGTCACTAATTTTTATGAGACATTGTATTTAATGTTAGATGTGATGGAATTAGAGAGCAAATAAAAGTATAAATATTTTGGAAAATTATTTAAACAAATTCATACAATCATTATATGTTGGGAAAATGCATTAACATTTTGCCTTTTATGAAGTCTATTTAAAATAAACTAAGATCTGAGTAGGTGTATGTACTTGCAAGCATGCACTGAACTTTCTATATGAGTAGATTTGGCTCTGATGAAGTCACTGCATGCTTTGTGGTCTTAATATGTCTAAGAAAGAGGAATTTTATGGGAGGCTAGAGGATGCATAAGTTTCCTCCTGGTCCACTTATTGCCTTTGAAGTGGAATTATTGCCTAATATACAAACAAAATGGATATTCTATGTAAAATATTTAAGTAACATATAATTCTATGTAAACCTCCAAATGATCCTTGAATCACTGAATAGTATATAATATCTTTATCTGGTTCCACATCCAAACAAATTGTCTAGAATTCTAAGAGAACTGAAAATGAACTTTATATATGTAATTCTGTATTATTTTAATACATTGTCTTTGTAAGAGCATTCCTGAGTAAGCAAATGTGAATGATGGCCGTCAAGGGAAAACGAAAGTGCAACACCTTTACACTACAGCACCATTATTGGTGGACCAGTATTGATACAGAAGCAGTGTCTTGCCACTGTCAAGGTTTCAAGTTATTAACCCACGCATTCAAGTTTGCAGCAAAACCAGATTTCTTGATGGGCTATGGCTGGATCTGACTGCTGATTTGTTGGGACCACTCCCATCAGGAAGACCTATTTGTGGCGGTTGAATATTTTACCTGTTTCTTTAACAGGGAGATGATGCAATCAACTATCAGTAGTTAAGTAATTAATATTCTATATATTCTATACAGAATATTGAGTAAACATATGATGTCCTTGTCAATGAAAATATACAGTGAACCACAGTTTTATTCAAAGGAATTCAGTATCTACCCCTTTAAGCATGCATGGAATATAACACTGTATACAAGTATTCCTTTATGGTCATAATGATTTTCATTGTGAGTATGCATGAAAGTTCCACGCAGGAAGTAAAAAGAAAAGGAATTGAAAATAAAGAATTTATGCCATGAATTTTTTTTCTGGTTTAAATTGTTAAATATTCAAGGGGTACACAATATATACAGACATAAAATAATGCAATATTGAAGAAATATATCTCTTCGTTCATATCATAGATATAACATTTGGTATTGTAACATACTTTTTGGTAATCACAAGATGAAATAACATTTGAACAGTGTGTTATATGCACAAGGATTTCAATCTGTGCCTGAAGAGAAAAAAAGAGAAATCGTTATTATCTCTAGCATTAGAATTAGTAATATTTATGTGATTAGCCATGTTATAATATCACTGATGAAGCTTTATAAAGATGAAAATGAAATGCTTATTTACATTCAATTTATTGTAAATATAATTAAGTGGAATACAAAAGTAACTTAGTGAATTACACATACTTAAGTTAATATAGGTAACTATTAATAGCTGTGAACAAATCTTATTTTAGACATTACTTGATACAAGTGAATAAAAAATGTGCCCTATGTTCTTAGAATATTTCAGTTTTTGCTACCATGAATGCTTCATTCTATTTTGAGAAATAGTGCTAGTTTATTCTCTTGGCATAAAAGGAGTGCGGGTTAGGGGAACCGTGAGGACTAACAGAAACTTAACCAAATTTTATTTAGTGTGCTCCATGGCGATATTCGGTTTTCAACAACATATAAACTCCACCTTAATGCAGTAAATTTTCACTGTACGGAACTATGCCTTTTCTTTAGTTCCTTCTATTTGCTCACCCGTGAGTTGGCTGCACCTTATTTGTAGCCTTCCATTTCTGAACCGTACAAAGAAGTTCTTTGTTATGATTTGTAACCAGCACATTAGCCAGCATCATGATTAAGTGTTTTCATCTGTGTTAAAATTTAAGAATATGGTGAGTCATGTTTTATGATGAGTGTTTGTTTTGCTAAATGTAGCAATAAATGTATACAGTCTAACCTCATTATCTCGAATTTCATTGGTCCATTCCAATCACCTCGACTTATCCAAAATTCGAAATATACATTTACGCCTTTGAGAGACTAAACTTGTCAAAACAACTACTGAGTGTATGGGCGATAATGAATGATATTAGCCAAATAGCTGGAAGATGTTGTTTTAAGCAATGTCCGTGGGGTATATAGTAAATGAACTAGTAAATACCTTTAATTTAATGTATTCCTTCATGAATATCCAAGAAAACATGCATCACAACAAGTGTACTAGTAGTTGAAACCTACACTGTAATCTCTGTATAATCTCTATGTAAATAAGTTTACAGTACGGAGAGAAATGTGGAGGAAAATAAACAAATTGGCTTCTCATTCAAAGTATTGCTAGTAGATGTAATCTTCAGAGATGGCCATATTATTGTTTGACTTTCAGCTTTACTGGGTAAATTGCCTTTTGTAACACACGCTGGATGTGTGTGTTTTTCCTACAAATGAATACTCTCCACCGGAGTAAATATCAACAAAACACAGTGTGTAAAATGGCAAATAGCCTCGAAATAAGCGCAAATACTAGCATTTTATATCGAAATAACCTTTAATTTTCTTAAATATTTTATTCTAAATGAGTTGGGACTGAGGGGGTAACCTCGAGATAAACAGGAAGTCGATATTTCTGAGATCGTGATAAGTGGGTTAGACTGTATATGATAGTGGTGGTGGACCAATTCACGCCCGGGTACCAATTCAGGCCCACTCCCAAGTTTCTTGAAGATTTTAATTTATCATAGAGAAGATGTTTACAACATCATAGATAATCATCAAATTGATCATGTACATTTGTAATATATTGTATAAATGCGAGTGTTTTGGGTAAATTTAGGGGTGGGCGTGAATAGGTGCACGGGCGTGAATTGGTCAACCACCACTATACCTTTGTTGCTGTAGTGGCTTTCTACCGGTAAACGTCCGTCCTTTAGGCAATGCACATTTTCAATAAGCCTAATCAGCATTTTGATTCGCACAAAGGATCATGGGAAGGTATCGGGATAAACAAAAACGTCAGTGACAGAACCAGAAAGTAGCGAATAGTTAATTTATGTGATTTCTAAATATATATACGCATTTATCTTATAAAAAATATTATGGAAATAGTGTAATAAATTATATAAGTAAGTTCCTTGAAGAATATGGAATTTGTGTGAGATATTTGTGGCAGTTTCAGTGTTTCCGTTTACGCACAAACGTGTGTAAATTTATGTTGAAATCAAGCGATTTACGCATATAATATTTACCTGAGGGTCAGACTGGTGCAGAAGTATTTGTAAAAAGAAATATCGATATTTTGTCTATATATGCAGCAATTCTTTATTTATTCCAATTTTAAAACAAAAAACGGCTGATTTCCTGTTTGTTTACATGTTACTGCGCATGCGTGGGATCAAAAGGTCGAGAGGTGAAGAGTTCACAAAATGAAGCATGCACGTTCATGTTATTCAATGACAAAACCCACCAAAGGATGCGAGATTTTTTACTGAAAGCGTAGATGCACATGCAATAAAACCAGCACTGGAGATAACCTGTATATTTTAAAATTTTATGTGAGACGAGAGCTACAGAGATTAGATCCATCTTAAACAGCCAGTGTTAGAATGTACCCTAGCAAATCTTATTCGAAACGTTACACATTGAAAGAAAACGTGACCTCTGCAAGGACACAATTGGAAACAACGATTCCGAACGATGACAAATACCTTTTGCAGTGGGAGACACGTTCTACTAAATCTTGGAAATTCTTGAATTTTTAACCCTGGAAACCTCCCCAGAAAATATTACCTCTGAAATTCAACAACATTTACAGGGGTTGTAGCAAAAACACTGTAACTTCGGAACCACTCAATGGATTTTTGTCAAATAAAAAGCAACATGAACTACAATAATTTGTCTTTCAAACCTTCCATCTAGTTATTAAGCGTCCCGCAAGGGACGCTTGTTTGTGTATGGGAGAGCTTCAGGCTCCGGCGGCTCCGCCGGCTCCGCATTTTGTTTTCCTTATAACTCTGTAACCGTTAGGCGGATTCTTTTCAAATTTGGCAGGTTTAGGCAGTAGCCTTGGGGAATTTTTTTGAATATGCTGCAGTGACATTTCAACCAATCAGAGAGGTCACATGACCAAAAATGTCTTTTTTCGGTGGGGAAGCTTGTCCGGATGATAACTTGAAAGGAATTTTATCAATTCACCTGAAACTTGGCAAATACATTCATTCTATAAAAATCTGGAAATCATTAGATTTTGGCATTAATTGGTCAAGAAATGGCCGAGTAATTAATGATTAATTAATCATTACGAATTTTCCAAATAAGGAAAACACAAAAATGTTTATATCTCGAAAACCGTGCTAGATAGAGCGATTTCGGCGAAATTTTTGACCCGCAGGGTATCTCTGCGGAGTAGTTTTCCCAATTTTCAAAAAAATTTTGTCTCGCCCAAAATGGCGGCCATTTTGAATTTTCGAAATTTTCGCAAAAATTGCAAAACACAAAAATGCTTATATCTCAAAAACCGTGCTAGATAGAGCAATTTCGACAAAATTTTTGACCCGCAGGATATCTCTGCGGAGTAGTTTTCCCAATTTTCAAAAAATTTTTATCTCGCCAAAAATGGCGGCCATTTTGAATTTTCGAAATTTTCGTAAAAATTGCAAAACACAAAAATGCTTATATCTCGAAAACCGTGCTAGATAGAGCGATTTCGACGAAATTTTTGACCCAAAGGGTATCTCTGCAGAGTAGTTATCCCAATTTTGAAAAAAATTTTGTCTCGCCAAAAATGGCGGCCATTTTGAATTTTCGAATTTTTCGCAAAAATTGCAAAACACAAAAATGCTTATATCTCGAAAACCGTGCTAGATAGAGCGATTTTGACGAAATTTTTGACCCAAAGGGCATCTCTACAGAGTAGCCATGCCAATTTTGAAAAAAATTTTGTCTCGCCAAAAATGGCGGCCATTTTGAATTTTTGAATTTTTCGCAAAAATTGCAAAACATAAAAATGCTTATATCTCGAAAACCGTGCTAGATAGAGCGATTTCGACGAAATTTTTGACCCACAGGGTATCTCTGCAGAGTAGCCATGCCAATTTTCAAAAAAATTTTGTCTCGCCAAAAATGGCGGCCATTTTGAATTTTCGAATTTTTCGCAAAATTGCAAAACACAAAAATGCTTATATCTCGAAAACCGTGCTAGATAGAGCGATTGAGTAAATGCGAATTATCTCTAAAAGTATTGCAGATAGCCAATTTTTCTCAAATAACTCATTCACCTACTTTTGGGAGAGCTTTCACTTGGTGAAGTTTCAGACCCATAGCTAATTACTCACCTACTCAAAATGAGTAAATGCGAATTATCTCTAAAAGTATTGCAGATAGCCAATTTTTCTCAAATAACTCATTCACCTACTTTTGGGAGAGCTTTCACTTGGTGAAGTTTCAGACCCATAGCTAATTACTCACCTACTCAAAATGAGTAAATGCGAATTATCTCTAAAAGTATTGCAGATAGCCAATTTTTCTCAAATAACTCATTCACCTACTTGTGGCAGAGCTTTCACTTGGTGAAGTTTCAGACCCATAGCTAATTACTCACCTACTCAAAATGAGTAAATGCGAATTATCTCTAAAAGTATTGCAGATAGCCAATTTTTCTCAAATAACTCATTCACCTACTTTTGTGAGAGCTTTCACTTGGTGAAGTTTCAGACCCATAGCTAATTACTCACCTACTCAAAATGAGTAAATGCGAATTATCTCTAAAAGTATTGCAGATAGCCAATTTTTCTCAAATTAATCATTCACCTACTTTTGGGAGAGCTTTCACTTGGTGAAGTTTCAGACCCATAGCTAATTACTCACCTACTCAAAATGAGTAAATGCGAATTATCTCTAAAAGTATTGCAGATAGCCAATTTTTCTCAAATAACTCATTCACCTACTTTTGGGAGAGCTTTCACTCTGTGAAGTTTCAGACCCATAGCTAATTACTCACCTACTCAAAATGAGTAAATGCGAATTATCTCTAAAAGTATTGCAGATAGCCAATTTTTCTCAAATAACTCATTCACCTACTTTTGGCAGAGCTTTCACTTGGTGAAGTTTCAGACCCATAGCTAATTACTCACCTACTGAAAATGAGTAAATGTGAATTATCTCTAAAAGTATTGCAGATAGTCAATTTTTCTCAAATAACTCATTCACCTACTTTTGGGAGAGCTTTCACTTGGTGAAGTTTCAGACCCATAGCTAATTACTCACCTACTCAAAATGAGTAAATGCGAATTATCTCTAAAAGTATTGCAGATAGCCAATTTTTCTCAAATAACTCATTCACCTACTTTTGGGAGAGCTTTCACTCTGTGAAGTTTCAGACCCATAGCTAATTACTCACCTACTCAAAATGAGTAAATGCGAATTATCTCTAAAAGTATTGCAGATAGCCAATTTTTCTCAAATTAATCATTCACCTACTTTTGGGAGAGCTTTCACACTTGGTGAAGTTTCAGACCCATAGCTAATTACTCACCTACTGAAAATGAGTAAATGCGAATTATCTCTAAAAGTATTGCAGATAGCTAATTTTTCTCAAATAACTCATTCACCTACTTTTGGGAGAGCTTTCACTTGGTGAAGTTTCAGACCCATAGCTAATTACTCACCTACTCAAAATGAGTAAATGCGAATTATCTCTAAAAGTATTGCAGATAGCCAATTTTTGTCAAATTAATCATTCACCTACTTTTGGGAGAGCTTTCACTTGGTGAAGTTTCAGACCCATAGCTAATTACTCACCTACTCAAAATGAGTAAATGCGAATTATCTCTAAAAGTATTGCAGATAGCCAATTTTTCTCAAATAACTCATTCACCTACTTTTGGGAGAGCTTTCACTTGGTGAAGTTTCAGACCCATAGCTAATTACTCACCTACTCAAAATGAGTAAATGCGAATTATCTGTAAAAGTATTGCAGATACCCATTTTTTCTCAAATAACTCATTCACCTACTTTTGGGAGAGCTTTCACTTGGTGAAGTTTCAGACCCATAGCTAATTATTCACCTCAAAATGAGTAAATGTGAATTATCTCTAAAAGTATTGCAGATAGCCAATTTTTCTCAAATTAATCATTCACCTACTTTTGGCAGAGCTTTCACACACGAAAATGAAAAATTGTGAATATCTCGGAAAAGCTATTTCTTTTGCTTTAATGCTCGGCGGGAGATACACACCGCGGCAGTGGTTTTGACAAAAATTTTTGTCTCCCCAAAAATGGTGGCCATTTTGAATTTTCAAAGTTTTTGCAAAACACAAAAATGCTTATATCTCGAGAACCGTGCTATATGGAGCGAACTCAACAAAATTTTAGACCTGCTGGGTATCTCTGCAGAGTAGCCATGCCAATTTTCAAAATATTTTTGTCTCGCCAAATATAGCGGACATTTTTAATTTTTTTATTTTTTGCAAAACACAAAAATGCTTATATCTTGAAAACCGTGCTAGATAGAGCAGACTGCGCTTACTTTGGTTGCCACAACAGTATAAGGCTAGAAACGAAGCATTTTCTTAATACTTTAGCACTCACCTTTATATCCTTTTCGGGACGCTTTGTTTTTGCTATGCAAAAACATTATCTTTTTTTTTTGCGAGCGATCCTCTAGTTAAAATTTGCTTCTGACCGCCTCACACCGGAGGTAAAGCCGAACTTTGTTGTATGTTTCTGAGATCTAGGCCCTCTCTTTCCGCCTTGAAAATGTATATCGTAGATCTAGAAGGAAACACAAGGTTGAGTCTTGGTTTATCAAGGAAACAGTAGACATTGATGCCGACTTACTGGAACTCAATGACTACTGTAGGGGGTGGAAAGCGGTTACACTCGCCCAGAAACTGAGGCACCATCCCACCATCAATTTTTCACCTGATTTAAGAAGGAAATCTGCGGCAATTTGACCACAAACCGCCGCCTTACACTACCGCTGAGATGAGAAGGGAGCATAATATTTATAATATATTAGCAGGCTTAGCTTATATATTTTTCTTTAACCAAATTATCAAATGGTATACAGTACAATTTAAGTTTTGATTATGCTGTTGAACATTTCTTTGAAAGTATTGTATTTTGACAATATATCTCTATTATCAGCCGTTTTTACTGCAAACTGGAAATACCAGTGAACGCCCATTTGGTTTCCAAATAGAGGCATTTGTCCTTGACCTCTAATAAAGATATATAAGGCGGGCGTTCACTGGTAGCTGGCATTCACTGGTAAAATGCCACTAGTGGTGGTACTCTATGTACCAGTATTAAACACCTGCAGTGTTATTAATTATGTCCACCCCCCTGGGGGGTGGATATATTATTTTTGCTTTTTTCGCCGTCCGATGTCCGATGTCCGTTGTCCGATGTCCGATGTCCGGCGTCCGGCGTCCGATGTCCGGCGTCACGCATGGTTTCCGCTCATTTAAAGGAAAAGTATTAGAGCTATTGTCACCAAATTTGGTATGCAGGCTTATTGGGTCAGTAGCTTGCTTGGGATTGCTTTTGGCTGTTGTACCTCTTTTGCTTACTGAGTAATACTTAAGTACAGCTATTTTCAGTACCCATTGGTTTCCGTGCATTTAAGCCAAAATAATTAAAGATATTTTACTACAATTTTGAATACAAGATTGTTATGTCCATAGCTCGCTTGGTATTGCATTTGGGACTGATAGCTTTGTCAGTACATGAGTAATAGCCATTTAGGTACTTCATTGTGTATTTTCAGTACTACTTTTGAGTAATTTGCTTCTATCTCCTTAACCGTGCGAGATAGAGCGATTTCGGCAAAATTTTCGACCCGCAGGGTATCTGAGGAGTGTACTCTTTGCAATTTTCAAAAAATTTTCCCCTCCCCAAAAATGGCGGCCATTTTGAATTTTCGAATTTTTGCCAAAAATGGCAAAACACAAATTTGCTTCTATCTCCTTAACCGTGCGAGATAGAGCGATTTCGTCGAAATTTTCGACCCACAGGGTATCTAAGGAATGTAATATTTGCAATTTTCAAAAAAATTTCCCCTCCCCAAAAATGGCGGCCATTTTGAATTTTTGAATTTTTGCCAAAAATGGCAAAACACAAATTTGCTTCTATCTCCTTAACCGTGCGAGATAGAGCGATTTCGGCAAAATTTTCGATCCACAGGGGATCTAAGGAATGCAATCTTTGCAATTTTCCAAAAATTTTCCCCTCCCCAAAAATGGCGGCCATTTTGAATTTTCGAATTTTTGCCAAAAATGGCAAAACACTAATTTGCTTCTATCTCCTTAACCGTGCGAGATAGAGCGATTTCGGCAAAATTTTCGACACACAGGGTATCTAAGCAATGCAATCTTTGCAATTTTCAAAATATTTTCCCCTCCCCAAAAATGGCGGCCATTTTGAATTTTTGCCAAAAATGGCAAAACACAAATTTGCTTCTATCTCCTTAACCGTGCGAGATAGAGCGATTTCGTCGAAATTTTCGACCCACAGGGTATCTAAGGAATGTAATATTTGCAATTTTCAAAAAATTTTCCCCTCCCCAAAAATGGCGGCCATTTTGAATTTTCGAATTTTTGCCAAAAATGGCAAAACACAAATTTGCTTCTATCTCCTTAACCGTGCGAGATAGAGCGATTTCGTCGAAATTTTCGACCCACAGGGTATCTAAGGAATGCAATCTTTGCAATTTTCCAAAAATTTTCCCCTCCCCAAAAATGGCGGCCATTTTGAATTTTCGAATTTTTGCCAAAAATGGCAAAACACTAATTTGCTTCTATCTCCTTAACCGTGCGAGATAGAGAGCGATTTCGGCAAAATTTTAGACGCACAGGGTATCTAAGCAATGCAATCTTTGCAATTTTCAAAATATTTTCCCCTCCCCAAAAATGGCGGCCATTTTGAATTTTCGAATTGTTGCCAAAAATGGCAAAACACAAATTTGCTTCTATCTCCTTAACCGTGCGAGATAGAGCGATTTCGTCGAAATTTTCGACCCACAGGGTATCTAAGGAATGCAATCTTTGCAATTTTCAAAAAATTTTCCCCTCCCCAAAAATGGCGGCCATTTTGAATTTTCGAATTTTTGCCAAAAATGGGAAAACACAAATTTGCTTCTATCTCCTTAACCGTGCGAGATAGAGCGATTTCGTCGAAATTTTCGACCCACAGGGTATCTAAGGAATGCAATCTTTGCAATTTTCCAAAAATTTTCCCCTCCCCAAAAATGGCGGCCATTTTGAATTTTCGAATTTTTGCCAAAAATGGCAAAACACAAATTTGCTTCTATCTCCTTAACCGTGCGAGATAGAGCGATTTCATCGAAATTTTCGACCCACAGGGTATCTAAGGAATGTAATATTTGCAATTTTCAAAAAAATTTCCCCTCCCCAAAAATGGCGGCCATTTTGAATTTTCGAATTTTTGCCAAAAATGGCAAAACACAAATTTGCTTCTATCTCCTTAACCGTGCGAGATAGAGCGATTTCGGCAAAATTTTCGACACACAGGGTATCTAACCAATGCAATCTTTGCAATTTTCAAAATATTTTCCCCTCCCCAAAAATGGCGGCCATTTTGATTTTTGAATTTTTGCCAAAAATTTGCTTCTATCTCCTTAACCGTGCGAGATAGAGCGATTTCGTCGAAATTTTCGACCCACAGGGTATCTAAGGAATGTAATCTTTGCAATTTTCAAAAAATTTTCCCCTCCCCAAAAATGGCGGCCATTTTGAATTTTCGAATTTTTGCCAAAAATGGCAAAACACAAATTTGCTTCTATCTCCTTAACCGTGCGAGATAGAGCGATTTCGTCGAAATTTTCGACCCACAGGGTATCTAAGGAATGCAATCTTTGCAATTTTCCAAAAATTTTCCCCTCCCCAAAAATGGCGGCCATTTTGAATTTTCGAATTTTTGCCAAAAATGGCAAAACACAAATTTGCTTCTATCTCCTTAACCGTGCGAGATAGAGCGATTTCGTCGAAATTTTCGACCCACAGGGTATCTAAGGAATGTAATATTTGCAATTTTCAAAAAAATTTCCCCTCCCCAAAAATGGCGGCCATTTTGAATTTTCGAATTTTTGCCAAAAATGGCAAAACACAAATTTGCTTCTATCTCCTTAACCGTGCGAGATAGAGCGATTTCGTCGAAATTTTCGACCCACAGGGTATCTAAGGAATGCAATCTTTGCAATTTTCCAAAAATTTTCCCCTCCCCAAAAATGGCGGCCATTTTGAATTTTCGAATTTTTGCCAAAAATGGCAAAACACTAATTTGCTTCTATCTCCTTAACCGTGCGAGATAGAGCGATTTCGGCAAAATTTTCGACGCACAGGGTATCTAAGCAATGCAATCTTTGCAATTTTCAAAATATTTTCCCCTCCCCAAAAATGGCGGCCATTTTGAATTTTCGAATTTTTGCCAAAAATGGCAAAACACAAATTTGCTTCTATCTCCTTAACCGTGCGAGATAGAGCGATTTCGTCGAAATTTTCGACCCACAGGGTATCTAAGGAATGTAATCTTTGCAATTTTCAAAAAATTTTCCCCTCCCCAAAAATGGCGGCCATTTTGAATTTTCGAATTTTTGCCCAAAATTGCAAAACACAAATTTGCTTCTATCTCCTTAACCGTGCGAGATAGAGCGATTTCGTCGAAATTTTCGACCCACAGGGTATCTAAGGAATGCAATCTTTGCAATTTTCCAAAAATTTTCCCCTCCCCAAAAATGGCGGCCATTTTGAATTTTCGAATTTTTGCCAAAAATGGCAAAACACAAATTTGCTTCTATCTCCTTAACCGTGCGAGATAGAGCGATTTCATCGAAATTTTCGACCCACAGGGTATCTAAGGAATGTAATATTTGCAATTTTCAAAAAATTTTCCCCTCCCCAAAAATGGCGGCCATTTTGAATTTTCGAATTTTTGCCAAAAATGGCAAAACACAAATTTGCTTCTATCTCCTTAACCGTGCGAGATAGAGCGATTTCGTCGAAATTTTCGACCCACAGGGTATCTAAGGAATGCAATCTTTGCAATTTTCCAAAAATTTTCCCCTCCCCAAAAATGGCGGCCATTTTGAATTTTCGAATTTTTGCCAAAAATGGCAAAACACAAATTTGCTTCTATCTCCTTAACCGTGCCAGATAGAGTGATTTCGTCAAAATTTTCGACCCACAGGGTATCTGAGCATTGTACTCTTGGTAATTTCTAAAAAATTTTCCCCTCCCCTAAAATGGCGGCCATTTTGAATTTTCAAATTTTTGCCAAAAATGGCAAAACACAAATTTGCTTCTATCTCCTTAACCATGCGAGATAGAGCGATTTCGTCGAAATTTTCAACCCACAGGGTATCTGAGCATTGTACTCTTGGTAATTTCTAAAAAATTTTCCCCTCCCCAAAAATGGCAGCCATTTTGAATTTTCGAATTTTTGCCCAAAATGGAAAAACACAAACTGGCCTTAACCGTGCAAAATAGAGTTATTTTGTTGAAATTTTCGACCCATAGGGTATCTAAGAAATGTACTCTTGGCAATTTTCAAAAAAATTTCCTTTTCCCAATAATGGCGGCCATTTTGAATTTTCAAATTTTTGCCAAAAATAGAAAAACAGGAATTGGCTTCTATCTTCTTAACCGTGCAAGATAGAGTGATTTCGTCAAAATTTTCAACCCAACCAATGCAAAAAGGCATGAAGCTGAAATAAATTACATCTACACTATCAAATATTTAAGCATCATTGATATATTTTACAAATGAAACAGGGTCTTGTAAGACTACTGTACAATTTGGGCAAAAGGTTCATGGATGGACATTACACATGATAATGTGTGTTCTTCTATGCTATCCTGTTTCTATTCGCATCTACTATCAACAGGGCGGCCTATTTCTAGTATTTCTAATTATTTTCTCTAAACAAACTTAGATAATATTTTTATTGAACCAAAGTAACAAATGATATTAATGTCTTATTTTACTTCTGTGAAGTTACAAGAATTCTTCTTGAATAACACATTTTAAATTTTTTATTTTCACAGGAAATACCAGTGAATGCCCATTTTGTTTGCAAATAGATGCATTTGTCCTTGACCTCTAACAAAAGAAACATTAGATGGGCATTTCCTGTTAGAAAGCCACTACATGATCAACCCATTGCCCTTTCTCCAAATGCCAAATTTTGTGTCTGCTGCTGCTGCTTTTTTTTTTTTTTTTTTTTTTTTTTTGTTGCTGTTCAATTTGGGTAAAAAATTCTTTTGCAGACATTAACCATAACTGGAACCAAATATAGTGTACACAGTGTGACCTTTCAATAGAAAGAACAGGGTACTGCTCAGCTAACCAAGTTTGTCGCTTAGCCAATTTTGTCACTTGCATTTTTTGACAGTATCCAAACCTCTTAATAATCTTCTGTATCAATATTGCATGTCCTTTTCAGTTTTTAAAACAGGTGACAAACATGGGTACAACAGGGACTTGACTTGTATATTACAATAGCAAATCTTCTGACTTTGATATGACAGGGCTGTTGCAGCAAGAAATAAACTATATTTGCATTGCCAAATTTGAAAAAAAAATATATATTGAAACCATGATACCATAACTGGAGCTGTAGCATTATTCTATAGAATGAGCATTCATGGTTATGACTTATATGGCCTGTGTTCATGCCAGTGAATGAAAAGCTTATATAAATAATGAATGTTTCTTTTCTAATCTCAGGAATGAATGAGAAGGAACTTAGTTTTTTCGTGATTTAATTGTTACAAATTTTTTGTTATTATTTATGTTCTTCCACCTTGTTCAAATAATAGAAGTTTTTTTATGTCTAAAGGTGTAATTATATGTATCATTTTAGGATGGTATTCTACCACCACCAGAAGAACAATACAATGAGGATGGAAGAAGACTGTGGATTGGGAATTTGGATGAAAATATAACTGAGTAAGTGCACTGTATTATTGATTTTTGTCTTTAGGGCCTCGTATTTCTAAAAATTAAATACGCTTAACTGCAAATAACATTTGAAGTTCACAAAAATAACAACTTCTATCGTTTTCACTCAACAAGAGTGCATTTATATCATGTAAAATTTTAAAAAAAAGACCTCAAAAGCATAAGAATTAATAACCACAAAATATCCAGAGAGCTTTTAATTACTGTTGATATTTTCTACATTTATATGTATAGGTGCAATTACAAATCATTAAATATCATGCACGTAATCTAGAGGGTTTTGAGCTGGTCCCAGTATTTTGACTTATTTTTATCCACTTGATCAAGGATTGTTTTCCATATAGCATTAATGAATACAAAATCAGTAAACATTTTCACATTTGATGCCAGAAAACTAGTATTGTAAAGGTGTTAATTGTTATGTTTTGTAGATTTGCCTTACTAAAGTTACTTCAGAAGTATGGTTCCCTTGAGCAGTTTGACTTCCTGTATCACCGAGTGGGTCCTGATAAAGGCAAGCCTCGTGGCTACTGCTTTGCAACATTCAAAAGTGCAGAGGTGAGGCTAGTCTTTCATTTTTTTTTTTGCTAATAATGCTTTATTATAGAAATAGACACCGACGAGCGAGGGGTTATAGGCGATTTTACAACGATTAGCGATATTAGGATCACGAAGGCGGAGCCTGAGTGATTCTAATGCGCTAATCATTGTAAAATCGCCTATAACCCCGAGCCCGCAGTTGTCTATTTCTATTCTAACATGACATTTTAGAAGATCTTATAAAACTTTGTTTTGAAGCTATTTTATAGAAGAATATACGAATATTCTATAAAGATTTTTTTATCGAGGGTGCCGTTGAATTATTGGAAGAGCCACAAATTAAGATAACCCTTTTCTTTGTTAAAGGTCCTTAAACTTCAGTACATGCATATCAGTATATTCTATGTTCAAATGTAAGAATCCCTGAATGTCGTGTTTACCATTATTTGTCTATTTAATGAAAAAAATCTAGGCTGTTACTTCAAGTTTTCTTTATGCAGAGCAGCATTGTGAGCTATAAAATAGAACTCATGAGGTTATGCGGGGTTTTACAGAGCAATTTTTCGTGTCTTAGCCAATCAGAATCGCGGACACAGCCATGTCATGTTAGAATGGGCGCTATATGATAATACATTTTTGAAGTGTAAAATTTGACATCAACTGTACCATGTCTTTAGGAATGTGAATGAGCAGTTGTCACTAGTTGATGCTTGCTAAATGAGCCGATTTGATCCCACTTTAAAAGGTTTGAGTGTTTGTGTATGTATAAAATAATGTTGAAGTGTCATTTTTTTGTGTGGTATAACATTAATACCACATCTTACTTACATTAAACCACATGATACATCATTTTGATGTGACAGTCAGTATTTTGTATGGTGACATAAGCTGATTCTAACAATTCAAAGCTTTTATTTTTATATTCACATGTATAGTAGGAACACTTCCCATATACAGAAAAAAATATATCACAGATGAAGATAACAATATTTTACGAGTGTGTAGCACGAGTATTATATTGTTAATCTTCATGAGTGATATATTTTTTCTGTATATGTCTAATGAGAGATGTTTTACTTTATTATCCACCATTTTGTACAATTTATGGGTTAAATAACATGAATATTGAATGAGAGAATGTGAAAAAGCAGTCAAACAGCACAGGCAACAGTAAATTTAAAAACTTCAATCTTTAACTTGAAATAGTTCCTTTATTTTTACATGGATTTTTATGTAAGAGACACAGGCAGAAGCGCTATAAAACAACCTTTCTATTGATATATAATACATATTTGTAGGTAACATAGTTTCTGAGATATCGGTGAAAACCCCGGAAGTTATTGACACTAGTTATCCATGGATACCGAGGCGCTGCTGTATACAAATAAAAAAACATCCTGGTCTGTATTTCCCCGAAGTTAGAGCAAATACGTTGTGTGGTGGATAATAAATATATTTTTCGTTAATGGCAGCTGCCATATTGGATGTTATTTTCCATCTAGGTACATACTAAACTTCATGAGGGCTGAACGTGTATCTGAAATTTCATTCACATGCAATCGATGCCAGTTATTAAGCGTCCCGCAAGGGACGCTTGTTTGTGTATGGGAGAGCTTCAGGCTCCGGCGGCTCCGCATTTTGTTTTCCTTATAACTCTGTAACCGTTAGGCGGATTCTTTTCAAATTTGGCAGGTTTAGGCAGTAGCCTTGGGGAATTTTTTTGAATATGCTGCAGTGACATTTCAACCAATCAGAGAGGTCACATGACCAAAAATGTCTTTTTTTCGATGGGGAAGCTTGTCCGGATGATAACTTGAAAGGAATTTTATCAATTCACCTGAAACTTGGCAAATACATTCATTCTATTAAAATCTGGAAATCATTAGATTTTGGCATTGATTGGTCAAGAAATGGCCGAGTAATTAATGATTAATTAATCATTACGAATTTTCCAAATAAGGAAAACACAAAAATGCTTATATCTCAAAAACCGTGCTAGATAGAGCGATTTCGACGAAATTTTTGACCCGCAGGGTATCTCTGCGGAGTAGTTTTCCCAATTTTCAAAAAAAATTTTGTCTTGCCAAAAATGGCGGCCATTTTGAATTTTCGAAATTTTCGCAAAAATTGCAAAACACAAAAATGCTTATATCTCGAAAACCGTGCTAGATAGAGCGATTTCGACGAAATTTTTGACCCACAGGGTATCTTTGCAGAGCAGCTATCCCAAAGAGCTTTCACTTGGTGAAGTTTCAGACCCATAGCTAATTGCTCACCTACTCAAAAAGAGTAAATGCGAATTACCTCTGAAAGTATTGCAGATGGCCAATTTTTCTCAAATAACCCCTTCACCTACTTTTGGAAGAGCTTTCACTTGGTGAAGTTTCAGACCCGTAGCTAATTACTCACCTACTCAAAATGAGTAAATGCTAATTATCTCAAAAACTATTGCAGATACCCAATTTTTATCAAATAACTCATTCATGTACTTTTGGGAGAGCTTTCACATGGTGAAGTTTCAGACCCGTAGATGATTACTCACCTACTCAAAATGAGTAAATGCGAATTATCTCTTAAAAGTATTGCAGATAGCCAATTTTTCTCAAATAACTCATTCACCTACTTTTGGAAGAGCTTTCACATGGTGAAGTTTCAGACCCATAGCTAATTACTCACCTACTCAAAATGAGTAAATGCGAATTATCTCTAAAAGTATTGCAGATAGCCAATTTTTCTTAAATAACTCATTCACCTACTTTTGGGAGAGCTTTCACATGGTGAAGTTTCAGACCCATAGCTAATTATTTACCTACTCAAAATGAGTAAATGCTAATTATCTGTAAAAGTATTGCGGATACCCAATTTTTATCAAATAACTCATTCATCTACTTGTGGGAGAGCTTTCACTCTGGGAAGTTTCAGACCCATAGCTAATTACTCACCTACTCAAAATGAGTAAATGCGAATTATCTCTAAAAGTATTGCAGATAGCCAATTTTTCTCAAATAACTCATTCACCTACTTTTGGGAGAGCTTTCACTTGGTGAAGTTTCAGACCCATAGCTAATTACTCACCTACTCAAAATGAGTAAATGCTAATTATCTCTAAAAGTATTGCAGATAGCCAATTTTTCTCAAATAACTCATTCACCTACTTTTGGGAGAGCTTTCACTTGGTGAAGTTTCAGACCCATAGCTAATTACTCACCTACTCAAAATGAGTAAATGCGAATTATCTCTAAAAGTATTGCAGATAGCCAATTTTTCTCAAATTAATCATTCACGTACTTTTGGGAGAGCTTTCACTTGGTGAAGTTTCAGACCCATAGCTAATTACTCACCTACTCAAAATGAGTAAATGCGAATTATCTCTAAAAGTATTGCAGATAGCCAATTTTTCTCAAATAACTCATTCACCTACTTTTGGCAGAGCTTTCACTTGGTGAAGTTTCAGACCCATAGCTAATTATTCACCTACTCAAAATGAGTAAATGCTAATTATCTCTAAAAGTATTGCAGATAGCCAATTTTTCTCAAATAACTCATTCACCTACTTTTGGGAGAGCTTTCACTTGGTGAAGTTTCAGACCCATAGCTAATTACTCACCTACTCAAAATGAGTAAATGCGAATTATCTCTAAAAGTATTGCAGATAGCCAATTTTTCTCAAATTAATCATTCACGTACTTTTGGGAGAGCTTTCACTTGGTGAAGTTTCAGACCCATAGCTAATTACTCACCTACTCAAAATGAGTAAATGCGAATTATCTCTAAAAGTATTGCAGATAGCCAATTTTTCTCAAATAACTCATTCACCTACTTTTGGCAGAGCTTTCACTTGGTGAAGTTTCAGACCCATAGCTAATTATTCACCTACTCAAAATGAGTAAATGTGAGTTATCTCTAAAAGTATTGCAGATAGCCAATTTTTCTCAAATAACTCATTCACCTACTTTTGGGAGAGCTTTCACTCTGTGAAGTTTCAGACCCATAGCTATTTATTCACCTACTCAAAATGAGTAAATGCTAATTATCTGTAAAAGTATTGCGGATACCCAATTTTTATCAAATACTCATTCATCTACTTGTGGGACAGCTTTCACATGGTGAAGTTTCAGACCCATAGCTAATTACTCACCTACTCAAAATGAGTAAATGCGAATTATCTGTAAAAGTATTGCAGATAGTGGTGGCATCGTTTACAGAAGTCCAAACCGGTTACCGGGGCTTTGAAACGAAACGAAATCCGGTATTTCGTATACTTGTTCTGTGCATTGAAAATTATTTGCCGGCGTACATGAGCGATAACTTGCAAATGGAAGTGGCTTTCGCGAGATATTATTAAGTACGTAAAAATGATTTTTGCTCAATATAAAGTAAAATTGGGACATATTTTACAAAGTATGTATATTTTTTGGTGTTTCTATGAAGTATCAGCCATTAGAAAGCCTAAAATAATAACTTTTACAATAACCGGTTCCCAAATATTCTTTGCGGATTTCGTTTTTTCTACTAAAACGAAACGATATTCCGCATACCGGAAAACCGTTAACAACACTAATTGCAGATAGCCAATTTTTCTCAAATAACTCATTCACCTACTTTTGGGAGAGCTTTCACTTGGTGAAGTTTCAGACCCATAGATAATTATTCACCTACTCAAAATGAGTAAATGTGAATTATCTCTTAATAGTATTGCAGATAGCCAATTTTTCTCAAATAACTCATTCACCTACTTTTGGAAGAGCTTTCACACACGAAAATGAAAAATTGTGAATATCTCGGAAAAGCTATTTCTTCTGCTTTAATGCTCGGCGGGAGATACACACCGCGGCAGTGGTCTTGATAAAAATTTTTGTCTCCCCAAAAATGGTGGCCATTTTGAATTTTCAAAGTTTTTGCAAAACACAAAAATGCTTATATCTCGAAAACCGTGCTATATGGAGCGAACTCAACAAAATTTTGGACCTGCTGGGCATCTCTGCAGAGTAGCCATGCCAATTTTCAAAATATTTTTGTCTCGCCAAATATAGCGGACATTTTTAATTTTTTTATTTTTTGCAAAACACAAAAATGCTTATATCTTGAAAACCGTGCTAGATAGAGCAGACTGCGCCGACTTTGGTTGCCACAACAGTATAAGGCTAGAAACGAAGCATTTTCTTAATACTTTAGCACTCACCTTTATATCCTTTTCGGGACGCTTTGTTTTTGCTATGCAAAAACATTATCTTTTTTTTTGCGAGCGATCCTCTAGTTTATACTTGTCATACCCCTATTTGTGTTGGTTTTGTGGTATCAGTGTGATAATTTATTGATTTATTTCAAAGGAAGCCAGAAGGGCACAGAAAAATATACATGGAAAGATTGTGATGAAGAAGAGATTGATAGTGAAGCCAGCACAAGGGGAAAAGGTGTGTATGACTTTTTTGTATTATTTGGAATGTATGTCTTTATTGGATGATTATTTTGTTTCACAAAGAATGTCTTTATATTTCCATGCATTCAGAATCTAATGACTCTTAAATGTATTCACATAATTTCTCCAACCTAGGGACAGAGTTCCTACAGTTTGATGTTTGTTAAGTTGTTAACATGTAGAGCACTTGATTATTATTTTGAAGTCATTTCTGAATGAATATAAACAAATTCATTTTTGTGATATTTATGTCATCACATCTGCGGTGTTGGCATACGTGTACGTGTGAACAACTTCTCCTTCAACACTACAAGGCCCAGAGTCATGCTTTTTTCTTTTTTTTTTAAAGATGCCTTATCTGTCAAGGATGAAAATTAGTTCAAGTCAAGCAAATCTGTTTGTTTGTCTGTTTGCTAGAGCCATTACAAGTGAGGTACTCCCACCAAAAGTGTGAAAATTTCAACACATTATCACAGTTTTTTTGACTATTGTGGGGATTTCTCTCATATCTTGCGTATATGTACTTAGCCAGAAATTGATTCCCTTGTGTGAGTATCAGGCCTGGATATGTTTGAATTTTTCAAATAATGTTAATGCATTAAAATTCATGAAATTATGTACTAAATCACTTATAACTCGAAAATTATTGCATTAACAGCATTTTTAAAAATATGTTATTGAGCTACTTTTTGTATAGCTACAACATGGTGAGTAACTTGGGAGTCTATCCCAATAGCTAAGTGAGTAATAGCTATTTTTTTTACTTTTCAGTGCCTTCCATAATGAATAAAATCACTTGTAACTCGAAAACTATTGCGATTAGAGAATTTTTAAAAATATGTTATTCACCTACTTTGGGTCAGCTATAACATAGTAAAAGTGCAGACCTGTAACTCATGGCATAGCTGAGCAATAGCTACTTTCAGGTTCTCACTGTTGAGTAAATCAGTTGTAACTTGAAAACTATTGCATTTAGAGTATTTTGTTTAAATACGTTGTTCACCTACTTTTGGGTCAGCTATAACATAGTGAAATTGTAGACCTCTAGCTCATTGCATAGAGGAGCAATAGCTACTTTTAGGTTATCACTGTTGAGTAAATCAGTTGTAACTTGAAAACTATTGGTTTTACAATGTTTTCTTTAAATATGTTATTCACCTACTTTTCGCTCAGCTATAAGTTATAACATAGTAAAATTGCAAACCTGTAGCTCAGTGTAAACCTCAGCAAAAGCTAATTGGAGATTCCTCACTGTTGAGTAAAATCAGTTGTAACTTGAAAACTGTTGCATTTACAGTATTTTGTCGAAATATGTTTCCTACCTACATTTTGCACCTTAACAGCTAACTTTGTACTTTACTTCTGAATACCGTTTGCAACTCCACAACTTGTGTGACCTTTTCTTTTTTCACTTCTACTCTGAAACTGAAAACACACAGTCAGCTGACACAGAGCCTGTTCAGGGGCACTGATCGCTTGTTTTCAGATAAAGTTGCATTATAATGTGTTGGAAATATTATCAGGAATTCTACAGTGTCATATGTATTTTAGATTTTGTAATTTCCTATGCTAAAAGATGCATAGAATTTGTAAGATCCACCAAAAACTATCCAAAACAACTGTCTAGTCAGTTTGAGACATAGAATAAAAACAGAGATTTATTTTGTAAACATACCAGGTCAACATCAAGGCAGTTTGATCTAACACTAAACATCTGGACTTGGGCAATATTCTTTTTACAAAATATAGCTAAATGGTGGTTTTGTTTAATACAGTTTAACTTTTTTTCCATACTCTTGGTTTAATTTTTCACAGTCACTTTGAATTTGAAATTGCTCCATGTTTATGAGATGTACAAAATAAACATGTGAGATATTGTATTGCAAATTTGAAAATAAGGAATCATTAAAACTGTTAAGAAAATCTTCTTGAATCTGTAAATGTAATATATCTTTTTAAAATTTTATTAATCAAGTTACCTTTACAAGATTGTGGCAAAGTATTGCTATTTTTATAGCTGTTCAAAGGAACTGAAGTATATGTTGTTGTGTTTTATGTAAGTTTATATGTTCCAAAACAACATCTGGTTGAAAAAAAACCTAATGTGACAACAGAAAACTATTTTTGTTCATCTGTTTAACACTGGGTTCAGATTTATATCTGGTCAGGTGGTATTTACCTGGATCATATCTCACAAAGGTATAGTGCAGAATTATTATTGTTGCAGGATTTAACATCTGTATCCAAGGTAGAAGCTACTCCACAAGTATTCCTTGGTCAGAGTAAAATCAAGAAAGCAGGACAGCAAAGGTTTATAAAAGTTCTATTACTAGTATAATTGTTATTGAAGAAGATGATAAAACATACATGGCATAGTGATAATATAACGTTTGTCACTTTCACAGATTGAACATTGTATTGAGTATTATTATCATCATATTTACATACTGTGTTTTGTTTTATTGCATTGCCTGTGGTCCTTCAACACTTAGGCCTTGTCTCATTAATGGTACAAATTCTGTGAAAGTAAGTGAAAACAATAACTAAGGGACAGTTTTATAAAAATTAGTTTACAAGCAAGGCAACTTCAATCCAATTTTAGTTCTATTTACCCTTTGTGTCATAAAGTATTCAAAGTATACAGGATAATTCAATACTGTAAATCCTCATTTCTCCATGAATTTAGCAATACTATCTTCTCATAACATTTTATATAGTACATGTAATTGTTTTGTTATAGCTGTGTATCATCACAGATTGCTGCTCTGGAAGCCCAGCTGAAGTCCCTAGAACAAAAGCAAGAAACTGATATCAGTGCTTTTCTTCCTGCAGATCAAAAGGAACTAAGTGGCACAGCTCAACATCAAAACAATGCCAATTCAGGCTATGCTGGTAATTCATATTGTAAAGGAGATATGCTCAAAACCAAGAAACTTGAACAAGTGTCAAAATATAGAAATCAAAAGCATTTAAATCAGTATGATCAAAAGAAACCTTATAGTAAGCATAAACGTTAGCCAATGTCAAATTTACAGCTTCTGTATTTTAAAGTTTCGAATACACTAGTGTTGGTATCGAATAATAATATGTATATCGATATCAAAGCATATTTTTGCCTTTCGTATCGATCGATATTGAAATATCGGGTCATAGATGTTTTCCGGGAGAGACCTACCAAACTCTTTCATAGGTTTTAGTTGTTTCCCGAAACGTAAACAAATATGGCGTTTCCGCTTTAGCGGTAAGTGAAAGTTGACAAAAATAATATGAAAACCTTTATATTCTTCAAATATTGTCCTTTATTTGAATGAAAAACACCATAGTTGTACCTGTTAAGTAGTATGTTTCGATATTGATAATGGACCCTACATTATCAATATCAGCATATTTAGCATGGATCGATAAATATTTCAATATCGATAAACAATACCAGCACCTCTTAGCATTGTCATTAGAATGTGTGATATGTTAACTTCAAAACTTGGGAAAGGCTGATGATGGTACATTTCAAATGAATGAAAGAAAATCAGAAAAAAAGACAGAAATAAATAAATAATGTTATAACACAGTCAAGGCAAGTTGTGTGATAATGTTCTCGACATTTCATTCATTTTAGAGAATTCCTTTGAAATTTTTTTTGTGATTTTTGCTGAATTCCCTTTTACACATTTTGCCCTGCAAAATAAACAGAACAAGAGTGAAATAGTCTACACTGTGTACATTTAGGTGGAAAATTGTTACATTTTGTGCAACAGTACCATGTGGTATTGTTCGATAATTAAGGGTTTTGTTCATTATTTATTTTTTTATGATGTTTGTATCCATTAATATATAAATCGCTAGAAATGGGAAATATATCAGTAGTTGTGTAAATTAGTGATTGGCCATTTTTCTCTGTTTTCAAAAATTATTCAAACTGTTTTGATTGGCACTAAAAAAGGCAAAAACTTACTGGAAACTCGGCAAGCACAAGGTTATTGCATTCATATGTTTGTCCAAAAAAATCTTAAGTAAATAAAACTGCGTGATAGTAGCATAGTAAACTATAACATAAAGCAAGAATCAACACTAAGTTTAGACAGGAGAGCAATATCAAAAAGTCTTGTATCGAGAAAGTGTTTAATACTGTTTCTGTCTTTTAATTATGTTTGATAGATGTTTTCATGAGCCAGTATTGTCATTTGTGAGATCTTGTGTGTAAGCTTTATTACCCCACAGCCCTTAAGGGCTGTCGGGGTATTGTTTTCAACCATGGTGTCCGGATGGGCAGGCGGGCTAGTGGCTGAGAAAAGTTTGTCCGGGCTGTGTGTCAGAAACCGTATGGTGTAGGAAGTTGATACTGGCAGGGACATTGGTTAGGGGTTGGTGTGCAACATCCTTTTGTGACCTTGCCGTAGTGACCTTGACCTATAAAATCTTATCCAGGGACATTGGTTAGGATTTGTAGGTGTGCAATGTCATGGTGTGACCCTTGATTTGACCTTTCCATAGTGACGTTGACCTATAAAATCTTGTCCAGGCTATATGTGGAAAAACATAAGGTGTAGGAAGTAGGTACTTGGTTAGGACATTGGTTGTAGGTGTGCAACGTCAATGTGTGACCTTGATTTGACCTTTGACCTGGCTGTAGTGACTTTGACCTATAAAATCTTGTCTGGGCTATATCTCGAAAATCATAAGGTGTAGGAAGTTGATACTTGGTAGGGACATTGGTTGTAGGTGTGCAATGTCATAGTGTGACCTTGATTTGACCTTGCTGTAGTGACCTTGACCAATAAAATATTGTCTGGACTATATCTCAGAGACCGTAAGGTGTAGGAAGTTTATCCTTGGTAGGGACATTGGTTGAGCTTTGTACTTGTGCATCATCATGGTGGGACCTTGATTTGACCTTTGACCTTGCTGTGGTGATGTTGACCTATAAAATCTTGTCTGGGCTATATCTTGGAAACTGTAAGGAGTAGGAAGTTGATACTTGGTAGGGACATTGGTTGTAGGTTGTAGGTGTGCAGTGTCATAGTGTGATCTTGATTGATTTGACCTTTGACCTTGCCATAGTGACCATAAGTTTTAACATTTTGGTCAGGGCTCTTGAATTCTGTAAGGTGTAGAAGGTTGACACTTGGTAGGGACATTGGTTAGGGGTTATAGGTGTGCACCATGGTGTGACCACTAGCTTTGGCTCTGCCAAAGTGTGTTCACCTGCCATATTTGAAACATGTTTCTCTTATGACAAAGATATATGGATTGCTCCAACTGATTAGTATAATAATTATGTACTTTTACGTAATTGTGCTATTTCCATTGACATCTATTCTCCAGTCAATCAATTTTACAGCGTTATAATTTTTAGTTTACTGATTAATGCTGTCATCTTGCTATTGAATTGGCTTGCTTTTATACTTCATCTTTACAAACATTTTCTTTCTCTTAGACATTTTTTCCCCTATTTAAACATTATTTGGACCTTTATATAACTGACACAGCTCTTAAAGTATCCTGATCTTTGTACTGTTTCACTTCTTCTATATCTCATGGTGTTGAAAACAATTTTCCCAGGTTGTGGGGTACGGGCATCTCTGATGCTATTTTTTTATCGATTATTGTCTCCAATTTGGATCTGATTTGAATATATGCAATGTAATATGGATGACATGAACAGTACTATGTGTTATATAGAAAATGCATGAATTTCAATAAATGTTACTCATTGAAATAGTGTTTTTAGTTCTATTCAGACATCTATATTTGTAGCCTGTATTATAACTTGGAATCATCATCCATTTTGTTAATGCCCTTAATGCCTTTGTTCATTTTTGTTGCTTTTTCATCATCCTGTTTGTCAGGAATTGGTAGAACAACATTTTGTTGAAGGATCCTGGATATAGTTTTCAGTTGATGGGTTTGTTTCTGTCATTGAAGAGACAGAATACATTGTTGCAGTTTGAATATCTATCTGTGACCATTGAAATGTGTGAGATGTTTTTGCTTGTGAGCTGTAGTTTGAGATTTTGTAGGTTCTTCTTCTTGTAATAAACTCCAGCCAAAATCTGCTCACCTGAAGCACAATGGAACAGTTTTGCAAAATCAACTAGCAAAATAAGACATGGGTTTTTGAGTAATGTACAATAGTCAATTATATATTACTGATTAGTCTTATATTTTCACCACAGAAGCAGTTTTGCATGTAACCAATCTGATCAGGATTAATTATTACAGATACTGCAACTTTGAGTCTTTTTGCTAATACCTTTGCTATAATCTTATAATCACTGTTTAAAAATGACAAAGGACACAAAGATTTTAATTTGGCTAAGTCCTTTCCCAGTTTTGATATCAAACAAACACACTTTGCTCTGAGACTGGCATAATTGACTTTTATTAAAGCATTCAGAAAGGTTTTTTGTCACTAATTTAGAGATATCATTCCAAAACATTTGGTTAAATTCACCTGGAAGACCACGTGATAGTTAAAGAAATGAGTTTGTAGTTACAACATTTTAAATTATTGTATCCCCGAAAAGCAGGGATACTATGGATCATGCACAGTCATTGTCCGCATCCGTGTCAGCAGAGATTTCTTGTGTTCAACATACAAGCCAGATTTCTTAGGGGATTTCTTTTAAACTTTTCAAGTGGCTTCCATTATTGTCCACTGCTGCCCAGACCTGAGAATTGTTTTTATGTCAGCTGACTGACAAGTCACTCCTTCAAGGTCACTTAAGGATAGCCAAACTTAAAAGTGCTTATAACTCGCTTATTATTGGTCCTAGATTTTTGGGATGGTAAACTAACCTATAGGAAATCATGGGCTGGGAATCTTTTGGTGTGGTCACATTTGAAGTTTGACCTCTCCTTCAAGGTCAAACGAGGATAGCCAAACTTAAAAGTACTTATAACTCACTTATTATTGGTCCAAGAGGTTTAGAATGGTAAACCAACCTATTGGAAATCATGGGCTGAGAATCTTCTGGTGTGGCCAGATTTGACCTTGGACCCCTCCTTCAAGGTCAAACAAGGATAGCCAAACTTAAAAGTGCTTATAACTCGCTTATTATTGGTCCTAGAGGTTTGGGATGGTAAACCAACCTATAGGAAATCATGGGCTGGGAATCTTTTGGTGTGGTCAGATTTGACCTTGGACCCCCCCTTCAAGGTCAAATGAGGAAAACCAAACTTAAGAGTGTTTATAAGTTGCTTATTATTGGCGTTACAGGTTTGGGATAGTAAACCAACTTGCAGGAAATCATGGGCTGGGAATCTTCTGGTGTGGTCACATTTGACATTGGATCCCTCCTTCAAGGTCAAATGAGGATAGCCAAACCTAAGAGTGCTTATAACTCACTTATTATTGGTCCTAGAGGTTTGCAATGTGAAACCAACTTACAGGAAATCATGGGCTGCGAATCTTGTGATGTGGTCAGATTTGACCTTGGACTCCTCCTTCAAGGTCAAACAAGGATACCCAAATTTAAAAGTGCTTATAGCTCACTTATTTTGGTCCTTGAGGTTTGCAATGTGAAACCATCATATAGGAAATCATGCGCTAGGAATCTTTTGATGTGATCAGATTTGATCTTTGGCTCCTCTTTCAAGGTCAAATGAGGATACCCAAAATTAAAAGTGCTTATAACTCGCTTATTCGTGTTCCTAGAGTTTTGCAATGTCACACCAACCTATAGGAAATCATGGGCTAAGAATCTTTTGATGTAGTCAGACTTCACCTTGGGCTCCTCCTTCAAGGTTAAGTGATGGTTGATTGGCTTTGGTGAGTTTTCTTTCTGGTTGATACAATTTGCATTGGTTCTCCGATGCACTAGATCTAGTTACATTTGTAACTTTCATTATGAAAACATTTTGTTTACTTAGTGTCAGTACAAGTTGCTCCCATAAACACTTGGGCCCCCTCCCAACAGGGTTATATTTGTGTCAATCATAATACTCTGTCACGCTTCAACCATGTCCTGTCTGGGGATACACTGCGTTGAGATGCAATATCTAGTTATTATTGGTCGTACAGGTTTGGGATGGTAAACCAACCTGTAGGAAATCATGGTCTGGCAATCTTTTGGTGTGATCAGATTTGACCTTGGTCCCCTTCTTCAAAGTCAAACCAGGATGGCCAAACCAAAAAGTGCTTATAACTGACTTATTATTGGTCCTAGAGGTTTGGGATGGTATTCCAACCTATAGGAAATCATGGCCTGGGAATCTTTTGGTGTGGTTGAATTTGACCTTGGGGTCCTTCTTCAAAGTCAAACGAGGATAGCCAAACCTAAAGTGCTTATAACTCGCTTATTATTGATCCTAGAGGTTTGCAATGTGAAACCAGCCTATAGAAAATCATGGGCTGCAAGTCTTTTGATGTGGTCAGATTTGACCATGGACTCTCCTTCAAGGTCAAACAATGATAGCAAACTCTAAAAGTGCTTATAAATCGCTTTTTCTTGGTCCTAGAGGTTTGTAATGTGAGACCATCATATAGGAAATCATAGGCTAAGAATCTTTTCATATGATCAGATTTGACCTTTAGCCCCTCCTTCAAATTAAAATTGCTTATAACTTGCTTATTCTTATTCCTAGAGGTTTGCAATGTCACACCAACCTATAGAAAATCATGGGCTAAGAATCTTTTGATGTAGCCATATTTTACCTTGGGCTCCTTCAAGGTTAAGCGATAGTTGATTGGCTTTGGTGAGTTTTATTTCTGATGGATACAATTTGCATCAGTTCTCCAATGCGCTAGGTCTAGTTTATTTTACCTTCACTTTAAAATGTTGCTGTCTACAGCACCACAAATACTGTTAGAAAATCGCAATAATAGATGCACTTCCTTTTTTTTATGTCGGGTTGATTGTTTGCCGTCGCTGGATTATGGTGTCTCGAATATCTTCTTTTCACCAAAATACTGTATTTTAAATCTACAAAAATATGAGACAGAAGTTTATAATTTCCTCAGATTTAAGATTTCTTTCTAATATTTTACATTCTCCTACAATTATACATGCTGGCAATCGAGATGTAAGGCTGTAAACTGTCCATTATCGCCCACTGCTGCCCAGACTTGAGAATTGTTTTTATGACAGCTGACTGACTTTATGACATCACTCTGTAGCATACACATGCCCGTTGGCGTCCATGAGAACAACTTCTCTGACAGCATAAGGCCAAGAGGCATGCTTTTTTATGTCAGCTGACTTGTCAGCTGGATTATGGCATCACTCTGCTGCGTCTACCTCTGTGTTCGCGTGAACATCTCCGAAAGTACAAGGCCCAGAGACATGCTGGTACTTTTAAAAGATACGTTATCTATCGAGGATCAAAATTGTAAAATGCAGTTTTGTCTGTCCTCCAGAGCTGTTAGAAATGATGTACCCCCACACTAAGTGTGAAAATTTCAAAAGTTTATCACAATTTTCTCATTGACTATTGACAAGATTTCTGTCTTATCTGGCATATATGTACCAAGCTACAGGTAGATTCCCTTGTGTGAGTATAGGACTTGGATATTTCTAATCATGTTTTTTACCCCACAGCCCTTAAGGGCTGTCGGGGTATTGTTTTCGCCCATGGTGTCCGAATGGGTCAGCGGGTGACAGAAAAAAAGTTTGTCCGGGCTGTATCTCAGAAACCATAAGGTGTAGGAAGTTGATATGTGGTAGGGCATTGGTTAGGAGGGTGTAGGTGTGCAACATCGTGGTCTGACCTTAATTTGACCTTTGACCTTGCTGTAGTGACCTTGACCTATAAAATCTTGTCCGAGCTATATCTCAGAAACCGTAAGGTGTAGGAAGCTGATGCTTGGTAGGGACATTTGGTTAGGGAGTGTAGGTGTGCAAAGTCATGGTCTGGCCTTGATTTGAACTTGAACCTTGCCGTAGTGACCTTGACCTATAAAATATTGTCCAGGCTATATCTCAGAAATGGTAAGGTGTAGGAAGTTGATACCTGGTAGGGACATTCGTTAAGAGGTGTAGGTGTGCAAAGTCATGGTCTGACCTTGATTTGACCTTTGACCTTGCAGTAGTGATTTCGACCTATAAAATCTTGTCTGGGCTATATCTTGGAAACTGTAAGGAGTAGGAAGTTGATACATGGTAGGGACATTGGTTATTGGCTGTATGTGTACAACGTCATGGTGTGACCATGATTTGACCTTTGATCTTGCTGTAGTGACCTTGACCTATAAAATCTGTCCGGGTTCTATCCCGGAAACGGTAAGGTGTAGGATGTTGATACTTGGTAAGGACATTGGTCAGGAGGTGTAGGTGTGCATCATCATAGTGTGACCTTGATTTGACCTTTGACCTTGCCATAGTGATCTTGACCTATAAAATCTAGTCTGGGCTGTATCTTGGAAACCGTAAGGTGTAGGAAGTTGGTACTTGGTAGGGACATTGGTTTAGGGTAGTAGGGGTACAATGTCGTGATTTGACCTTTGACCTTGCTATAGTGACCTTGACCTATAAAATCTTGTCCAGGCTATATCTTGGCAATCGTAAGGTGTTGGAAGTTGATACTTGGTAGGGACATTGGTTAGGGGGTGTAGGTGTGCATAGTGTGACCTTGACTTAACCCTTCTGTTGCCTGACTTATTCTGTCACTCAACAAGGTCTGTACCAACTCTATATGTGACCAATTAATATCGGTCACTGAATGCTTGTTTTTACTTGTAATTTTGTGAGTGATTTACTTTCAAAAACCTGTACACAGATGATAACCAAATTGTGAGGATATGTTCATTTCAAAGGGAACTGGGCTGATAGGCTTTTTGGCAATAACGGGCCACAATTTGCCATGGCTACACATTTTTCAGTTTTTTTGACTTATAAATATTTATTTATTTGAGGGTTTTACATCAGTTTCAACACAGCACAAGTCATATAACGATGGACAGTTTTTTGGGCAGAGGAAACCAGTACATATAGTTGGTCAAGGTTCTGTACTGTAAACTGCCAACCACTGGTAAGCAGCTACCAACTTTCCCACATAAGATCCGGGGTTTAAAACGGTCGACCTTAGATGGTGGCAAGTGAGTGTGTTAAAGTGCGTCATCATGCATATGGCCTCTGACTTATAAATATTTTTGTTATTTCCCTGCATTCCAAACCCCTGCATGGATTGGAGCTTATTAGCTTTTGGCAATACCTGGCAAGAAGTGTTGTTGTACCAATACTTTTTTCTCTCTCTTGGAGTAATAAATAGCTTTGTGTTTTCTTTGCATTATAAAACCCTGCATGGATTGGAGCTTTTTTGTCAATACCTGGCAACCAGTGTTGCTGTGGCTATATTTTTCTGTTTCTTGGACTCTAAAATATTGTTGCCGGATCTTTGCAGTTTTTATGTCAGCTGACATTATGTCATCACTCTGCGGCGTGGGCGTACGCGTCTGCGTCCGCGTCCGCGTGAACAACTTCTTCTCCAAAACTACAAGGCCTAGAGACATGCTGTTTTTTTTAAAAGATACCTTATCTATCGAGGATGAAAAATTGTTCAAGGCATGCAAATCTGTCTGTTCGTCTGTTTGCTAGAGACATTACAAGGGGGGTACCCCCACCAAAAGTGTGAAAATTTCAACTTTTTATCACAATTTTCTCAGTGACTATTGCAGGGATTTCTCTCATATCTTGCATATATGTACTAGGCCAGAGGTAGATTCTCTTGTGCGAGTATGAGACCTGGATCTGTCTTACTTTTTTTTTAATAATTTTTTTTTAATAATTTTTAATGCATTAAAATTCATGAAATCATGTACTAAATCACTTATAACTTCAAAAGTGTTGCATTTACAGCATTTTGTGAAAATATGTTGTTCGGCTACTTTTTTCATAGCTACAATATGGTGAGTAAGTTGGGTGTCTGTCTCAATAGCTAAGTGAGTAATAGCTACTTTTGGGCTTTTCAGTAACTTCCATTATGAGTAAAATCACTTGTAACTTAAAAACTATTGCATTTAGAGAATTTCGTATAAATATGTTATTCAGCTACTTTTGGGTCAGCTATAACATAGTGAAATTTCAGACCTGTAGCTCATGGCATAGCTGTGTAATAGCTACTTTTAGGTTATCACTGTTGAGTAAATCGCTTATAACTTGAAAACTATTGCATTTAGAGAATTTCGTATAAATATGTTATTCAGCTACTTTTGGGTCAGCTATAACATAGTAAAATTTCAGACCTGTAGCTCATGGCATAGCTGAGTAATAGCTACTTTTAGGTTATCACTGTTGAGTAAATCACTTATCACTTGAAAAGTGTTGCATTTAGAGCATTTTGTTAAAATATGTTATTCAGCTACTTTTTTCATAGCTACAATATGGTGAGTAAGTTGGGTGTCTGTCTCAATAGCTAAGTGAGTAATAGCTACTTTTGGGCTTTTCAGTAACTTCCATCATGAGTAAAATCACTTGTAACTTAAAAACTATTGCATTTAGAGAATTTCGTATAAATATGTTATTCAGCTACTTTTGGGCCAGCTATAACATAGTGAAATTTCAGACCTGTAGCTCATGGCATAGCTGAGTAATAGCTACTTTTAGGTTATCACTGTTGAGTAAATCACTTATAACTTGAAAAGTATTGCATTTAGAGTATTTTGTTTCAATATGCTATTCACCTATTTTGGGGTCAGCTATAACATAGTGAAGTTTCAGACCTGTGGCTCATTTCATAGCTGAGTAATAGCTACTTTGAAGTTCTCACTGTTGAGTAAATCAGTTATAATTGGAAAACTATTGCATTTACAGAAATTTGTGCAAATATGTTATTCAGCTACTTTTGGGTCAGCTATAACATAGTGAAATTATAGACCTATAGCTCATGGCACAACTGAGCAATAGCTATTCTCAGGTACTGACTGTTGAGTAAATCAGCTATAACTTGAAAAATATTGCATTTGGAGTATTTTGTTAAAATATATTGTTCACCTACTTTTGGGTCAGCTATAACATAGTGAAATTACAGACCTATAGCTCATGGCATAGCGGAGCAATAGCTATTAACAGGTTCTCACTATTGAGTAAATCAGTTGTAGCTTGAAAACTATTGCATTTACAGTAGTTTGCTTAAATATGTTGTTCACCTACTTTTGGGTTAGCTATAACATAGTAAAATTTCAGACATGTAGCTCATTGCATAGCTGAGTAATAGTTCCTTTGAGGTTCTCACTATTGAGTAAATCAGTTGTAACTTGAAAACTATTACATTTACAGTAATTTGTTAAATATGTTATTCACAGAATTTTTGGTCAGCTATAACATAGTGAAATTGCAGACCTCTATGTCATGGCATAGCTCAGCAATAGCTACTTTCAGGTTCTCACTGTTGAGTAAATCATTGTATCCACTGGATAGCCGCAGTGTGTAGAGAGAGATTTCACCATTACTGCTCTGATGAAAAAAATATTATAGCTAGCTTTCTTAAGTTTGCAGTATATATTAATAACCATAAAATGTTGTCTGGGAATATTTTTGGCCTCATTTTGAGAAACAAGATGGCCGCCACAGGTGTTTTTTGTCAGTCATGAAAAGTGCTTATATCTCCCTTATTATTGATCCTAGAGGTTTGGGATGATAAACCAACCTGTAGGAAATCATGGGGTGGGAATCTTTTGGTGTGGTCAGATTTGACCTTCAATGACCCCTCCTTCAAGGTCAAACAAGGATAGCCAAACTTAAAAGTGCTTATAACTCGCTTATTATTGGTCCCAGAGGTTTGGGATGGTAAACAGACAGGAAATCATGGGCTGTGAATCTGTTGATATGGTCCGATTTGACCTTGGAACCCTCCTTCAAGGTCAAATGAGGATAGCGAAAATTGAAAGTGCCTACAACTCGCTTATTATTGGTGACAGAGATTTGGGATGGTAAACCATCCCATAGGAAATCATTGGCTCGGAATCTTTTGGTATGGTCAGATTTGACCTTTGGACCCCTCCTTCAAGGTCAAATGAGGACAGCCAAGCTTAAAAGTGCTTATAACTCATTTGTAATTGGTCCTAGAGGTTTGGAATGGTAAACCATAGGAAATCATGGGCTGGGAATGTATTTGTGTGGTTAGATTTGACCTTGGACCCCTTCTTCAAGGTCGAACGAGGATATTGCATTTGTAGTATTTCTTTAAATATGTTTTAACCTATTTTTTACACTTAAACAATTACCTTGTTATTTTCCTTCATAATACCATTTACAGGGCACAACTTTTTTATCCTTTTCTTCTGTCAGCTTCGGAATTTCTTTCGAACTTGCTGTTCAGTTACCATTTACTGTATTTCTGTACAGCCCTTTTCCTGATAATTATTCTGTCCTCTAATCACCTTCACAAATCAAAAACACTCAGTCAGCTGACACAGTGCCCGTTCACGGGCACTCTCCTCTTGTTTGCAATACCTGGTCACAAGTTTTGCCATGGCAACACGTTTTTCTTATGTTGTGAATATAAAAACGCCTAAGGAAGATCTGTAGGGTAAGGTGACCTTACACTCAACAGGATTAGACAATGATCTTGCTTGTTTGCTGTCCCACAAAAAACAGACAGATATAAGTAGTTCCTTCTTCCATGAAGGGAGGAGGCTGACAAGATAGGACCCATCTTGCACAATGTGTTTACTTATATGGGTATATAGCCAGCATTTTAAGAGTAGGTTACCAAAATGATATATTGTTGAATTTCCTGCTGAGTTCTGACATCTGGTAAAACCTTAAGGGATATATAGCTTCTTGTGTTTGCCTCTCTGTCTGCTCGTGTGCATAAGTCAAAACCTGTACATTGGATCTAGGTTATATTTCTCAAGAAGGTGGGGCCTCACCATGGCTTGTTTCTTCTCAAAGATGGTCTGGATCTGCAAAAATACTGCCAGTCAGTCAATGTTATGTGCAACAGAATTTTTGTCCTTTCAAATATCATCCGTTTCAGTCTTTAAACAAAGCTGCTGACATGGTACAATCCTATTGCATTCTTGTATTTATTTGGATCCAATATTGAAATCTCTGTTACTCAAATACAGTATTTTCTGTGGAATCATTGCATATATAACTTTATTTCTCATTTAGTAGCTTAAACTATTGGTTTTCATGTGGCTATCCATTTAATTCATGCATATGCAATAATATGCAACAACATATTGAGTTTTTTGTATTATTTTACACAGTAATCAAACTTAGTCACCAAGGATATGTATATTCGAACCTTTTATATTTTCCAAATAATCCAATTTCCTCAGTAAGATGATTTCTTGGTAGTATTTATATAGGAATTAAATATATGTAATATATGTAAAGAAAGGAACAATTATCCCATTCTCTGTGCCCAATTTATCCAGTTATGTTTGAAAAATATTAAATAAATTAAATTTAAAAAGGCCATTGTGATTGTGAAGAAACCATAATTATACACAAGATGATTGTATCACATATGTATTTTTAGATATATTTATATGCATTAACATGCTTAATCCAGGAGAAAATTGCAATTAAAAAACTATATATTTAGGTCTGATTGTTGTCTTTTGAGAGTAAAACTGTAAACTGTAATCGATATGCCAAGTGTTTTTATGAAAAGTGACAATTTTATTATTTTACAAATAACAAATATAAAGAACACTTTTTAAAGGTCAGTGCTACTGATTCAAGTCTAAAGTGTGCCTGTAAATTTACATCACTGTAAATTGTCAAACTGATAAATTTTCTCAAATAATGAACACCACTTAACATTTCATTTTTTGACACTTTCAAAGCCAAACATGTTGCAAATATGAAGTAATTAACTTCTTAACTAATAATAAGTATACCCTGTGACATGTTGCAAATATGAAGTAATTAATTTCTTAACTAATAAAAAGTATACCTTGTGGTAAAACACAAACACTAAAAATATATAGGAAGGATGAATCAAAATGTTCTAGCTACATCAGAATAAGATTTGTAACTACTCCCTATTAAAAATCATATCTATTTGCGGAATGTAAACATTCATAATTAACATGATTCAGGTCTCACAGTTTCCCATGTTCAACATGTTCTCTGTTCTAAAATATGACTACTTTTTCTTGTCAGTAAAAACAAAGTAGGTGTAGTGCTGATCCTTCTGAAATAAGACTACTTTTTCATGTCATAAGTCTAACCTAGATGCATTGAACATGTATAATATCAAGTTAAATTTAAGGACACTATATCAGTGTGTCTTATAACAAGGGCAATGTTGTGTTTGTGGCAGTGCACTGAGTGCAGAGTTCTTGTACCATATATAGGTAGAGTGAAATATTGATTTTCGCTCTAGTCTACTTGTTAATTACGTTTTTTTAGATTTAATAGGTTTTTTCAGAAATTATCTCCAATATTTAACCTAATTATAAGGTTTGTAACAAAAGAAATTTACTCGGGGTCTCGGGACAACTATATCAGGATGCTTGATTTCGGGTGCCTCGATTTAGTCCTAACCCGAATAAACAATAAACACAAGTCGAAAAATATTTATAAAGTTTATATTAAACTATTTTAATGTATTGGCTTATTATTTGGTTTCTGTAGCATAATATGTCGTCATATAAGAAAGATAGTCTTCCATCTAATGTAAATATTTTTATAATATTGTCTGAGTCACGGATAATTTATTTAAGTATTCCAATATCGCCCATCACATTACGTTGCTTGACGGCTTTGTTACGGGCCGTTTCAGCGGTGCCTTATAAAACCCGGACTACCGGAGGTGCTATCGGAGGGGTGCGATGGGTGTGATGAGGTGCGATGGGGTGCGATGAACGGCCATAGCACCCAAGTCATTAATATTCATGAGGAGATCTGAGGACACAGATTTCCCTGTAGTTTCCTTGCAATGTTTTATAAAATAGAAGCATATACGAAGATCAAATACTTAAACTACAGAACTCACGGCCATAGCACCCAAGTCATTAATATTCATGAGGAGTTACGAGGACACAGATTTCCCTGTAGTTACCTTGCAATATTTTATAAAACAGAAGCACAGACGAAGATAAAATACTTTAAACTACAGAACTCACGGCCATAGCACCCAAAATCATTAATATTCATGAGGAGATCTGAGGCCACAGATTTCCCTGTAGTTTTCTTGCAATATTTTATAAAATAGAAGCATAGGCGAAGATCAAATACTTTAAACTACAGAACTCATGGCCATAGCACCCAAGTCATTAATATTCATGAGGAGTTACGAGGACACAGATTTCCCTGTAGTTATTAGATCAAATACTTTAAATTACAGAACTCACGACCAAGTCATGAATATTCATGAGGTGATATGAGACACAGATTTCCCCTGTAGTTTCTCATCAGTATTTTATAAAATGGACGTCTAGACGAAGATGAAATACTTAAAACTACAGAACTCACGGCCACAGCACCCAAGTCATGAATATTCATGAGGTGATACGAGGACACAGATTTCCCCTGTAGTTTCTAAACAATATTTTACAAAATGGACGTCTCCAGGAAGATCCAATACTTTAAACTACAGAACTCAAGGCCATAGCACCCAAGTTATTAATATTCATGAGGAGTTACGAGGACACAGATTTCCCTGTAGTTTTCATATAAAACAGAAGCATATAAACGAAGATAAAATACTTTAAACTACAGAACTCACGGCCATAACACAGAAGCATAGAGGAAAATCAAATACTTTAAACTACAGAACTCATAGCACCCAGGCAGATCTGGGAGCACACCCCCTCCCACCCCTTTCAGAGTATGAATTCTTTGTCAGGGGGCTGTTTATCCCTACCCACGCCCCCTCCAGTGTCACTGTTAACTGCCCCAATATCAAAGGGGATTAGGCTCTTTTGTTTGTGTACTATGTTAGGCCTCATCTTCAAGCAAACTGGGGATTACATCTTACATCTTCAGTAAACCTATACAGATACAGATAACCTGTTATTTGGGTTAATTTTCTTTTAATGAATTGACTGATGAGCTTTCTGGTCATAGCACCCAAGTCATTCACTGAGTCATTGTGCACTAATCCAAGTCACGGATCACTTGAGGTGCTACAGATGAACTGGTGATACAGAGGGTTACTGAGTGTTATTTATTATTACATGTATATTAAATATGTTCTAGCTTTCTACAGTTACTCTACAGTAAACCTATACAGATACCGATAACCTGTTAGTTGAGTTAATTTTCTTTTAATGAATTGACTGATGAGCATTCCGGTCATAGCACCCAAGTCATTCACTGAGTCATTGTGCACTCATGCAAGTCCCGGATCATTTGTGGTGCTACAGATGAACTGGTGATACAGAGGGTTACTGAGTGTTATTTATTATTACATGTATATTAAATATGTTCTAGCTTTCTACAGTTACACTACAGTAAACCTAGACAGATATACATAACCTTTTGGTTGAGTTAATTTTCTTTTAATGAATTGACTGATGAGCTTTCCGGTCATAGCACCCAAGTCATTCACTGAGTCATTGTGCACTCATCCAAGTCCCGGATCATTTGTGGTGCTACAGATGAACTGGTGCTACAGAGGGTTACTGAGTGTTATTTATTATTACATGTATATTAAATATGTTCTAGCTTTCTACAGTTACTCTACAGTAAACCTATACAGATACCGATAACCTGTTAGTTAATTTTATTTTAATGAATTGACTGATGAGCTTTCCGGTCATAGCACCCAAGTCATTATCTGAGTCATTGTGCACTCGTGCAAGTCCCGGATCATTTGTGGTGCTACAGATGAACTGGTGCTACAGAGGGTTACTGAGTGTTATTTATTATTACATGTATATTAAATATGTTCTAGCTTTCTACAGTTACACTACAGTAAACCTATACAGATACCGATAACCTGTTAGTTGAGTTAATTTTCTTTTAATGAACTGACTGATGAGCTTTCCGGTCATAGCACCCAAGTCATTCACTGAGTCATTGTGCACTCGTGCAAGTCCCGGATCATTTGTGGTGCTACAGATGAACTGGTGCTACAGAGGGTTACTGAGTGTTATTTATTATTACATGTATATTAAATATGTTCTAGCTTTCTACAGTTACTCTACAGTAAACCTATACAGATACCGATAACCTGTTAGTTAATTTTATTTTAATGAATTGACTGATGAGCTTTCCGGTCATAGCACCCAAGTCATTATCTGAGTCATTGTGCACTCGTGCAAGTCCCGGATCATTTGTGGTGCTACAGATGAACTGGTGCTACAGAGGGTTACTGAGTGTTATTTATTATTACATGTATATTAAATATGTTCTAGCTTTCTACAGTTACTCTACAGTAAACCTATACAGATACCAATAACCTGTTAGTTAATTTTATTTTAATGAATTGACTGAGGAGCTTTCCGGTCATAGCACCCAAGTCATTATCTGAGTCATTGTGCACTCGTGCAAGTCCCGGATCATTTGTGGTGCTACAGATGAACTGGTGCTACAGAGGGTTACTGAGTGTTATTTGTTATTACATGTATATTAAATATGTTCTAGCTTTCTACAGTTACTCTACAGTAAACCTATACAGATACCGATAACCTGTTAGTTAATTTTATTTTAATGAATTGACTGATGAGCTTTCCGGTCATAGCACCCAAGTCATTATCTGAGTCATTGTGCACTCGTGCAAGTCCCGGATCATTTGTGGTGCTACAGATGAACTGGTGCTACAGAGGGTTACTGAGTGTTATTTATTATTACATGTATATTAAATATGTTCTAGCTTTCTACAGTTACTCTACAGTAAACCTATACAGATACCAATAACCTGTTAGTTAATTTTATTTTAATGAATTGACTGAGGAGCTTTCCGGTCATAGCACCCAAGTCATTATCTGAGTCATTGTGCACTCGTGCAAGTCCCGGATCATTTGTGGTGCTACAGATGAACTGGTGCTACAGAGGGTTACTGAGTGTTATTTGTTATTACATGTATATTAAATATGTTCTAGCTTTCTACAGTTACTCTACAGTAAACCTATACAGATACCGATAACCTGTTAGTTAATTTTATTTTAATGAATTGACTGATGAGCTTTCCGGTCATAGCACCCAAGTCATTCACTGAGTCATTGTGCACTCGTCCAAGTCCCGGATCACTTGAGGTGCTACAGAACCACTGGTGCTACAGAGGGTTACTGAGTGTTATTTATTATTACATGTATATTAAATATGTTCTAGCTTTCAACAGTTACACTACAGTAAACCTATACAGATACAGATAACCTTTTAGTTGAGTTAAGTGTTATTTATTATTGCATGTATGGGTGCTGTGGCTGTGGGTTCCATAGTTTAAATTATTTGATCTTCATCGAAAATTCCATTTTATAAAATATTGTTGAGAAACTACAGGGGAAATCTGTTTCTTCATATCTTCTCATGAATATGAATGACTTGGGTCCTATGGCCGTGAGTTCTGTAGTTCAAACTATTGGATCTTCGTCTAGACGTCCATTTTATAAAATATTGCTGAGAAACAACTGGGGAAATCTGTGTCCTTGTATCACCTCATGAATATTAATGACTTGGGTGCTATGGCCGTGAGTTCTGTAGTTTAAAGTATTTCATCTTCGTCTGGACGTCCATTTTATAAAATATTGTTGAGAAACTACTGGGGAAACCTGTGTCCTCGTATCTCCTCATGAATATTAGATATCTAATGACTTGGGTGCTGTGGCCGTGAGTTCTGTAGTTTAAAGTATTTCAGCTTCGTCTAGACGTCCATTTTATAAAATACTGATGAGAAACTACAGGGGAAATCTGTGTCTCGTATCACCTCATGAATATTCATGACCTGGTCGTGAGTTTTGTAATTTAAAGTATTTGATCTAGTTGGAGACGTCCATATTTGTGTAGTGGTGCGATAAAGAGGTGCGATAGAGGTGCGATCCGGGGAAAAATCCGGTTCCGAATCCGGTTCCGACTTTTATAATTTACCCGTTTCAGCTCCATGCGCCGTTTCAACCTGGCGCACTCAATATGTGCGCCGTTTCAACACCGTCATAACATTTAGAGGTCATTTGAAGTCAAATGGCACATAACAAAAGGATTTGTAGTTTTTTAGTTTTTGATTTTGCTCTATACCTTTATGTTTTTCACGCCAGGCAGGTTTATTTCTCAAAAAAATCTCTCAATATAACATCCATCTATTTCAACAGCAATACAGTAAAAGCACTACAAGTACAAAAGCCAAAACACTAAGACATAAATAATTATGAAAATAATGACGTCAGTTATAGCACTATATATTAAAAAGTTTACAGATAAAGGTAATAAATGTAAATTAACCGTGGTGTTGAAACGGCGCAGTGAGCCGTTTCGACCCGGCGCTGGTGTCAAAACGGCCCGATACAACAATACTAAACTTCTTCATAAATAAGCATTATTGGAGTTCCGTTCGTGGAAAATGCATGTGGATAAACAAACCTACGTAGACATTAACCAGGCAGTGAATTTTACATGATAAAACATGAGAATATTAAATATTTTCTTGATAACACACATTGTATTTTAATTATTTTTATAAAAAATATGCATATTGATCTACAAAATCGTCTTTTTTTACCAGGAAAAGATGCTTTAAAATACTGTTTTAAGAGTTTTAATGGGCAAAAATGGAGGTTTCTGGACCTGAATAATTTGTTTCATAACTCAAGCTTTGATTGATTATTTAAATTAGTTATAACATTCAAAATGACATTATTGTATTTTCCAATACTTTTTAGTTAAATAAATGGCAGGATTTTGAAAAAATTAATTTTAAAAGTGTTGAAAACAATAAAAATTAGACGTTGAAAAATTATTTCTTGCAATAAAATGACATACCGGTACATTAAACATTCATAATGGAAGTAAAAATATGACATGTATACAATATCTGATTACATTTTATTGTAGTTTTAGTTTTTCTCTTAGTTTTAGGAAATTAGTTGTGGATATGGTAAGATGTTACATAGAATAGTGTAGGAAAGTAAACTGTAATAACACCCCCTCCCCCACAAAAAAATAAAAAAAAATTTAATAATAATTTATTTCCTTTATTGTTGTTGGAGCCTGAATTTCAATAAAGACAAATGAGTGGAGGCACTGTTAAAGCCTTTTCCAAAAACATTGGTAATTATGTCCACCCCCCTGGGGGGTGGATATATTATTTTTGCTTTTTTCGCCGTCCGATGTCCGATGTCCGGCGTCCGATGTCCGGCGTCACGCATGGTTTCCGCTCATTTAAAGGAAAAGTATTAGAGCTATTGTCACCAAATTTGGTATGCAGGCTTATTGGGTCAGTAGCTTGCTTGGGATTGCTTTTGGCTGTTGTACCTCTTTTGCTTACTGAGTAATACTTAAGTACAGCTATTTTCAGTACCCATTGGTTTCCGTGCATTTAAGCCAAAATAATTAAAGATATTTTACTACAATTTTGAATACAAGATTGTTATGTCCATAGCTCGCTTGGTATTGCATTTGGGACTGATAGCTTTGTCAGTACATGAGTAATAGCCATTTAGGTACTTCATTGTGTATTTTCAGTACTACTTTTGAGTAATTTGCTAATATCTCAGAAACCGTGTGAGATAGAGCGATTTCGTCGAAATTTTCGACCCACAGGGTATTTAAGGAATGTAATATTTGCAATTTTCAAAAAATTTTCCCCTCCCCAAAAATGGCGGCCATTTTGAATTTTCGAATTTTTGCCAAAAATGGCAAAACACAAATTTGCTTCTATCTCCTTAACCGTGCGAGATAGAGCGATTTCGTCGAAATTTTCGACCCACAGGGTATCTAAGGAATGCAATCTTTGCAATTTTCAAAAAAATTTTCCCCTCCCCAAAAATGGCGGCCATTTTGAATTTTCGAATTTTTGCCAAAAATGGCAAAACACCAATCTGCTTCTATCTCCTTAACCGTGCGAGATAGAGCGATTTCGTCAAAATTTTCGACCCACAGGGTATCTGAGCATTGTACTCTTGGTAATTTTAAAAAAATTTTCCCCTCCCCAAAAATGGCGGCCATTTTGAATTTTCGAATTTTTGCCAAAAATGGCAAAACACAAATTTGCTTCTATCTCCTTAACCGTGCCAGATAGAGCGATTTCGTCAAAATTTTTGACCCACAGGGTATCTGAGCATTGTGCTCTTGGTAATTTTTCCAAAAATTTTCCCCTCCCCAAAAATGGCGGCCATTTTGAATTTTCGAATTTTTGCCAAAAATGGCAAAACACTAATTTGCTTCTATCTCCTTAACCGTGCGAGATAGAGTGATTTCGTCGAAATTTTCGACCCACAGGGTATCTAAGGAATGCAATTTTTGCAATTTTCCAAAAATTTTCCCCTCCCCAAAAATGGCGGCCATTTTGAATTTTCGAATTTTTGCCAAAAATGGCAAAACACAAATTTGCTTCTATCTCCTTAACCGTGCGAGATAGAGCGATTTCGTCGAAATTTTCGACCCACAGGGTATCTAAGGAATGCAATCTTTGCAATTTTCAAAAAATTTTCCCCTCCCCAAAAATGGCGGCCATTTTGAATTTTCGAATTTTTGCCAAAAATGGCAAAACACCAATCTGCTTCTATCTCCTTAACCGTGCGAGATAGAGCGATTTCGTCAAAATTTTCGACCCACAGGGTATCTGAGCATTGTACTCTTGGTAATTTTAAAAAAATTTTCCCCTCCCCAAAAATGGCGGCCATTTTGAATTTTCGAATTTTTGCCAAAAATGGCAAAACACAAATTTGCTTCTATCTCCTTAACCGTGCCAGATAGAGCGATTTCGTCAAAATTTTTGACCCACAGGGTATCTGAGCATTGTGCTCTTGGTAATTTTTCCAAAAATTTTCCCCTCCCCAAAAATGGCGGCCATTTTGAATTTTCGAATTTTTGCCAAAAATGGCAAAACACTAATTTGCTTCTATCTCCTTAACCGTGCGAGATAGAGCGATTTCGTCGAAATTTTCGACCCACAGGGTATCTAAGGAATGCAATCTTTGCAATTTTCAAAAAATTTTCCCCTCCCCAAAAATGGCGGCCATTTTGAATTTTCGAATTTTTGCCAAAAATGGCAAAACACAAATTTGCTTCTATCTCCTTAACCGTGTGAGATAGAGCGATTTCGTCGAAATTTTCGACCCACAGGGTATCTAAGGAATGCAATCTTTGCAATTTTCAAAAAATTTTCCCCTCCCCAAAAATGGCGGCCATTTTGAATTTTCGAATTTTTGCCAAAAATGGCAAAACACCAATCTGCTTCTATCTCCTTAACCGTGCGAGATAGAGCGATTTCGTCAAAATTTTCGACCCACAGGGCATCTGAGCATTGTACTCTTGGTAATTTTTAAAAAATTTTCCCCTCCCCAAAAATGGCGGCCATTTTGAATTTTCGAATTTTTGCCAAAAATGGCAAAACACAAATTTGCTTCTATCTCCTTAACCGTGCGAGATAGAGCGATTTCGTCGAAATTTTCGACCCACAGGGTATCTAAGGAATGCAATCTTTGCAATTTTCCAAAAAATTTTCCCCTCTCCAAAAATGGCAGCCATTTTGAATTTTCGAATTTTTGCCAAAAATGGCAAAACACAAATTTGCTTCTATCTCCTTAACCGTGCGAGATAGAGCGATTTTGTCGAAATTTTCGACCCACAGGGTATCGAAGAAATGCAATCTTTGCAATTTTCCGAAAAATTTTCCCCTCCCCAAAAATGGCGGCCATTTTGAATTTTCGAATTTTTGCCAAAAATGGCAAAACACAAATTTGCTTCTATCTCCTTAACCGTGCGAGATAGATCGATTTCATCAAAATTTTCGACCCACAGGTATTTCAGCATTGTATTCTTGGCAATTTAAAAAAAAATTTCCCGTCCCCTAAAATGGCGGCCATTTTGAATTTTCAAATTTTTGTCAAAAATGGCAAAACACAAATTTGCTTCTATCTCCTTAACCATGCGAGATAGAGCGATTTCGTCGAAATTTTCAACCCACAGGGTATCTAAGGAATGTAATCTTTGCAATTTTCAAAAAATTTTCCCCTCCCCAAAAATGGCAGCCATTTTGAATTTTCGAATTTTTGCCCAAAATGGAAAAACACAAACTGGCCTTAACCGTGCAAAATAGAGTTATTTCGTTGAAATTTTCGACCCATAGGGTATCTAAAAAATGTACTCTTGGCAATTTTCAAAAAAATTTCCTTTTCCCAAAAATGGCGGCCATTTTGAATTTTCAAATTTTTGCCAAAAATAGAAAAACAGGAATTTGCTTCTATCTTCTTAACCGTGCCAGATAGAGTGATTTCGTCAAAATTTTCAACCCAACCAATGCAAAAAGGCATGAAGCTGAAATAATTTACATCTACACTAACAAATATTTAAGCATCATTGATATATTTTACAAATGAAACAGGGTCTTGTAAGACTACTGTACAATTTGGGCAAAAGGTTCATGGGTGGACATTACACATGATAATGTGTGTTCTTCTATGCTATCCTGTTTCTATTCGCATCTACTATCAACAGGGCGGCCGATTTCTAGTTTTTGGAATATTTTGGAAAGATGAGCACTTAGAGTGAAGCCTATTTTTTAAAAAGTGATATTTTTATCATTTAAATGGAAAATTATTTTTTTCAAATAATTTTTACTTGAAAGAAATTTGAACTGACCTGGTAAAATATGAAAACTTTTTTTTCCAAACACCCAGAAATTATAAGATCCTTAGCTGTTATTCACTGCAGTGTCTGTAGCCATTCAGAGACCATTTATGAAATTATTGTGACTGGGGAATATCCGCCCCCACACTTTCCTAGCCATGTCTAATTTTGAAAGTGATCACTAAAAATAAACAACCTTTTAAGAAGGTGTGGGGGAGGATAGTCCCCAATGAAAAAAGTCACTGTCATCCATTGCATGGGTGTTTGTAAATAGAAGTTAAAAATGTCAGCTCAATAAAATACTTTCATGGTTATCTTAAATGTATTTTGCTCATGTATTATTAAATTCAGTGCCATTAATTTTATTTTAAAGTAAATTTTAGATAATATAATTCTACACTGTTCTTTTTGTAATAAACTGTGGATTCATCTACGTTCTTGAAGAATGCCTTTATGAGAGGAAACCATTTGTCACCTGGGCCCATTTTTAAACAATTGTGTCTCCCATGTTTTCCATTTTCTGTAACTTTGTTTATAAATTACACTGTAATATTATAAATAAATGCTTTTAGTCATCTTCCTTTTTTATTAAAAACTGGTGTGTTGGTAAAAATGTGAAAACGATTTTACATGCATGGGAAATAATAATGCCAAAATATTGCAGATAAAAAATTGTTGGTACAATTCTATAAAAGTAGGGTGGATGATTTTTTTCTCATGTTACATTTGACCTTTTAAAATTTATTTTTATATGTCTACAATTAAAATTTTTACATGTAGGCTTAACTTAAGTTAAGCCTAAGACATGTTAGTTAATATTATCCCAGAGCATATGAAAGCTGGTTTATGAACATTTGGACATGACATCTCTACAATGATGATTATTATTTTTTTTCCAATTTAAAATACTTTATATAGTCGCCAATATATATTAAAATATAATCTGATCAGATATTAGAGTAAGAAATCTAAAATTCGCCAGGAATCTAAAATTCGCCACCTCTAAAACCTTAGTTAATTTTATGAAGAAAATGATGTTTTTGTCTAAAAATTGGTATTTTTCAGTTCAAAAAGCCTTAATTTACAACACAATCAACAAATCTCACCACAATTCATTTATTTTATTAGTATTTTCACCTGTGGCGAATTTCAGATATGTGGTGAATTTTAGATTTCTTACTCTATGTCATTATTCATATTCAAAATATATGCACATTTCCAGGCTTTAAATAGAATTTTACATTAAAGACTATTCAAAGGTATTCACAAGAATTCATATTTTGTTCTGAAAGTATATTAAAGTAAGGACCAAAATCACCACGTCCTGGTGAGAAGTGACACTTGTGGTTATACTTCAAAGGCCTATGACGTCACTCATGCAAGTGATGTCACAACACAGTGGTTTATATGTTCCTGTACATCTTCGAGAGTATTTGCAAATTAATCGCCTGTTATGAAACAGTATCAGTACTTTGATCTCGAAAGGCATTTGAACTACTTGGTACTTGTTTGTCAACACCAGTACTTTGCTACCTTGATTTTCTTCATTATCTGACTCAGCGTTTGACATATTACAGTTATTTTCACTACCCGAATCGGAATCTGACACCTGACCTGACTGTGAAGTATTTTGTTGACACTGCAGAAGTCTTGACATAAAGTTCTTGTCTGACACTTCAAATTGTACAGGTACTGTAACAGCCTCACTGCCACCAGAACGCAAGTTGTATGCTCTCTTCTCAGACATGTCCAGTGCTAAATACCATGAAGTAGAGGTTGTAAATAAACAATAAAAACTAAAAACCCTAAAAATTTGGATTAAAACTGCATTTGATTTTCAGATGTTTCCTCGTGGGTAGTCAGCATGCAAATGGAAGAGGCATGGTCAGTTATTTCAATTGACCAGTGGTCAACCAATCACAGGCTGCCACCTTACAGAACTAGGAAATTTCTAAAACATTTGACATTTTCGTACTGCTGACCCCCCAGTGCTGACCTTGCCGACACCCACATGTCGACTCGAACACTTTTGTTTGACCCTTGAATGGGTAACCTTAAAGTCATTTGTAAGTCATTATTGCTCAGATTTTAAGGACACCTTACAGTATAGAATTTTTAAGGTAAAACCAGCACCTATGTATCAAGTATAACTGAAATTCGCCAAGTATGTTTTTTTATCATTTGTCCTGTAAGTGGTAACCTTAATTTTTTTAAGTTGCTGTAATAGACTTATTGTGTAGAGTTTAAGGTCACCATAAAGTGGAAGTACGCTCCATACTTTGTGTCATCCTCATACCAAATATTAATGAAATTAATCAAGCAGTTTTGTAGTATTTTAATTTATTTGGCAATGTAAACTCTTTAAACCCATTCACACATTTAAATATTATATTGTGACGTCACAATCAAGCCTACTGTGGTTGCCAGGGACATGGCCTTCACTTAATAAGCAGTGGGATCTTTGAAGGCCAAAATATACCATAAACAGTCAAAGGGAAAAAGGCCATTTTCTGTTTCAAATCCTGACCCTTATACAGTTTTCCTAATTGTAGTTGGTCATTGGGTAAAGGGTAAAAATACAGTATTTCAAAACCATAAAACAGTAAAACGGAAGTGGGAGCTTTACCGTTTTCTGTTTCTATGTATACAAATGGGTAAAGCAGTGAACGGTATGTACCTTGATTAACAAGAAATTATATTCTGTGTATTTTATGCTTCAAAATCATGTATAATTTGTTACAATTAAGAAAGAATTATTTTTTCATATATTTTAACCGGGTAATTAGTGAATATTTTTTTCGCACGTGGCAACTGTTTTTTCACATTCTCGTTTGTAAACAAAGTTGCCGCACATGCACACTCGGAACTGCAATAAGGCTTATTGTCATCATACAAGTATACATTGCTATAAAAGTAGCACTATTTCCTTCAGTGTTTTTAAAGCAGGTGACAAACTTCACTGGAGTGACCAATTTCACTGGCTGGTCAGTAATATATTCCCTCCTCAAATAAATCAAATATTCATTTTTAGTAACAGCTCCAGATCTTCAAAGAGTTTTGGTGCACTTGTTCTGTTCAGATTTGAAACAGTTGTGTGCCTTTGTACAGTAAAAAATGTTATGGCTCTACACTAGACTGAGTTGTTGTCTCATTGTGTATTGCTGTTGATAATACTGACAATATACAGTGGAGGGGGACAGACTTCTCTAGTACCTCTCTTCTGTGTAAATTTTGAACAGGATTTTTATTCACATATAACCACAAGTATAAAGTGTTACTTTCGATCTTTGAGGTGTGTTTTTGTGGATTGTATGCTGTTCACTAATATTTAATGCCTGTCCAACTGGTATGGATCCAGTTCAACCCATTTTGTAAATGTAAAGAAAATTTCACCTTCTTGTCCTACCACCATAATATATGTAATATTATATTAATGTAATGTCTGAAATGTTTGGTGAATTTATTTAGTTTGGTTTAGTTACAGTTAAAAGGGACAAGTACTATGTCCCTGGCCATTGTGTAACATCAGTATATCAATGCCAATTTGACAGAAACTCAGTCTAGGTGCTACACGTAAGTAAAGTGGAGCCGAGGTCTACTGAATATATTTGAAGATGATTTGCCCTCTACCCCCCCCCCCCCCCCCCCCCCCCCCCTGATTTCTAAAGATAATTTTGTCCGTGAAATAAAACTCACCTCTAATTGTATCCCCGAAAAGCAGGGATACTATGGATCATGCACGATCATCGCCTGCGTCCACAGAGATTTTCTTGTGTTCAACCTACAAGTCACATTTCCTTTTTGGTATTTCTTTTAAATTTTGCAAGTGGCTTGATGTGGCAGGGATCTGGCCACCCTATTATTTTGGTAGCCCAGGAGTCAAAATTATGCTCTGGGGAGTCAAAAATATCAAACATTTTGACTATTGCTTGTGTTCAAGCGATAGGGCACAGTTTCTTTCAGATTTATTTTATATTTAGTGCATGAATTGGTGTGATGTCTCACCACCCTATCTTTTTTGTAGGCCTGGGATCAAAATCAAGCGAGTAATAGCTATTTTAAGCCTAGGAGTCAAAATGATGCTCTGGGGAGTCAAAAACGTCAAACAATTTGACCTGAACTTGAAAACTATTGCATTTAGAGAATTTTGTTTAAATATGTTATTCAACTACTTTTGGGTCAGCTATAACATAGTAAAATTGTAGACCTGTAGCTCATTGCATAGCGGAGTAATAGCTACTTTGAGGTTCTCACTGTTGAGTAAATTAGTTGTAACAATTGCAAAAGTGCTTATAACTCGCATATTATTGTCCTAGAGGTTTGCACTGTGAAACCAGCCTATAAGAAATCATGGGCTAGGTAATCTTCTGATAGGTTAGATTTGACCTTGGGCCCCTCCTTCGAGGTCAAACGAGGATAGCCAAAGTTTAAAGTCCTTGTAACTCACTTCTTATTGGTCCTAGAGGTTTGCAATGTGATACCAACTTATAGGAAATCATGGATTGGAAATTTTTGATGTGGTCACATTTGATATTGGACCCCTCCTTCAAGGTCAAATGAGGACAGCCAAACTAAAAAATATGCTTTGTAACTTCAGGAATCTTCAGCCTCTATGTCTTTTATTGTGGCATCAACAGGTTTGCTATGTTTGGTATACACCACCGGCTCACACTAAAGTGAGCGACATAAGTTTATTATATGTAGCAGTGAATATTTTTTGAAAATTTGTAATGCAATTTTATGATGTGTATATGAAAATAGAGTACATGAAGTATTTTCTATATAAGAATTATTATGAGTATCAATGAATGTATACATGTGAAATTGTTTTAATAAATTATTAAGTGGGGTGAATCATTTGTTAAAATCTGGGCTAAAATGTGTTTTGGAATGAGTTGGCTTGATATATAGCCAAAGGCCAAACACCTCCACCATTCCTTTTGGGTGCAACAATAAAATGTCCTTTAAAAAGTCCTTGAACTAGAATTGGTTGTGGATAATTACCAAAATTAAATCAGTTTTATGCTAGACTAGACCCAACTACATGTACTATGAAATTTTGATCTAAGTCTGAGCAACAGGTTTTAACCCCAGCCCATAAAGGCTGGGGTTATAGTCGTCCCCTGTGCCGTCCGTGTGTCAGCGGGCATAAAGCTTGTGGTTGTTACACTGCCTAAACCCCTGCACAGATTTTTACCAAATTTTGAGGGGATGTTTAATCCAAGAGGATCTAGAGCTGATTAGGTTTGGGGGAGGGGGGGGGGGGAATCTGGTAGCAGTTGTTGCCACTTTTAATATTTTTGGGTCTTAAAATTTGTGTGTGTTTCACAGACTAAACCCCAGCATGGATTTTCACCAAATTTTTAGAATATGTTTACCCCAAGAGGATCTAGAGCTGATTAGGTTGGGGGGGGGGGGGGGTATTCGGTAACAACTGTTGCCATGGTAACACTTCTAAGATTTTCAGGTCTTAAAGTTTGTGGGTGTTCCATAGACTAAACCCCTGCACAGATTTTCACTAATTTTCAGAATATGTTTACCCCAAGAGGCCATGGCAACATTTTAAAATTTTTGGGGTCTTAAAGTTTCTTCTAATATCTTTGATATTTTTTGTAACCTGAAATATTGCAGCTAGCTTCATCAGATTTGCACAAAATGTAAATGGATAGGAAAGCTTGTCTGAGAGTAATTGTGTCCTTGTTTTGGAAACAAAATGACCGCCATATCACATCTTTAATGCCAAATAGGAGGGTCATCATATCAAAAAGGCCTTATATCTCCCTTATAATTGCTTCTAGGGCTACAAAATATGAAAATTACTTGTAAGAAATCATGGCCTGTGAATCTTTTGTAGAACATCTTGTCGGTTCTCTGTACTTCTTACAACAGAAGTTATTCCTAAGATTTTCCCAAATCTCAATGCTGTTGGCCATTTTATCTGTACCTGCAGGCTGGGGTTCTTGCCTGCCGAAGCTGGTTATTTTTTGTAATCTGGCTAACATACAGAATCCAACAACCAATCCTTTGAAGAGATAATAATTATTTAGTGATTGTAATGTCAAAATCATGATGTAATGCATAAACAAAAGTTTTTGCTTCATACTGTATAAATCCATGATGTTAGTTGACTAAGGACTGAACTGAATATGAAAACTGTGAAATATTATTAGGATTAATCCATATCTTAAGTACCTTTTATGAAAAGCAGAATGAACTAATCAAGTCACTAATTAATGGGATTATTACAATTGGAAGTTCCGTCGACAGAATTTGAAATTCTGTCCGATTGGAAGTTCTGTCACGACATATATATGAAGTTAACTATGACAAAAAATTGCAATGTTACATTTTTGTCAGTTTATTGAGAAGAATATGTCTCAGTTTTCTCAAATATAGTATATAGTTTGTATCTGCCACTTAAACTTAATACATTCTTGGTTTTTAGCATTAAATATTTTCTTTTTCAGCATGCTGACTGGAAAAAGTGGAAAGAACAAAGTAGGTTTCATGTAAAGTTATATTACCTTTCAAATATTAGCACTTATGACATTTTGTCAACTAGACGGTGGAATTTACAAAAGAAGAGAGCTCATGTTAACACTGAATTTCTAATTGTGTAACATCATTGTTATTTGGAGAAAATTTCTTGGTTAGCAAAATATAAATGATAATACATGTCAATTTCTAAAAGTTATTCCAAAATTATTCAAGTAATCACTTTTGCGAAATGAGATTTAACAAGTTCTGTGCATCTCCTTGGTATATTGCAGGAAAGGCACAGAAGCGTAAATGGAAAGAAGACGCATTAATAAAACAATTAGAAAAGAAGCAAAAAGCTCTAGAAAAAGACCAAAAGCTACAACAAGAGAAGAGTCTGAAGCCATCAGAAAGAGGTTAATACATTTATAACTATTTTTATTGTAGGACTATAGTAGACTTCTTAAAATTAGAACCTAAAATGTTCACAAAATTAAAAAAAAAATCATACAAAAGTTTGGGATTTTGCTTTACTAAGGTTGTAGAAGGAACAGGACCTCGTATCTTACACATGTTGCCATGGATGGATTTGAACCAATGACCAGATGGTATCGTACTTTTGAAAGGGATGTGAAAAATCCCAAGTTTAACCTTTGCTTACTGGGGTGAGAGGCAAGTGATACAAGTGCCAAATTTGTCAATTGAGACCTATTGCACATGATCTATTTCTACTAGATTATGACTTTCAACTATACACTTGAAAATTATACAGCTTTTAATGATGGCGTGAATCTCAAAACTGGCTACATTTTTGCATATTTTAACTTTTTCTGGTTTTATTTAAAAAGTGTCTAATGTATCATGGGTGGACTCTGGATTATTGATTTCCTTATGTTGTAATTATTGAGTTGCTTATGTTGTAAAGTTGATCACTTTCTTGTACGGAATGGACATGTAGTTTGCAATGCTATCTCACTGTTTTCTCTTCCAGCAATCTTGGTAATTGTATGAAGATTTAGTTGATTAAGGTTGGATTTGTCCAAAACTTTGTACAATATGAGATGCTTACAATGAGTTTGGCTCTGAAGTGCATTAAAATATTTCTGACTAAAAATTAACATAATGTCCTCATACATAGAAATGACTTGGAGGAAAGCTTATTTAAGTAGCTACAAGACCATTAAAAATATCCTGTCTTATTTCACCTTGACAGGGAATTTTAAATCTGATATTTTATTCATCGCACCCTAATAAGGATCCTTGTAAACATTTTCAGCTATTAGCTGAAGCACCAAGGATATATTTCAAAATATTGAAGATCTTAAAATATAAAGGAAAGAAATAAACTAACCCTATCATTCAATGAAAACTGGAATTTGTTTACAATTCCAAGATGAATGACGCATCCACATTTTCTGCTCTTACTAAGTACTGTAATGATTACTGTCTACATTTTCATTGAGTACAATGGGCAAATTTGTATTTTTCATGTCATTAAATTAGGTCGACACTACACAGTGACAATAGCTGTTCCCGGGTCAATTTTAGATAATGCACAGACACCTGAATTAAAGACATATCTAGCTGGACAGGTGAGCTATGTTATGCACAGTTGAAGCCCTATCAATAAAACTCTGTTAAGTAGAATTCCTGATTAAGTAGAAAGTATTATGAGGTCTTTAGATGATATTAAAAATTTTTTTTTTTTGTTGTAATTTTCAATGTCGCCATACACCTTGTAAATTTACCTGTATGAATTTTTTTTTGTAATTTTTCATATCACCATAAATCTTTGTAATTTTTTGCCTGTATGATTTTTTTGTAATTTATAATGCCGCTAAACATCTTTTTAATATTTTTGTACAATATAAAGATATTGGAATTAGGTACAGCAATAAGTAAGAACTTGAAGCAAAAACAATGAATGAAAGTTTAAGTTTGCAAAGTAGTTAATCAGTGTTTACATCACAAGAATAATTCAGTTTTGTTTTTGCAAAACATTCATTTTCTGCATTTGAAGCTGAATGTTCTTTTCTTTTTGAAAATTTAGATAAAAGGTATCATCATTAAAGATACTCTGACTGTTTAGTACCACTTGGTAGTTTTTAAAATTGATCAATAATTTGTTTATTTTATTAAATAAAGTTATGAGAAGTGCTACATGTCACTTTAAGCATTCATGGACCTCTTTTTTAGATAGCCAGAGCAGCAGTGGTTTTCAAAGTGGATGAAATTGTGATATTTGACGAGACAGGAACAACCAAAAGGTATGACAGTTGATCAGCTTTTTTCTTTCAGATTAAATTCACCTTCAAAGTCGATGGATTTTGGGGTTGGTCAGTTTTCATGGTGTGCAGTTTACCGTGGGTCCTTGTAATTTACAAATACATTTATTGCCCTCTGAACATAATCAAATTTCATTGCAATGTTTTTGGGTCTACCTAACGGTGACAGGTATTTAAAATCACTCATTCCTTTGTCAAGTGTCATTGTAATATATACTTATATGTGGCAAGTTTATGTCATATATATCGTTACACAAACACTGAACCAGTTGTAAAGTGTCACATGTATCACTATGAGCATATTCGGCAATAAAGGTCGATTACTCCTTGGAGAAATCTTGAGCATGCACAGATGGCTTATTCCAAGATGAAAAGACAAACAGCTCGGAAAATCTTCTCAGATTAAGGTAAACAAATGGCAATGGCAGAAAATGCTCAGTTTCTGATTGTGCAATAATTAACATGTAATAATTATAATAAAAATTATTATGGGTGAACTTTCCTCCATAGTGCTACTAAGCTTGCATAAATGTGACAAAAGAACCTGTATTTACTGGTGTTTTACCCCGCTTTGTTTATGTCGCCATCTTGAAATTCTGAGTGCTGCCACGACAAGTGGAGATTACTTGGCATGGATAAATTTCACATTCCGAGGATTAAATCTGAGGCGTTCGACAACAATTCTTCGTGCGCCGCATCCACCGACATACATTGCCGAATATGCTCTATGAAACCACTGGACCAGTCGTAACTTGAAAATTGTAAAAGTAATATTATTTTTGTGTAAAAGGAAATGTACATTGACTTTGCATATTATAAAAATGTTTTGCTTTTGTTACTATAATTACTTTAAATAATTTTGGTTAATATATTTACTCCAACTGTCAATAAGGTACATTTTTTTTAACCAAATCTCCTTGGAGTCTGGTTTTAGATACCTTATGGTAGTACTTACACTTTGTGTGTGTATATTTTGCAGTATTTCTGATAATGGGTTTGAACACATCGGTCGGCATGGTAACTGCAACCTGCAGATGGCTCGTATATTACAGTACCTGGAATGTCCTCAGTACTTACGCAAAAATTTCTTCCCCAAACACAAAGACTTGGAAAATGCTGGTGAGGTCTGAAATATATTGCATTGTATTGTTGGTATTTATACTCAGAGCAAAATCGTCTTTATTATTATAGGATTAAAAGGATGATTTGACCCATGCCAACTTCACAAGTAGAGCTCAAGCACTTCTTCCTAGGCGTGTGTTACCCACTAGGGAGCAATTTTACTTTACTGGTACGAGATCCGCCATATTGGGTAATTACAGGAAACTGTTAAGGAAATTGAAAATTAAATGAACAGTTATAATTGGGTGCAAGCCCCCAACCCCCATAAAAAAGTATGTATGTGTATTTCAATTAAATAAAATGATCAGATTAGTCATTACTTGGTGGCTTTGGTGCATGTTAAATTCATGTTCAAATGTTTTAGTTTCTGTATTTCATATGCAATTGTTTTCTTTTATCATTAATTTTGTGTTTTAATTGTAGTTATAAAAATTATTGCAAAAGCTGAACATTTGTTTGCAGCCTTCATTTTGCTTGAAATTCTATCTTTGCACACATTCAACATTCATATCAAAATGAGTGTCAAAGCTATAAATATCACTAAGTGTCATGTTACAATGGCAGGTGTAAACGGTTTGCTGGGAAATCACTTGAAACTATTGAATGTAAAAATAAAACATTATGTTCAGTGTTAAACACTGCATATTTATTTAAGTACAAAATCTTGTCTTCCTTGGTGAATTTTAATTGCTAAAAGGTGTGAATACAGCAGTATTGCAAACCCGGCAGTTCATAGACACTTTCTCAAAGAATGCCACTTAATACATGATGTGGAACTTCCCATCATAGAGTGGTGCAAAGATACAGAAATGCAGTATAGGAACAATAAAGAAAGTAATTGGATTTTGAACAAAAAACATCCAAAACTTTGGAATCAATCCAATGCTTTAATTAACCCTAGCAGCTCCTCTGTGGTTTCTGAAGGAACTGATATATATTTATGTTGACAATATTTTAAAAGATAGCACTTAAAGAAACAAGACCGAACCGAAAGGGGTTTCGGTCTACTAGTGTGAGCCGCAAAGCCATCAGAGACATGAGTAGTGCTCTGAAGTGGTCATCCATCCCAATACTAGTACTTATGTAGCCCATTGCCACTTAAATTCAGTGAACAGATACTCATTACGCTACACCACAATTCTTGAAAGTCTGGAGACAAAAAAAAAATGAAAAAATAAGTGATTCCTAAAACCGTGAGCCTCGCTAGAGCTTGCACTTAAAAAAAATTGCACTACACCGTCTGCCTCTTCTGTTTCTTAGGACTGCTGAACCCACTTGACTGCCCTCACCACATGCGAGCAGAGGATGAGAGCTTGTACAGGGAAGGGGTGGTACTTGATGTACCTATAAAAGATGGGAAGGGTTCTTATGTGAATGTGGGGCTTTCGAAGAACTGTCAGATTGATAAGTCGTTGAAACAAGGGTTAAGAGTCACTGTGAAAATTGACAAGAGTAGTGAAGGTGAGGAGATTAGTGACTAGCAGTGATAAAGGGTTAACATGATTTAGGTGCAACCTTTTAGGGCACTGTATTATATCAAGGGGAAAGTGCATCTGTAGCACACTGGCTATTTTGGAGGAACCCTCTACTTTCTTTCATTAACCAAACAAATTATATAATCTGTTAGCGTGCTAAAAAGGGTGCTAAACAACTTAGTTGTGTGAGCCCTTTATAACTAATGTCACTGGTAAATTTTGAATAGAAATTGTAGAATTTAAAACAATATGAAAGTAATATTTCTATTATAAATGAAAGTCATAGTACCAATGTTTTGGCTTTTCTGTATTCCATTGTGTGTAACTGACAAAATATTGTATAGAACATTGTTACTTTGCAATCTAATTTATATAAATCAACTATTATTGTGATAACAGTAATCTCCCTTGCTTTAGGTTACTTTTGACAAAAATAAGGTAAAGACCTAAAAAGGTGTTCAATAAAATGCGATCCCCCGTATTTAGCCAGTGAATTGCTCTGTGGTTTACTTAAATAAACTAACATTTTATTACGCTACAATAGCTTACCATGTGGGACTTAATGCTGTTCTCGGGTTGCCACACCCGGGGCCAACGTCTTAGAAAAAAAGATCGTTCTTGTTAGCCACCGGATATACTGGTAGTTGTCGTCACGTGATAACTTCTGACCAATCGCCCTACTTTCTCGTTGGCCACGATTGACTGGTAGCAGTTTGTAAATATACAGACATTTTCATTTATTTCTCAGACTTTACGTATTGTTGGAGGCTAATATTTGAATATTTTATTTAAAATATATCGTAGATCATTCTGAAAAATTATTATTTTCACAAGTTAAGTATATTCTTTGCTTCCGCGTGTTTTGAGTTTTCTCGGTTCAGGCAATCCCAATTGTACGTCTTTTTATTGCGTTAAAATGTCTCTCCATCAAGCAAACAAAGACAAACCGAGAGCTCAGAAATGCCGCCATTTTTGCTTCAGTTTTGATAATCATAACTACTGCCCTACCTGTAGGGAGGCTGGCAAGGGAGATGACCCCTGTGTCACCTTTGAAACCCCCTGCCAAATTTGCGCGTCTCTCACTGATGAACAATTGCAAAAAATTCAAAACAGGAAGCGGTACTTAAAAAAGCAAAAAGCGGAAACTAGTTCCAAAGATGAACTAGATCTCTTGGGTGAAGGCGATGGGGACTCTTTCACTGGTTCCAATGCAGACCTAGAGAGTGCTGCTGATAACCTCTTTACCTCACCCCCCCGTCCTCAACCTCTCGCCTTCAGTTCTTTATCTTTAAAGACCCCAGCCAAGGCTGTTCCTCCCACCCCAGGTACAGTTTTGCAAAATAAAATTCAAAGAAATATTGAGAAATCCCTGGGTGATTCACTAAACATTCATTTACAGCAGCAAATGGGTTCCTTCCAGGCATCCATGTTAGAAGCATTTCAATCACTCCGAGAGGAGTTGACAATTAAAAAGCCAACCGAGGTTGAACCCTCGTCTCATGCTTCAAAACCTGGTCCATCCAGTAACATTGCTGCTCATCTGGACCTACCCCCTCCGAGATCAAGTACTAATGCTCAGTCCGAGGCAATGGATGTGGACGTTGGTCCAGCACTCCCTCCTCGACTAGTACTTAACCAAACTACCTCGGATCAGTACGTTGCCCCTTCTGAGGCTATACCGAAGGATTCCTCGTACTCTCATAAAAAACAAAGCCACAGGCAAACAGTAGCACCGAGCTCTGCCTCGGACCAACTGGATGAGGATTCCGACGAACCTCGGATCCATTCAACTAGACCTAAGAAGCACTCTGACAAGAGCAAGCATAAATCCAGGTCCAGATATGTGTCATCTTCAGAGGAAGATCACTCCCCTGTTGCCAGACACAGGTCTTCTAAGCCCTCTAGGGCTCAGCCCTCAGGCGCAGCTTCTGATCAAGACCTCCCACAACATGACCCAGACCCCCCTTATTATAGGGAAGTAGCTCTGTCTGACATTCCCTCCCAATACTCTGAAGAAGTAGATACCTTCAGGCGTATTCTCTCTCTCCCTGACCCCAGGGACTCTATGCCTAGGTCTTCAACTTCAGTGTTGGGTCTGGACGACGAAAAAGGCCATCAAGAGCTCAGACCTAGAGGTCCTTCCTCTATTCTACCACTTAGCTCAGTTATCAAGGACGCCTTTGATAAATTTCAGCATGATTTTAAAGCTGCCAATTTAGCTGAGGGCAAATATGTAAAGCCTCCTCCATCCACTTCTAAGTGGTATAAGGTTGGACAGCCCACTTTTCAAGACAAAATTCAGGAGTTGAATACAGACTTTGCTAAGATCTGTATTACTCCTAGACCTCCTGGGGCACCAGTAGCCAAAGTTCCTCTGCCAGTTCTTAAGGAGCTGGAACATCAGGCTAGACAAAATATCTCAACCCTCAACTTCACCGCTGCTTTTGCCAAAACCTCTTCTTCTTGCAATGCTTCCTTGGAAAAGTGCCAACATAGCATTAAGTCAACTGTCAAGAAGATTAAATCTCAGATCCAGAAAGGTCCCAATCCTAAGAAAGCAGCAAAGCGCGGATATGAGGAAGTCGCTGAGTACATGGATTTTTGGAACAAGACTGTTCTTGTTCAACATAGAGCCCTCACATGTCTCAGCAAATCTCTAGCCCATATTCTCCAGAGGGAGTTATATTCCATGGCTAATACCGGCTTGCTTAGGCGCGAAGCCGAGATGACTCTATTACATCCCCAGCTAGGGGAAACGAGACGTCAAGAACTTAGGAACTCGTCCTTTTGGGACTCTTCCTTGTTTGAGTCTCAACTCGTAAAGGAAGGTGAGGAATTCCTTCTCAAAAAAGGCACCTCAAAAGATTCTCAGGGTTTCGCACCCTACCAGAATAAGCCCTTTCGTGGCCCCCACAAGAAAAGAGGCTCCTACAGGAAACGCCTCTATGGGGGCAATACCTCTCAAAGCAGTAACCAATCCTTTCCCTCGGGAAGAGGAAAACCCAACTTCAGAGGCTCCAGGGGTCGTTTTCGACCCCACAATAGGGGAAGGGGGCGTGGAAACCCCCCTTCCCAATGACTCCTCCAAAGCCTCCCTCAGTCCACCAGTAGGAAGTCGCCTCCGTTCTTTCAAGAGAAACTGGCTAATAAACAAATGTTCTCAAAACGTGTTAAACATTATCACCAATGGCTACGTTCTGCCATTCCGTTCAAAGCCAAACTTGATCAGATTTCCTCTGATCCTGTCAGAGTACAAGGCCCAACAAAAAGACCAAGCCTTGGCCACTTGTATCCAGTCTCTCTTGTCAAAGAACGCTATCGAAAGGGTGGAAAACGTAAAATCTCTCGGGTTTTACAGTCGCCTGTTCCTAGTACCCAAGCCTCACCAAAGGTGGAGGCCAGTCATAGACTTAAGCAGGCTCAACACTTTTCTACATGTAGAAAAGTTCAAAATGGAAACTCCAGAGTCCATCAGGACTTCCCTGGTTCCAGGGGAGTGGGTATCATCGATAGACCTGTCAGACGCGTACCTACACATCCCCATCCATCCAAACTCAAGGAAATATCTAAGGTTTTGCTACAAGGCCCAGGTGTTCCAGTTCACCTCCCTACCTTTCGGACTGGCCACAGCCCCCCAGGTCTTTACGATGATCGTAAAGGAAGTGAAACTAATGGCCCTCTCAAGAGGACTCAGAATTCACCAATACCTGGACGACTGGCTGATCAGGTCCCAGTCTCAGGAGGAAGCCCAAGTGGACACACAGGCAGTGGTAGACCTAACCCAATCCTTGGGTTGGATAATCAACCAAGAAAAATCAGAACTGAAACCTACTCAGGTGTTTTCGTTTGTGGGCTACGAATACCACCTAGATTCAGCCCTTGTAAGACCCACTCACGAGAGATGGCTCAAACTTCAGGATTTGATCCTACGACTCAAGTCAAAACGTGTTTTGACTGCAAGATGTTTGATGTCTCTAATTGGGTTGCTAGCCTCAACGGAGAAAATGGTCCCGGAGGGACGCCTTCACATGAGGCCCTTTCAGTTTCATCTCAAGGAGCACTGGAGATATCCTCAGTCGCTGGACAACCTCCTTCCTTGGACAGAAGCCATTGTAGCCCACCTAGATTGGTGGCAAAATCCCTCAAACGTGATGAAAGGCTCAGACCTTCATCCCAAAGACCACAGTATCCAACTCTTTACCGACGCCTCAAACGAAGGTTGGGGCGCTCACTTAGATCAAAAGTCTACAAAAGGTCTGTGGTCAGATCGGGAAAAAAGGCTACACATAAATGTCCTGGAATTGAAGGCGGTCTCCCTGGCCCTTCGAGACTTCAAGGACCAGTGCCAGAATCAAACAGTGTTAGTTGCGACGGACAACTCAACAGTGGTAGCCTACATCAACAAAAAAGGGGGAACTCACTCAGCAGAGATGTGCGCTCTCCTGTGGAAAATCATGACCTGGTGCCATCACTACCACATAACATTGAAAGCCAGGCACATTCCAGGGTGTCTGAATGTGATGGCCGACCTACTGTCCAGGTCCAACCAAGTGCAGTCAACAGAATGGTCTCTGCACCCACAGGTCTTCAAACAGATCTGCCAGAAGTGGTTCACACCTCATGTAGACTTATTTGCCACTCACCTGAACCACAAACTCCCACTGTATGTGTCTCCTATCCCAGACCCAAGGGCCTGGGACATAGATGCTCTGAACATAGACTGGACCAATCTCACGGCCTATGCTTACCCTCCTACGGCTCTCCTTCACAAGGTGATCCAAAAGATCAAGCAATGCCATTGCCTGATCATCGTGATAGCCCCAGGCTGGCCAGGGATGCCCTGGTTTTGGGACCTAGTGCAGCTCTCAACAGAGATCCCACTACAACTCCCAGTGTCAACGACCCTACTAAAACAGTCCCACAAATATGTGTTCCACAACAACCCACAACAGCTGAACCTCCACGCCTGGTGTCTAGGAGCGGACAACTCCAAGAACAAGGCTTCTCTGTGGAGGTGGCAGAGAGAATTGCTGCCCCTCAGCAGTCATCAACAAGGACCATCTACAAGTCAAAGTGGGCCCTATTTGAAAAATAGTGCAGAGAAAATTCGGTGGATTTCTCCACTCCATCTGTGAAACAAATCTCAGATTTTTTCATGTACCTGTACCAAGACCTAAACAGGCGCCCCTCGACCATTGATGGTTACAGGACTGCAATCGTTGACACTTTGGGCCCAACGGCCCAACATATTGCACACAATGCAGACCTTCATAGGTTACTCTCCAGTTTTCACAGGGATCGTCCCAAAAGTTCCAGAAACTTACCCAAGTGGAACCTTTCTGTTGTCCTCAACGAGCTCACAAAAGCACCATTTGAGCCCATGAAAGACACAGACCTCAAACATCTCACTCTCAAAACTGCGTTCTTGCTAGCTTTGGCCTCCGGCAAGCGCCGCAGCGAAATCCATGCCTGGGTCGCAAACAAAGTATCTAATCTAGGCCAATGGGAAAAGGTCGCCTTGTTCCCCTCTTCTGATTTCATAGCCAAAAACCAACTAGCAAGAGAAGGTTCTCAAAGTGTGTCTCCAGTGACTATTCCTGCTTTGACTACCATTGTAGATAGACAATTTAAAGAAGACAGGACCCTGTGTCCGGTACGGGCCCTGAGGTATTATTTGGACCGAACCAAAGACCTGAGAGGGTCTCGTTCCCTCCTTTTTATCTCCTTCAAGAAAGGACATACCTCAGACATCAGACCCGCTACTCTCTCTTCCTGGTTGAAAAAAACCATCCTACTTTGTTACAAACAAGCAGACCAACAAGCCTTGGACTTGGTCCAAGTTAAAGCGCATGACATCCGGGCCTTCGCGGCCTCTAAGGCCTTTTACGGTGGGGTATCGGTGGACCAAATCATGCAAGCCTGTCACTGGAAAGCTCACAACACATTTACAAATTTTTACCTCAAAGACCTTACTTGGTCGGACACCGACAACAATATGTATCTGGGACCCGTAGTGGCGGCACAACAAGTCCTAGATCCTTCCCCTCAGACCAGTTGTCCTCGGAAAGAAAAAAGGGGGGGGGGCACATCCGCTACAACCAAGTCTTCAGGAGTCTCTCGCAGGATCTAGGTATTCCTTTACCTTCAAGATGTTACAGGTAAGGTCATTTTATTTTTTAATTATCAAGTAATTTCTATTAAGGACTTATTCAGTTGTCATTAATCTCATATTTCAGGTTAAAAATTTCATGAGATGCCCAACCACTGGGTTGGTCAGTCACACGTGAAGGTCCCTTACGGACCCTTAGACCTCGAAGTGAGCACTGCTGCACTTCCGTCCTACAACCAAACATCTAGACAGTTGTAGCACTGTCTCTCTTTTACTTAGGTTTTTGGCTTGTTACAGGTCCGATCTTCGGGATCGGGGCACTGTAAAGGGGACTCAGACTGGTATTTCTGGCACTATTCTGTATATACTAATTCAAATCTTAGAAAAAATGACATATCTTCCAGTCTCAGCTGTAATCCCGCCACCGGGCGGTTGAATTCAGCATTAAGTCCCACATGGTAAGCTATTGTAGCGTAATAAAATTGAAAATTTTAATTACTTAAATGTAGCTTTTATAAGCTACAAGCTTACCATGTGGGACTTAAGAGAGTCCCACCCTGCCTCCCCGCTGTTTACAGCTGAGGGGTAGGTTTAAAAAATTTCAACGAGAAAGTAGGGCGATTGGTCAGAAGTTATCACGTGACGACAACTACCAGTATATCCGGTGGCTAACAAGAACGATCTTTTTTTCTAAGACGTTGGTCCCGGGTGTGGCAACCCGAGAACAGCATTAAGTCCCACATGGTAAGCTTGTAGCTTATAAAAGCTACATTTAAGTAATTAAAATTTTCAAGTTTACAGAAGTTAGTGATTTACTTAAAAATGTTGTGATTAAAGAGCCTGTAGCACCCTCAACACAACTAAACAGTATCAGTTAAAAAACCACATAAAAAGAGCACCTACATACAACATTTTGAAAACTGCCAAGCTATAAGGGATATATTTCACTTTTTATGCAGCTCCCTCCCCACAGCTTTCAAACATAAACAGCCATGTTGGCAGAATGCTGTGACGTATGAAAATGGATTGCTTTCTTAGGGCCACTGTATATCCTAGTAATATTGCACAATAAACTGTACAGTAAATTTTTTGTCTGGTGCAATCAAATTGTTTTAATTTACATAAAAATTTATTCTACTTGAGTAAATGATCAATAATTACTCAAAGATAATATTTCTTGCACCTTTTATAAATTGGAAACCCATCTACAGGAAAAAACAAAACAAATACAAGTGCACAATAAAAGTTTTGTTTATTATTATTTTTTTTTTTTGTTATTAAAAAATAGTGACAATGGACATGAAAATATTCCAGGAGTAATTTGATATTAATTTATTAAATAATACTTAGATTAAAGTGCGTACGTGGCTTTTCATTTGACATCCTACTCAGATATAGTCAATAATAACATGTTTCAATATTTGATTATGTGTTTAGGTTTTATAAACAATTCTTAATAAATGTTGTAATTTCAAGAATATCAACTTCTACGAATTTGATAATGCACACATTTAAATATCACATGAAAATGTCATGACAGATAAATTCTTATGGCAGAATTTGAAATTCTTTTCACAGAATTTCCAATCCTGGTATTGCAGTGGTTTAGAAGAATATCAAGTTCAGTCAGCAAAATTTAGATAGAATTCAATTCAGTATTCAAAATTTTGTCCACATCCATTATGAATAAGATTCATTCAGAATTTAAATTATGACAGAATATTCCTCAGCAAAATCAAATTGGAGGTCCAGATTTTAGATTACTTTAAAGAATTATAATTATCCCCTCTTTTTTGTTTACCTAATACTACTTTTCTTTTTATCAAGCCAACTGTGGTAGTTCAGCTAAAACTTACCTAGCCATGGTTTGAATTTTGATGTCAGGAATTCTTATGTTTCTGGTATAATATACACAAGTTTTATGAGCAAACAGACTTTTTAAAACTTTACATGAAATACCAGCAAAACCAAGCTTTGCAGTGATGTTTCATAAAAAACTAAGAGATATGTAATTCAAAGGATTATTTATAAGACTACACTTTGTTTATTTAATTTGTTTGTTTTTTTCATTATAAATAGCAATGGTACCATCTAAGTAATTATTATTATGCTAAACATTCAGGAAAGAAATTAGATTGAGTAAAGCAATATAATTTTAAAAACTGCCAGATAGAAACCCAGGTTTCAAATCATTAGACTTGGTATGGATAGAATCAAAATAATCTTGTTAACTTTTGAAACGAGTTTACATTACATTCAGTATTTTGTAGTCTAAATATTACCGACATAAGAACCACTGATATTATTTATATTCATATCTTCATTTTCAGTTATACTGTCATCATCAGACAGAAAGGGTTCAGATTTATAAAAACACAATGCTTCCTTTATGATTGCTACTGTTATCATCATAAAAATTTGATTTATTTTCACTAGTACCAACTTCTGAGTCTGGGCATGATTATTGTATACAATTTTCAACACCAGAAGACATAATTAGATTTTAAACACAAGGGAATAAGTACAAGAATACTGTAGTCTTTACAGTGTGTTTTTGTACAAATGAAAATCTCTGCCATCGTGTGACGTAGTACACACAAACTTTGGACTTCTGGCCTTGTGTTTTTTTCTTCCAAGAGGGAGGGAAATTTGAGTGATAAAAGTTAAAATAGTGGCATAAACATTGGCGTGGTGCAACTGGGAGAAGTGTAAATGTGTTTGTGTGGGGACGTGCTTTATATACAAATAAAAAAGTGGTATGTTAAATTTGGTGCTACAGGCTCTTTAAGTACATACTTACTGTTTGTTAACATAATGTCTTGCTATCCCCAAAATATGCTGTTTTCTTGAAAACTATTACTCACTACCACTTATGGTTAGTATGACTCCAGTACATTATCGCAACATTTGAGTGCATGCCAGTTTGTACAAATCAATTAACTTTGTGATTTTTGGAAACCAGCTTTGCAAAATTGGAAGGAGCCAAATTTAGGAAAAGAAAGCTGTAATACTTATTATGATTATCTTCTTCTTAGCTTTGTTTTTCAGATAAGTGTGATATGGCACACCAAGTGGGCACACAATTTAGGAAGTCATTAAATATTTAAAAGCATATGCGATACTAATGGTACACTATATCTAGGTAAAAAGAAGGTCCAAGGCGTTGTAGTGTCCCCCTCTTGTCCCCGTACAGAGGAGGGCTTGTACTGGGGTTATAGCGTGCGTCTGGCATCCAGTCTTGGTGCAGTGTTTTCAGAATGTCCTCACAGTGATGGCTATGATGTAACCATTGGAACTTCAGAGAGAGGAGACTGTGTAGATGAATTCCAGATGCCCAAAGTCAAGTATGTCAACATGTTATTGCTTATGTTTTGCCAGTGTACCACATTAAGATGAAGGGTGCCTCTGAGACCACATTTTGCATCCCAGCTGGACCTTAAGTGGGATAGCTGGTAGTTGCTTCCCAATGATTTTCAGTATAGAACCTTAACCAAGCTTATATAATTGTTTCTTACGTCCATCTCATGACCTGTCACAATATAATCAACAGAAAAAAGATTCTATGGGTGGTGTAAAACACAAAATTGTTATAAATAAATACATTAAGTTGAATGCCATTAAGGATAAACTCTGTTAAACAGAATAGTTGTTTAAATAGAAGCATTTTTATGTTGTTGCTTGAATTTCAACTTTTCTGCTGTAACCATTTGAAAAATGTACAATTAAATACTGTTGTCTCTCCTTGATCTTAAATACACTCTTTACTTGTGATGTATTTGATTCTGTGAATCATAAGGATTTGTTATCCACCATAAGCCATAAAACATCCTTCATTAGACATTTATGAAAAAAGTCAAAAAATGCAGAGTACAATATGGCAATGTGGGGAAGTGTTCTTGCTGTTGAACGGGTTGCTAGAAAAATGTCACACAAACTATCAATTTTATAATATCCTATAATTAAAATTATAAGGGGGGGGGGGGGGGGGGGAGTGTCTCCTCAGTTGAATATGTAACATTTCATTCACTATATGATACTTTGCATTGTGTAGACACCTGTTGGTGGTCTTTGGGGGACTGAAGGGACTAGAGGCAAGTTTGGAGTCAGATCAGGCACTGGTGGCTGATAATCCACGCTTGTTGTTCGACTTCTACCTCAACACCTGTCCACAGCAGGGATCCAATACCATCAGAACTGAGGTGGGATTTTGTCATAATGAGATTTTGTCAAAATGTCAGTGAATGAAGTCATTGGTATGTTAGAGAGGTTTTACACAATGGTTTTGCCCAGCAAACCTAAAGATGCAGACTTATTTGGACATGAAGATAGCTTTTATGGTTATGTACAGTGGCAGTGATCAGTGCATGTAAAAAGATCATAAGGGTAACATAGCATAAAGCTTCACAAGGAAATGGCTGGCCATAAAATCTTGTTGTTTTATTAATAATTTTATTTCAGGTGAAAACTTAGAATTTTCCAACTTCCGAATCATACTATGAATATATACTTATACATATGTACATTAGGTTTTAGCAAATATTCAAACAAACTTCATAAAACTTCCTCACTGTTGATGGCCAACAAAAATAATCACGTAAACAATGTGGTCATGTGACTTAATTGGCAGGAGAACAGACTACTGTGACTCAATGGCCTCATTAAAGTTGTTCTATAACCTTAAATTGTATCTCTGCATTGGCCACTGATTTGGATGGCTCCAACAGAGAGCTACATGTTCCTCAATACCAACCATCTGTTTACAAATCCACAAAGCAGTTTGGTCTAAGCTTTGCATATGATGCTCCCAAAATATGGAATGAACTCCCGGATGATGTACGATCTGCCACTTCTATTGCTTCCTTCAGAAAAAAACTTAAGGCATACCTATTCTACCAAGCTTATCCTCTTTAGTATTTTCCACCTCATATGGCGTTCTCCGTGATGTCGACCATTGCTATGGATAAGGACAATGATTTTTGTGACTATGCTTATGATGTTGCGCCTTAGAGTCTGTCACTTTGGCAGAGATTAAGCGCTATAAAAGTTGAGTTGGAATTGGAATTTAAAAGCACCGTAATATTTCTTTCTGTATTTCACAGGAGGCCATCCTTGTGACGATGTCCATTCTGAGACCGAAACTAGTCACTGCACAGCACAAAAGCCTTCAAAAAGACACTTGACACAGACTATGGGTCATGGTTATCTGTGACCTACATTCTACAACTGTTTATGTTTGTGTACATATTGTCACATCCTTGTGTTGCATATAGCTCTTGACATTTGTGAGATATCTTACCAATCAACATGGTTGGGAATGCTATCAAATGCAATCATATCAAGACTTTGTTGTAATTTATCTGCACTAGCAAATTGTATACCACTCAAAGTAAAATGATGGTGCAAAAATGGTACAGTCAGTTGACAAGGATATTTCCTTAACCATGAAATGTCAGGGAGAAAAGCTGTGTAACATCCAGAGGTTTTTAAGAAATTGACCGTAACAAACCACTGTTTAGGTGGTAAAGAAATAGACTGATGTTTTAATACTGTAAGTAGCATTTTCAGCAACTACCAATGGTGTTGTTTAATCATTGACATAGTCAGTATGACCACATTAAAAAACAAGTTGATGGGTGATGTAGAGGACCTAGTATTTGTTAAATATTTTAAATGTAGATAATATAGTGTCTATTCATGTACATGTTTTGTCTCGAGTGTTGTCTTGATATAATGGTAAAACAAATAGCTGAATAAATCTAATATAAAACTACTTCCTGCTTTTAAGGCAAACTGGGCTAAGTTTCAATGATGACCACTACTTACAAGTAGCAGGCACCGATCTTTACAGAAAAACTGATCGTTGGGTCTAGAAAGCTCCCAATCCAAAGGGACTTACTAACTAATGCAACCACAATATTCCCATCACAACCAGTCACCACACAATAACCCTACAGGCCAGTTTGCACCAGACTGAACAAATGCACATACTGTCCACTAATTAAGAAATTGACAAGTATTATATGTAACTTCACCCATAAGTCATACAAACCTATAGACTTACCAATACACGTCACATGTGAACTAAACAATGTCCTATATCTGATAACCTGCACTAAATGCCACAAACATTATGTTAGGGAAACTTCAAGGGCACTTAGGAAAAGGATATATGAACACAAAGCCACTGTCTTAAAAGATGGACAAATCACACCAGTATCACACCACTTCAAAAGTGATGGACATAACCACAAACACATGCAGTTCACTGTGCTAGAGTGGTGCACACCAGAATTTGATGCATCCAACACTTCCAAACAAAGGTGCACTGAGTTGTGTTGGATATTCAAATTGCACTCTCTGGCCCCCATTGGCATAAACTAATTTGTGTGAATCTTCATGGCTATTATCTAGATTACTAAGCACTCAGTAATCTACCCTTCTTTTCTTCGTTGAATAAATCTAATGGTTATCAATGGCAAACACTCTTCATTGGTAGTTCAAATCATCAGTGGCAATACAGTAACCTCTGATGCTGGATACTCGATTAGAATCTCGATTGTAACTGTAATTTGGAATATTGTTAGTTGCTGATATCTGGTAGTTCAAAGCCTGTACCAACTGGTATGCACACCTTTCCTCCACCCAGTCAGCTACCCACTGTGGTATGAGTTACAAAATATTTTTAAATGAACTCAAATAGTTTAATTAAATTACAAGTGAGAGTCCTACTAATTTATGAAATATTTTACACTTTAGACTTTTGTACCATTAATTAAAACTGTCTTTTTTCCAAATGCTGAATTTTTAGTTTGGTTTCTTGTAGTAATAATAATATGTAAAACAGCAGCATCATTGGATTTAGATTTTTGTTTTTGTTTTACATAGTGTTCAACAGCCAGGGTCACATTGTGATGTGATGGGTAGTTTACGGGTGGAAGAACCAGTGCATACTAGTTGGTCAAGATTCTGCACTGTAAACCACCGGGTATCGGCCGAGATTTGAACCAGCGACCAGATAGGTTGAACGTGAGCACTCTAACCGCTACACCACTGAGCCCCCTGCAACATCATTGGAATATCCTCTTAAATCTTAGTGTTGTTGAAAAATGGATACCAGATTCCATAACAAGAAAGATCATTTCTCCAAGTAGCATATGGGCAGGAGACAGACTAAAACTGTCGTTTTGTGTGCATACTTTGTGGTTTGTGATCAGCTATCATGATCTGTACCCTAATTAAATCATACTTTTAATTAAGGGGGATTCGCAATTTATTATTTAAATCGTGCCATAAATATTCACCCACATGAGTAGACAGACATTATAAATCATGTTCCTTGATTTTGGATTGCCAGTCGTAAATTGTGTACATGATAGCATCTTAAGGAAGTGAGGAGAGTTTGAAAGGATACACCTTTCTTTTACTCATCAAAGGTAACATCCAGTTCACAGGGCCCTCCATCAAATGAGACTGCAGGGTAAGCTGCAGAGCAGTCCCACACATCCTGTCCAGCCACCTCCCCATTCAGAGAACTTCACCACTGAATTATCAAAGTCCACCTCCACCTTTACGCAGTCGCCTTCCTTGTATTTCAAGTTGGCCTGTATTTCCTTTGGGTGAATCCATCCTGCTCCACCAAAACTCACATGTTTTTCTCCTGTAGTAAAGACAAATGCCAAATTTAGTTAATTGGGCATCTACCTCTGCCATTTTAATTTGATGACAACTCACGAGAATTCAACTCCTTACGTTTTATCTAATCAATAGTGCAAAAATACTAAATTTCAGAAAACCAGGGTTAATAACATGATAGTTGGATATACTGGATTATTAGGCCTATCTAACAGGATATACTATGTTATACTCTGAAAGAGAATTTGCCAACGAAAATCCCTGCAGTGCGCATATTGTTCCCGTGAAATTATACAAGTATAATTGTACTCTGGCCATTCCGTTAAGCGATTATTTACCCTGCACTTTGAAACATCTGGTGAAAAATAATGGCACGAAAACTAGACAATGAATCAAAATTCTTTTTTGAATGTAACAGTTTGTGTAAAATAATTTTAGAAAGAAAATTGTCTGCCATTGTCTGTTTTTCAGCGAAGATGTTGAAACAGTAATAGTAATAAAGTTTGAGACAATTAGTGATTGCTGCGCGTTCGTCCGTTATTCGCCGGAAATTTGTGAATTATCTAGGGTTATAAATCACAAAACCTCGGACTTTATTTCTACAATATTCCTCAGCAAAATCAAATTGGAGGTCCAGATTTTAGATTACTTTAAAGAATTATAATTATCCCCTCTTTTTGTTTACCTAATATTACTTTTCTTTTTATCAAGCCAACTGTGGTAGTTCAGCTAAAACTTACCTAGCCATGGTTTGAATTTTGATGTCAGGAATTCTTATGTTTCTGGTATAATATACACAAGTTTTATGAGCAAACAGAGTTTTTAAAACTTTACATGAAATACCAGCAAAACCAAGCTTTGCAGTGATGTTTCATAAAAAACTGAGAGATATGTAATTCAAAGGATTATTTATAAGACTACACTTTGTTTATTTAATTTGTTTGTTTTTTTCATTATAAATAGCAATGGTACCATCTAAGTAATTATTATTATGCTAAACATTCAGGAAAGAAATTAGATTGAGTAAAGCAATACAATTTTAAAAACTGCCAGATACAAACCCAGGTTTCAAATCATTAGACTTGGTATGGATAGAATCAAAATAATCTTGTCAACTTTTGAAACGAGTTTACGTATACATTACATTCAGTATTTTGTAGTCTAAATATTACCGACATAAGAACCACTGATATTATTTATATTCATATCTTCATTTTCAGTTATACTGTCATCATCAGACAGAAAGGGTTCAGATTTATAAAAACACAATGCTTCCTTTGTGATTGCTACTGTTATCATCATAAAAATTTGATTTATTTTCACTAGTACCAACTTCTGAGTCTGTGCATGATTACTGTATACAATTTTCAACACCAGAAGACATAATTAGATTTTAAACACAAGGGAATAAGTACAAGAATACTGTAGTCTTTACAGTGTGCTTTTGTACAAATGGAAATCTCTGCCATCGTGTGATGTAGTACACACAAACTTTGGACTTCTGGTCTTGTGTTTTTTTCTTCCAAGAGGGAGGGAAATTTGAGTGATAAAAGTTAAAATAGTGGCATAAACATTGGCGTGGTGCAACTAGGAGAAGTGTAAATGTGTTTGTGTGGGGACGTGCTTTATATACAAATAAAAAGTGGTATGTTAAATTTGGTGCTACAGGCTCTTTAAGTACATATTTACTGTTTGTTAACATAATGTCTTGCTATCCCCAAAATATGCTGTTTTCTTGAAAACTATTACTCACTACCACTTATGGTTAGTATGACTCCAGTACATTATTGCAACATTTGAGTGCATGCCAGTTTGTACAAATCAATTAACTTTGTGATTTTTGGAAACCAGCTTTGCAAAATTGGAAGGAGCCAAATTTAGGAAAAGAAAGCTGTAATACTTATTATGATTATCTTCTTCTTAGCTTTGTTTTTCAGATAAGTGTGATATGGCACACCAAGTGGGCACACAATTTAGGAAGTCATTAAATATTAAAAAGCATATGCGATACTAATGTTACACTATATCTAGGTAAAAAGAAGGTGCGAGGCGTTGTAGTGTCCCCCTCTTGTCCCCGTACAGAGGAGGGCTTGTACTGGGGTTATAGCGTGCATCTGGCATCCAGTCTTGGTGCAGTGTTTTCAGAATGTCCTCACAGTGATGGCTATGATGTAACCATTGGAACTTCAGAGAGAGGAGACTGTGTAGATGAATTCCAGATGCCCAAAGTCAAGTATGTCAACATGTTATTGCTTATGTTTTGCCAGTGTACTACATTAAGATGGAGGGTGCCTCTGAGACCACATTTTGCATCCCAGCTGGACCTTAAGTGGGATAGCTGGTAGTTGCTTCCCAATGGTTTTCAGTATAGAACCTTAACCAAGCGTATATAATTGTTTCTTACGTCCATCTCATTACCTGTCACAATATAATCAACGGAAAAAGATTCTATGGGTGGTGTAAAACACAAAATTGTTATAAATAAATACATTAAGTTGAATGCCATTAAGGTTAAACTCTGTTAAACAGAATAGTTGTTTAAATAGAAGCATTTTTATGTTGTTGCTTGAATTTCAACTTTTCTGCTGTAACCATTTGAAAAATGTACAATTAAATACTGTTGTCTCTCCTTGATCTTAAATACACTCTTTACTTGTGATGTATTTGATTCTTTGAATTATAAAGATTTGTTATCCACCATAAGCCGTAAAACATCCTTCATTAGACATTTATGAAAAAAGTCAAAAATGCAGAGGACAATATGGCAATGTGGGGAAGTGTTCTTGCTGTTGAACTGGTTGTTAGAAAAATGTTGTCACACAAACTGTCAGTTTAATAATATCCTATAATTAAAATTATAAGGTGGGGGAGGAAGTGTCTCCTCAGTTGAATATGTAACATTTCATTCACTATATGTGACATTGAATACTTTGCATTGTGTAGACACCTGTTGGTGATCTTTGGGGGACTGAAGGGACTAGAGGCGAGTTTGGAGTCAGATCAGGCACTGGTGGCTGATAATCCACGCTTGTTGTTTGACTTCTACCTCAACACCTGTCCACAGCAGGGATCCAATACCATCAGAACTGAGGTGGGATTTTGTCATAATGAGATTTTGTCAAAATGTCAGTGAACAATGTGGTCATGTGACTTAATTGGCAGGAGAACAGACTACTGTGACTCAATGGCCTCGTTAAGGTTGTTCTATAACTTTAAATTGCATCTCTGCATTGGCTACTGATTTGGATGGCTCCAACAGAGAGCTACTGTTAGGAAATGGCAAGGGTATTTCGCTATGGTTTATTTTTGTACCAAAAAGAGTTAAGGAAAACTACTTGCATAAATCAGCCATCACTAACATGTAACACATTCCCTGTATCACGTCACCTAGTAATTCATAACATCACCAAGTTACTTTAAGATTAGGGAGATTGAAAAGTGAAAATATAGTGCACATCCTTTCTATTATCATGGTATTTTGGTTACCAAGATACTGTTTATTTCTGACAGCATATTAGTGCAACATTTAAGAATTATTTATGGAATCTAGGTCAGACACTGTCAGAACTGTGTTGGGTATTCTGTGAACATGTGAGTAAATGTAGTTCTAGACATATTGTCATGGTTCTACAGCCACTGAGATGCTGTTTTGACTGACAGCCTGTTACTGTAGCATTTTAGAATTCTTGGTTGAATGTTATATGAAATACCATCAGGACTGGAAAGGGTGAGTAAAATGCGGTTCTTCATATAAACAGTGTGAATGTTTTTTTGGGGGGTAGCATCAAGGTGCTACCTTAATCAGTGCTAGTTTGTAAAAGTTTCTCTGGTCATCTAGGTCGATAGCAAGGATTGGCTGACCCCTCTGATGACCCCAACAACTGCCGCCAAAAGCTTTCCACCATCATTAAATATTCTGAATACAACCAGGCAACTTGCCTTTTAAGAAGTATTTTATAATTTGATATTTTGTCTATCTTTTGTTCCAATCAACAGAGACTGGCCTCATTTTCCACTGTAAGTAAGCAAATTCCATGACACAAGGCTAGTCTACTTAAAGTCGAGGCTTAACTTCAGTTTTCACTCAGCAAAGACTGGCCTCGTGTACCACTTTAAGTAAGCAAATGGCGTGATAAGGCCAGTCTTAAATTATGGGCCAATAAGCGACCCATTTTCATATAAACTTTAACATTTGTATAACCTTAGGTTAAGGTCACCTTAGGACCAAGTATTGCAATGTGAGGTGACCCCAAAATATTTTAATATGTATATATTTAGAATAAAAGTAGTATATATTCCCAACTTGGGATGTTTCAATGTCTGTACAAGGTCAAACTCAAACCAGGGCACTGTTCCCCATCATATATATGTAGAGTAAGAAATCTAAAATTCGCCACATATCTGAAATTCGCCACATGTGGAAATACTAATAAATTAAATAAATTGAGGTGAGATTTGTTCAATGTACACTATTGTACAGTGAATTAAAGCTTTCTGAACTGAAAAATACCAATTTTAAGACAAAACATCATTTTCTTTATAAAATTAACTAAGGTTTTAGAGGTGGCGAATTTTAGATTCCTGGCGAATTTTAGATTTCTTACTCTATAATTCATTGAATTAAACACAGTCATATTAGTCTGTTAAATATCCAAGACATTAACTTTTTTATTTTCAACACATTCTAGTCTGCACAAATATAAATAACATTTAGTTAAATGAAGATTGTCTTATTATGAACCCTGGAAAAATGTCCCCTGTTTTTTAACCGGATGTAGCTGTGGAGGATTAGAAAGACTGTTAACCATAACAGACCAGGCAATAAGTTTAAACATGTGTCCATTGACTCTTTTCCAAATACAAAGATAACCGAATCATTTACATTCAAGTTCCTTGTATACATATTGACAAGCAATATTTTGGACAATTGAACATAATGAACATGTGCCATGTTTAAAAGCACCGTAATATTTCTTTCTGTATTTCATAGGAGGCCATCCTTGTGACGATGTCCATTCTGAGACCGAAACTAGTCACTGCACAGCACAAAAACCTTCAAAAAGACACTTGACACAGACTATGGCTCATGGTTATCTGTGACCTACATTCTACAACTGTTTTATGTTTGTGTACATATTGTCACATCCTTGTGTTGCATATAGCTCTTGACATTTGTGAGATATCTTACCAATCAACATGGTTGGGAATGCTATCAAATGCAATCATGAGATATCTTACCAATCAACATGGTTGGGAATGCTATCAAATGCAATCATATCAAGACTTTGTTGTAATTTATCTGCACTAGCAAATTGTATACCACTCAAAGTAAAATGATGGTGCAAAAATGGTACAGTCAGTTGACAAGGATATTTCCTTAACCATGAAATGTCAGGGAGAAAAGCTGTGTAACATCCAGAGGTTTTTAAGAGCTTAACCGTAACAAACCACTGCTTAGGTGGTAAAGAAATAGACTGATGTTTGAATACTGTAATTAGCATTTTCAGCAATTACCAATGGTGTTGTTTAATCATTGACATAGTCAGTATGACCACATTAAAAAAACAAGTTGATGGGTGATGTAGAGGACCAAGTATTTGTTAAATATTTTAAATGTAGATGATATAGTGTCTATTCATGTACATGTTTTGTCTCGAGTGTTGTCTTGATATAATGGTAAAACAAATAGCTGAATAAATCTAATATAAAACTACTGCCAGCTTTTAAGGCAAACTAGGCTAATTAAGTTTCAATGATGACCACTACTTACAAGTAGCAGGCACCGCCATGGGAACAGCAGTTGTCCCCAACTATGCCAATCTGTTCATGGACAGATTTGAAACTAAAGCATTGGCAAACTGGCCTCTGAAACCCCTCATGGTTAAGGTTTATAGATGATATCTTCATGATATGGACCCATGGGGAGGACAACTTAACAGAGTTGATCACCTACCTCAATGGGATCCACCCCACCATAAAGTTCACACGTGAAACTAGCCTAACACACATCATCTTCTTCGACACAACAGTCAAGGTTAATGACAGAAGGGACCTTTATACCACCTTATGTGAGAAACCTACTGATACACACCTATACTTACACTACACCTCTTCCCATCATGCACCCTGCAAAACTAAGGGTCCATATGGACTATTCCTGAGACTAAGAAGAATCTGTACATATGACTCAGACTTTCAGGACAATGCAGATAAACTTATCACATACTACCTCAATAGAGGATATCCTGAAAAAGCCTTTATGCCAATGGGTCAGAGAGTGCAATTTAAAAGGGCGTCTAAATACAGTCAAGATCAACTACTGGAAGTCAAAGAAAAGACTTCCACCAAAACCCCAGTAATGGTCACTAACTACAATCCATCAAACCCAAACATCAAACAATTAATCCATAGAAACTGGAATATTATTACAAATAGCCCAGACTCTCTGGACCAATCTTTACAGAAAAACAGATTGTTGGGTCTAGAAGGCTCGCAATCCAAAGGGACTTGCTAACTAATGCAACCACAATATTCCCATCACAACCAGTCACCACACAATAACCCTACAGGCCAATTTGCACCAGACTGAACAAATGCACATACTGTCCACTAATTAAGAAATTGACAAGTATTATATGTAACTTCACCCAGAAGTCATACAAACCTATAGACTTACCAATACACGTCACATGTGAACTAAACAATGTCCTATATCTGTGCTAGAGTGGTGCACACCAGAATTTGATGCATCCAACACTTCCAAACAAAGGCGCACTGAGTTATGTTGGATATTCAAATTGCACTCTCTGGCCCCCATTGGCATAAACTAATTTGTGTGAATCTTCATGGCTATTATCTAGATTACTAAGCACTCAGTAATCTACCCTTCTTTTCTTCTTTGAATAAATCTAATGGTTATCAATGACAAACACTCTTCATTGGTAGTTCAAATCATCAGCAATGTTTCATGTATTAGAATCAGCGGAAGCCAAAGTAAAGTAATAAGTTACCAGAAAGTTACTGATTTCTCATAAGCAAGTTAACAAATATAAAACTTATGTAAGGACTGAAAATATTTGGGCATCTGTGTAAAAATATATATCACAGGCTTTTTATTTTTGTTGTGAATTTATTCACCAAAATATAGACAACTGAATCAGGTTTAAAAAATAATTTTTCTTTACATGTTATAATGTGTAGCTTAAAAGCTTCATAATGATAGTAACAAGTAATTTCATATGAAAACAAAAATTGTGAACACTTGACATGCAGATTGGTCAAACTATCGCAAGTTAGTTTTATGTCTTTATAATATCAGGGGACAATGATGTGGTAATACAGTAACCTCTGACGCTGGATACTCGATTAGAATCTCGATTGTAACCGTAATTTGGAATATTGTTAGTTGCTGATATCTGGTAGTTCAAAGCCTGTACCAACTGGTATGCACGACTTTCCTCCACCCAGTCAACTACCCACTGTGGTATGAGTTAGAAAATATTTTTAAATGAACTCAAATAGTTTAATTAAATTACAAGTGAGAGTCCTACTAATTTATGAAATATTTTACACATTAGACATTTGTACCATTAATTAAAACTGTCTTTTTTTCCAAATGCTGAATTTTTAGTTTGGTTTCTTGTAGTAACAATAATATGTAAAACAGCAGCATCATTGGATTTAGATTTTTGTTTTACATAGTGTTCAACAGCCAGGGTCACATTGTGATGTGATGGGTAGTTTACGGGTGGAAGAACCAGTGCATACTAGTTGGTCAAGATTCTGCACTGTAAACCACCGGGCATCGGCCGAGATTTGAACCAGCGACCAGATAGGTTGAACGTGAGCACTCTAACCGCTACACCACCGAGCCCCCTGCAACATCATTGGAATATCCTCTTAACTCTTAGTGTTGTTGAAAAATGGATACCAGATTCCATAACAAGAAAGATCATTTCTCCAAGTAGCATATGGGCAGGAGACAGACTAAAACTGTCGTTTTGTGTGCATACTTTGTGGTTTGTGATCAGCTATCATGATCTGTACTCTAATTAAATCATACTTTTAATTAAGGGGGATTCGCAATTTATTATTTAAGTCGTGCCATAAATATTCACCCACATGAGTAGACAGACATTATAAATCATGTTCCTTGATTTTGGATTGCCAGTCGTAAATTGTGTACATGATAGCATCTTAAGGAAGTGAGGAGAGTTTGAAAGGATACACCTTTCTTTTACTCATCAAAGGTAACATCCAGTTCACAGGGCCCTCCATCAAATGAGACTGCAGGGTAAGCTGCAGAGCAGTCCCACACATCCTGTCCAGCCACCTCCCCATTCACAGAGAACTTCACCACTGAATTATCAAAGTCCACCTCCACCTTTACGCAGTCGCCTTCCTTGTATTTCAAGTTGGCCTGTATTTCCTTTGGGTGAATCCATCCTGCTCCACCAAAACTCACATGTTTTTCTCCTGTAGTAAAGACAAATGCCAAATTTAGTTAATTGGGCATCTACCTCTGCCATTTTAATTTGATGACAACTCACGAGAATTCAACTCCTTACGTTTTATCTAATCAATAGTGCAAAAATACTAAATTTCAGAAAACCAGGGTTAATAACATGATAGTTGGATATACTGGATTATTAGGCCTATCTAACAGGATATACTATGTTATACTCTGAAAGAGAATTTGCCAATGATTTAAATGCTGCAATAGGGTTTGATAGTGTACATATCCTGTACATTTACCCTGTAAGCAATATGCATACAATGATAATCAACAAGAACATATACCTATTGGAGTATCTCTCATGTATTCAGTTGTTTTATTCTGACTGAGAAATCCCACAGCTGTTTTGACACCTTTTTGCCTCATCAGAACAGCAAAGGAAAACTTCCCTGGCTTCTGAAATGGATTCTCCACAGCGATTGTGGCCCTTCACAGAAATATAGGAAAGTGGGGTACAACTGATATTAATTTCATTACATATATGTAAAACCTTGGCAATTTAAAACCTGCATATAGCTAGTCAGTGGCAACCATCTTGTATGTGACCTAATCTATATGTAAAGGAACACCAGAAACACATTACATGATCATGATTAGACCACTAGTTAGGTCCTTTCTTTTGTACTGTGATTCACTGAGCATATCCCCCCAGTTTGTGTGTTACATCCAGACTGTTATAAATGCATTGTCCTAAAACATAAAAACAACCCATGAAGTAAAGACGCAGATGTCGATCAAAACGGTGTGTGAGAAGAATGAGTGTCACATACCATACACTTAATCTGTGAATTGCAGTATGCATATCTTACCAATTTTTCAATCTAGCTATGCTACTTTTACCTTTGGTATTTTACAGCTTCTGTTACAGTTATATCATAAATATAAATGATAAATTATTATATTTTCACAACCATAATGACCGTGCAACATTTGTGGTTCGTCCTGGAGATTTGGTTAATCATTGCGCTGGTATGAATGGGGAAAGCAAGCAATTCTTACTTAGTGTGGGTTGATTTCATGTGAATAATATTGTTGTTTCGAGTTTGTATAACTACTATATAGGTACATCAGGGTTGGCAAGGTTTTTCCACAGGTGGAAAATCTGGAAAAAAAAAACTAAGCAAGCAATCGGTGCCCCTGAATGGGCTCTGTGTCAGCTGACTGTGTGTTTTGAGTTTCAAGTAGAAGTGACAGACAAAAAGGACACAAAAGTTGTGCCCTGGAGATGGTATTCAGAAGGAAAGTAAGAAGGTAACTGTTAAGGTGTAAAAAGTAAGTTAAAAACTTATTTAAAGAAAATATTGCAAATGCAATAGTTTTCGAGTTACAACTGATTTACTCAACAGTGAGAACCTCAAAGTAGCTATTACTCAGGTATGCAAGGAGCTACAGTTCTGCAATTATACTATTTTTAGCTGACCCAAAAGTAGGTTAATAACTTATTTAAACAAAATTGTGTAAATTAAATAGTTTTCAACTTCAACTGATTAAGTGAACAGTGAAAATCTTAAAGTAGCTATTGCTCAGCTATGCCATGAGCTACAGGTCTACAATTTCACTATGTTATAGCTGAACAACATATTTAAACAGATTACTCTAAATGCAATAGTTTTCAAGTTACATCTGATTTACTCAACAGTGAGAAAACTTGAAAGTAGCTATTGCTCAGCTATGCCATGACATACAGGTCTGCAAATTCACTATGTTAAAGCTGACCCCAAAGTAGGTGAACAACATATTTATAGAAAATACTTAAAATGCAATATTTTTAAAGTTAATACTGATTTACTCAACAGTGAGAACCTGAAAATAGCTATTACACAGCTATGCCATGAGCTACACATCTGCAATTTTACTATGTAATAGCTAATTCAAAAGTAGGTGAATAACACATTAAAAGAAAAATCTCTAAATGCAATAGTTTCCAAATTGCAACTGATTAACTCAACAGAGAAAACCTCAAAGTAGCTATTGCTCAGCTATGCCATGATATACAGGCCTACAATTTCACTATGTTATAGCTGACCCAAAAGTAATTGAACAAATTATTTAAACAAAATACTCTACATACAATACTTTTCAAGTTGCAACTGATTCTCTCAACAGTGATAACCTGAAAGTAGCTATTACTCAGCTATGCCATGAGCTACAAATCTGCAATTTTACAATGTTATAGCTAATTCAAAAGTAGATGAATAACATATTAAAACAAAATACTCTAACTGCAATAGTTTAAATGCAATAGATTAAATCAACAGAGAAAACCTCAAAGTAGCTATTGCTCAGCTATGGAATGACCTACAGATCTGCAACTTTACCATGTTCTAGCTGACCCAAAAGTAGGTGAACAATGTATTTAAAGAAAATACTTCGAATGCAATAGTTTTCAAGTTACAAGTGATTTACTCAACAGTAAGAACCTGAAAGTAGCTATTGCTCAGCTATGCCATGACCTACAGGTCTGCAATTTCACTATGTTATAGCTAACTCAAAAGTAGGTGAATAACATATTTAAAGAAAATACTCTAAATGCAATATTTTTCAAGTTAAAACTGATTTACTCAACACTGAAGACCTGAGAATAGCTATCACTCGGCTATGCCATGAGATACACATCTGCAATTTTACTATGTTATAGCCAATTCAAAAGTAAAAGAAGAAGATATTTAAACAAAATCTCTAAATGCAATAGTTTTCAAGTTACAACTGATTTACCCAACAGAAAAAACTCAAAGTAGCTATTGCTCAGCTATGCAATGAGCTACAGGTCTGCAACTTTACTATGTTAAAGCTGACCCAAAAGTAGGTGAACAACATATTTACAGAAAATACTCTAAATGCAATGGTTTTCAAGTTACAACTGATTTACTCAACAGCGAGAACCTAAAAATAGCTATTGCTCAGCTGTGAAATAAGCTACAGGTCTGCAACTTTACTATGTCATAGCTGACCCAAAAGTAGCTGAATAACATATTTACACAAATTTCTGTAAATGCAATAGTTTTGCAATTACAACTGATTTACTCGACAGTGAGAACCTCAAAGTAGCTATTACTCAGCTATGCAATGGGCCACAGGTCTGGAATTTCACTATGTTATAGCTGACCCCAAAATAGGTGAATAACATATTGAAACAAAATACTCTAAATGCAATAGTTTTCAAGTTATAAGTGATTTACTCAACAGTGATAACCTAAAAGTAGCTATTACTCAGCTATGCCATGAGCTACAGGTCTGAAATTTTACTATGTTATAGCTGACCCAAAAGTAGCTGAATAACATATTTATACAAAATTCTCTAAATGCAATAGTTTTCAAGTTACAAGTGATTTTACCCATGAGGGAAGTTACTGAAAAGCCCAAAAGTAGCTATTACTCACTTAGCTATTGAGACAGACACCCAAGTTACTCACCATGTTGTAGCTATGGAAAAAGTAGCTGAATAACATATTTTAACAAAATGCGCTTTTCAAGTTATAAGTGATTTAGTGCATGATTTCATGAATTTTAATGCATTAAAAATTATTAAAAAAATTTATTAAAAAAAAATTAAGACAGATCCAGGTCTCATACTCACACAAGAGAATCTACTTCTGTCCTAGTACATATATGCATGATATGAGAGAAATCCCTAAAATAGTCACTGAGAAAATTGTGATAAAAGTGTTGAAATTTTCACACTTTTGGTGGGGTACCTCCCTTGTAATGTCTCTAGCAAACAGACGAACAGACAGATTTGCATGCCTTAAACAGGTTTTCATCCTCGATAGATAAGGTATCTTTTAAAAAAAACAGCATGTCTCTAGGCCTTGTAGTTTTGGAGAAGTTGTTCACGCGGACGCCGCAGAGTGACGACATAAAAAATAGCATCACAGATGCCCATACCTCAGAGCCTGGGGAAATATTGAACACTGAGATATTGAAGTGAAACAGTATTAAGGTCAGGAGTATTTTAGAATAGACTGTAAGTTATGTAAAGGTGCAGGAGAAAAATACATGTGCGAGTGCAAATATGTGTGTGAAGACAACATATCAAAACATGGCAATTCAATAGCAAAGTGACGACATTAATTAGTAAACTAAAAGCTATGAAGCTGTAATATTTCTTAATTGAAGTATGGCTGTCAAAAGAGAGAACAATTAGGTAAAAATACATATATAACTAGACCAAGGGTGCATCTGTGGCCAGATACAAGATGTATCCACCGGAAAAGGCCAACTAACATAGTTTAGAAGATAAACAGCATTTTTCAATAATAAGCAAGTTGAAAGCACTTTTAAGTTTGGCTACCCTCATTTGACCTTGAAGCAGGGGGACCTTTGAAGCAGGGGCCCAAGGTCAAATCTGACCACATCAGAAGATTTGCAGCCCACGACTTCCTATAGGTTGGTTTCACATTGCAAACCTCTACGACCAATAATAAGCGAGTTATAGGCACTTTTAAGTTTGGCTATCCTCGTTTGACCTTGAAGAAGGGGCCCAAGGTCAAATCTGACCACATCAGAAGATTCCCAGCCCATGATTTCCTATAGGTTGGTTTACCATTGTAAACCTCTAGGACCCATAATAAGCGAGTTATAAGCACTTTTAAGTTTGACTATCCTCGTTTGACCTTGAAGGAGGGGCCCAAGGTCGAATCCCACCACACCACAAGATTCCCAGCCCATGATTTCCTATAGGTTGGTTTACCATCCCAAACCTCTAGGACCAATAATAAGCAAGTTATAAGAACTTTTAAGTTGGCTATCCTCATTTGACCTTGAAGGGGCGGCCCAAGGTCAAATCCGACCACACCAGAAGATTCTCAGCCCATGATTTCCTATAGGTTGATTTACCATCCCAAACCTCTGGGACCAATAATAAGCGAGTTATAAGCACTTTTAAGTTTGGCTCTCCCCGTTTGCCCTTGAAGGAGGGTCCAAGGTCAAATCCGAGCACACCACAAGATTCCCAGCCCATGATTTCCTATAGGTTGATTTACCATCCCAAACCTCTGGGACCAATAATAAGCGAGTTATAAGCACTTTTAAGTTTGGCTATCCCTGTTTGCCCTTGAAGGAGGGCCCAAGGTCAAATCCGACCACACCTCAAGATTCCCAGCCCATGATTTCCTATAGGTTGGTTTACCATTCCAAACCTCTTGGACCAATAATAAGCGAGTTATAAGCACTTTTAAGTTTGCCTATCCTCGTTTGACCTTGAAGGATTCGCCCAAGGTCAAATCTGACCACATCAGAAGATTCGCAGCCCATGATTTCCTATAGGTTGGTTTCACATTCCAAACCTCTAGGACCAACAATAAGGGAGACATAAGTACTTTTCATGACTTAAAAGAAACGTCCGTGGCGGCCATCTTGTTTTTCAAAATGAGGTCGAAGATATTTTCAGTCAAGATTTTGTAAGGATGAACATATCCTGCAAATTTGAGATCTCTACCTATAATACCCTTTGTTCTAGAGGGCCAACAAAACTCCTTGCTGAAAGTCGAAAAATGCCCGTGGCGGCCATCTTGTTTTTCAAAATGAGGCCCAAAAATATTCCCAGGCAAGATTTTATGGTTATGAATATATCCTGAAAACTTGAGAAGTCTACCTATAATACCCTGGCCTCTAGAGGGGTAACGAGAAAATCTTTACACACTGCGGCGGCGGCGTACTCATGCGTAATCCATAGTATCCACCGGATAGCATCCGGTGGATACAATAATGCATGGGTGTAATATCCAGAATATTTTGGCAAAACACATACTTCCCTTATTCTACTGCAGAGCATACCTTGGTGCTTCAGCTGAACATATTATGGTATGTAAAGCAGACTTCTGTAGGCATTTTACACCATTTAATGAAGTGTAAAACTTGTATGATAATCCACCTGACATCACTGCCTCATAAGTCGTGGATCTGAACTTTTTCACTGTCTACAAGGGATTTTTGATATCTGGTGCCACACAACGTACAGTACTGAACCGTTCATCAATTTCAGCCTCATATACTTCTACACATAGTAAACATGCACTTTCGTGACTGAAGACCTAGTCCTCTTACGAGTTTAATACCACTGTCCCACTTTTGTGACTGGATGATTTATAACTCGGGTTCTGTTGTGACTGATCCTGTTGCCATAATTAATAAAATGTAGAAATAACACACGACAAGCGTGTTACTAATATCGCTATTCGTTGTAAAACCCTGCATAACCCCACGCTTGGAGTGTGTTATTTCTATTCTAACATGACATTTCATTTTTGACATTTATTCCTTGTCTTCTTACTGTTTTGATGAAGATATGTAGTGCATACTCTTGTAATTTGACTTTTAAAAAGTGAAGCGGGATTATCGCCCACTCATGAAAAACTGGCCGTGAGGTTATGCTCGGTTTTACAACTGGAATGGACCAATCAGAATCGCGGACACAAGCGTGTCATGTTAGAATTCATGATAACTGCCCCAAGTGAAATCGTATGACCAAAAAAGATAAGTCATATGTCAGCCACAATGTAAAGAGTTATCGGTAGATGACTATTGCTCAACAAGTTTGAAGCTGAACAGTTTATTTCATAAAAAGTAGTCAAAACACTAATTTTAAATAAAAAAAAAAAATTAGCTGTAACTGTCCCACGCTGATAGGATGGCAACAATTCTTGCTTGTGGGTAAGGCAGGGGTCTACTAGATCTTCAATTACATCACTTATGGTTGGCCTCAGTTTGGAAGTCACAATGAGCAACCTGGCCAACGGGGAGTTACACTCCACTACAGTACAGCTTCAAGGTGGGCAGATCAAGCACAAATGCTCAAACACCTGACAGACCTAGTGAACCCAAGATTTTCTGTTAAGAAACAATTGAACATTCCATATGCCCTCGGATACCACAATGGAAAGCATGGCTATAGCACATCCCAGAGGTTGTATCCCTCAACAATACTTTGGATTCTAACACGAAAACTCCACAGTAAATATTTTTATCTGTCAATTATTCTCATAATATTTTTGGCTTCAAAATATGTTTTAAAACTAAAATATTTAGTTCTTTCCTGTACGTTCGAAATATATGTAAATTTCTATTCATTAAACATATGTTATATATTTGAAATTAATTTTTGAATATCAGACATTTTTAGTAGCATGAATCCCCATGGATCATCATACAGAATATCTAATAGCCTGCCTAAATGTCAGGCAAATTTTGACTTCTGTAGGCATTTTCTGTTAATGCTCAACTTTTGTGTTTTTAATGTTCTTCAAAGTATTTGGAGTCAATCTAGGTATGATGTCATAGTGTCAAGGTCATGTGAAGGTCAAAGGTCAAATAAGTGCACTTGTCAATATTTGCAATGAAAATTGCAATTTTAATTGCAGTTTTTAGCATACATCTTTGCTAAAATTCTGTTCAATCGATAGTATGAATGTTACACTGTTGAATTAAACTGAATAAGCATAGATAGTTTGCACTTGGGTATCTACAGGGTATCAGAAAAGACCAAATTCATCCCATTTGAGTGTAATTATTATCGAAAATTCAATTTTAAAGTTCAATAGAAGAGAAAAAACATTTCCAAATGTTGTTTCATGTGACAGATTATTACTAAAATATAGTAAAAAAGTTTAAACCCCTAATGCACTTGTCACAATGTTTCATAACAAAACATGGTTCAGATGTTAAATGTCAGTAAAATGTTTCATACATACAGTGTAACTGACATGGTGATTTACATTCATACAGAGCAAAGTCGTTGTAGTTTAAACTTCAGTTCAGTTTTGATCAACAACCATCATAAACAAAAAGCAATGTTCATAATATAACTACACTGATATTCAGTCACTTGTGTTGATTAACCCTGGCTGAAACATCCAATGCAAAATAGTGTATTGCCTTATCTAATCTAACTTAATGTAATACATGTAACAATGTAGAGTTTACAATGTAATTCTAACTCTGACATAGTGAAAAGCAATTATTATTCGTAGTGCTGGGATGATGTTCGCAAACTTCGGTATTATCGCTCGCTGGCTCATTGCCAATCAATGATCGGTAAAATTTAAGTAAAACCGATATTTGCTAAATCCATTTCTTTGCAGCCTTTTGGTCACAATAAAATGCTAACCCTAATAATATTTTGTAAAAATCTGAAATATCCATCAGTTAAAATCACAAAACTAGCCGTGAATGCAATAAAAATAACGTAAATAGAAACACCTTGGGGTTTTCCAACTGTTGTCAAGGTAATCATAAAATCAGCCAATCACAAGTGAGGATACATCAAGCATGGTCTGTTAGTGAGGGAGACATCTGTGAATGGCTTTTAGATTATATTTTGGTCATATTTGTGGTAATTTGTGTGTATTTTACTAGATATAATTTAATATTAATATTTTATCTGTCTTTTTTACACTTCGACTCCATAATCGGAAATGTTCGAAGTTTGGTTACAAATGTCTGATACGAACATCGACAGGGGAAATCCAAGCGATCTCCCAGCACTAATTATTCGTAAATGCACTGAAATAGAATGGTATTTAAATCATAGCACTCTGGAAGACATCTTCTAATCCCGTGGGATTAGCAGAGTCTCTGGCTTAAAAGCCACTTGGCCTGAATGGAAGCATTTGTAACGCGATATACTGCACTTTGTTTTACATCCGCACTAAATCAGTTGTGTACACACAGAGGGAACCGCTTCCAGTTGCATCCACACATAATTCAGGCCATCACCATTGTTTTCTATCCAGCAGACCTTAGGAGATCATGTGCAGTGAATGTTGGATCATCAGCGAATATCCATTCCTTTGCCTGTTCATTACAGTGTGCTAATTGCAGCTGTAATGCATCCCTTGGTGGTGGTAAAAGGTCCAGTGCCTTCCTAGCTTTCATGAAGAGCCGATACCTGCAAATATCAATGTACGGATCATGAACCTCTTTGGAACAAGTTGTAGAACAGTATCTATGCAGAATAGATTTCATCCATGTTTGCACATCCATTGAACCCACATGATAAAGAAGGGTTAATAAAACATCTATGTCCCTACATTTCAAGACAACCCGACCAAAAAAGTCTTTGTTCTTCTTTTCTAGTCTTTCCTTTGTAAATGATTTTACAATGTCTCCTAGCTTCACAAGGCAGAAATCAGACACAATGTCATTATCACATACATCTTTAGTTGTGATGAATAAAAGCTTCAGTTCTTCATCTTGACTGTCGCTGTTCCTTTTGGATTCGATTCCAAACACACCCAAAACACTGGCCTCTGATGAGTTTGACAAAACTGTGCACAAGCCATTTTGCATCTATAATGTAGTACATCCATTATGTATTCATAACCTGTGTGAAAAACACTCCAGTCCTTTACACAGAGATGCTACAAACTGTGATGTCATAAATCACTACTTTGTGTCATCACAGATAATTACATCACCAATGCCTCTACATGCACTGTGATGTAATAATAGTTGTTGCCAGATATCCCCCAAAACCTAATCAGCTCTAGATCCTCTTGGGGTAAACATATCCTGAAAATTTGGTGAAAATCCATGCATGGGTTTTGGCTGTGGAACATCCACAAGCTTTATGCCTGCAGCGGCTGACGCTCGAATGACACAGGGGACAACAAAAACTATAGCGTTTATAGGCTGGGGTTAAAAATTGCATACTATCATTCATTTGGTATATGTTAGAAACACAATTGAGTTAAAAGAAACACTATTTTACAACTTTTTAGCGCCTTAAAATAATGTTACATATGTATAACTATGCATATTTCAGGTTTTTTGCGCCTAGTTGACCTTTGACCCTGTAGTGACCTTAAAATGACCTCTATCAAGTGACATCCTACCTAACATTGTTCCATATACATAGAACCTTAACTTAGGCATGGATGTCACGTATTAACAAAAAATGCCCTATTCCTATAATTTTAGCAGACTATAAGAAGTGTGGTCGACAATATATTTTGCATTCTGGTGCAAAGGTTCTCAGTCCTACCTGTCCATCACGCAGTAGGAGTCTAGTGGTGGCCAAAATAGTTGTAACCTGTCTTATTCTGCACAAGCAAGATGGACATGGAGATCTAGCAGAAGACCATTCTAATCTACAGAAAGATCCACCATTCCCAAAAGAAGGACCCCTGAGAGATGGCCTGCATGGTACTGGATGAGCAGAAGCCCAACAGGAGCAGCCAAACAATAGAGAAACCTCCTTATTAACTTCCTTAGAAACATAGGCAATTCTTAGTCTATAATTTTGGATCAAAAATGCAAACCAAAATTCTATGAACGTTCTCAGTTCTTGCCTATAACATATTGAAGCAGTCAAGACTCTTTGTGTATGTTTTTACCCACACTTTTCCTATTTCAGTCAGCTGCAAGGCTTGTTTTAGCCAGAGAAGTATCCCAGGCGCCTTAGACTGTATTTTATATGTGATGTACCTGTTATTGGTGTAAATGCCCTTTTCGAATAGTATGCTTGACTAATGTAATTCTTCATTTTTGATTCTCTCTGATTTCAATCTCTACAAATTAGTGTTCAAGACAGCCTGACCAGGACTGCCCCTATATACAGAAACCAGAACTCAATAATTTGGACTGGTTACTTGTTGAATGGCACTCTGCATTTACAGAGTAGGAAAAAACGACCTTCATGATTTTAATCCCGACAGTAAGCACTACCCAAACGTGTAAGCTCGCGCCAGTGGAACAGGGGTATCGTAAAGTACAGATATGAGGTAATCGATATTTCATGTTTATTTACGTACCCCTGTGTACTGAGTATTCCACGTGCTGTAGAGGCACATGTGTTTAGATACTGTAGTGAAGGATACTATATAAGGACCTGTACTGCTATACTGCACTGAAACTTGGTATGTGTTTAAACTGTTTTTTTTTTTTAAATTGATACTAAAGTATACTTATCTCAGTGTTACACTTACACCCAGCAATTCCCGAAATTAATGCCCTCACTTGACTGTATTTCCTTTGGCAGTCCATCACATATAATGGGTAGTACCCTAAAGAAAATGCCCTGTGCCTGCTGTACACTAATATTTGTTTGTACAGTTACAATGTTTCAAAAATGGGCTGAACTGCAGAATCCCCCTGACGGAAGTAGAAATATGGAAATTTTGTGCAAAATAAAACTAATTAATATTTATGTATATGAAGTCTTGAATATAAATTACAATCACCAAGGAACACTCATGCACTACATTTGGTCGACAAGGTCGACAAAGTCGACAATATAAATTAGGTTGACAAGCTTTCATATTTTTTAATATTTACAGCATTTTGTCGACTTTGTCGACCTGTCGACCATAAACTGATATACATATTATATAATTTGGTGTGTGTAAAACTTTCAGAAATTTGTGAACTTTGTCGACCTGTGGACTAGTTATTGATATATATGTATATATATATGTGTGGTTGTGTATCTGTTTGTCGACTTTGTCGACCTTGGAGATCAGGGATTCATTGGAAATTATGTTGTCGACCCTGTCGACCATGTCTACCCTATTTATTTCATAATATTACTGAATTAGCATAATTTTAAGAATTATTATTTATCTTTTCCTATAAACTTCCTAATTATCATATTTTCACTTCCGTCAGGGGGATTCTACAGTCGCGCCCAAAAATGGGCTTAGGGGCCATGGTGGCAGAGTGGTAACACTCTCACCTCCCACCTCTGAGGCCGGGGTTTGGTTCCCGGTGTAAAAGTAAATCTCCCCCCCCCCCCCCCCGTAAAATCTCCCCCCCCCGGGGGAGAAAATTTTCTAGAAAATAGTCCCCCCCGCCATGAAAATTTACCCCCCCACCTGTGATAATGATAAAAAATTATTAATATTTTCAAATTGTCTTTATTTAAACAGTGTACAAAGAATACAAGGGAAGTCAATAATTTCTACAATATAAAAGCACCATAAAAGGTAATATAAAATGCAGATTACAAAACATCAAACCTCTTTATGCTAACTGTATTACAGATTACTGACATTGATCACACTTTAGATTCTGCCATAAGCAGGCTATGTGTGTTTTCTTTGAACATTTTTTACAGTTTTTCATAGATCTGTTGTTTGGTTGCCTACATAAACAGTCTATTTCAATTGAAAATGTCCTTTCTTCAAGAGTGGTTACTTTACACTCAGTTGTTGGAAATGGACACATTTCACCCTTTTCTAGGCAATCTCTGAGATGGGGCCGGAGTCTTTTACTGTCCAGCCTTAATGTCTTAACATCTATACCATTTAAAATGGCTGTTGAAAAGGCAATGGCATATACTCCACAATCAGAACCATTAGATTGTTTTTGGACTTCTGGCATGACAACTGTGAGCACATTATCTCTGGACTGCAGCAATGACGCAATTGTTGATCTTGTGTCACTATGTAGGTGGCGATATAGACTGTCATAAACATTGACATGCCCAGATGGGCACCCAACAGTTGACAGTGCAATCCAGTGAGACTGATTCACATTGAAAATTTGGATGAACTCATTTCTAGGTGGTTGAAAAAAATTTCCATGTGGTGGTTGAAAGAAATTTCCCTCACTTTAACAATGCACTTTGTATTTCCAATAAACAGTAACATTCACAAATGTAATATTTATTATAATTTACTAGCATGTATGTATTTTTTGGTTGAATTACAGCTCTTGGTTTTAAGAATAAGTGACATTTACTGTAAAAATAATAAAAAATGGGTTATGGTAAAATGACACATACCTTGCTTAGCTCCAATATAGTACAAAGCTCCATCTGTAATTTTAAAAAGAGCACACTTTCTCCTAAAATCTTTCTTGCTATCTCTCTTCATACTCTCTGGATAGGTTTGTGCACTTATATACTTGAATATACTATCCATGTCATCTTGAAACTTTTGTTCTTTGTCAATAATTCCAGTGCTACCAGTATTCTCACCAGAGTCTTCACTTCCATCAGCAGCCATGGTTTTAATCAAGTAATTACTTCTATATAGCACATAGAGCAATGACTTTATTCTGAATAATTCTCCAATTTCTTCCACTATTTATACTCTTTTCAAACAAATTGCCCCCATATACAATTGCACTTTAATCTTTTGGTGTGAACTACATATATTAACTGACACAAGATAACTTCTTTGATTTAGTTTCTCTATTCAAAGTCAGTTCCATGGATTATAAGAAGCCATGCATACTAATTCAATTAGCTGGAAGAAACAGAAAGAAGCCACATTCACACTTTTGACTTTGTCAACCCATCTCTATTGCAATAAACAACATAAAAGAACCAGTTAGAATATCAATAATAAGATTAACCCATTTGTATTAATGGTATATGTTAATGCAGAAGCACTTCATAGAGAAAAAATAATCCAAACATAACCGATATTGCAATTATAAATATTTTACCAGAATAGAGATGTCTAGTATTTTGTTCTATTATCTTATTCAAATTAATTATCTAATATGTTTAAGATTACACTTTTGATTTCTCTTGTTTAAATAAAAATGATTGTCTTTTTATTTACAGAAATCATACAAAAATAAACCAGAAAATTTGGAATGTAAGCTATTACAATAATAAGCCTAACCAGAAGACAATATCAAATTCTAAATTACTGTTGAAGATTACACTTTTGAAATATCTTATTTAAATTTCAATGATTAGAAGTTATACAAAAAGTAAACCTGAAAGTTTGGAATGCAAGTTATTATTATAATATACCTAACCAGAAGAAAAGATCAAACCCTAAAATACTGTGCTGTTTAATGGGTGTTCATTCCATTCATAGAATTCACACCATAAGTGACCATGATAGATAAAAATAAATGTTAGGTAATGATGATATTAGAAGTAATCTGAAGTAAAACCATACACTGATAAAGTACAGGTCTGCATAATGAGTTTAATGATTTTTTTATTTCATTCAAAGAAGTTATACAACAAGTAAAACTAATGGATCTTCCAAAATGGAAGGTATTATTAATGAAATAAACATATACAATGCTAAAGTACAGGTACAGGTCTGCATATGTGTCATGTTTTTGTTTCATTCAAATAAGTGATGCAACAAGGAAACCTAATAGTTCCACCAAAATGGAAGGTATTATTATCACAAATCTAAAAGGATAGCAAAATATGAAATGGCAAACAGCAGGTCTGTATGACAGATATTCTAAAAACTAATAAAGTACAAAACTAACAGTTCAAGATTAATGTCCTTAGGTGGGGGGGAAAATTTTCAGGCGGGGGGTATTATTTTCTAGAAAATATTCCCCCCCGGAGGGGAATATTTTCTAGAAAATATACCCCCGGGGGTAATATTTTCTAGAAAATCCTCCCCCCGGGGGGGAATATTTTATGGGGGGAAGATTTACCATTACACCGGCACGGCCTCAAGTGTAAATTACTATATTATTATTAAGCTGGTAGTTGCTTAATTAAGCCGTTCGTTGGCAGTTTACAGTACAGAACCGTGACCAACTGTATATACTGGTTTCCTCTGCCCTTCCAACTACCCGTCATGACATGACCTAGCTGTACAGTGTTGAAAGCGACATAAAACCCCAAATAAATAAATCAAAAATGGGGTTTTACGTCCCGTTCAACAGCCAAGGTCATATATTGGGACATTGTAATATTCCAGAATATCTCTATTATTTACCATATTCGACCAGCACAGTTTGTTCAAGTTTGACCTGTTTGTTGGCTTGCAATCAGCACTAGCTGAGTATATAGATATATGCAATACTCAAGATCAGAGATAATTAAAAAATAGTCACCTGTGACTATTTTGCTCAGTTTAATATGCAGGAAATTTTATATCAGTGATTTAATTTACCTGAATGGCCTTCATTGTTTAGATGAAAAGATTTATATGTTGGGTATTTCAATGAAGTAAATAGTTAACCATAGAAACCATCCCTGATTTACTGAATCCATGCAAAATAAATGAATAGAAAGAGCTCATCTTAATTATCAACAATAGAAATGCCACACTTGATTAATTATCTATGGCAGAATAGATAAGCAATTCCATAAGATCAGTTATAAGTTCATTCTTCTGTGACATCTGGAGAATTTATTTTGCGCAATGATCTTACATAGTTGATGGATGATGCAGAATGTTTACATCTCTATATATTGCATGCAAACTGTGTAATCAGACATTTTGCGAAATACCTAAAATATCCAGGGATTTTGTGTAATTGCTTGTAAATCCTGTTTTGACCATATTTATTACACAACTTCCTGATATATTTAAGGCAACCTGTGAAATACAATCTTCTATGTCATGGACAGTTTTTAGGTATTTTATCCGGCTATTTTTACAGAAATGAGCAGAAATTGTATGTTTAGATCATTATTGTTGGATGAGTTTCTCTTGGGTGCCATATATATTACAAGATGGACTCATAAAATAAATATTTCAAATAAATAGTACATATATTTTAAGTTTTTCTGTGAATCTGAATGAATATAGAGAATTATAGAAAATTCAGGATCATTTCTTTAATTAAAGTAGGCATTTTGATTGAAATACTTCCTTGATACTGACAAGCCATTTGAACTTTGATCTGAATTAGAAATAGGACGCACTATTACCGGTAAAATCACTTTCAGAACTTTTCATATTTGTGGACCTTTACAAAATCAATCATTTGGAAAAAGTTTTGAATTTATTTGAATTTATTGAAGATGGATACATATATCTTTTAGTTACACTTAAAAAGACACTTGAATTTAATAATCTCATTGTAAGAAAAAAAAATTGACTATTGATGGTGGTTTTATTGAAGAGATTCCAGGTAAGGTCAAGATGAACAGTAGTATACTGTGTTTTTAAATGGTTCTGATTATTATCATTAAAATCGGTCTTATGAAATCACCAATCAATTTCTCCACACAGTAAGATGCCACAGTTAAATACAAAGACTATGATGCAATTGTCATAGTAATTGGGGAGTTCTCATGGCTTTAAGTTTTGGAGATATTAGCTAATTTTTAAAAATTACAATTTCGGGTTATGTGACCAAAGGACACCCAATTTGAAAAAAAAACTTGATTATTTTTCGTATTCCACTCAGGAATGACCCGACAGAACCCTAGTTGGTAAAAAAAAATCACTCAAAGCCATCTCGCTCTATTTTTGAGATATCGTATATTTTCTAAAAAAAATAGCTTTTTTAGTTGTTGTGATCCTAGGATACCTGAATATGGAAAAAGTGATTTTTCACATATGATACAAAGAAAATATTCCAAAGCCCAGGTTCAAATTCACTTGAAATCTTGGCATTTTGTCCTTGATTCTAGCCTTTCTAGGTAAACCATAACCACAAACCATAAGGTGTTGGAAGGTGATACTTGGTAGGGACATTGGTTGGGGGTTGTAGGTGTGCAGTGTCATTGTGTGGCCTTGATTTGACCTTTGACCTTGCCGTAGTGTAGGAAGTTGAGACTTGGTAAGACATTGATTAGGGGTTGTAGGTGTGCTTCGTCATGGTGTGACCTTGATTTGACCTTTGACCTTGTTGTAGTGACCATGAGCTGTAAAATCTTGTCTGGGCTGTATCTCGGAAACAGTAAGGTGTAGGAAGTTGATACTTGGTAGGGACATTGGTTGGGGGGCTGTTGGTATGCAACATCATGGTGTGACCTTGATTTGACCTTGCAGTAGTGACCTTGACCTATTAAATCTCTTCCGGGCTATATCTCAGAAACCGTTGGTAGGGACAGTGGATGGGGGTTGTAGGTGTGCAACGTCACGCTGTGACCTTTAACTTTGGCTCTGTGAATGTGTGTGATCCCGCCATATTTTAGATATATTTCTCTTATGACAAAGACAGCTATTCTCCCATTATTAAATTTTACAGCGTCGTAACTTTTAGTTTACTGATTAGTGCTGTCATCTTGCTATTGAATTCTCTTGTTTTAATACATTACATACATTTTCTTTCTCTTAGACATTATTTTCTCTACATAAACATTATTTGGACCATTCTATAACTGACACTGCACTGAAAGTATCCCAATCTTTGTACTGCTTCACTACTTCTATATCTCATGGTGTTGAAAACTATTTCCCCAGGCTATGGGGAACAGGCATCTCTGATGCTATTTTATAGTGATACTAATTCCCTAAAGAAAAGTATTTTTCTTTCGACATTATTCACATTTTTGTATAAAAATATTCAATCAATTAGTTATAATATATTAATTATTCTGTGTAACTAGTTTTGGTTAGTTCAGTGGCACAATTAAGCAATCTAAAATTTTAATGAGAACTCAGTCAAGTGTTTTTCAAGCAGTATATTCTCTTGCAATTTTAACATGGATGTAGCTTAAAAATTTCAAATTAAAATCTGAATACTATTTGATAAACTACAAGGCAAAATGTCCACTCTGTAATGGGACGTCTTTCCAAGTTGGACCCTGTCTGATTTTTCATTGATGTATCGAAATGCTTCATTTTGGATCTTTTGAAAATTGATTTACCTTCTTCATGAACTTGTAAAAATTATCACTGAAATATGAAATCTTGCTAACACTATGAATTGGGCTGGGTTTAATTATGGATTCCTGGCAAACACCATTAAAGTTGGTAATTCAATACTGCTGCACATTCTGTGTTACAGGTTAATCTTACTGCTGCAACAGATGTCTAAAAAGGCAGCATTTACCAGTGATATAGAATTCTGCCCAGATTGTGGTACCATCCTGCCATTGCCAGGCCTAGAGGATGTAGTCACATGTACTAAGTGCAGTTATCAGGTGGATGTGATAGGTAAGGTTAATTCTGGTCAGTGCACTCTGACAGATTAAATTTTGGGCTCAAGATGGAGTGATAGAGCTGAGAAAATGTCTCAGCTAGATGACAGTATGATTAATAAAAAATATCCGAAATTTGATCTGGTAAATAAAACACTAAGGCAGACAATCTAGGTACAGGTACTTGTATACACTTGCTCACTTGAAGTTTAAATTTGACCTGATTACTATTGGTTACAATTTTTTTGTAGTTTTAGTTTATAAACTGTTAGCTTGGCCTTCCAGGCTGTCTGAACCATAATGCAAACATGAAATATCTTTGCCATAATGCACACTGTATCAAAGGCCTTTCTTGTCTGGGGATCTCCTCTGCTAGCCAGGCTAAGTAAATATATGAGAATATTATGAAAAATAATTATAATGCACTCAAACAGTTGTGTCTATACTATAAATATTAACGCCTGTGGCAAGGCTAATAAACTGTTAGTCTGTTACGGACAAAAGTAGAAAGTTGAATGTTAATATAAGTTGAACCGATTTTGCAGTCCCAGAATAAAAAACTATTTTTTAAGGTATGATATTTTGGCAGTTACCCATCAATAGAATTAAATCTTTTTCGATATTCAAGCTCTTAGTCACCAAACTCTGCTGCATTAGAGAAGACCACAAAACTGGCTACCAGTTTCCAAGACATTTATGAGCACAGATTGTTCCCCCAGACTACTAGTCTTTGAAGAATGTATGTTTTAATGCAAGTTTTTCAAGGATATAATCTCAATAACCATGGAGGTGGGTGGGGGACGCATGATGTCGTAGTGGTTAACACACCGACATCCCACCTCAGTGCAATGAGAGCAACTTTAAACCCAATTCAATCAATCTATGATGGAATGACCCTACTGAGGAATATCGCACACAGCCTTTAGCTTTGTTTTTGACCCATGGCGTCCGCATGGGCGGGTGGCGGGAAAAAAAGCTTGTCCAGCCTGTATCTTAGAAATAGAAACCATGAGGTATACAAAGTTCACACTTTGGTGTGATCTTGATTTAACCTTTGACCTTGCCATAATGATCTTCACCTTTAAAATCTTGTCCAGGCTATATCTCACAAACTGTAAGGTGTAGGAGGTAGCTACATTGGTTAGAATGTGTAGGTGTGCATCAACATTTCACACTTTTTGCTCTGAAAGTCTCCTGATCTTTGTACTCTGTCACTTCTGCATCTCATGATGTTGAAATCTTTGTCCCAAGGCTGTAGGGTACAGACATCTCAGATGCTATTTTCCATCAGGTATGCCACAGAGAGATTTTTTTTGTTTCATGGGGAAACCTTAAGCTTAAAGTCTTACTCCATATCCTAGGAATCCACAATCTTTTTATGTACCATTAAGCCACAATTTAACCAATTTTTGTAATAACTTTATAACAAATCCTGATTGGAATCTTTTGCTCCTAGTTAATACTCATTATCTTTGTAGAGTTTTAGATGAAATTGTGTTTATCAATATAGAGTATAATATAGATAGGATAGATTGTTATGATTAAAGCAAACTGTGCTCTGGGTTACTGAGTAGGTCTTTTGTGTATGAAAATGAAAGAAGTTAATATGATAAAAGCAAAACTATGTGACTGAGTAGGTCTTTTGTGTATGAAAATAAAAAGGGATGGATGCAATACAGTTATTTATGAATACAATAATAATTACCAGCTGTGAAAACACACAACTCACATAATGAAAGTCCAAATGTACTTTGAATGTACTTGAAAGTAATTGGAAAGTACTTGAATATTTTAGCCAAGTACAAGTACTTTTAATTTTCAATTGTCAAGTACAAGTACAAGTACTGGAAAATGAGTAATTAAGTACAAGTACCAAGTACAAGTACTTGTACTCGCCCCAGGCCTGGAGTATATATACATATATTATTCTAAATCATTGGATTTCTGTCTTTTATTTTATTTTTTTTTGGTCAAATTCCTATTTGTGAGCAGAGTTTGATGGCATTGAGGTGCAGTCTTGTGTTGTGTTCAATAAAAGAGAAGCTAAAACTGCAGGACTCACATCAGAAGATTTCTCAGGCCCAACAGTTAGTATTTTCAGAAGTATTGAATTGACTGATTATGATATTTTGTGTCTGTTTCAAGTTCAGTTGATAAGGCTTTGGCTGTTACATTGGAGGGTATTTTCATTAGGGATGGGTCGGTACCAAAAATGTGTACATCGGGAGGTCGCCAATGCAAAACCGTACCGATACCGGGACTCCGCGTTTTAGTACACTCCAAACAACATGGACGTTTCCTCTTCACGACATCACAATAAAAGTGACCAAATGCATAAAATACGAGATAAATGCATATAATTTCTTCAGATTTCTTGTTTGTTCCCAATATTTTAAGTTTTCCTTCAATTTTATGGACTGACAAGCGAGATTTAGGTTATATATTGTCGTAACCAAAACATGGCAGTTCTGCTCAACGTTTCGCTATAAAAGTCTGCAAATGGACGAAAATATGAGGATAAAAGCTTATAATTTCTTCAGTTTTTGGGTATGTTTCCAATATTTTAACTCTTCCTTCCATTATATGTGCTGACAAGCGAAGTGGCGGTTTTAAAATTTCATCACGGTATTTCAATAAAATGCTCTCGATACCGAGATACCGGAACTACCGACCCATCCCTAATTTTCATTGTAACATACTGATGTATTTTTATATATTATTATTATGTACATAAAATGTTTAACCGTAAAATTTTAATTTTATAGTACTATTTAGATCCTTGCCTAAAGTATAGATTCTGTTGCTAATTTGATTTATATTCTTATGAAAAATTGTATGCTTGTAATATACCTGCTTTTCACCCATTTTGCATCTTGGAAGTTCATTTCCTAGTCATTTCAAGTTCATTTTAGTTTTGGATGACAAAAAGAAAATTTACATTGGTTTCTCTTCTGTAATCCTGTTTAAACATCACATCTTTATGCAATTTTCAAAGAAGTTAAGGATCTGACATCAAATTTGGTTCAATTTTCATTCACCTAATGAATAGAGTACCTAATATCCCACCAATTTGTTAAGATCGTGTCTAGTGTGGTGAAACTTGACCATGATAGTTCATGAGTCATAATTTGCAACATGGAATATATATCGAGATTTTTGTAAAATGAATAGACTCACTTACTTTTAATCCAATAAAAAGTTAAAATATGAATTAAATATGAATAAATAAGTAATAATAATAAATGAATATTATTTTTTGTGATATTCATGAAGATAGAGGCATTGCATAGCCTAAAAGAATGATGGTTTCAATATTCCATTATTAAATATTCTTTTCGCAGATTTCATTATTTCTGTCACAAAAATGAATGGAGGACAACCAGTATATCCTTTACATCACCAAAATTTATGTAGTCGGCTCAACAGTAGTTTCCATGTATGTCTGATATATGTTTTTTTGTGTGTAGGTGGACAGGAAGTGTCCAAAATGTGGACATGATGGCATGACGTATGCTACCAGACAAACACGCTCGGCAGATGAAGGCCAGACCATATTTTACTCGTGTCCACATTGCAAGTAAGTGCGTTATCTTTTAAAGCTGACATGGTTAGTGTACTTTGGTCAATACATAACTGCTTGTATTAGCAAACGACTAATGGGTTAACTGTTTCTGATGTGTAGTGCCTTTGGAGAAAGAGGAAAAACTGCAAACTCATGTGCCCTGGATGTAACCATTGTAAATAATTTGGCAGATCTCAAAGTAGAAAATTCATACAAATTGTTGGGCAATTTCGCCAATTTGTATATAAAGTCATTTTTTTACATTTTTAACCTTATTTACAGATTACATGCTTTGAATTAGTACATTTATGGCTTGTGCTGCCAGATATTAAGAATCCTAATGGTTGCATGAAATCCTATAGAACAACAAGGCCGAAAGGTGTTTCGGTCACTAGCACGAGTCGCAAAGCCATCAGAGACACAACTAGTACACCGAAGCGGTCACCCATCCCAGTACTAACATAGCTCATTGCTGCTTAACTTCAGTCAGCAGACAGATACTCATCACACTGTGCCACAATTCATGAAAGTCCGGAGACAAAAAAAAAGTGATTTCTAGAAGCGCGAGTCTCCTAGAGCTCGCGCTTCAGAAAACACAATTAACTGGTTCAGCACTATCGGTCCTGGCTGGTGGCTTGATAACCCTATAATTGTCAAGTACAGTTAATTGTTTCAGTCTTATTATCTGTACTATGACAGAATGAAAGATACTTGAGAGGATTTCTTGTCCAGGGGGCAGATTCCTGTAGTGTACAAAAAAAAATAATTGAGAAATTCACCACAGTTGGAAATTTACCAGTGAAAGAAACCCCTCGTCTTCTTTCTGTGTTGTGTAGGAAATTTCTTTTTGTACATTTGAAATTTTTGTGACCACATTAGGACTCTGATTTCTCTGATGCAAAACTGGCATTGAGTTTGTTACTTTCAAAGAGTACTCCTTTTGTGGCGAATTTCACAAACTTTGGGTATTTTTACATATCTTACTTTTATGTCTTGAGGACTATGTATTTGAAAGAAAAAACAGAATAGACAAGTTTAAGGTGAAATTGGTAAGAACTGGTATTTGTTACAGGGGAAATACGGCATTAATAGTTGTTATGGCCCATGGAGTTTTTGAAAAGCTCAAATTCACAGATTTGCCTAGGAGTGTAATAATGTGGTGATGAATAAGTGCAAAGAAGTTATTTCTTCAATACAATAATAGAATTTTATACAGTTACAAATTGATGAAAATATATACTTAGAAAGTCTTGGGCACTTGTCATTAAAGCACATACTTGGTCTAGTCATTGCATTATTTTGCGTTATGTGAAAGTTTGTCTAAAAAGACTATAGTGAAGATAAAGTCACAAAATTGAATGTTATGAACTCAAAAGTTTTTCTACCTTAGTTCTGTTCTTGCACCTTATAGGCAGTGATTACACTCACTGATATTTACAATGGAAAAGATAACTCGTACAACCTCTGAGATTATGCTTGGGTAGTGTTGTGGTTGAATGCAACTTTTAGAACTGGTTTCCGAAAGCAGAAATTCGGCGAAAAACCAGGTGCGTTTGATTGATTAAACGCGATGAAATAAGTTTTCAAATGCGTACATGAGCTATAACTCACATATAAATAGCAACCACAATGGGCTCTTTGAAGACTTTTGAGGACGAAATGTATGATATATTTATAGACTATTATAAAAAACAAAAACGATAGGTGACCGGATGGGTGTCTTTCGGTCGGAAAATAGGTTTCTGGTTTACAATCTTCAGGACTATGCTCAGGATTAGATTATTGGGGCAGTCAGCAAGCAAAATATAGAACCATTGTTTAACATTAAAAATTCTTTTTTTTTTGTGATAATTTCCATATTTTCTGTTTCCAGATTCCAAGAGAGTGAATTCTCATGAAACAAGCTGTATGGTGATTTCTAAGATCTATTCATTATCTTCGCTACAAATAAAATGGCTGAGCATGTGGCATGGATACTGATTGATGTTTACCACGGATATTTGTAATTTGCACAGATACAGAAGAACATGGCTGTTGTCAGTAGGGCAGGGTCGGTAACACCGGTATCTCGGTATCGAGACCAATTCACTTCAACACCGTGGTGACACTTTACAGCCGGTATTTCGAATGTTAGCACATTTTATTGTGAGAAAACGTAAAGTATTAGAAACAAACCTCAAATCTGAAGAAATTATAAACTTTTATCCAATATTTTTACATATTTTAGCACTGTTATAGTGATTTCCTTAAGAACCTCAATGTTTTCTTTTCGCAATACTTACTTCCGGTTGGTGGGCCTATTCGATTGGGAATATGCTAGAACGCAATTTCTTCTTTCGGTATCCCGGAATCGGTACGGTTTTACACTGGCGAGATACCGAAATGAAAAATCTGCTACCGACCCTGCCCTAGTTGTCAGGAAATTGAAAAACACTACTTGGACATAATGACATGTTTTGTGTGTCACATGCATTTATGTTAACTTTTTGTTCAATAGAAAGCAAACATTTTTTGTAAACATAAAAAAATAATGGGTTTCATTTTGTGTGGATTCTAGATGGTATTTCAGTTTCCCGAACATTTTTGAAATATCCTCCGCTCCATTTTTCAATCTATATCAAAAGCACAGAGGTTAAAAAGACTTTTGTCACAATTTTAGGAAGTAATTTTGGAAGTTTAAACTTATGTTTAATTCTGTAGTTTGATGTTCCCATATAGTGCTTTAGTGAATTAGAAGTGTCTGTTAACAGAGTATTTTATATTTGTGCCTGTTGGAAACATGAGCTATGCACAGCTAATTCATATGAATATATGGTCAGGGTATTTGGTGAATATTCATGTCATAGTTTATGTATCTTGGCTGGTTTCTTACGCCCTATTCACAATACAGGCAGTACGTCCCGTGGTTAAAAGTTTTACACGGCAGTGGACCCGCCCCCAGGTCGCCCCATTTTGTCCGAGTTGTTCACACTACAGCCAATGATTGGACACGTTTTTTTAACCGTCACTAAAAGTAGAATGACATTACTACAAACGTTGGTCACCGAGAAGCAACCTCAACTCACTTTTGGTAGCCGTTGGATGAACACGTGGCAAAATGACCAATACCTTAAGTCCTTAACTCACCTTATGTCACTCTATTACATCAAAAGACGACCGAATCACAACCTTATGTACACCGTGGATCCACTTTTGGTTACTGTTGTAAAAAATTCATGCACAAAATCGTCTGCACATGCTCATGGTGCCGAAATCAGAGGCGTAAATGTGAAACTTTTGGAAACAAGCATGGAACTTATGCAAGGTTATGGACGGTTTTCCACTGACTTGCAAGGTCGCATATGGACGTCGGATGATGATTCAAGGACAGGGACGTTTCACCAAACACGGGTCACCGCGGTAGATACTGCCTGTAGTGTGAATGGGGTATTATTATGAAAAACCATATATCATTGACTTTGACAAGACTTAAAGTAGAGAAAGCTGGTGTCCAAGAAAATTTTACACATACAAGTTTACACAGGGTTTCCACATCCTTGAAAATCCTTGAAAAAATTGCTTCATTTTCAAGGCCTTGAAAGTCCTTGAATTTGGCCAAAATTAAATAAAATCCTTGGAAAGTCCTTGAATGTGCTATTGCCCAACTTCTGCATCTGCATCATCTAGTTTTACAGCTATGACAGACTCAGCAAAGCAAGTATGATCTAGTCTTGAACAAAGTTTATGTTAAAATATTATTAGATGTGTTAACTAGCATTGTTGTAATCAGTTTATAAAATATTAAAATCTTGTGATAATAAAGAATTTTGTCTGAGGAACGGACAGCTAGAAGGGGAGGTAAAGGAGGCCGTGCCTTAAAATATATTCTTGAGAAATGTTGTTGTTAACCTTGAAAACCCTTGCAAAGACCTTGAATCCAGTTGTCAAAAGTCTGTGGGAACCCTGTTTACAGTATGGCTGTGCTGTGCAGGTATTATTGTTACCCATGGCATCTGGCTGGCTGGAAAAATCTAGTCCAGGTTATATCTCAGAAACCATAAAAATATATGAAGATCATTCTTAGTGGGGACATTGGTAATCAGGGTGTGACCTTGGCGAGACCTATGATCTTGCTGTAGTGACCTTAACCTTTCATAAGGTGTAGAAAGCAGGGACATTGGTTGGGGGTGTAGTTGTGTAGTGTCACAGTGTAGAATTGATGTGATCTTTGACCTTGCTGTGGTGACTTGATTTTTAAAATCCTGTCTTGGTTACATCACAGAAACCATAAGGTGTAGGAAAGTGATGCTTAACAGGCTTATTGGTTGGGAGGTGTAATTGTGCCGTGCCATAATGTGACCTTGATTTGACCTTTGATATTGCCATAGTGACCTTGACCTTTAAAATCTTGTAATGGATATATCATGGAAACTGTAGGGTGTTGGAAGCTGATACATGGAACATTTATTGGTTGGTGGGTGCAAGCGTGCAATGTCATGGTGTGACCTTTGACCTTGGCTCTGCCAGAATGTCTTTTACTGCAATGTTTGAGACATATTTCTCCTAACACAAAACTATATGGAATCCTGCAACTGTTTATTCTATTTATTTTACGTAATGTGCTATCTTATTGACAGCTACACTTCAATTAATAAAATATATCAGTTAACACTTCAATTAATAAAATAGATCAATTAATAAACTTTACAGCTTCATAACTTTTAGTTTACTAGTCAAAACTGTAAGTGTGCTATCAAAATTGTCATATCTGGATACTTCATGTACATTTTCTCTTTCCTAAGTGTTATTTCTCTGTACCTTTGGTGTACCTTGGCTTTATGGCATCTCAGTAACTTATAATAGATAAACCCTAAAATATCTTAACATTTCTGAAGTATGTATCATGTATGAATGGAATGTTCAGTAAAATATATAGGTTCTAAGAAAGTCCTTTCCCATTAAAATGTTTATGGGCACATATCAAACGTATAACAGGTTTCAGAAATCTCTTGAATTTAACAGATACTGGGGCAAATGCCCGAAAATTATCACAAAGATATAGTTTGAAAAGAAGAAGAATAAGTATATGAGGATGTATATCAAGTGTCTATTCAGCAAGGCATTTTAAGCATCTTTTTATGAATAAATGGAAATTGACTTGCTACTTCAAAAACAAAGGCAAAAGCTATCTTTCTGCTATTCCATATTTGAAACTTTTCCCAAGATTATTGTTTCCATCGGAGCCATTTTCACCATTAAGACTAAGACAAATACCATGTAGGAACTTGTATGCCCCTGCCGTGCTCCTGTCATGCCGTGCTAGGTAAAGTGCCCGGGACGTTTTTCTTTCCAATGGATACAGATGTGCATTGATTCTCCTATGTACATTCATTAAGATTTGGTTTTGAGCTTGTCAGATAAGATGTTGGTTGCCAGTTCTTGGATGGTAGCCCAGGCAAATTGAATATCTTTCTGCTCAGCTCTTGAAGCACAGACTGTGAATCTGAAACAAAGGTATATTACCTTAACATTGCATAGCTATAACAAAAAAAAATGCATAAATGACTGCAATGATAAAAGACTTCTCTGGATTGTGTTGCAGAAGAAGCTGCGGTACAATGACTGACAGTATACAGCAAATTGTCACCTGCTGTGTTGATAAACAGACTAAAACTTAACTCTAATACTTGCAATAATTGCCCCTTTTCTGATTATTGCTTTCGACACTTTAGAGTGTATGCACACATGTATGCGGCTTATCTGACATCTGATGACCAATTTTTTCCCACTTTCTCATTTATGTTATGTTTTTTACATGTCCCGACTCCAATTTACAACACCCAAAGTCCAGTTTGCGAAAGCGATTATTTTGCTGTGGGAGGGGAACATAGACCAATAACTATTTTTGCTGACCAAGGGTTAGAAGTTACAGCAAACAGTACTCAGATTTGAAAAGCCCAGTCACTGATTAGTAAAGTTGTGTGCTTTTCAGTCTGGAATCTGGATTCTTCTATACCTAATGTAATCTATCTAATCTACTCTACTGCTTTGCAGGTGCAATATCTTCCCCACAAAGGGGAACTCGGTGCGCTAGTTAACAAAAATCATTTATCGTAAGGAGAGTCGAGGGGCGTTCAAGGTCAGTGGTCCGGAGTTGTGGGTATCTCACAAATATGGTAAAATGTTAAAACATAAACAATTAGTATCACTTATATGTTTACTGTAGCTGTATACAATTAAGACCAATGAAGGAAGATGACTTGCATTATTACCTCAGTCTGTGAAAGAGGCTATATTTTTGCATTTGTCTTTTTGGAAATAACTTGAAAAGGTGTCGGTCGATTTTACTAATAAAAATTTTATGAAATGTTGACATGTCACAAGAAACTGATGACTACATTGTGGTGGTGATTCAAATCACTATCTGGATCCAAGAGTTTTTTAGCGGATATTTTATCACTGCAGTCATAAGTAATATTGGAGGTATTGGCCATGGTGGCGGCCTGTGCTCTCTTGTCTGTTGCCTTTAACGCTCATAGGAAGTAAGTATGCCAAATACCGGAGTAAGAAAACCAAGTGAAACATTTTAAGTCAGTTGTTTAACTTGCATGGAAAATAATATGCCAGTTGTTTTTGTGTCACCAGCTATGCTGGAGGCATATAGGGATTGCTTTGTCTGCCATTGTTGGTGTCATCATTGTCAACATCACACTTTCATTTCCAGACAGAAAAAGAGTACATTGCCCATGGCTTATTATTGCACAATTAGGTACAACAAAAAGTTCCCAGAACTCTTATCAGTCAAAAAAACCATATATATACAGGCTCCGACATTTAGGGTCTTTTGAAATATTGGAAATATCCTTGCTGCTGTTGTAATCAATGCCATTTAAAGTCTTTTGGAATTTCAGATATATGCGTGCATCTGTTGTAATTAATAATTAACATTGTTACAAGCCTTAATTGCTTTCCGTGAGACAGTTCAGTAAAACAATTTCAGTGTGTCAAAATAAGTAACAAATATTTTCTAAATAAAACTACATGTGCATAATTTTACAGATAAAAAGTAATGTTTTACTGGGGACAAAGAAGAGTTTTGTAATATTTAGAGAAACAAAGGTAACAATGTAAAATATAAACTACTTTAAAATATTGTTGAATTCCCAAGTCAACAATGACAAACAGAATGATAAAGAATGAAAAGATATGTTGATCTAGAAAGCACCTATAGAGCACAGACCTTCACCAAGGGGGTGTTCCAAAAAATTAGGATTGTTTTTTTTGTACCCAGTATATGGTTTGTATCTTTCCAAAAAAATGTAAACAAGTTTTCCATTGGCCAAGCCCCATAAACATGAAAAATTTGATGAAGATGTGCTTATTGTATCCACCTGATAGCATCCGGTAGATACTATGGATTTTGCTTTGTTACAATGCTGCCGCCGCAGTGTGTAGAGAGATTTCACTGTTACCCCTCAAACGAATAAAAATATTATAGCTAGCCTTCTCAAATTTGCAGGATATATTCATAACCATAACATCTTGTCTGGGAATATTTTTGGCCTCATTTTCAAAAACAAGATGGCCGCCACAAGCACCACAGTAAGGACTTTTGTTGGCCCTCTGGAGTAAAGGGTATTATTGGTAGAGATCTCAAATTCGCAGGCTATGTGCCTCATTACAAAATCTTGACTGGGAATATTTTTGGCCTCATTTTGAAAAACAAGATGACCACCACGGGCATTTATTAGTCATTAACAGTGCTTATATCTCCCTTATTATTGTTCCTAGAGGCTTGGTAAGTGAAGGAAACCTATAGGAAATCATGGGCTGGGAATCTTTTGATGTGGTCAGATTTGACCATGGACCCCTCCTTCAAGGTCAAACGAGGATAGCCAAACCTAAAAGTGCTTATAACTCCCTTATTATTTGTCTTAGAGGTTTGGGAATGTAAACCAACCTATAGGAAATAATGGCCTGGGAATCTTATGTTGTGGTCAGATTTGACCTTGGGCCCCTCCTTCAATCTCAAAGGAGGATAGCCAAGTTTAAAAGTGCTTATAACTCGCCTATTATTGGTCCTAGAGTTTTGGCATGGTAAACCAACTTATAGGAAATCATGGGCTGGGAATCTTTTGGTGTGGTCGGACTTGACCTTGGGCTCCTCCTTCATGGTCAAACGAGGATAGCCAAACTTAAACGTGCTTATAACTCGCTTATTATTGGTCTTAGCAGTTTGAGATGGTAAACTAACCTATAGGAAATCATGGGCTTGGAATCTTTTGGTGTGGTCAGATTTGACCTTGGACCCCTCCATCAAGGTCAAACGAGGATAGCCAAACTTAAAAGTGCTTATAACTCGCTTATTATTGGTCGTAGAGGTTTAGGATAATAAACCAACTTATTGGAAATCATGGGCTGGGAATCTTCTGATGTGGTCAGATTTGACCTTGAACCCCTCTTTCAAGGTCAAACAAGCATAGCCAAACCTAAAAGTGCTTATAGCTCGCTTATTATTGGTCCGAGAGTTTTGCAATTTGAAACCAACTTATAGGAAATCATGGGCTAGGAATCTTTTGATGTGGTCAGATTTGACCTTTGGCCTGCCTTCGTCAAACGAGGATAGCCAAATTTAAAAGTGCTTATAACTCGCTTATTCTTGGTCCTAGAGGTTTGGCACGTGAAACTAACCTATAGGAAATCATGGGCTGGGAATCTTTTGATGTCGGATTTGACCTTTTACCCCTCCTTCAATGTCAAATGAGGATAGCCAAACTTAAAAGTGCATATAACTCACTTATTATTGGTCCTAGAGGTTTGGAATGTGAAACTAACCTGTAGGAAATCATGGGCTAGGAATCTTTTGATGTGGTCAGATTTGATCTTGGGTTCCTGCTTCAAGGTTAAACGAGGATAGCAAAATCAAAAAGTATAAATCACACTTCTTGGTCCTAGAGGTTTGTAAGGGGCCTGTTACACTTTCATGGTCCCCCACGGATATAGGCCACGGTTCCATATATGGAAACTGCCAAGAATTCCGTGTGGATGGTGGGATTTGGGGAGCGGAAAATGTTAGAAAGGTGAATGATTTACGGACACGACATGGATAACTCAGCGGATGGTACGGATGCCACAAGGACGTTGGGGATGCTTTTTGTTGCTTGCAGATGACCTCCGGATACACATCTGTGACCAACTGCAGTGTGGTGGAAACACCCCAGGACACGCCAGGACAACATAGGGATGTATCAGGACGTCTCAAGGACGCCCCAGATGGGTATACAGACCTTGCAGACACTCATGGATGGGGTTTACGGATCTTTATTTCTCTCGCGGATATCGGTTAGATGTCCTGGTGGGCGCTAGTGACCACTGGATACCTGGATCCCAATGGCTATCAAAAGGGTAAGGCCAGTAGCCAGATAGAATTAAGAAGCCAGAATGGACAGACGGAACAGAGATCTTGTGCAAATTTAACTCTTAATATTACAAATGGAGAGGCAGTTAATCATCATTACAGCTATGATAGACAGGCTGAGAAGGAGATGAGGTCTACAATGAGGACAGCAGATACCGAGAAGATATTGGGTCAGGCCATGGCTAAGCCAGGAAGAGCGTAAAGAAGAGGGTCAGTACACCAGACTGATGCCAATGCTTGAGTTAGATGACCCTATGGCATACTGAAACTTCATCTGGATGCCACCCGAGCTCTTTCAAGAGCTGGAGCAGAGACTGTCCTGAGATCCAGAGGGAGAGGACCTGGATGAGAGAGCCCCTAAGTCCAGGACTGAAGTTGGCAGTCACCCTAAGACACCTGGCCAGTGGAGACAGCGAATCTCTTATTGATGATGGGCCAAAGGTGAACTATTTCATCCTCGGGGACGATGCTTTCCCCCTCAAGCTTTGGCTAATGAAGCCCTACTCAAGGCATGGGATGGACTTGAACCAGAGAGTGTTTAACTCATCCGGGAAGAAGGGTGGTAGAGAATGAGAGAGTGTTTAACTCAGCCGGGGAAGAAGGATGGTAGAGAATGCCTTCAGGATACTAACGTCCCCCTTCCGGATATTCCAGAGGCCGATGCAGCAGGAGCCTCCCATGGTGGCCAGGGTGGCCATGGCCAGCCTAGTACTACACAACCTGCTGAGGATGTGATACCCCACAGGTCAACAGGATGACTTTGGGGCAGATGGCCAGCCCCCAATAGTGCTGGAGGGCAATGACATTCCATATGAGGGCCGAAACCCACTGGATGCAGCAAAGACACACAGGAATATTCTGAGGGACTATTTCATGACCGATGGGCAGGTCCCTTGGCAAATGGACAGAATTCAGATGTTATGTAAATAAACAGAAATAATTGTGTGAATGTAAATACTGTGATACAGTGACTTTCTCAATGTAAATACTAAATACTACAATGGAAAACTAAAATGTATGTGGTACCTCATGGACTGTATTATTTTACTACAGTTACACATGGACACTTGTTGATAAGCTAAAATATTAATTGTGTGTTTTTGTCAAACATTATTGTCTTTTTTGTTATGTTATAATGTGTGCATTTTACACTTTTTGCAATAAAATGCTTGATTATAAACTGTAAAGTTCCAAAAAATGATGTATTCACATCGAATTGCAGAAAGTGTATGAGGAAAAAGCCTAGCCAAGTGCCCTTATATAGGCTTTCGTCCAGGCCAAAGCGTCTTTCCGTAAGTTCCCGAGTGCAGTGTGAATCTAAATATCCGTAAACCTTGTCCTTATTGTCCTTGATGTGTCCTTATGATCCGTGAACCCAGTCCCTGTCTGTATACACCTCCGGGGTTATCCATAAATATCTGCAGACAAATTACACCTGTCTTCTTCAAACCTTTTTACGGAAAAATCAAGCAGTTTGATTTTTCCATGGGTCCCCACGGACACTTCCCATCCATGGCAGATGCAACAAGGACATTACGGACGGTACAGATGTGTTCACAGATTCAAAATTATGATCTGTAAATCACTCACAATTTTCCATATTAGGCAACCTGCCGCAATCTGGTGGTACATCCGGCTATGTGTAACTGGGGTCTAATGTGAAACCATCCCATAGGAAATCATGGGCTAGGAATCTTTTGATATGATTAGATTTGACCTTTGGCCTCCTTCAAAGTCAAATTAGGATAGCCAAAATTGAAAGTGCTTATAACTCGCTTATTCTTGTTCCTAGAGGTTTGCAATGTCACACCAACCTACAGGAAATCATGGGCTAAGAATCTTTTGATGTGGTCAGATTTCACCTTGGGCTCCTCCTTCAAGGTTAAGCTATGGTTGATTGGCTTTGGTGAGTTTTCTTTCTGGTGGATACAATTTGCATCGGTTGTCCGATGCGCTATGCCTAGTTATATTTGAAGTAATATTAAGAAGAAAGCCAAAGTCATTCAAAATGGGCCTTTGAAAATTTCAGATTTTTTTTTGTAGCCAGAATATAATCCAGATCTCTCCCAAAATTCTTTCTTTGGTAAGGCCCCACCCACATTAAAGGTTTAAGAAAGATGCATTCATTATTTTTGGAGTTATCTCAACCACAACAAATACACCCTAAAACATAAACTCCCTTTGGAGGTAAATGTGTGCAAGACATTGAATAAAACGATTTGAAGCTCACAGGTTGGTGCACTTACAGCATATGTACACAAGAAAAGTTAGATCTAAACCCTTTGATAGTCAAAAAAGAGACCAGTAATTGAAGTAATTAAGTAAGTAATTAAAATGAAACTTTTGTTAAAAAGGCTGTGTTCTTTTATCCAGCATCAGATCTCTTTGAGGCAGTACTGTACATTAATTTCTCAGATAAGAGTTTTTGCTTACCTTAAGAAGTAAACACCTTTACTCTGTGATGGTACAAGGTGAATTCTTCCGTCATCATTGATAGTTTTATGTAATGTTTCATTTATTTCATTACTGCCCTGTTAAGGTAAATAATAAAACATAAGATCGAGAATACATTCTGCACAAATTTTTATGTGGCTAGTTTATTTAAATACTCTAAAACACATGTGAAGGTGTGTAACAGGGCTTGAATGACTTCAAATGAGCCATATTGGGGCCAACCTAGACACAAGGGGCGGGATTCACAATTTTTTTTAAGTCTAAAGATTTGTCTTAAGTCTAAGATAAATGTCTTAAATATTAAAAACTTTGTCATAAAGTTAAGACAAAATTTATGCTTAGACAAAATGGAATTCATAAAAGGTCTAAGACAAAATTTTGTCTTAGGTTTTGTCTGAACTTAAAGACCACTGCTGGGCAGACTTAAGTCTGTTTTGAAATATTTCGTTGCATGTATTTACATTTGACCCTCTGTTATGCCAACAAAAATATACTATGAGGATCTATACTTCCTATAAAAGTAATTTCTTTGCATTGTAATAGAAATTTACATCATTCAGTTTCCTATAAATTTCCACATTTTACCTCCTTGTGGCAAAAATATTGTCATAAAAATGGCTGACTCACAATAAAACAAAGATTATTATTTTAAAATAATTTTACAAAAAAAAGTGACAAATCTGTTTCATAATTTTGAAGAGAATGTTTGGTGTATTTATCAGTGAAAAATATTTCTGTTTTGCTAAAATTTGTTAATTTGGATATAAAATAATTTCAGACTTTTTGCATAACTTTTGTCTCAGCTAAAATTTTGCTAAGCACTTTTTGTGAATCCCAACTTAAGATAAAATCTCAGCTAAGACAAAAGTGTTAAACTTAAGACTGGTCTTAGCTAAAGATTTGTCTAAGACTTAAGACCTTTTGCGAATCCCGGCCTACGACTGCTGGGCAATTGAAATTGGAGAATTAAAAGGTCAAATTGGAGATTTCAAAAAACTAAAAAACCCTATGTATTATAAGTTATAAATTTGATTTAATAAATCAAAATAGTGAAGGAGCTCTTTCAGATGCATAAAACAGAACAATTCGTCTGTTTCGCCTTGACATTTGTATCACATAAATCCTAGATATTGTATGTTCTTAATGTCAGTGCATGGTTGAAACATAATTCTGACAATAAATTTAGAGTTTAGCTCAAATAAACACCTAGCGCAGAAGACCATGATTGTAAATGTCACATTTTTTGTCACATTTAGTTAGTTTAAACCTATTTTATTCACAATTAGGCAACAATTGATTTAACAATTATATCAAGTCTTGTTGCTCAATGGGATCTATTTACAATGACAAATAGCATGAGACTGCACTATCACATTAGCAACATCTTGCACAATTTAAACCCCTTGAATTTAGCTATACATTTGTGTTCTGCATTAAAACTTAGTTTATTTTAGATCATATTGTATATTTCTGTTGCCATGTAAGAGTAAATTGGAATTTAATATTTTTTGGTCTTGTTTAAAGTGAAGGGATTCTAAGAGCTTGTGCCTGATGTTGGCATATATATTGTGGGCAACTGATGAAAAGGTGGTCAAGATCTTCATTTGGAAATCTACCAAGGCAAAACTCGCATTCTCTTACATTTTTTTCTTTAAATGTGACTTTAGGTCACTGTAACCCAAGCCTGACACAAGTATGGGTAATGTTTGTAGCCATGTCGCCCAAATTGTGTAGTTTTTGTAATTTTTTAGAACTTGTAAAATTTGAGAAGTTCTTTTGGGAAAGATCCTAGTGTTGTCACATTTCAAATAGATACATAGCTCAAATTAAGGTTTCTTTCACTAGAACGGAATTAAAAATATATAAAAGTACAATTAACATAATTTAACCCAGTCACATTAGACTTCTATATTATTTTTGGAAAGAAATAATAAAAGGACATTTGTTTAAAAGAATATATATTCTAAGAACTGTTGTATTTCACAAATGCAAAAAAAAAAAAAAAAATAAAAAAAAATTAAGCAATAGTAAAACTTAGACCGAATAAATATGCATGTACAAGAATATGTAGAATCTATATATAAATATTCAATAGTTTAAATGTAGTTTTTTTACCTTCAGTTTAAAACAGACAAGTCCGAGAATAACTTCATGTGTTATCTCAAATCTGTCATCCTTCTCTACAAGTGATGCAAATTCTTTGGCAAGTTGGATGTGCTATATAAAACAAGTGGGCGATAATGCAATAAGAGTTTCACTCCAGGGCACTGTACACAAAGATTCTTTGTGAAAAGTAAGAATAAGTTTGTAATTTCTAAACACAGATTTACTCATGATATAAGTAAATAGCTATTTACAGGCATTATATATTCATTGAAAGTATAACTTTTTGTTCTTTTACTCAGTCTGGGATATTATGTAAATTGTAGTGTCTAAAATATTCAAATAAAGTCACATTTTAAAATATAGAAAACAATGCATAAAAATTTCTAGTGAAAGTATTGTATTTCATACTACAAGTTACTTAAAACTTAATTCCTAGTGAAATTCTAAATCCGTATTAATAGCTCAAGTAGAAACTAGCCATTACGATAAATTTATTCACTGGTATTAAAAATTTTCTTCAAAGCTAAAATTTCTACTTATTCAGTAGTTGAAGCTAATATTATATACATTGCGTACACTAGATAAAATGATACAAAATGCAAGCTGATCCCAAACAATTTAAATTTTGACAAAGACCTGGCGTTAAAAGGACAAGAACCTCTGTACTTCTGGTCCAATTTTGAAAATTTATTCATTTTTTTTCAGTTTAAAGTGGTCCTGCATTTTTGAGCATAACTTTTATGGCGCTTAATCTCTGCCATGCAGGTCACAGTAAGCTGGTGGACAGCATCTACAGCATCATATCTACTAACTATTTTTTCCTCAATCATAATTGTCAAGGCATCATTCATATACTGCTAACAGTAGTTTGATACATCTTGAAGATAAATCCTTTATTTGCGCAGTTGAATAATTTAATGCCAGTTTGTTTTGATTGAGTATGCGTTGTAAGCATATAAAACAAGAGCACTCGGAGAGCGCAGACCTCCGCCAAGCGTGGATCCAGATGATCCAGACAGTGATCCAGATCACTCCCAAAATCTAATCACTTGTTCCTTGTCCCATGTAGGACATTTCCTGAAAATTTCATCAAAATCCATCCATAACTTTTTGAGTTATCTGTATTTAAAAGTTAAATTTCATGGATCCAGAAGATTCAGATAGTGATCTGGATCACCCGCAAAATTGAATAGTTTCTCCTTTTTCCTTTTCAGACATATCCTGAAAATTTCATCGAAATCCATCCATAAGTTTTTGAGTTATCTTGTTCACAAATGCACAAACAAACAAACCCAGGCAAAAACATAACCTCCTTGGCGGAGGTAATAAATATATATTTTAAACAAAAAATGACAACTAATAAACGTTTTAAGGGGCATTTTAAGGGAAAACACAAGCACTTGGAGAATGCAAACCTCCCCAAGGCGTGTATTATTTTTTTAAATGGTTTAATAATAAGTAAATTGGAAAATCTGAATCTTTGATATATTTTTTGTATGTAGATGGTGATCCCTCTCAAAATTTAATAGGATCTAAGTTAGTCCCAAAACCCATCTTCTCATTTTTTTATGTCATGAATTTAATACCTCCTTGGCAGAGGTGATAATATGACTAACGTAATGTCTTCATGAAATAAACCTGCCAATCAATGTATAGCTCATAATGCTATTTTGTTGTTGTTGTAATTCTGACCCTGATTGGGCAGAATGTAAATTCATTTTTACTTCACATTTGTGCCAATTTAAAGCATGTGCCAAACTATAGCAGGGATCAATATTGCCTTACAACCTAATTTTATACTTTCCATTGCCTGTAAACCAGTAATAAACATACTTTCCTGATATACTTCTGCAGACCGGTCACTCCATATAGTCGCAACACAAACCACAATTTCAAAGAACGAAACCGCCGCCCCAGGGGTATTTGCCAGTGCTAAAAATACAGTGCAGGGTATATATTTGCTAACATTTATACTCTTAAAATTACTGTTGTTGTTGGAATACTCTATAAGAAAATAACTGTTTTCTAAATAAAAGTCTCAGAAAAAGAAATATATTTCAAAGTAAGAATTTGTGTATTCCAGAGGATAATAAAATTGCCACACTAACAATAAAATATTAGATACGAAAGCTGTATGGAAAACAGGTGGTTTTATATGTCAGGTATTGACAATCATGAGGATATTATTTATTGAAAAAGTTGTGTAAAACATTATTTTGTAGCATTTAAAAAAAAATTCTTATTCTAAGGACTCAATAAGAATATTCTGAGAATAAGACTGTTAGTAAAAAAGAATAACAAAAAGAATATTTTCTTAATTTAGCAAACAACAAACAGACTGATTATTCTAAATTGTTATGATATAGACACAATGATAAGACAAATGTCACATAAATAGGCATTATTTACATGTTGGGCAGGAACAAACTGGTGATGATGATAAAACAAATGTAAATGAGACTTCTAAAACTGGTGAATGATCTGTTTCAGTATTCTCTAGCTTCAATAACATTTTTAGTTACATGATATAGTCATATTAACCATATGTATTAATATTTATTTCATTTCACTCACTCTATAGTCCAAAGTTTTATTTTGATTTTCGTGTTTTAAGTACAATGGATCCATGTTGAATGCATTCACGAAATGGGTCTTGTCCTTTATCCTGTAAATATACAAGTTAGATAAAATAACATCTCTGTAACCCTCCTCCAAATGCAGTGATTGATGTAGTTTATATGCTTAGTATTCCTTTTTATGCTCAAAATACAGTATTTAAGCTTCTATGTATATCACTATGGACAAACCTGTGAAACATGTATTGCATACCATAAACATTTATCCACTTAAAGCATTTAAGGGCAGCATAACTTCAGTAAATCATAAAGTTTTACAAAGTTTAACAAAGCCATACAACATATTACTATCACTTTTTTCAGAATAGATTAGTAGTGTTACCACATAGCAGAACAGTCAAAGTTCACCAGTAACCATTTGTGAGGATTGAAATTGAAGCTATCAGCAAGCTGAAATGTGAAACCAATCAGAATCAGACATTAACCACATTTATTAAGTTGTCAGCAATATCAATATTACATTTTAAAACACAAGTGACAAACACAGGCAACATGTGAAATTTATTACATTAAATAAATGAAAATATGTCTGTGTTCTTTGAAGACATAAAATATTTCAAGCATGATCTAATTTACTTAGATCTCAAAGATTTTCAAATTAGGTAATTATGGGTATGCCAGAAAAGTTTCTTCCAGATTATTTGTATTTGCTGCTTTAATAAGGTTATAGCTTTATCAGTAAGTCATCTTGGCATACGATTTATTCTTGCAGAAAATATCTGTCGGAATGGTTCTTTATATAATAAGACTAAAATACTATTACCTCTACACCATTGAGACGATCCCTGTATTCTGGACAAATGAATGCAGAACCTGCATAAGCTGAGTCAATGTGCAGCCAGATCCCCTCTGTATGACCTGGCCACATTATGAATAACATACTGATACCATATATGGATAACACACCTGTATTTTGTATTGGTACTGCAATATCAATGGGGCAATATCTCCTTTACTACAGGATTCAAAGTGCTATTTGATCCATCATGGCTGCAAAAGTACAGCCCAAACTCTAATGACGGACGTTGCCCCAACAGAAAGACCAAGTCTCAGGGAAGATCATTTGTCAGAGTCCTCGAGGTTCTGAAGCATACACACTGGGGATATGACCCATTAACTGAAGACAACTATTTCAAAATGGTCATCAGAGCCACCATATATCTACCTGTACCTGGGATTGTACCCAGATTCCATGTGTTACTGGACAAATGTTGTTAACCAGTTGGACTCGGTGGCAGTTAAATGATTGCTCAGAGTCGATAAGCAAGTGTGTTTTCACTGCATTGAAAAGTGAGATATTGATGAAGAGTTCAACAAATAAAATTAATCAAAACAAATTTGTACTCAGCTGCACATTGAACCAAGTCAGTACCGAGGTAATTAACAGTTATAACAATAAATATGATTTATATATGTATGACTTTTGCACAAAAATTAAATAAAAGAGTGATACACTCGATAATGGTTAGAATTTCAAAAGTATTAAAGCCACAAAGTTGTCAATAAGTACCTATTTACTTCATACAATACAATCTAACAAACAAACACATACTAAAAAGGAAAAAAGCCCACACAAACTCACATATATGACCAATTTCCTCCAATTTGTCAAATGAACAGGTTGGAGTAGTTCCAAGAGTGGCCACACACTGGTAAAATGTATACACAAAGTCTTTACACATATTTTGTGAGTGGTATTACATAATTGCCATGTTAGTCACCATACACTGACCTTTGAAGTTGGGTGAGAATTTGAAGCTTATATTCAACTGATTTCAGATTCCCATCATATTTATTGATACATACATTCATTGCTCGAAGTTATGTGGTATTTTGAATTAGGAAAGATTCTACCATAGCTGGACAGTCCATAGACTATCTTTATAGGCCAAACATGCATGCAACATTGTTCACCAAATGAAATTTTGTACATGCACCAAGGTTAATCTGGTCAACACCCATCTAACACAAATGGCTAAAACAGGTGCATCTTCTGTGGATTTGACTGATGTAAACTTGCTGTGATTTGAATATTGCAGTATTTGGGTTTGGCAATGATTTAACATTCAAAGTCATTAAAACAATGTCAAAGGTAATACATCGCTTCACATCAAGTTTCAATAGAATTGAGGGTTCCTCTGATTATTTTTCTTGTGAAGAAAGAGTAACCATGCACAATCTATGACCACAATATCACTCTTCTATATATATAGCAAGTAAACAAAAATGTGCTTAGGACAAAGCGGCGTTTGTATCGTCAATCTATGTCTATGTCAAGCAATATGACAAATCATATTGTTGGTACAGTAAATCATTCAATCAATCTGTCTGTACCTTAGCAGACAGACAGACAGACAAACAGACTCTGATGATCACATAAGCTTCTTGGCTGGAGTAAAAAGGCTTATATCAAACAGAATGAGGCCCTGTTGTTTGTCATATCATAATCAGCAAGGCTTACACAAACTGGCACAAATCAATGTTGCATGTTATGGCATAATAAAAAAGGCTTGCATAAACTACAATGAGCCGGTAATGAGTATCATACCATAATCAACGAGGCTTACATAAAAAAGCACAAGACGAAGTTGTTTTTTTTATCCCATAATCAAAAAGGCTTACATAAAATGGAATGAGTCCCTGTCGTTTGTCTTCCGCTATCGTTTGCTTCAAACTTTCTCCAGTCATTCTTTCTTTGTGGTCTGATTTCACTTTATGACACTTCACTGCACCAAGTAAACAAGCTCTCTCGACCGAGGAATGGGCCTGAATGAAATAAACTGTGCACAGTCTTAGATGTTATATTCAATTAATTGTAATTCCTGGAGTCATATTCTGTACAGCCTGTCACATCCAATGAGAGACTAAGATAACTGTACTGAAAGCACAACCTACATTTAAAACCAAAATAACTTATTAAAATTAACATCAATATTAATTTACTGCAAAAAGTTAAATTACCATCCTTGATTGCTATTAAAAACAAAATATTTACATTCCAAAATGATGTGTTCTGCTTAAGAATACAAACAACTATGACACAGGAAATATGTATCGGAGTATTATATACTATTTATTGTTGCAGATGGAATGCTCAAGTAATCAATATACAAATATATACTCAAGGAATATGAAACTTAAAGTGTATTCCACAAGTGTTATTGGAAACTATGCATACTTGGACACCAACTCTACCTGATCAGAGCAGTAGCACACCAATCTAGACATGGTGTCAGCCTCTGAAAGACCTGGGTTTGATTCCCTTGTTCTATGGATGGCTCGGGTTCTTGCAGCCAACAAGGCAACATATGTGGCTTCAGAGGCAGTTCCCTGTAAACATATAAAGCATTATATTTGCGTGTAACATAAATACAAAATTACAAAAATTTGTGCCAATTTTCCATCAGGCAAGATCAGAGTGTGATCACAACCACAAGTGTGAAAATAATTCCAAATAAGTAAAAGAAATAGAAATACAGAAGACTATTTGGGGTCAAGTAAGAAATTAAATTATACTGGGTCATCAAAGAGATAATATTTCAAATTTTAGAGCAACTAAGTAATTTATTTTTGAGAAACTATCTCTAAAAGTTAAGATACCATCTCTCTAAATATATTTATTTCCTATTTAGCCAAAACCTTTTCTGTATAGATAGGACTTTCCTTAGACTTTCCTCAAGTCCTTTTGTCTATTGTATTATATGAGGACTGAATGACATTTTTCCAGAATTTGGTGCTGACAAAAGTATTTCAGCAGACAGAAGGCTTTTCACTCATCAAGTGGACTCATAATGATTTCATGTATGTCAAATTTGGTGGAATGAGAAATACAAAGACTTGGAGCAAGTCTAGAATTTCCTCACCAGAGAAGTTTCACCTTACTCTATATTTAGAGCTATACCTTTTGAGACTTCTCCTTAGATTCTCCCATATTCCGATGTTTTGTACCCTCTTCTTGTAATTTTATGTATTTTTTGTGCATACAATCACCGGAGAAAGATATTCTCATCAATGTCAGATTTTACTGCAAAAAACTGACAAGCCTCCATGTCTGTACCTGTATGACTCCGCCACCCTTTCCACTGGTTGACATGAACTCTTCAGGCAAATGTAACATCTTGGCCAGCCAATCCATCATAACCACCTCCAGCTCTGTACAAGAGGGGCTAGAAATCTGAAATGTGCAGCATAGAAATTAAGTTACCCATATCCAACATGGAGTTTTATGGATCTTATCTAGTCTAATACAGTGTTTAGGAGAATTTGACATTTTCGAAACATTTTAAGGAGTGTCCAAGTCAAATTTTTCACATGCTGTTGTTAATTTAGCATTTCTTACTCAGACTGTAAATCAATATTTTTTTATATGAATACTTTTTTGGCACTCTTTTAAACATATCAAGAACATTCCTGATGAACATCACCATATTCAATAGTTTGTTTACAAATTTACAAGAAATTCAAAAGTAGAGTAATTAGGGCATTTGTATACAAAGTTTAAATTATACATATATAATATCACACAATGCAATAACTGGACCCTTATTTGACTCAAATCTGCCAATATGACATATGTTACACAGCTTTATTACAGACACGCATTTCGTATCTATACACTAAAAGTACAGTGTGCTGAGATAAAACATTTTGATAATTTAATACTAATTTACGGGCTGATAAGTAAGCGTGATATAAACATAACAAGATGCACTCAGATAGAGCAAAACGCTCGACTCCATGTGACCAGTCTCACAAGTGTTATAAAGTATTGTAAGGAAGACAATAAAATAAAACCAAACATGTAAACCAAACATGCCCACCATGGTGGCATTTCCAAAAATTGGTATCCAGAATATGAACTGCATCTTTCCTAAAATGTAATCACCTCTTCCCATGGCTAGACCCTGGTTACAACAAAATATGTTCATTACTTTTGAAGAAATATGAAGTAGAAAGCCTAAGTCATTAAAAATACATTAAAAATGGGATCTTTGAAAATTAGCCATTTTTTGTATCTAAAATATGATCCAGATCTTTCCCAAAAATTAATCAGTTCTTCCTTTTGCCAGGTCTTACCCACAAATTTTTATAAAGATCTGTCCATTAGTTCTGGGGTACACCCGGTAACAGTGGATCGGAACGGTTTATTGATTTTTACATCACGTCAGTACTAAACTAAACCTGTTATTTAAATCTTTGTGTAGTAAAATGGAGATACATATTTTACCTTAATATATATAATATTTCAGTTTTATTTGGCCAATCGTTTGTGTACTTAAGTGCTGAATAACACAAGTACCTACTCAGTGGTTCACGTCAGTAAACTGGACAGTGAAACGGAACGGCAATTTAACAACAATATTGAGACAATAGACAGCTTGGGCAGGATTCTCCAGTGGTTGGATGATCATTTATTATTTCATAAATAAAATTGAGTGGGCCATTGGGACACTTGTGCTATGTATGAGGCAGTAGTAAACCCATACCATTGTATAAAATGGAGATACATTTTATTTAAAATCAAAATATTTATAATGGTTCCTACTTAATTTACTCCGTCATTAGTTTTTTGGAATACTGATTGACTAAAGTACCAGAAATTAAATATGTGCTTGTTGGGTCTTTGCATTAATTTCTAATTTCTTGTATGACTTTTATAGAGCTTAATCTCCATAAAAAGACAGACTTTAAGGCTCAACCAAGAAACAAATCCAAAGAATTGAATTGATTTACTTCCACTCTGGTTACCACATTGGTGGTAAATGAAATTCAATGATGTATTTTATTTAATTATTTGGATTTAATCGTCACTTTTAACATTGTATCATATCAGGTTGGGTAGTTTGATGGACAGAGGAAACCAGTACATACAGTCGGTCAAGGTTCTGTACTGTAAACTGCTGACAATCAGAAAGTAGCTACCAACTTTCCCATATTCAGTTCAGGGTTTGAACCGCAGACCTCAGAGGTGGGAGGGGAAGGTGTTACCCACTGTGTCACCGTGCCCTCCCAGTGGTTTCTATTTACTAAAGCTAGCAGCATAATTATTTGGAAACCAGTGCAATTGAAGCAACTGCCTTTGGAGGTGGAAAATATGTGCATATTATTTGAGTTACTTTTACCTCTAAAGCAAAAAGTAAAATTATTTTTCTAGCTTTTACAAATGTTGGCTAATTTGGGATGAAATTCATTAACTTTCAAGCGTCTGGTGACAATCAAACATTGACTATTTAAGCATTTACAATTCAAGTCATTTTATTCGACTGACTTTCAATGGAATCAACATCAAGAACATCACACAAATCATTTGCATTAGAGCTAAGTAACTTTGACAGAGACATTGCATATGTGACATATTGTTACAGATGTTACAATTATGATATTTGCTATTAATGTTTTACACCATTTCATTGTAGTTTATAAAACTTTTTACTTGATCAAAGTTTCTTGGGTATTGCCAAAGATATTTATAAGGTTAATAACCCATAAATCAGGTATGTGTCAATTATATCATCCATGAAATAAGCAAATGAGAAGATAATAAATAAGCAATAAATAAAAATGAAGCAAATAGAGATACATGTTGACCTTTGTCAAACTGTCAAAATTTGCTTTTATCTTGTGTTAAAATTCATTACAGACAAATAATTATCAAAATATCATCTGGTAAAACAATCCTCAAGACATTTGTCATTGATCCCCCACTCAGGCTCTGTGTGTGTCTCTCAACACTCATTCACACTATGTACTAAAACTTCTTGATCCCTTCCCCCAAAGAACTCGATCAGGATCTACTAAAATCACCATATTATTGATACCTTACAGTGGACTCTCTCAATCTGCACACTAATATTTGAGAATAGTTGATCCCCAACCTCAGCCTTCACTCAATTCACAGTCCCTCATCAAAGTTGTTTGTGTGCAAGTCTGATAATTTTGACACCCTTTGCATAGTGATTTTTAGAATTATTTCCTATTATATGAACATCTATTTAAAAACTTTATGATTACTAAATGTAGTCTCATATACATTATACAATTATTAAGAAGTCACAAGCAAATTGAAGATCTTGGAAGAAATTTCATTTGTAGATTTATGTAGCTTTGAGACTTTTCAGCCTTCTCTACAAAGGCTAACAATATATCTAACTTGTTGCTTCTAGAAAATTTATGTTCTGTCATGCATTAATGACACTTTCAATATATATGATAGACACTGGAATCTTTAACTTTACTAATTTCTAAGTATATAACATATTTCCAAAGCTTCTGAATGCAATTAGAACAATTTTTTTCTCCATGCATTTTGTTTGTATTACTATTTCACATAAAAAACTGTGAATGTATGCTGGTTAAACTGTTCATGATGTACCTTGGCTTCATATTGTCATTGTGATATGACCTGTTCAATGTATTCCACTGCCATCTACCTCCTTTGATATGACCTGTACACTGTTTTGCAGTGTTTCCCCACAACTCCCAACCCAAAATACTGCAACTGATATGACCTACCAAATGTTTTGCACTGTTTTCCCCACAACACCGTACCCAGTTTGATACAAGTGATATGATCTACTTTATGATTCTGACTGACTTCTTGTATTTATAGTGAAATTCTGAAAATAATTTACCTAGAAATTCCTCAGAGCAATGAAAAATTAAAGCAATTCCAAGATACATGTTGCATTCTTTTTATAGGAGTCAAAGACAAATTGAGGATTAAAATAAGTAGCAACTGACAACAGAAGATAGCTATATAGAATACCTTATTGAAGTTTTATTATCAATTAAAATCATTGTAAAATCATTCATATATTTGATGAGAGAACATACTTTGACTATACTTTTAGGGGAAATGAATTTGCAGAAACTCAATGTTAACAAAGTTTTGAGGCTATTAATAACCCAGATAGCAAGACCCTAGTGGGCCACCATTGGCTATGGGTGGCAAAATATAGCTAGTGGGCCACCACTGAGCCACTGCTGGACCACTGACTGCATTTTTTTTCAAAATTTTTAAAGCATTATAAACAACTTCATAAGCAACCTCAACTATTGTTTTCTGACATACTATTTAACAATATTCAACATTAATATTTCAAAATCTAAATATTTTGTGTGGGCCACTGTTGGCCCACCAACTACCAAGGTCAGTGGCTGCATCTCAGGGACCAGCCTACACCCACTGGTGTAAAATTCTGGAGAAAATTAGGTAAAATGTGCATTTTCTTTCACTTAACATAAGACTTGGTTAATGTCATGTATATAAACAAACTTATTTGGTTGTCCTTCATTTTGCTCAGTCAGACTTTCCTCCACTTTATTACTTCATATATTACTTGCTTATATATTTGCCCCAGGTGGTCCATCAATGGTCCACCCACTACATAAGTAGTAAAGGACCCATGATGGGCACCCAGTGGGCCACTGGTGGCAAATATTTTATTTTTAGTAAAGGTTAAGGATGAAGATAATCCCTGGTGGACTAATAGAAAAGCTTATCATTGGCTGCCAACAGTGGGCCACTGATGAACCACCAGTAAACCTTATTGTCGGCTGACAATGGTGGACCACTGTTTAACAGCTGGTCGCGCCAATGGCTAGCCACCAGCTACAGCCAATATCGGACCGACCTGGTGGGCCAGTGGTGGCCCTACAGCGTCTTGCTATCTGGGAAGGGTACAATATGATACTTTCACCATTTTAATGAAGAATATTGTTGGTTCTGACACTCAAAATCTTATAATCCCAAGTACCCTTTGATGTCTCACTAGATGGTGGGCCATTTGGTCCCAATTGGAATCATTGATTTAACTACTGACTATAATTTCTGTCAAAAGTTGGGAGTAAAGAAACTACGAAAGTCTGAAGGTCTGGGGAAACCATAAAGCAACATATGGAAAGAAAAAAAATCATTGCAATAGATTCAGTTTTGATTGCATATAGGTGCACAAATGGGTGAGATAAAGCAACAAGGTAAATGTTTATACTATTATACTTTATAATAATATATAATTTTTCATGAGAAATAAGTGTCAAAATTTATTACAAAGCCCAGTTACAACCTGCTCAGAAAGTACTTTGGAACATAAATAACAAGAGTAGTGCACACTATTTCTGTGCACAGGCCTAAGTGAATGAGGGGTACAGGCCCACTGAATAAAACATTGAGGAGCTCAGGATTCCATTTACAGGTTATAAAGGTGTTGAACAGATTCTGTAGAACACATATTGAGAATACTGTTCACAGTTTTAATATAAAATTTGCTTGATGGAAAAACTGTATGCTCATTAAAACAGTGCAGTACATGGGCCAGGTGCCGACTCTTTCATCCTCATTTCAGTGCTGAACCCCTTTCTCATGGAAACCACGCAAGCAACAGCCCCCCCCCCTTATTAGGAAAGGCTTTTATTGTCCGTCAGTGTAGAAATTGGTTAAAATATATAAAATAATGATACAAATATCAATGGGTAGGTATGAATGTGCTTTCAATGTCGATTGTTTACAATTTATATTTGCGTTCCGTTTCACTGTCCCGTTCCGATGACTGTTACCGGGTGTAATCTAAACAGACAAAAAAAAAATTTATTATCTTTATGTCAATTTCAAGACATACATTTAATGAGAAGATTTTTACTTAAAGACAGCAAGTATCACAAGCTAGGTTTGTGACATCACAATGACAATTGCATTGTGACATCATTAAGTAATGACATCATCAGAAACAAAATATTGATTTTTTACATACATGATGAAGAGTAGACATCTCATCTTGGTTAATTTTTTTTTGGCAGCAAAAATTTAAATGTTGTGTTTTAATTTTCTCTTTTCTTTCTAGCAAAACCTTTAAGAGATTCTTTAAAAAAGACTAAAAAAAAGAAATACTTAAAAAAGAAAAACTAAAAAAAAGTGAGTGGTATTGAACCCCAAACATGGGATTACAAGTTCTTCACATTACACTCATAGTCACAGAGGAATTCTTTTTGCACAAAAATTCATGAGGAAGAAATCTTGTCATGATATTGATTTTTCACGTGTGACCAAGCAGAGAACACACACATACACACATTAAAAAAGCATTGGGGGAAGCAAAGCTGATTGTTTGGGGATTATTGATTTATGTTCATGAGGAAGAGAAGCAGGTTTCACTGTAAAAGCCCAATTAAAAATAAGAAAAACTCTCTCCTGGCTTTAATTTTCAAACAAATTATACAAAATTCGGAAGAATCCATCTGTACCCCATGAAATACCCGCCCACCAAATTTGAGCTCGATTGGTGTTATCGTTTTTGAGCTATAAGGGTCAAACGGTGCACAGACAGACGGACAGACAGGCAGACAGACAGACAGAAACAAACTGATCACAATAACCCTCTCCTATCGTCGAGCGTTAGTTATCGCAGCTGTGAACTAGTTTAGTGAAATAGTATAAAAAATAACTATGTCACCAAACATTTACAGGAAGATCATCTTTCACTAGTAAGATGCATTTATCGCAGATATTTAAATAATTTATATTTTACATTTGCCTTATTCTAAACTAGATAGTACTTGTTAACTGTAGGGGCTGTTTATTGGAAAAATTCTGGACTTTTCTGGATAGAATATGATCCTGATCTTTCCCCGAAATGTACTCACTTCTTCCTTTGGCTAAACCCTACCAAGATCTATAATTTCATGAAGCTTTGCCGATTACTTTTGGAGTAATATCAACTGGAAGGCCAAGTAATTAAAATATACTGAAGATGGAATCTTTGAAGATTTAAGATTTTTGTATGGAGAATACGATCCGCATCTTTCCCAATATTTACCTCTTCATGTGGTTAGGCACTACCAAAATAATGAAAAAAATCAGAAATATATATTCACTATTTATGAGTTATCAAAAAACCACAGACAGACAAACAAACACAGTATAAAACATAGCCTCCTGGTGCAGGTAATAAACCAATCATCTATTTTATGTGGCAGGTGTAAATGGACTTACCCAGGTGAACCCAATACACCCAATTGCTTCACACAGCATATCTGCCAGTATGGATGGGTAGGAATGACCAGCAGGGAAATAAGCATGGAAGCTGGGATGATGCCAATGTGTCACCTGAAAAACTAGTAAAACGTATATTGGAGCTCTGATTCCTTCAAGTTCTTTTGTCCAATGTATTATATGAGGACTGCATGGCTTTTTAGCAGAATTTGGGGGCTGACAAAAGTGTATTTTATCATTAAAAGGTTCCCCACTCATCAGGTGGATTGATAATGATTCCATGTATGTCAGATTTGGTGGAATGAGAAATACAAAGACTTGGGGCAAGTCTTGGCAACGGTAGATGAGTACTGTTCTAATAGATAAATATGTAAATGTATTTAATATCTACCTGTTTAAACGAAACTTATTTATTCTTTAGAAATCTACTACTAATGTTCTACTACTAATATCTAGTAGAATATCTCAGTGAAACAAACAGTAGAAATTTTGTAGACTACTAACATCAAGTAGCCTAATGAGACTTGCCCAAAGTCTTTGTATTTCTTATTTCACCGAATCTGACATTCATGGAATCATTATGATTCCACATCATGAGTGGGAAATCCTCTGTTAAATGAGATACTCTAGTGAGTGCCAGCTTCTGTAAGAAGCCATAGTGTCATCATATAATACCGAAGACAAAAGGAATTAAACTCCAGTGGCTAGTAGGCTCTTGTGAAATCAGACACAGGTCACTGAGGGGAACATATTAGCTACATGATATAAACATTATCCTTCTCAGAAGATTTCAAGTATATTTCATAAATAACACTTTTTTGAAAGATAACTAAAAGACTAATTTCACAAAAGCACCGTCTCTGAAATGGATGGCAGAAAATCATTCTTATAACTAACATAAGTCAGTTGTCAGTTAAATCCACATCTGTCCCTCTGCAGTTCCAGTATAAAATGTAACCGGACTGGACATGTTAAACACCAGTAGTGCTACATTGCATATAGCAATGTAATAGCATACCTTGTCAGTTTGGAAGTGTGCAACCTACACATCGTGGCAAGTGGTCTAGTTTATTGATATGACATGTTTTTCATAGTTTATAAACGTGTCAAATTCTTTGCTCGAGTATGAAGGTCAATATTAAACGCCTGTGAGTGAATAACTAAAGGTTGATAATAAAATGACAGATTAATAAAAAATAAACAAAAACTGTAAGTTTTAAAATGTAAGTTTCAAAGTCAAACTTCGTTACTCAACAAAAATGTAGAAACAGAAATGGAAAATTAAACGATCTTTTTATATTTAATATAAAATGGTTCAACCGGTTCAGTTTTAGTTTAAAACCGTTTAATTTAAATTCAAGTTGTTTATAATGGTTGATTTTGAATGACTGGTTTTGTGTTTTGAGCTTTAGGTCAAAATTAGAAGTTTGACGTCCCGTTCAACAGACAGGGCTGTGCGCTTTAGAACCTGCCAGTAAAGATATTAGGCACCTATGAAGTTAAGTTAGTTAAAAATAAGGTGCAAGAACGCCTTAGTGTTATCCTGTATCAACAAAAAATATAAATATTTTAACTAAATAATAAATACAACATATACAAATAAGACATGTGACTAGATATACAAAAGAAAATAGGAAAAAAAAATACAATTTACCAAACTATATTTGATAAAACACATAGGTAAGAGAAAGACTGGAAAAAAATAAAATACATAACTAAAAATACAAATGGAAGACAAAAATACATGATCAATATTTAAAACAAATCTATACAAAAAAGAAAAGACAAATAAGATCATAACAAATGGCTAGATTATACAGATAAGGTAAAACAACAAATTGTGAAGAAAGAACAAAAATAAAACAGATACAAATCTTAAATAGAATCAAATTCCAAACAAAACTAAAATAAACAAACAAAAAAATAAAATATAAAAATCTATTTTGTGTAGTCTTGTAATCTTTAATAGTGATATTGATTGCCTATATTTATTCGCCTCTAATGACACGCTGGAGGATACATTGGGCCTATTTTACTTCTCCAGACCCTCAGGGGGACAGCACCTATGGAACAATAATAAGATTGAACACTCACACCAGGCATAATGACTCTCTCAATGTCCTTGAAGAGATCTTCCCATTGCTCTGGATTTTGAGGAGCCTCACTGGGGATTAGCTTCTTTAAATAGCCTGAAATTAATATATATTTATGTGATGTTTTACCTCGCTTTCAATGCTGTACAGGTCATATCACGATGGGTAGTTTTGTGGGCAGAGGAAACCAGTACATACAGTTGGTCAAGGTTCTGCACTGTAAACTGCCAACCATCGGTAAGCGATTACCAACTTTACCACACAAGGTCCTGGGTTTGAACCTCTGACCTCAGAGGTAGGAGGCTAGTGTGTTAATTGCCACTGCACCACCGTGGCCCCGAATTAATATATAAAACAAAAGTATAATATATGTCAACAATCATGATATTTGTTTAAGTCTGTTCATGTCACCTTTGTTGGAGTCTTCAACAGTTACAATATATACTCTGGTTTCATTGGTGCATAATTAAGCTCCTCAGTGGCCTACTAGGTTAGCAGGTTTGGTATCTAATCACAGGCTGTCACCTCTGTGTGGGTTCCACTCCCACTAGTTACAATGCTGAGGACCTGATCCAATAAGACCCTGGATGTTGTACAGGACGTAAAACAGCAAGTTTGACTTTGACTAGTGCAGGAATATTGTGATCATGTTCTCAAATAACGCTAAAGATTCATCCTTAAACTAGCAAGCTATTAAAGGAGACTTTCTGGATTCCAGAGAAATAATACTTTTTTTTCAAAGTTAATATTCAACTGTAAACCTACATTTACGTTGAGCTGATAAATATGCAACTACAAGTTTGCTTTGGGACCTCAGTTTAACTGGACTTAGGATCAGATGCATACAAATGTGAACTCTTGGTTTTACATTCCTTTTGACAGCATGGGTCATATAAAGGATATACCTGCAGTATTTCACAAGGTAAGATAAGGTAGTCACACACCAAAACAATTAATACAAATGTATCTTGAACTTATACTCATCTCTTACTTAAGATAGGATTGTACAATAATGACCAACTCAATTTGGAGTTATGATTTTGCTATATGTGTCTTAACATCTGCTAGGACAAAGATGTAAGCACCCTAGAAGTCTGGTTAGATAAGATGAAGAGGGTCAAGAGATATTTAAGTGACTGCTTATTTGTAAGTCGATAAGAAAATAATTTGAATTTCAAATTTTGTTTACAACAACCAAATCTTGATGTGTTCTTTGTTTTTGTTAAAGTCAAGATAGACTATATAGTCTAGAGTAAATGTAATGTGTCTCCTACACCTATAATGAATTCTTTGTTCATTTCTTATCTCATGGTCTGTTGACATGATTATGTAACGTGGTGACATTATCAGATGTGTGCTAAGATTTATCGGAAAGATTGACCCTTTGGTGAACATACAGACGGAAATGACAAGTTTTATGTGTCAAATTAAACCACTCCTGGCAATTGCCTGTGCTTTTATAGTCCTTCTGTTTAAATTTTAAGTACCATTTAGCTAATAACTATTTTTGTTTAAATCCCATAAGTTCCAGTATGATCGTACATACAGCCTTGTCTTTACTTTGTGGGGTTTTTCTTTGAGACAATGAATGAGTGCATTTCATGACAATATGGATTTTTGCTCTCATTGGAAGTAAACCCGTCCTTTTGGAAGGAAATGTTCTCAGAGAATCATAGTGCACTAAGGAAGGACCTTGAACCAGGTCAAGATTGTACATAACAACACATCAGTTAAAATGAAAAGCCTGTTATTTGATGTTTCTATTTGTGATGATGTCTGAATCCAGTAAAATATAACCAGTTGTCAACAATGGAAAGGTATTGTTTTATGATTAAATGAAATTGAGGAATCCTGAACAGTTATATTAAAAGCCCAATGTGAATACAGCCTCTAATGAAAAAATTCACCAATCTCTTTAGAAACAAGTAAAAAGACAAGTTATAATTATGTATGGCACACCGAAAAGTAACTCAAAGTGAACTCACTAGTGACTTTAACTACTTCAGCATATCTTTTGCCTAATTGCAAATAATTGTCATTTTCCTCCGTTTTATCCAAGCATCATAATATAACTATTTTACAGATTTTGCAGTGATATATTCAAATATAATCAAATAATATTGTCAATATTACCTGGTTCCACATTGGACAATGGTCTTCTGTCCCTGATATTCTCCAGATAATCTGCGATATAATCCACCATCTCTCGACCACATTTCCTAAATTCCTCTGCATTCATGTCAACTTGGAATTTCTCTGACAAAATGTACTTCTACTACATGTATCAAGCTGTGTACTGATAAAAAGAAGTAAAATATGTCCTGATTCTTGTTCAAACTACAATCAACATACAGTGGAAAAAGTAACCTAGATAAAGAATACATTACTGTGAAGATACAGTCTGTGTTATCACACATTCTAGGCTTGACATTTATTAATGAGCTTAGCCTTGTTTGTTATCAAACACAAATAGTGAAGCATTTTAAGCAAATAGTGTTATGACTTTTTCGGCTGTTCTTCATTTTCCTATTACCTTAGAATTTACCTAAATAGCCACTTCTCTTCCATTTCTTGTCATTCTGGAGAAAAAAAATGCATGAGTTCCTCTATGCTTGAACATTCCACAGGCCATCCCAAGACAAATGAATTACCCAACTGTTATTATATAATATGTATTCTACTAAAATCCTTTTAAAGCTTGTGACATGTAATATAACAACAAGTTTACACATTATGTAGAATTTAGATTTTTAGATTTATTTGGTGGCATTGAATATTCTAACAACCAGCACTGATGAAATATAATCTGAAAACTGTTTTATCAAAGACAAATTTAACCACAAAAGACGGAGCGCTGCAGAATTGCACCAAATTTCACCCAGTTAATTAAGACAGAGCTCTACAACAAGGTCAAGTCAAGGTCATATAATAAAAATAGAGTTTTGATGTAACTAGAATTTGTCACAGATTTCATCAGTGGGGTTGTAACTCCAGGAAATATTAATATTTTTAGAAAATATTAATATTAATTTTGTTTAGAATTTCTTGATGGGTCAGTGTTAATGATGGTTAAAGGGCCAAAATAGAAAAAAAATGTACATCTAAGTGTGTCCTACATTCAACACAGTAGAGATAATATGGTTAATTATGTGTAGCTAATGGTTAATAAGAAAACAAGTAGCCAACAAGTTGTAATAAACCCATATCCCAGATAGGAAAAGGGGATATTCTAGAAAGTGCTATGAAAGTAGGCAACATGGACAACACCTAAGTGAAGCTACCAAGTCACGCTGTAATTAATATAGTAATGTTCCAGGCCACAGGGTAGGTCCACAAGTTAAGTAGAATAGATTAAGATAAACTAAAACATAAGTACATTTTAAATAATATTAACAAAAATCAGTTTAATATACTATAAAGGAAAAAAGAAACTAAGACAACGCCATGTGCCACTACGAGGTGGTGTGCTCATATAAGTCAGCATTTCCACATCACAGGGTAGGTTCACAAGTTACATAAATTTGATTCTATAATGAGCAGATTTTAAAACCAATAGTTACAATTTAAAAGTTTTCAGATGTAGTGGTGATATAGAACCCAATATTAGTAGGTTCACAGTGGGTGGGTTGATCACTCCTTGCAAAAATATGAAATCTGTCGTTTCAAAGTTTGGCAATTCTATTGCAGTAACATCTAATAACTGTTATGAAGATATTATTACAGTAAAGTACAATGTAAAATTTAATATTGATATGTATTGTGTATCTCTGTCAAAATTTGTATATGTCAAGTTTTCTGCCATGTGTATGACAAACACTTGTAACTGTAGCTGATGGAGGATTTACACCCTCGCCCTCCCAGGTCTTTTTGCACTAAAAGGGTTAAAAAGGTCCTGAAATGGCGTATGTTCTAAGCACCACAGACGCATAATCCGACACAGAGATTTGCATGAAAACAATGAATAAAAGAAATATCTACATTCAAGATACACAGGGGTAGTTAATCTACCAACACAATCAGATGCCTTGTCTATATCAAACAACGTCCTTTGATGAAAAAAGCAACATAACATACAGCATGAATTATGGTTTGTCAAATTAGATGGTTGTGTCTCTTGTCTAAAGGTCGCAATTCGAAGGAACTGCCAACAGCACAGCTGGACCCACTTGATTTCCAAAGCAGCAGCTGCCCGGTTGACATTAAGATTGACTGACAAACCTGATAGCACCTCCTGTCAGTCTCAAACTAAAACATAAATATTAGCCTGGATGCAGTTTACCCGTTTATGAAAGACAACAGGGGAAGGGTAATAAGAACACTGGACAGGTAAAATTCAATATTACCTCATGGGGCTCTAGAATGCAAGTGGAAGAATAAATGGGAGTTAGATCCTAATATTCAAACTGCTAGCCAATCGGAAGTTTATAACAAAACATGTGCCCAGTACTAAACTACAGAAATCCCAGAAATACACCATGTATGTAATTAACTTGGCACACAATTGTTTGGTTTACAGGCCCGTTATACACCCTTCCTCCAATAAAGTTTACAGTGTTGTTGCATCTCTTTACTCCACCATCTACGTGTATATATACTTTGGTTAGTTCTGTTGTGACAGGGTTTGCTTTCGGCGGTTTAATTGTTTTATAACACATGCTATATTTTGTCAATATAATTCAATATTTTGTAAATGAACTAATTGTGTAATTACAATTTGAAATCCCAGAATGCACTCATTTTTATAATGCTGTCATACTGTGGTGTTTTGAATATGTAATGGGTATCTCCATGGACTTGGTTGTATTTGTTTAGGATGTTCTTATTATCTCCAGGAACCAAACACACTTTGGTCTTTTAAGCCTGACTATGCCAGTGTAGTAAATGTATGCATTAAACGCATTAATAGACTAGAATAATGTGTGAAATTTAAACTTAATTTATTGATAACAAAAGGAAGGGAAATCTGACAAACCATGTCATTCCAAGTGATAAAATTAATTTACAACCATTAAGATAAACCTTACGACCTGATGCCAGGTCTAAGTTAGTCTTGGAGAGTGGTCGACACACCCTGACCACTAATATTCTTCTCCATTTCATAGGAAGATTGGTCTTATCATGAAAGGGTGGACAAGATAGGTCACAGTTCTGAAGATATAACTTTGACTATTTTGAATGAGTTACGATGTTTTCTTACTTGGTATATGTATACATGGTATAGGTGTCATATGTAAATATCTGACCTCAGTTTGACCCTTGTCAGATTCACCATCAATATAAGGTGTCTTGTTGAATCTGCTTAAAAGCTGGCTGTCAATTTGTCCAACCAATCTCTCAGAAATTGCACGTTACAAAGTATATATGTGTTCTTATAACTGGCTTTAGGAGGACACTATACTGCAAAGAGTTGTTTCATGTGTAACATCTTGGTTTGATATGAAATGGTTATGAGATCCTTTGATATTGACTCAATGACCTTTGTGGTTCAGGCCAAAGTGGTTGAACAAGATACTCATCTGTGAATGTGACTTTGAATCAATTTAACACTGGGTTTTTCATGTGAAGATGCCAATTGTGTGCCAAATATGGGTAATACTGATAACAAGGTGTGGTATGGTCCTGCAGGCGATAAAATATTTTTAAAATGTGTGTTATGTGTGTACATTGGCATATATGCAAAAATACCCTAAATGTCTCCATTCTTGTTACAGCATCACAACAAGCAGTCATGAAATATCATTCTAACATGATAAGGCTGTGTCCGCGAATCTGAGGAACTATTCTAATTGGTTAATCGAGGAATTATTTCATCAGTAAAATCAGCATAACCTTACTGGTTTGAATTATCACTCTTTCTATGATTGTTTTGGTGAATCTGATTGGCTAATGCAAGAAATATGACTGTCTGCCAATAACCCCCCTCGTAAAGTACAATGGATGAAGTATCCTGTATTTTGTCATTAAAATGTGAATAATAATAGAATGTTTTCTATTTAAAAAAGTATCATGTTAGAACAGAACTAACCCATACTGTTATGTGCAGGATTTGAAATGGCGCTTGAAGTATACCAAGCATATACCAAGCATGAAAGATGGTAGTTTTAGTTTTTTTTGCTGCTGACAAGTGGGTTACAATACAAAATCTTGACCAGCTAGAATGCAATCCTTTCACTCAACCCAGAACCACCCAGCATTGTACAATATTGTATTTTATATTTATACTTTGCATAATATCTCCTTTTCTACAGGCCTCAATGTGCTTTTCAACCTATCTTGACTGCACAAGTAGAGCCCAAGCTCACTACTGACTTGCATTTTTCTAACTGAAAGACAGAGTCTTAGGAATGGCCACTTATCCTCCACATTCAGCCTGCCAGTGGGGATGGGACCCAATAACAGATGACCACCATTATAGCCACTATATATCTGCATGTACCGGGATCAAACCCAGGTCGCCTGTGTTTCTACTCGAGTGTGTTACCCACTTGGTCACAGTGGCTGCTGAACGGGATGGAAAACCATAACTTTGCATTCTAACTATACATTTATTTAAAACTGCATAGGAATTAGTTCAATTTATTTATTTGTTGTTTTACGTCGCGTTCAACAGCCAGGGTCATATTGCGACGGGTAGTTTTACAGGTGGAGGAAACCAGTGCATACTGCACTGTAAACCACCAAGCATTGGCAAGTAACTACCAATTTTCCAACATGAAGTGCCCAGTCTGAGATTCGAACCGGCGGCCTGAGCGGTTGGAGGCGAGAACTCTGACCGCTACAGCACCGAGCCCCCTCTAGGAATTAGTTCAATGTATTCATAAATAGACTGAGAGAATAATATCCAATAGACAAACTTCCATGAAAATATAGCCTTATATCCTTGGTGAATCTAACTGATATGGATAATGGTCAACAAAATAGACACTTACTTTGATTAATTATCATTGTTTTTTTCAGTGTAGTATGTAGGTTAAAAAAAGTTTGTATAGCTTCGCGTGTCCTCAGTAGCCCAGAGGTTAGCACATTTGGTATGTCAGCCAGGATGTCTCATCTGTCTGATTTCAACTCCTACAAGTGACAACGCCGAGGGCTTGTCCCGTTATCAACCTGGATATTGAGCAGAATATAAAAACCCTCATTTTGATCTTTATATCACTCTAAAGTCTTTACATTATTATTGTGCCAATATAAAAAAATAATCAACGCAAGCCACAGGCTATATGCTAGAGGCTAGAATAATTTTATTCAAGAAGCATATGTTATTTCTAGTAAGAATGCATGACTATATTTGCAGCCCTGATTAATATCCGTGGTCTGTGGTCTGACAGCTTCTGTTCTGGCTGTATGAAGTGGAAGGTCTGCAGGAGTACATCCAAAAAGAATATTGCAACTAGTTATAAATAGTCAATAGGCAGAGGAAGAAATCAGTACATACTAGTTAGTCAAGATTCTGCAGTGAAAACTGCTGGGCATCAATAGTCAACTGTCAACTTTCCCGCCTTGGGTGAGGTTCGGGGTTTGAACTACCAACCTCAGAGGTGGAAGGTGAGTGAGTTACCCACTACACCAGTGAGCCCCCCTCCCAGTTGCTTCCATGTTTGTTAGTATGGTTTCTACATTCTAATCACAGGATGCCACTTCTATGTGAGTTCAACCCTCACAAGTGACAACGTCGAGGGCTTGTCCCAATATCAAAAGAATCTTGCAACTGGTTATAAGTAGGTGATAAAATATAAGATTAGACTGTGAAGCATTATTCTTCCCTTCTGCAATTTGGTGCTGATTTCTTCAAGATATTACGTGATCGACCCTTAGAAATCTCTGTAAAAGATTTTCTAGTTGGCGTATTCTTTTGTTAATTCTTTTATAAGCTGCGCTTCTGCAAATGCCTGCACTTTATATGAATTCCAGTTTACATAGCTACTTGTATCAGGACTATTTTGTTTCATAATGAATATCAATGAGGACATAATTAATATTATTTTGATATATTGGATATACAATATAATTTGTTTACAGTTTCTCTTCTCAAGTCACTTAATTTGTGTTACAGATACTGCTTGCATTGGGTGCGCGAGTTTGTTGGTTTGGTAGCATTACCTATCTAAGAATTTTTCTTGTCGCTCACTTAGTGTTCATTATTGTATTCCTGTTTCTTTAGATAATAAAAGTAAGACATGGTCCTTTAGCAGCCAGTTTTTAATTTTTTTTTCTTAAGGTTGTTTCAGATTCACTGTCCCTGCATTCCATTGGTCTTTTAGCAGCCACCTTTAATGTTTTCTTCGGGTTCTTTTAGATTCACTGTACGTGTTTCCATTGGCATTGAATGTCTTGTCTTCTTATCAAAAACTAGATCCCAATTTCTTACCTGACAAGCAGGAAGTTTAATTTAGTATATTACTCTAGGACTTGGGTGTTTGGAGTGGAAACCTCTTCATATCCACCTTTATGCAGTGGCTAATGGCTATAGATTTTGAGTGCAAATTGTACTGGTATTTCAGGTTTGCATAGGTCAAAGCTGGATTTTTACGTCCCTTTCAACAGCCATGGTCATATTGGGACAGGTCCTACCCACTAGGCCACTCACGTATGGTTTGCATGTACCTTGAGTGATAATACAGGTTTCATGACACAAAAAGGCCTTTCTAATAGAGTTAATTATGCTTGAAGAATGTACAATTAATGGCATGCATTTCACTGTTGGCCAGGGCATGAAATGATTCTCAATCACCATTATACCTAACATATTCGGAATAAACATATATGACACAGCAGGAAAATTAAAAATGTGTTATACAAGGTTAACTTTAAGTGTAGAATAACTTTTTTGTTTTACATCGAATATTTATACTCGACATAAAAATTCCCACTGAACTCAAAGCGCAATTTGACTAATATGACTGAAAGAGTACAGTTCAAGAACTAGTGAGTAGCATTCCAATAACTTAGAGACACTATCAATGTTAAGGATCAATGTCATAGACAATAATAGGAGAAAATACATTATTAACATCTGTTTAGCTAAAAATAACACTGTATGTTTAATCAAAGATCTTTGTATTTGTCTATTGCAGCCACTCCTGTTTCTTGCGATTTGGATCTGTCACCCTTTTGCTTCACTGGTCAACTTGTTAACATGTTTACTTGATTCTCATTCCCTGAATTCATATGATGGCAAATGAAGAGTGTACTGAGGATGTGCCCAGGTATGATCTTAACTGTTGAAATAGCCAACGTTTCCTGTGACCTTCTTCAAAGTTTGATAGGGCAGTTTCATCCAGGGAGTATTGGTAATTAATAAGGTAAAACTCAATTAAATTCATTTTGTTTTCTAATCATTGCCATAAGAGTATCATGTTTATAAGAAATAAAGAAAACAAGGAAAATTTCCAAATCCACCAATAAAGTATGAAACAATTTGTGTAAACTACACACACACACATATATATACAGCTTGAAACTGAAATGTGTTACGTCAGTATGCTATGTACATGATATAGTCAGACAGTGTCTACACAGTCATGCAAAAATATTTTGTACAAACTCAACAAATCCATTTATAAAAAACAAAAATTTAAAATTTACCTTTAGGGAACACAAATGCATTTTTAGTATATACAAATTTTGATTTGAAAAGAAATTCACACATCAAGTGGCACAAGAAATATTTTGCTACCATATACTATTATAATAATACTGACTATATGATATATATATATTTTGGCTTTTTTGTTTTTGTAATAAAACTTCAAAATAATTCAAGTCTTTAATGTTATTAGATTATTATATAAAAAAATTACTACAGTTCCTCTTGCAATATTATGTCTCTTCCACTTCCAATGCAGCAGAATTGTTGTTTGTAGAAGTGTTGATATTTCCATGACAACACATGCATCCTTCCATTAGTGCCAAAAGCCTATAAACAAACACCAGCACAATGAAAAACATAACACACATAGGTCCCCATAGTAACAAGATATTTTCTATCTCTGCGAATACTTTAATTAGATAAGCATTGGGTCCTGTGGGAGTGTATTCCGCTGCTTCAAAGCCTGCGCGTACAAGGTTGATGCTTCCTAGAACTACCAGTGCAGATGCAGATATGGTTCCGGCAAGGTTGCCTCGAGGATCTTTGTAGGGCTTGATGTGTACATGATGTAATAAGATCATAAAGCAGGCTAGAAGCATACAGAGTAATCTGATGAGTGTATCAGTCACAAAAGTGAAGAGCAAGATAAGCACTAGTCTTCTGCCTATAAGTACACCAGACCAACACAGACCTAAGCTGTTATCCTTGAAAGGTCCTTGGAGAATCTTGAGCACGGCTCCGACACTGCCTGATCTGAGCTCAGGATGTGGGGTGGGTTTCGTTATACACCTGTAAATTACCTTGATCAGCCATATGAATAAGAAAGGAAGTGGGAATAGACAGGAGAAGAAGAACTCTGGTAATGAAATCACCCTCTTCTTCAGTAAAGATGGTCCTACCAGCAGGACTACAAAGAATGGGGTGACACATACAGTTGCATAAGCTATGACAATGTACTGCCAGTTCTGGTAACAGGTCACAGTTCCATCAATGAACAGCACCATCTGGCTTTTTACTGGGACACAGTTCAACAATATAAAGGTGGTTGTACCCAATTTTTGGAACATAAACATAACTGCTAAAATAAATCCGGACGCAAATCGTGTGCCAAAAGATTTTCCATTTGTTGTTTCTGCACTGTCTATGTCATTTTGTAAGTGCCCCGAGGCATTGATAGATGAAGTGGAACTGTTTAACATTTGCAAAGTGCTGTAAATGAGGTACATGACAATGAACAGAGCTATAACATAGGGAACAATAAGAGCTTTGGCTAAAGTCTTTGGTACAACTGTCATACCTGGAGACATACACACTTCCTCCAATAGTTCAAATAAATCCAGCTGGAATTTAAATATTCCAGAAAGGACAGATTTCATCAACTGTTGTCCTTTGCTTTCCTCCCGCACATATACTGTTTTCACATTTAGAAGCAGGGCATCTTGAAAGTAATAAAACATTATCACCAGTAACCCTGATCCAAATCCCCTGTTGTCAGTTTTAGATGGACTATTTTCCAACTCATTACTGTTGTGATTAGTGGTACTAGTGCTGCTGCTGCAGTTAGGCTTAAACAATTCTCCCCCATTGGGGATGAACTTAACCTGGGTGCCATCAAGCTTTTCACTTTTCACTAATCCGTTCATATAGCTTAGCTTGGGTTTTTTATTGCCAAATTTCTTCACCAGTCTACCAAGTCCCAGTGGTTTTGAAAACAGAAATTGCTGTAAATCGGCCTGAAACAGCAGAAAGATTGCATAGATTAGACCTACTCCAGTGCTAAATGGATAAATCCACATTCTATCACATTTGTCATTTGGGATACAGTGGGGTGAAAATAACGCCTCGGAGTAGCCCTCTGAACAGCGACCACAAAGTGTTCCTTGCCGATGAGAACTGCAGGAGTCAATTGACGGACATTCAGGGGTAGAGCAACAGTAGCCTTTGGGACAGTGTTGAAACTTGACAACTTCTCCTTCGGAATAACCCCAAAAGTTGGCCACTGAGGTGATACCCTGTACACAGTGCCCGCCATAAGGACAGTTGAGGCACTGGATCTTGTGGTGGATGTAGTTACCAGTGTACTGAGGACTTGGCTCTGAACCATTGATCAACAGTGTAAAATAAGCAAAATCATTAAAGACCATAGTGTAGTTAAGATAACCATTATCCAGGCTGTATTTATTTCTTGGACATGACTCACAGAAATACGAAAGTTGATCAAGTTTATATGATCGTCTTAAACCAATTGGTGTCACACCATATGCAGATGAATTTGTTGTTCTCAGATCGTATCCCATTGGACATTCAACAGCGACATTTCTTATATCTAGTTCCCAATGATCTCCACTGTGTCTGAATATAGACAGCCCATTGATGGCAGTTTTGACTTTAAAGGTAACTTGTGAGACTGTCAGAAACCCATCAGAATACATAATATCTCCTTGTAGAGCATGTTGGTGAAAAGGGGTGTTCTCAAAATAACAGTCAGTTGTTGTAACATTTCCATCTATATCCACAAAGACTGAGCCTCCCAATAACCTTGCAGTGTTGTTCATAAAATCACACTGAGTGATGATTGTGTTACCTCTTTGAATTCTTAAAGCCCCTCCTTTGCCAACTAGATCAATTACACCCTTACAGCACGAAGCATTCAGATGTACCTCACTGCCAACAACTTGGAAGTCATTGGATCTTTCAATGATAGGGTAGCTATCTCTGAACTTCCCAGCAACATTATTCCTGAATGTACATTTTGATATAATCATTTGCGACTGCTTGTTTATCAGAACTAACATGGCTGCCCCAGCATGCATAGCTATATTTTTATCAAACACTGATGACAAAATTTCTAGTTGGTGAAAGACTCCCACTAAGGTAATTCCTCTTTCATTGTCTTGAAAAATGCAATTCTCAACAAATGCTCTCGCACGCGATCTATAATTGCTGGTTTCGTCGATGTCAGCTTTCAGCCATATTGCTGCATCATAAAGGTTGATAACACTCTGAACCCTGTTGGGATAGACTTGCTTCTCAAATGTAGAATTGCTGATATTAACATATGCATCAAAAGAGGAAAAGGTGAAGTGAAGTCCGCCTAAGAACTGCAACACCCCGGGCAGATTTGAGAAAAGACAGCCATCCACCAAGATCTTTGTTGTTTGTTTTCCAACAACAATGACTGTTGTCTGGTAGAAAACACTCTGAAGCACAGACAGCTGTACATTTCTGCAGGTGATGTTATTCAGCAACTTGTTGATGCACATGCCATTGCGATCACAGTGGACTCTGCCATAAATGGTGATGTTAGACAAAGTGACATTGATATGGTGACACGTGGATCCAAAGGTGGATAGACTGGTATTTGTAAACACTACATTGACCATTTCCAGGGTACAGTTGGTAAGTGTCACCTTCCCATTTAACAGTTCAATATTCCTCATTTTCACAACACAGTTGCTGGAAGCATTGTTTATTTGAACAGTCATGTTGTGATTATCTTCAGTTTGGTTTTCAAAAGTCAGATTTTCTGAGTTTACCTTTGCATGACCCCCATCATCATTAGTGTCACTGTCAGCATCATCAATATATGGACAGCCAATCCGTGGTAAGCCATTGTATCCTCTAATGGTGATAGACTTATGCAAGTCACTGGAAGTGTCAATGATGGAAGTATTTTTGTCACAAAATTCATACATTTTACCCTCTTGCTGAGTAGGTGCCCCATCCACCAAGATGATGTCATCTCCATGCGCTTGCTCAATCACGTGTCTGAGACTGGTGCAGGGGGCGATAAATGAACAGCCACACTTCCCCTCACCACATACAGACGAGTCGCTTGGGTTGGCATTATTCAGAGACACGTACCAGGTGGAGATCTCATCTGTAAGTACACAGAAACACAAGAATGTATCAATGGACAGATAGGTTTGACATAGATTATTGCATATGTTAGATAATGAAGGCTGGATGCTGGATATAGACATAAAAGACATTATATAAACTGAATCAACAGTCCTTTATTTTCAAATATTAGATTTAAGGATGTTGTTTAATATTCTCACTTACCATTCCTACATTTCTGGTGTGTATTTTGGGTTTATATGATAATTTTTGTTGAAATAAATGTAAAAGGGGTTTTATGGAAATGTTTCAAAAGACTTCTATATATGGCTTCAAAATAAGAGAGCGAAACAAGCGCCCATTAATGAAAGATATTGGACACTTTTAAGAAAAGAAAAACTCTCAGGTGTAATTTAAATAATCAGTTTTGGTTGGGTCATCGCAAATTATGCACTGCTCTACTCTAATTTAATCTACTGCTTTGCAGGCACAATAATCTTTCCCACTTGGGAACTCAGTGAGCTAAATTAACAAAATAACGGGCAAAAAACATCATCAAGGAACATACTAAGTCAACAATCTAGGATTGAGGGTGTAAACAAGGGAAAATGCTTGTTGGAGAAATTTGATTTGAATTGCGGAGTCTTAAGACACTTCCTTAAAGATATAACTGATTGACTGGTTCTTGTATGGAGAGAATTGGGGAGGGGAAGTCCAGGATGCTAGTAAATGAAAGACTTTGGAAAATGTTTGTGACATATGTGGACTTTATATGCTTGGAAGGCAGAACTTGAAGGAACCTTAATTTTGGGGAACTGCATCTAGCTTTTCAAGACAAGATAAAAGGATATAGTATTCCATTGAGCTGCACTGGTTGGCCGTGGTTTATAACTTAGTATGTAATCAACCCAAATTCAAAATGTGCCCTCTCTTTTACTGGGAGCCAGATAAGGTCAGACCAAATAAGCAAAAAAAAAAGCTTTTTTTGTTGGTAGGAGCAAAATCTGGGATAATTCCATATTCAGTTTAATCAAAGTATCTCTCAATATAGTGTGAAAACTTAAATCTCATTCTTTATAGGTTGGAATTTGTTATTTGGTACAAAAGTTCAAAGTTCAGTAGCCAGGGTGATATTGGGATTTGTCAATTGTGGGAGTCAAACCTACACAGATATCCTGTGAGTAGATGCCAAACTTGCTAACGTCTAGGGCACATTGTTATTTGGTGCAGAGTAACCAATGCACTTAAGAGTCATTGTGTAAAATGTCAAAGGCATATATACAAGTATATAACAACACAAGAACAGAGAAAGCTCATTTTATAAAATTTAATTCTCCTGTTAGGTAATACCAAAAACCCTTAATAGACTATTAGTTAGAGCTTGAGACTCTATTAAAATGGTCTGTAATCACCTAATGGGTTTCAGGATCTCCATCTTCTTTCTGCCTTTTAATCTTGTAATCTAGTAAGAAAAAGCTCTTTGAGCAACAACATATAAAAGTGGATCTTCTTTTAAGAAAATTGCTTTGTCAAAAAAAAAAAACCAAACTGTTTGAAACCCTTTTTTATTGGGAGTTGACCCGGTTGACTGTGTTGTATAACAGTAAAGTAGGTCCTATTTAGTGACTAAAGAAGGCCCTGAAGCAATAACAGAGAATTTTTATCAAAGCCACCACTTTCCTAAAGTCAGGTTTGGCAACTAAAGGTGTATGCAGAATCTTCTAAAGATGTATCTTTGAATGACTGAGCAAGGGCAAGATACATATCTTCGCCAACATCAAAATGTTTGCGTCATAAAACAAGTAAACTTGCTAAGTTGAAAAGTTAACATTATATACAAAGTGTTTGAGAATAATAAAGGCAAAAATAAAATAATTGCCAAGGATTATGAAAACCTAATTCTATCGAGATGATATACTAGTATTTTAAGCTAAGGTCAATTTATTTAAAGTATGGGGCATGGTTTTGTAACCAGAACTCTCAGTGTTGAAGGGTGAAAAAGGGAAGGTGGCAATAAAAAGGTGCAGTGTGACCTGTGCTTAGGAGGTTATCCATCATTCATCGCCTTCAATATGGGCTGTGATTACATTAGAAATCCCTCTACCAATCAGCATTTAGTCCTCTAAAGAAGAAGACTGGCCAGTTCTAAGGCAATTCAGAATTGTCGCTTTACATCTTAAACATTATCCAAAACTTTTAGACAACAAGATTAATTTGCTGATGGTATATTTTATACAATTTATTGTACATTGCCATTGAGACGGATCTTGTTTTATTTTTTTGTTTGTTGAAGACCATATCAGATTTACTGTATAGCTGTTAAAATAAATCCACCAAATACTCAGTCAGCCTGAGATGTTAACCATGAAAGGAGTTTTCTCAAGTGTATTACCTTATTTCTGACAATAAGCTGTTTCAATTAGCTTTGACTACAAAGAATATGATGAATTGCTGAAAAAACAACACCACGGACACAGACGAAAAGATGTCTGGAATTGTTTGTGTCTTTTTCAATCATGAAAACATTATCATTATAGTTTATGAGTCCATTAATATATATCGGCATAACTTCTTATTTCATTAGTAACAGTAACTTTTAGGATTGGCCAGAACAATTCCGGAGATTTAATATTATGTGACAAAGTTTCCAGGTTACTGGATTGAAATAATGTGTCCAGAGTCTCTAATGAAGATTTGGACTTCATCCATTTTGACACTTTCTGGGATATTTGAAAAGTCTTTTCCGGGCACTAAAAATATAGGGAGAAATGCCTTAATTTAATTATCAGAAGAAGTTAAAGTAATTTTCAAACTGTCAGACCAGATAATGGGCCATTTCTTTTGTGGCAAAAAACATTGGAAATTGTATTATTCGAAGAAATAACGTAAGTATATTGATATTGAAACTGAATTTGGACTTCTAAAGTCTCAAATACTTTTTGGCTCAAATTTTATTTTCCAAGCATATCACATGTGATCCTATTTGCAGTGAAAATTATTTTCCACAAGAAAGATTTGTTGGTTTGTTTTATGATAGACGTTGACTATTCATATCTATATCTGTAAAACAATACATCAAATAACATTAACTGTTTTGTTATTTGTTTTCAGATAATACAACACTAAAAAGTTGAAAAAAAAATAATTGTCTCATCTCTGGAACTGCCATATTATCCACAAAGACGTACTGCCCAATCAAATAAGGATTAGTTGACTTGACATCTAGGAAGCCTTCAAATCTACTACTCAGCTTAAGATAGGCTTCATAAATGTGTTTACTGGCAGAGTTCTAGAATCCTGACTTAATAGAATGTGCTGGTAAGAGTGAAGCCAAGCATTAATTTTATTGCCGACCAGGACAATTCTAACAAGAATGGTGCTTAAAAAAACCAAATGTGAAAACCTTGCCACAACATGTGAAATGCTGGGAAACTCCCTTTTATTTCCTTCACTTGAAGGATTTCTTTAATCATTTATGATTTTTTTTGTGACATCATTGGGCCTCTGACATCCACTGACACAAAATTGCTAGAAACTTTTGATAATTTATGTGTCAGTTTTAAATGGTTCCCCCATCACCCAATCCGAGTGGCGAATTTCATATACCGCGGTGAATTTCACAGCTGTTACTGTATTATTTGATAACTCTCTGGCTTGCACTGGTAAAGGCCAGACAAGGAACAGATTTATAAATAACTCTTTAGTACACTAATTCATATGAACTTTCTGAAAGCTGTTAGAGACTCCACAATGTGCTCATATATGATTACAGTTTATTTTTTGTACATATTGAGACATTATAATCCTACGAAAACACTCTTCATTGAAAATCTACACAAACAAAAAGTATGATGTAATTGGAGTTTATTTATTATTGTAAGTTATTGTGACACTTTAATCACTAGATTTCACCTGTTTTTACAATTCATAGATTTGTAATAAAGACTATTAATATTTGCTCTGATATAGGTATTTTTTGATAAAATTTTCAAAGGTTCTAATTATTATTATTATTATTGTTATTATTGTTTCATTATTTCTTCTCTCATCTTTCAGAACGGATAGTTTTTGTGAATAAATGTTACCTTCAAATTTTGATGCATTGACTATTCCTTGACTTTAACTGACCCTAAAAGAAGGAGATGGTTTTTAGCTATTGTTAAAAACTCATTTATCACCATAGAGAATGGAGAAGTATGCACTTTCTTGATCCATTTGTCTTAGTTTGTGTAGATTGCACCAACCATTGAATATTTCTTGTAAACCCAAGGTCACATTCTGAAGGAACTGATTTACTGGGAAGAGATAGTCCATTGGTTATAAAGAATGGTAAAAAATATACCTGTACTCGCCAATGATTGTATGAAAGAATCAATATGATAAGTAGATAGCACTCACACAGTGCAGACACGGGGGTAGTTCCAAAGCTATATGACTATTGTTTGTATCCACAATATTATCCACATCTTTCCCAAAAGTAAAAATGTTTTTCCTTCCTCCAGGGTCTTCCCATAAAAACTAAAGTTTGTGGAGAGCCACTCATTAGTTTTGGACTTATGTCAACCAGAAAGCCAAATTAAGTAAAAATACATAGAAAATGGGATCTATGAAAGTACAGGACCTTTTTATATAGGTATCCAGAATATGATCCAGATCTTTCTCAAAGTTTAACCACCTCTTCCTTTGACCAGGCCCGAATCAAAATTTCATAAAGATCTGTTCACTACTTTTGGAGTAATCATGGGCACAAACAGACAAACGCACCTGGAGACATAACCTCCTGTCTGATGTAATAAAGCTAAAACGCATATATGAAGTACATTAGCCATTCACACAAACAACATTATGATACAGCGTGGTACAAACTGATCGTTATTTTGAAGAATTTACCAACTTTTGCCTCGTTGATAGATAACATCAGCATGTAAAGAGATAACTTCATTTCAACTTAACAGGACTCCCTTAATACTGGGCCATTTTATTTTTTATTTTCATTGGTGTCTTCAATTTGGTATAAACTTGGCATGCATCATACCTTGTTGTATTGGACCTTATCACATTGGTGCTACCTCTACTCTCCTTAACTCAAAATCAGTTGAAAAATACTGGTCAAATTCCTCAACAAACCACACTATCACACAGATCAAAGGGACTCCTTAGTGGTTATCAAGCTTGTTCACTCATACATTTCCGTGAAGTTAACATAACATATCCTGGACATAAGTTAACAGTTTTTAGAAATTTCCGAGTTTTAACACCAGTTGCAAGTAGAAATTATGTTATTGCCCCTGTGAAAGTTTAACTGATTCAATTGTTTATGTTAGTAAATACATTTCGGACATACGCTTGTCTCAATGTAGATTTTAGCAAAATAAATTTATTGCATTGTATTTATACTCAGCACAATATCTCCATGGACTCAAGCACTATATGACCAATCCAACTGCACCAGTACAGCCCAACTCTCAAGTTACTGACATTCCCCTAACTGAAAGACAGAGGCTCAAGGATGACCATTTATCAACATCCTTGAGGTTCTTTACATTACTACACTTAAAACAAATATGGATTTAGTGTCAAAGTTGTGCTAAGTCATGACAGGGAGCACTTTTAAAGTGTATATGTTACAGTTAATCTGTGGGAACAGTCATTACCCGTAATGACTGAAAGTTTCAGTCATTACGTGTAATGACTGCAATGGCCAGTCATTACACGTAATGACTAACATTATCAGTCATTTCACATAATGACTGAACATAAGGTCCAGTCATTACGTGTAATGGCTGAATTGAAATAAATGAATGAAAGAAAACAATAAATATCTATTAATTAACTATTATAAACTTATTACTACACACAATTCTATATGTCTATAAACCTATAACCATTAAAATAACACAAAATGTACAAATGTTTTGTTTTTCAAATGTTTTTTTTTTTGCTTTTACATGATAAGCTACTGTGACAATGAGTGGAGTATATTTTGCTTTTGAAACACTTGTATCAATTTGACTGGCACTTTGTACTGCCAACAAAGTTGCATTTGACATAGCCTTGTCCACCAGAAGCTGACTCTCTACCGAGAGCTATTGTATAGCAATGGTTTGAGTCCAGTTAACATTGTTTTCCTTCAGCAAGGCTTGAAGACAAACCTCTAACTGGTTACAATTGTTTACAAGTACATGTATGACTTTCTGTACTCCAGTCAGATGTCCAGTTGGACTTTGATAAGCATGATGAAATGTTCACAATCTGTTGTAATTTTTAAAAATATTTTAGCTCCAAAAGGTATCTTCTGATTTGTAGTAGTGATTTACAACACAGGTCAGTGCCTATTGCAACCTTGAATCCATAATTTAAAAAGAGTTGAAGTTCAATCAATCAATCAATCTGTTGTCCAAGTGCTTAATCTCCGTATCAAGCTATGAAGTTCATCATTGCTGATTCTAAAAGCAGAGATTTTTTTAAAATTTATGACCACAAGGTAATTGTTACGTTTAGTCATGTTACATTTCACTTTCCTTTTGTTACATTTTATGTAAAAATCTCAATATTTACAGCTTCATGAAACTGGCCTTATGGTCTGTGTCAAATTCTCAGACGTTTGAAATTACACTAGATTTTAACAAATAAATATTGGACCAGGAACTTTTCTTTCGGGCCATTAAGTTTTTTCAAGTTACTGGCCCGTTGGACCACTAACTATTTTTGCTAAGTCATGAACACTGTTTATAGTTACAATGGTAGTCACTACTCAGATGTGAGTTAGCCTCAGAAATGATCCTAAGCAGGCTTTATTAACTATTACACGAATGGATAAAGTTGTCCTGTTATTTTAGAACATTAAAGGTCACTCCACCTTTGATAACCAGACTCCTCGTGTGGAGTGGTAAAATTTAAATACCGAATGTATTTGAGAACGCCAAAGTTATTAATTTGACTAAAGTAGTTTAATATTTACTATTTAATAACCACAACAGTTCTATAGCACACATTTGTTCACAATGCAGGGGAACAATGTACAAAGGTTTTGAAAAATACAAAGGTTTTGATGAAAAACAACTCCAAATCAATTGCACAGATTCACTGGAATTCTTTTCAAGCAATCTGTGTAAAAATGAACCATAAATTTCAGTCATTACATGAAATGACTGAATATTTTAGTCATTAGGCATAATGACTGGTCATTTAGGTTAATACGCTAAATGACTGAAACTTTCAGTCATTACGTGTAATGACTTGGTTTCACAGACTGACTGTAACAAATATACACATTCATGTGGCTTGTGTCATCTGATGACTGAATTGCAACAGCAATGTATTTCCTCCCCATTTATGTTTTTTTGGATATGTGTCTGACTCAGATTTTCGACACCCGATATCTGACTAGCGACAGTCAGATATCGTAAGCCACATGTGTATGTGGGTAGACTAATTATAGGAGTAATCCACATTAAACCAAGATATACACAGAATTTTACCACGGTTTGAGGTTTAGGCTCCCAGGCAAATATTCTAACATGACCAACTATTTGACCTGATAATTTATTACAATTTTGTACAGTAAAACTATGTTGTTTTAATTCATTATTGTTTGCAGAGGGTTATTGTCAATACAGCCAAATGCCTTAGTGATTCTAATGAGCTATTTATTGTAAAATCTCTTATAACCTCGAGATTGGAATTAGTTATTTATCTTCTAACTTGACAGCATTTTTAAACATTGTAAGTACATTTGTTAAACACATTTTAACTACAAAAAACAGGCTATTCTATCTATTCCACTTTACAGGGGTTATTGTCAGGACAGCCATAATGAGTCATAATTTAAACCATAGAAGTCATGTGGATTTTAGCAATAAAATATTTTCTTGATTAGCCTATCAGATTCACTGACACAGCCATGTCATGTTAGAATTTAATTTCACTTTTAGAAATTCCACTACTGCATATGTTAAAGTGTCAAAGTGTCAGTGAATAAAACTCATATGTCGCGACTAAAGTTCGTAAAAATACCAGCAACTAATATATTAAGTTAGCCTCTCAGTACACAAAATATATCAATCACCTATTTTCCTTTGACATTTTCAACCTAACATATCACGTGACCGTAAACCTCATCAAACAGAACAACGAGGGGAGATATGACAAAACACAACAGCATAAAAAGTAGTGGGTACCAACAATTTCAAAGATAGAATAACACTCTATATTACATCACTGATGCTTGGCTGCCTTTCTAAACGTTCCAAATCCACTTAATCAGGCCTCTTAGGCCTTCCAGACATGACTAGACTCACGATGACATACTTTGAGTATAGATATGAGATGCTTTGTCCCCTTGGAGCACTGATTTGCTTGTACCTCGATTCCACATTCAAATGAGAAACGTAGCTGATGTTAAACCTGGGGGCTTCTACGACAAATACTGTTGAGAAAAGGTTGTAAAACTGAAGTGGTAGAATTTACTTCAAAATCCAATACTAATTGATGTTTTATAATGCTTAATCTCCCCATTAGAAGGGAAACTCAAAGTTAATAGCATCAATATAGAGACGTGGAGGTGTTTTTTTTATTTATTCTAATGTTAATCTTTCAGAATATTGAATAAGTAATAGCGTCAATAAAGAGATGTAGAGGTTTTTAACGTATTTTCTACCATATTTCAGAATATCAGATAGTAAGTAAATTGATGCAGTTTGCAAGGTTTGGATGATATTCTTTAACTAACTTTTAATACAGTTTTCACTATATTAGATAATGGATTAGTTTTAGTAAACGGCGACATTAAGGATATTACAAAAGCAATAAAGGTGTCCTCTTTCTGAGCAAAAATCCACACAAAGAAGTTGTTAGATAATTTGATAGGATCAGTTTAAAAATAATTACAGTTGTTATATTTTAATTCGAGGAGTTATACCTTACAGTAAATCAGTTGAATAAATGAAAGTTAGTTTTGGGTCGAAATTTTTAAAATCATTATTTAACCTAGAATTAGAGCAAAAAAAAAACAAAACAAATGAAACAAATGAATTAGTTTCTGATTGTAAACATATTTAAAGAAGTGTTGAACCTAGAACTAGAAAAAAATAAGAATTTGCTGTTTTTGTCACAGGAGTGTCAAAACAGGAAACCATAGAAGGCAGTTACTGACAACAGGTGATAAAAGTTGGGGGCTTTTAAGTTGTTACAAGTGGACTTGGATGTTGGTGCCAAAAGCTATAACCTTTAGTACATCCCTTCTTAAGAAACATATTTACATGGGAAAGGTATAAAATAAAACGATGTGGTATTAACAGTAATTGAAAAACATGATGTTATAACCTGTTATACATGTATTCCCAATAATCATCTAGAGTGAAAGGATTTTAATTACAGGTTTTCATGATCCACCTCTATTTCTACATGTGACTAAAGCCAATCTCTTCTCTTGTTTTTAAAACTTCCTGTCAAGCTCAAACAAATTAGATATACCAAGCCATTTAATTCCATATACTGGCCCCTGCTTTTGTGGGCTTTTTGTGTGACGAGAAATCAATTTGTCCAAGGCATAAAAATACAAAAAGCAGTTTCTTGTTCAGACGAAACCTTGGCTCTTAAAAAGACCATTTGTTTGTGGTTATATCTAATAAGAGCCAAGAAGCTTTCCATTGTCAGACGACATTTGGCATTCTAGTCCCATGCATTTCGCGCCATTTTAAAACAATAAAGACTGAGGAAGATGCTCTTAGGGAAAATTAACCCCTGCCCCTCTGCACCCCCCGACAGGGAGGGAACTTTCTGTCAAAGTGAGTGCTGTTATGGTTGATGTACTTTTGAACAAGATATAGAAGGTTTTACCCCTTGAAATGAATTACATAAAAATATACTGTATAGGATAATATACTATGTGTATACTGGGAATAATATTTTTGAAGTAGTGACATAAAGTTTCCACATCATTACATATGTAAACAAGGATGGTTATTGCAATGTAATCTAAGGTCATCTTAACATTCAAGCAATTTGGTTGGAAAGAATGTAACAAGCACGTTCAAGGCGTTACAATGCTCAGCAAATATCTTACATCAACAACAACAAAAAGATCAGAACAAATATTATCCAAAGTTTGAGTGCTTTGAAGTTAAACAGCACTAGAGCTATGGTTCCCATCAATTCAGGTTGGTGTCTTATAGTTTCTAAGTAAGCATATAATAAGTAGGTTTTGTTGGTAAACAACTGCTATAATAACATAGTGACTCTTAGAATGACCATTATATCCTATCTTTATTATTTTAGAAACTAAAGTAATTTAAAAAATTAAGAAATATTCCACCAGGAAACAGAAAACATTAGAAATACAGTTTTTGGTAAGCATAATGATATTATTGGTATATATATATATATATATTATTTCTGTGACAAGTGTTATGTAACAGTATACAAAAAGAAGACAATGATATAGCAAACACCCAGCCTGTAAGACTTATTAGTCACAATTTTATAAAATTATTTTTCATAGAATGACAGAGCTTATCATAATTAAACAATTTGATACATAGAAAAAAACACAATCTGTCAGTTCCGTTTCTTTATACTTTTAAATACAACAGATCTCGGCGCCTTGTGAAAGCAGAAGATATATATTTTCCTAAAAACAAAGGGAAGCTACACAAAATTTGAAATTGATCTATTTGGTTATAATTAAAGAAATCATTATTGTATCTCAACACTTTACTAAACATAATTTTTCGTAAATCTGAAAATTTCATCCTCGACATTATTTGTATCACATATGGGACATACTCGATCATCACGTTTAATGCCTATAAATCTATTGGTAGTAGAAGTTTACAGAAGATACTGTGTTATGGCAATTTTAAGAAAATTATTATTCCCATTTTTTCATATTCTTAGAACTTAGATTAACATGACACTCTGCATCTGTTTCAAACAGCTCGTTTTCTAGGAAAGTATTCTAAGATTGTATAAGTTGTGTACAGGAGGGGACAGCATTTCGCAGTGGACAGTGTTTCGCCAATTTCTATTGTACTTCATTTAAAACTAACATCTACCTTGATACTGAAGGAGCTGTATAGCATGGAAAAGTGTGCAATATGTCTTGATACTTTTCTAAGATTTTAGAACAGACAGTATGCAGGATTATAAAGATAATAAAAAAAATATATGTCAGTAAAAATATGCATAAGAAACTACATCTGACTGATGCAAAAAGCTGTATGTTCTCTAAACTGTGTCTGGGGTCAATATAAATACTATTTATAACTTCAAATTATGCTAGAATACAGAGAGAAGATTCAATCTTTAACTTTAATTATTGTTTGCAAAGTATTTACGGTCTTTGTAACTTTTTGGGGAACAGTATAAAATAATTGGCAAAATGCTGTCCACTTTTGGACAGCCGTAATCTTGTTGCCATAGGACAAGTTCTATGGATGTATTTGTACTTATTACAAAACATATTTTAGGATGCTAGTATCATTTTACAGCTTGAGAATCCTCTTTTAATTCTGATAATTTTTATAAAACCACACTGCATATTTGTTATCAAGAAACTGCATATTGACGTTTTTATGGGCGAAATGCCGCCCCCCTTGTAATTGTAATGTGGAAGATGAAGTATATTTCATATGTTCATGTCCAAACTTGAATAACGCAAGATCCTATTATTTTTGTTTATAGAAATATAGAAGTTTTGTGTCATTCAGATTTGAAAACAATGGCTTCATTTATCCACGAAACTGTGGAATGCAAGTATAATTTTTCAAAAATAGGTGGTGAAAGGTAAAATTTCCAACACTTGTTAAACATATTGTATTTATAGTGACTAATAAGCCCAACAGGACTGCATATATATGATTATGTATTATTATATTGTTATTGTTACTGATATTATACTAAGCATAATAAATAAGTCTTAGCACAGACCTCCCCCAAGCAGTTGAGTAACCAAAAATTTATTTTCACCCCAAAACTGCATGTTTATTTTAACCCTCAGAACAAGAAAGCACGACTATAAAAATCATTGTAAATGGGACTCTTGAATAATTCGGTATTTTTTTTATCCAGAATATGACCAGGATGCCACAAGTGACAATGGCGAGGGATTGTCCCAAAATGATCCTGGCTGATGACGTCAGCCTTCTTTTGTTTCAGTGGAAAGGTTGTAAAATGTTTTATAGAGAATAACCCAATATGGTTGTTAAAAAGTCTATCTGGACCGCCAAACCTTTGTTTGATGGTAAATAGGTGCAGATAAAATTTTGAATGGTGACCTTATTAAAGCCACATTACTATGGTGATTAATATGTTTAGTATTTTAAGTGTAATCTCACACCAAACAGACAAACCAACACTTGGATCCGTCGTTATACATTTGTTCTTGTTAAAACCTTAGACGCTGTCGGTGATTTATAATGGTGGACGGACGTTTCGGCCACGGACGTTTCGGCCTAGGAGTGTGCCCGTGTATCTGCTGTACTTCTACAGGATGAGCGTGGTGTGAGACCAAAGAAGAGGATCAAGAAAGTATACACCGAACTTCAAGGTAGACTGCACAATCTCTGTGATGACAGATCTCTAGGCCGCAAGTCCATACCAGACTTCCTTCGGGGTGTAAGCCATAACCTGAGAGGTGGTCAGCCAAACATTTAAAATGACTCTGAATTGTGTGATCTGAAGTTTATGTATATAGCTTAATTGTGTAAAATGTTATTATATTATTGTTATAAAATGTGGGAAAGGTTGTACAATAAATGTTGTTATCACAGTTGTATTATTTGCATGTTTAATCATTGAAAACCTGATCCAAAAATATATTTGGCCGAAACGTCCACCCTCAAAAATGGCCGAGCCGAAACGTCCGTGGCCGAAACGTCCTAGTCCGAAACGTCCTAGTCCGAAACGTCCGTGGCCGAAACGTCCTACATTCTTTATAATACAGTGGTGTATAGTCAAAGGAATTACCTACCATTTAAATAACATTTTATGTGTTATATAGTAAGCATGAAAATATATTGTGAAGGTCCTCGATGGCCTAGTTGTTATCACGTTTGATATATAATCATAGGCTATCACCTATGTGGGTTCGAGTCCCACAGAGTGGCAATGCTGAGGACCTGTCCCAATATGACCCTGGCTGTTGAACGGGACGTAAAACACCAACTTTGATTTTAACAATTATATTGTGTAATGTAGATGGTGTTATAGCTCTTCCTTAACTCCCCAGCTTAACTTGTTTGCAAAATTCTCAATCTCATCGTTAAATTTCCCATGGATTCCACCAGTAACCCAGTGAGAAAAAAAAGTCGGCCAAGTTATTAAGTCTGGCAATAACTACAGGCAGATGCTATTGCACTACTCCTTTTTTCAAGTGTTCAAGCATTTCGCCTGTGACCTTTTGCCATTGTGAACAAGACATTATTTGTCATCCTTCTGTGTTACAAAGCAATATTGATTATTGACAGGGGGGACTCTGGTTGTAAGTGAAGCCACAAGGACCATTCATCTTATGGTCTGGTATTAAAAAGAGATTATATGAACTACACAATCAACTGATGGTCTATGGTTATTCAAATCAATGAAGCATATCCTGAAACCCTGTTGACATTATGTATTTTTGACCAAGCAAGTTAAAGAGCGAAAAAACGCCAGTGTCCTTATAAGAGATTGTAACCATGTGTTTTATCATGAAGATTTTTTCTTCGGTAATTCAAGTTAATTATGGAAGATGATGACAATTTAAAAATTATGATACATCAGAGGCAGATCTAGGGGGGGGGGGGGGGGGGGGGGGGGGGGCGTGGAGGGCGCACGCCCCCCCTTTCAGAGTTTGAAACTTTAGTCATGGGGATTTTTGTCCCTGCCCACGCCCCCCCCCCCCAATCCCCCCCACCCCGAGATCTGTTTTTACTAGGGTCATATATAAAGTGACAGTTATTATACAAGTGTCACTGTCTAGTATCAAAGGGAATTAAGCTCTTTTATGTTTGTACTAAGTTAGGTCTCATCCTCAAACAAACTAGGGATTACATCTTTTGTGAATAACTTTGTTTATAAACCTTTTTTGTTTACTAGTGTATGTTTAAACATGAGATATACAGTTTACAAAACTGAAATCACTCACCCCAATTAATAATTTATTATTTCACTTCTATGTTTCAAAAATGTTAAATTCTGAAAACGTTTCATCATATTTAATCAATTGATGCATGTGTTTTTAAAGAAAAACAATAAAAAAATCAGTTATTTTAAAATAAAAATGTTAAAGAAAAATGTGGCATTTATATTATGAAGTGGCTGTGCCATTTCAGTTGTACCATTGTTTATTATGGGAAGCCCCTTTGAGTTTATTTTAGGTTTCAAGTGTTTTTACTTATGTCAGTAAACTGCTGTATTGGTCTGACAATTGATTGTAAAAAAAGCCCCAGTAGAAAAAAAAATTCTGCAGAAAAAATCACAGTAGAAAACTAGTGTATGAACAAATAATCCAAGTAGAAAATATTTCGTTTTTTTTTTTCATGAAGAGTGGGGTTTTGTCCTCATTCTTATTTATCTGAGTGGGATTTTTGCCTGATGGGGTTTGGTCTGAGTGGGGCTTTGCCCAGTGGGGTTTTGCCCCACCTTTGTTACATTCTGTACACTATTTGGCAGTGTTTTGTCCATGCATCGCATGATATATCCCGCTACAAAAGATCCAAGTGTGAAAATCCATACCCGCGATAACCCACGCCCCCCTTTCGGGAAATCCTGTATCTGCCTCTGTACATGCACATTTTGTTCTACATTTATCAAGTCCTCGGAATTGGCTTCAAGTTAAATACACAATTTGTTTTTTAAAATATTAAGTGTGGGCAACCTTCTGGTATATTGTAATATTCTCACCAATGTATTGCAAATGTGTTTCGGTACAAAAATCGGATCAACCAGACCCATACTTCAATTTCCACCTCGGGTCCTATACTACAATGAGGTTATATTGATAGCTTCACTAAGAAGATGGAGTTTGTAAATCATGTACTTTTACAGGTAGCAACTTGTATCATGTAATGACACACTGTTTCCTGTAAGAAACCTATTGATTTTCAATTCATTCTTTTGTTGGTTGTTGTCTCACTTCCAAGTGTTTTTTAAAGCTTGGACCAGATATTATTTTTTATTATAGTTGGTGTTCTTTTCTTTACCATTTTGCATCTAAATATTGGCTATTGTCAATTGCCCGCGGATGTAGCATCTTATAATTGAATCGACTGAGCAGTCTAATTCAGTACTTTTTTCTATTTTTTTAACTTGACAATGTTGTTACAATGAAGTCTCATCTTGGTTTTTTTTCAAAGATCATCAAACTGATTACTTTCATCACAGAGAAAGTGTTTGTAGTTGTCAGAATTTATAAGATTAATAATAACAGTATTCTACACATGTATACATATAATTTATATAATATTATTACTATATATTACATACGTATATTATATGTATTATCTCCTTTATAATGCCCTCTCCCTGTTCAGTCTCACTGGAATTTGCACAAAAATACCCTGCCACCCCATCTTAATTTTTCACTGAAAACAAATACACACTGAAACGCAGGGAATTCTGGGAAATTCCAAGACCTACATTTTACAAATGCTATATTTGTATATCTCTTGGTCATATATTTATGTAAAAGATTTAAAATATATTTAATAACTATTTTTATATAAATTTCAGTCTGTTTGTTGTGAAATAAGTGTAAGTTAAAGTATAAAGTAAATTTGTGTACAGGTACAGAAAGGGGACATAGAACACTGTTGTTTCTGACGCATATAGTTTTCAATTGAGAAAAAATATCATGAGGGAATGCCTTGCCCCAAGGACAAAATTCAGGCTTTACCTCACTTTTACCCCATTCACAACCCAGGGAGTACCCTTCTCAGACACCCGTATTTGGTGAAACGTCCCCGTCCTTGAATCATCGTCTGACGTCCGTATGCGACCTTGCGAGTCCCTGGATGTTTCCAAAAGTTCCAAATTTCAGCCTCCGATTTCAGTACCATGAGCATGCACAGACGATTTCACATATGCATGTATGAGTTTCTGACTATGGCAACCGAAGGTGTGGTCCACAGTATACATAAGGTTATGATTGGGTTGTCTTTCGGTGTAATACAGCGACATAAAGGCGAGTTAAGGTATTAGTAATTTTGCCATGTGTTTGTCCGACGGCTATTAAAGGTGAGTTAAGGTTATTAGAGGTTGCTTCTAGGTGACCAATGTTTGTAGTACTGTCATCCCACTGTTACTGACAGTTAAAAAAACCGTGTACAATCAGTGGCCATCCACCTGTAGTGTGAACAAGTCGGACGGAATGGGGTGGCCTGGGGGCGGTTCCGCTCCCAAGAAAATCTTCTAACCGCAGAACATACTGCCTGTAATGTGATAGGGGTATTTTAATGGCCTTGGTGATATTGAAATAAGCCCTCTGTACAACCAAGAACTAAATGAACTTCTCAACCACTTGTACACCAAGGTCTCCACAAAATTCTTCAACAGAAATGAAATCATCTCTGTGGCATGTGTGCCTTGTTAAGCTAGACAAAGAATATTTTTGCCTGATATATCTCCAGTTTATTATCCCCTCTGCCACGTTCTTGATCTATATAGGTGGATATACAAACTGGGAAATAATTGTGTTATTTCCCGTTGACCTTTACTATGGATAATTTTACTGATATCGGGTAAATAAGTATCAAATATTCCTAAAGCAATGCAGTCTACAGACTTGCTGTTCATACCATCAGGAAGGTAGTGTTTCTTGTTCCACTGAAGTCTCTATGAAAATAGCAGAGATATCTTTAAGTTAAAACTTAAACTAAAAATGACATTCACTAGTGTGCTTTACTAAAGATTTATTTCACAGTAAACAAGTGGAGCAAAAATTAATTTAGGTATCTATGGGCTTGTGTTTATATGCATTATTCAAACTAGGTGGTGTATAATCAATGGAAAATCATACGTGTGAATTATATTTCTGAAATTTATTGTTCAAAAACCTACTAACCTGGATGTTATATTACTTGTCTTTCTTGTGATAAAATTAAAACAATATATATATATACATATATATGCCCTTTGGGTAATTTTCTTATTATATTGACTTTTACCTTGCTGCCACAGGCATTATGTCAAGGTAAATACAGCTACTTTATTTTAAGAGAGGAGCAGAGAGACAGCAGAAAAAATGGTCAGAGAAGACTCATTAAAATTCTTGAAAGACTAGGGTAGTTAGGGTTTGTAAGCAATATGGGGAAAAAGACACGTCTTTTAGGCAGGTTTTTGACAACAATGAGCGGATTCTTCAAGGGATCCAATTAGGTTTCTTACAAATGAAATCACTTCTGTCTTCAGGGGAGAATAGTCAAATAGAGGAAACACAGAAGAGAGGTTGTTCTTAGAAGAGTCTGTACCTCTGTCCTGTTAGTTTAATCAACATACAAACCTGACCTAAAATATAAATATCTGTGTTTTTTTCATATGAATGACCAAGCAGTACTGCAATAATGTCATTTGGTACCTTTATCCTATCTTTATCACTTGCCAAATTCCTGTATTGCCAGATTAAGACGACCTTAAGCAGCAATCCATTTTGTACCCTATGGACCTATTGGTTCTTTTTGCTTTAGAACTGTTGGATATTTCACAGGCTGATTGCCAATAGTGTTTCAGCAAACAAGGACATTTTCCTCTACCACTTTTTCCCTTGCCTTGGATTGCTGAAAGATCCATCTTTTTATGGTACAAAGAAAACTCATTTTGTGAATGCATTCCAGAAAAACTACCCCTAGTAGTAATGTCTGTGTCTTCTAAGCTTGTTTTGCATAGTTTCAACTTCTTTTTTTGCATCAGAATAGCCGATTGATTAGGAATGTTTACAGATTAACTAAATCAGTTTGATATATTGCGTGTGAATGACACAGAACATAGGCCCTGGAGTCTTGGCCTTTGGTGACGTAATACGTTGCTAAATAGGGAATATAAAGTGAGAATATGTGGACATATCTACATACACATCTAATGAGCAACAATATGTGTTTTGCCTTTCTGTTATTGTGTAAATTATTTGGATCCATAGTAGACTGGTTATGTACATCTCACTATAATAAATGAGTAAACTAAAATATACAGTACTTTTGGATTTAATATAAAGTGATTGTTTTTTTCATTGATTTTATCATGTTACATCATACACTTGCATAAATATTACCATTAAAGTGAGGCCAGTGAACTCATACCTCTGAACATTCGTTCAAATAAAAATTAACAGCAATGTTTCTCAAGTATATCTGGCATTCATTTACAGTATAAACGACAAAAAATTGCAATCACAGAACAGCAAACCATTTTAGAAAGATTTTTTTTCGTTAAATAAACAATTTTTCCTCATATGAATAATTCTTGTAGAGAAACAGGAGAAGCCATAAATCATCTCAAAACCCCCTACAAAAGCATTCCAGACTTTTACAATTGATCACCTGTGTGTGAACTTCACACAATAGGTAGTGTTTCCAGTGCCTGGTATACTCTGTAAGTGTCACCTTTGAGTGTGGATGACTTTCTTTGATGTAGTTTCTGTGTTTTCTCTTTATTTTTTTTTCATCTGGTTTCACCAGCATTCTAAGACATGGGCATCCATCAACAACTACAAACCCTGGTTAGATTGATTGTGTCATGAAATTTTCCAATGATAAAAAGAAACCTCAACATGCTAGACTGATCAATGATAATGAGGTGTGTACCATGTGTGTTAATTGTCTTTCTAAATCTTTGTTACTTCAAAACTATTTGTTGCAATTTACTCATTGATTTTAACAATTTTAATACAGTGTGTATGTAATGTGCTATTTTAGATGTCTGACCATCATAGTTTGCACCTGCTCGTAGCAGTTAACACCATCTACTTATGCCAGTGCCTGGTGTCTTCTGGACCAATAAGTATGCACTGATTTCCTCCACTAATTCAACTACTCATCATGGTATGACCGACTTGATTTGTTGAAAGTAAGGTTAAATCCAAATCGATCAGTCTATAAGTACCATCCACACCTATGGCTAGAACGTATTTGATTACAGTTGTAAATAGCATGTCAGTGCAGTTGCATTTAAATGCTTACTTATTTATTTAGTTATTTATTATTTAAACCTGTCATTAGTGCCTCATCAGATCAGGCACTAAGCATATTGTGCTGGCTACTATGTCTCTGTAATATATTGTTGTTCTCTTGCTTTATGAGCAATTGGTACTGTAATAAATAAATATTCAGTAGAAAATATTCAATGATTTACAAACCATGGTTGTGCAATTTCTTACTTAGCTTATACGTTACTATAAGCATTGGTAAATACTTTAAGTTACATGTGTAGTTACACACAAGAAGAACACATGTATTTTCTAAACATTTTTACTCCCCCGTCAATCACTTCCCGAATTCATTATTGCTTCTTCTGGTTGCTATCTGTGGTTTCTCCTTGGTGCTGTCACATCTGTGCTGCTATTCACCAAAGCAGTGTACATTTCTATTACCTGAACGTATTGTATCTGAGAAGCATTCAGGCTGTAGAAATATAGAGCGCTCTTGGCAAAAAAAATATATACATTTACAGATCCTCTCAAGCTGCAGTATTATCGCCCATTTCTGACTCTCTCTCAAGCTGCTGTATTATCGCCCAGTTAGACATTCTGAGCTTTTAGTTTATCCACCAGTTATTTTGAAGATTTTCATATCTGGTATAATCTTCTTCATGTCCTCCACAATACAGTGTTTTTATTATCACTTCTGAGTATTTCCCAACGTCTCTGACCAGATGCTATAGATACTCAAATAAAGGGTTACATACATTTTCTCAATACCTGTTTGCATAAGAAAAATATTATCTAGAAGGATCATAAAACCCCCCAAACAGGAAGTACATAAAAATATCGTCTGCAAAGCAAAGAAAAAGGCGCGCCTTTCTTGTCACAGTCCAACAGCATTGCAAGTAAACCCACAGACACACACACACGCTACCACACAATGGGACACACACACACAACAATAACAAACGGGCCAATCAAACGGTACCCAGCACATGTATCAAAACAACACATAGCCATACTCAATTCTATTGTAGCTTACTTTATGTCTTCATTTGTTTACTGGACAACTTTAATACAAAAGCATTTGCTCACAGTGTTCCCTCTATCACAATGTACTTTTCTTTGCTACAACTTCTAGCTCTCTACTGTCCATGTATTTCTGTTTTTGTAGTAGTTTTCTACCAATTCTGTCCATTAGATTTCTTTGTTCTTCTGTCTCTCATGCATTCTATACCCTACTTTTTTCCCCTTTTGTCATAACCATCTCTTTTCAATTTTACCCACGTCTCCCTAACTTTTTCTTTCCACCTACAGAACTCTTGAGAAAGAGGAAAAGAAGTAAAAGACCCCAGAAAGCTACATTGGAAGGACTGCCCCCCCTCTCCCCCCACCTCCACTCCAAGAGAAACTGTCTTCTTTCAGTATCAGGACCGCATTGTTTTCCTGATTGCGCCATTATTTCACCATTTTGATATATGGATTGAATTGAAATGCTATGGAGCAAAAAGGCATTGGCAGACGGGAAGAAATGTTTCTTGTTCTTCTTAAAGTCTTTTCTCATTTTTTTCTCTTATATTTTTGTTATTATTAATGTCCTGTGTGAAGGGAAAATGAGACAAAAATTAAGTTCTCATGATTAAGTTATTTTAGGAACAAGCTTCTTTATGAAGTAGGCAGAGGAAACAATTTCACAATTTATTTATCCTATCTAATAATATAAGCTTTATGTAAAAAAAAAACTGCCCAAAATAATTACAAATGGTAGAGTAGCCTCATTTTAGAACATTTGTAATATAAAAATCTTATGTACATGACTGTAGCATCACTTTCCATTGATATAATGTTTTGCAACAAAACATAATGGATCTTTATGTGTAAGATTATCTGGCCTTTGCTATCTCATCAACAAACAGACACAGATATCCAAGCATTACTTAAAAGCACAACTTGCTATTTTGATACCTAGACCAACAGATTTATCACTGGACATAAAAGATGCATAACAAACAATGATAAAAAAATACCCATAAAGTTATTTGGCGCGACTTGTCAATGGAACACTTTCTGTCTGAAGTTTTTTGAGTTTAGTATAACAAGCTGCAAAGGCAAGCCATATTTATCTGTATCATCATTTCTATCTTATAAAAGCTTAAGTAAAACTATTCAGAGCCTGTATTTACGAAATAGATCAGCAAAGGTTAAATTCAAATTCAACTTAATCAAAAGGTCATTTGGCTAGCCAATATACACCACGCCATTGTCTCATCTGCCTTGTGCATGATAAATGTCTATATTTCCATTAAATAAATGTATAACCATATCAGGAGAGGCTACGATAAAGTTACATGATAAATGTCTATAGTTCCATTAAATAAATGTATAATCACCTTCACTCCCAAAACTCAGCTTACGCTCAGTATAAATGCTGCATACATGATAAATGTCTATATGTCTGTTAAATAAATGTATAATCCTCTCGTGAGAGGCTAGGATAAAGTTGCATGATAAATGTCTATATTTCAAATAAAGAAATGTATAATCATCTGGTCAGAGGCTCTGATAAAGATACATGATAAATGTCTATATTTCGATTAAATAAATGTACTATCATCCTGTGTTACATGATAAATATCTATATATTTCCCTGAATAAATGTGTAATCATCTGGTGAGAGGCTAGGATAAAGTTACATGATAAATGTCTATATTTTTTCCATTAAATAAATGTATAATCATCTCGTGAGAGGCTATGATAAAGTTATATGATAAATGTCTATATTTCCATTAAATAAATGTATTATCATCTCGCGAGAGGCAAGGATAAAGTTACCTTCACTCCCAAAACTCAGCTTACGTTTAGTATAAATGCTGCATACTTCAACTGAGATTTTATTGACATCTGGTTGATTTTCCTTTTTGTGAATACCAACCCAAGGCCCGAATTCACATAAACTTGAGCTGATTTTCGACTCAGCTAGAACTTGATCTCTTTTGTGAATACGGGCCCAGTCTCAAAACTGCATCCATTATTTTAGTATCTCCTTCTTTCCTGATTTTCAGCCCCTTATGAATATTTATCTTCATTATGAGGACTGAAACATGTCCATTGTCTTGTTTGGAAGTGACTCCCATATTAATCTATTAGAACAACAAATCTCAATATTTCTGTACAGTAATTGCAAATAAAAATTCCACAAAGGTGTTTTGCAACCAAAAGATGGAAAATACATAAAGTAATATGGAATCAGAAAAATTAGAAATCAAAATCATGCATGTTTACATTTCCATCTTATGGTCCCACCTTAGTCCCAACATAAAAGTTCACACAATTTTAAGATAGTCTAAAACATACTTTGTATTTCCTATTTAGTTTCACATGTGTGTGATAAAACACTACTCTCATCCAGCTCCATTTGTATACTTTATCAAACCACGCAGTATGTCTAAAACATTCATGTCAAAGTATCCAGTTGTAACAGCACTGGGATTAGACAATGTTCAGAATTTACACTTCTCTTGCACAGTCAAAATTCAGCCATAGAATGCGAACCAATCAGAAACGAGGATACATATGTTACAGCAACATACTTTGAAACATTTTTTTTCGCTTACATTCCAGTTTGTCAAATGGTTATTGATGCCCTAAGCCTTTAACAAAAGGCCCTGTTGATTAAAAATGAACACACGAAAGTTTTATTGACAGGTGTCAGTCATCTGTCAATCATATTAGAGAAGGGATGAATAGATACCATCTGGTGTCATCAAACCACATGTACAGTTCATACAGAAACAGCTTGAATAATCTTGTATTTTATTCTGATTATTTCCTGTTTCAGGTACAAGATATTTTATGCAAATTTTGAACAAATGAATATTAAAAGGAGAAAATGAGGCAGTCTATAGTTTAAATGTTCGATTCCGTAAACTATGGCAGAATGAAAAAAAATGAATGTCCGCGTTTAAGCAGTGTGAAGTTGACAAGGTCAAAGTTAGGGTTTTATGTCAAATTGTTCAACAGCCAGGGTCATATTGGGACAAGCCCACAGTATTGCCACTTGTAAGAGTAGAACCCCAACAGAGGTGATACCCTATGACTTTAGATGCCAAACCTGCTAACCACTAGGCTAACCGAGGACCGTTCTCTAGTTTTAAATATACAAAAGTTAATGTAATTTGTATGTTCTTCTTAATCTTAATCATGTAAAACATGTAGAATATACATATTGTAAGTTAATTGCTAAAAACTGTGAGATAAAACTTTAGTTGTTTTGACCCCCTTTTTTCTGTGTATCCCTGCAATGCTGACTACATATATTGTGTTACAGTGTGGTTCAATGTCAGGCAAATGATCTTTGCAGTTACACTTAATTGTGTGTTAATTCAGTGTCTACCGAAAGTAACAAATATTGTATTGTAGATGAAACTTAAGACAACAAAATTACAGAAAAAATCCTAGTTTAATATTTATTGACAAAAGAAATAGTAATAATTATATCTAGTGCATTGTATTGACAAACTAATCCATCTGGGATTCATATCAATCTATAATTATAGCTTTCCATTGTTTTAATGGATGTCACTGTTAAAATATCTGTCATAATCCAAGTTCAAGTACGTACACCAGTAATGATATCTGATAAATCATTAGATTTTAGTAGAAATAAAACCACTACAGTTTTCGACACCTTAAACTTAAACCATATCGAGGTAAACAATAAACCTAACTAGTACAGAATACAACTATATAGCTTTGTAAGCTGTACAATGCCAAAATTAGGGCACCAGTGTATGCATATATTATGTTGTCACCATTGCAAATCATTCTACACACAAACTGCCAGTTGGTATGTTTTGGTGTACAGTTTATTTACAAGGTGTGTTTGTATCAATAAACATTTTAATACAAATAAATTAATATTAAACTAGAAAGCACTCGTAAAGTGCAAATCTCCACCAGTTCAATCACTTCTTCCTTTGGACAGGCCTTATCCATAAAATGTCATTAGTTTTGAGGTAATGTCTACCAGAAGGCCAAAGTCATTGAATATACATTGGAAATGGGACCATTGAAAAATTCAGGATGTTTTGTATCCAGAAAATTATCCTATCTTTCACAAAATTAAGTCACTTATTCCTGTGTTTAGACCATACCCACATAATGTCCTACAAACATAAAAAAATTCAGAAAGATTCATTAATTACTTTTGGAGTTTTTTTTGTTTGCATATGACATCAGTGCCATATGTCAGTACATGGCCATTCAACGTACAGCTTACAGAACTCTGTGATTGTATCAGTGATGCTTACTGGATAGGTGTTAAATTCATTGTTTACATTTTTTTTGTTCAAAGTTGATGTATATTCTAATTTACTAATTCAAGCTGTAAAGCTGTGATTTTATTTATTTTGTGTTTTATGCCACATCTACTACCCTTGTATTGGTTATATTGTGACAGGTACTTAGAAGGACAGAGAAAACCAGTACATACAGTTGGTCAAGGTTCTCTACTGTAAACTGCCGACCAACGACAAGCAACTACCAGCTTTCCCACTTGAGGTCAGGCCGGGATTCGAACTCTGATCTCAGAGGTGGGATGCGAGTGTGTTACAACTGTGCCATCATAGCCCTTCCGTAGAGCTGTCATCGATGTAGAACAAACAACAGAAGGTACCAAACACACCAGTCATATACAGTAGAACCTCAATTATCCAAACTCAGTGGGGGACATACAATGGGGTCGGGTAATAGATTGGTTTGGATATGTACACTGCAATAACTCTCCAGTACTAAAATCAATATTAACTGTTCAAAAACATGTTTCAACTTGTCTCCCATAAGAACATGAATTGAAATGAAAACATAAACAGTCTGACTGAATGACAGATGTTGTGTCAATCTCAGACGTGGAATTCAATCTGTAATGCTATTCATGGTTGTGCTAAAACAAATCCAATATATTCTAATAGTAATTTTCGTCATTAAATCTTCCTAACTATTAAAAAAATATTTTCATACAATACTACTTAACTCGGATATTTTGCACCTGTTTCAATTTAGCAAATAAAAAGGTGGAATATGCCATTAAATTGACTTAAATGATAATCAATATGAGCATATTTAAAGAGTCTGAGAAATACATTTACTCTCTTATGCCCCTGTTCCACCAAAGGACTAAGCCCTGATCCTGTCCGCGACCCTTAATCGTGGATAGTCGGTGAAAAAAAGGGTAAAAATGGGCGGGAATACTGAGTTGGTATTAAAGCCTGGGATTAAGTTCAGATCGGCATAAGGAAGCCTAAGGAGGCCCCAGGAGGCCCCACACAGTCCCGACTGTTCTGCGACTAAGAACCGATTAAGCCATTTTTCTTGTCGGTTTGAACCACGATCTTGTCGTAGACATACCGACTGGGTCCCAGGATGCCTCAGGCCTCCTGGGACTAAGCCCCGACTAAGCTCCAATTAAGTCCCGGCTTCCTCAGGCGTCCTGAGGCCTCCTCAGCGTTTCCCAGACCACGATGGCCAATTCTTGTTTTGCAAAATAACTGGATTTTCCGGGTATATATATAAATTCCGGGATGTAATTGTCATTACTTTTCTAGGAACACAGCAGGATGCCACTTTTCAATGGAAGACAACTTCAGCAACAATTTAGGGCTTTTTTAGTTTTTATTCAGTTACATATACTGATGTATTTGCTATTTCTATGTTGACCATAGCAACCACCACCACCAGCACCTCCACCACCACCACCACCAGCCAGACAGAGACCTAGAAGAAGGCACAACATGTGGGTCAGGCCATGGCTACTGCAGAGAGAGGAGAGGGGGCCCTACCACAACATTATGGCTGAACTGTATGCCACAGACATTCCAGGATTCACCAATTTCATGAGGATGACCCCAGAATTCTTTGAAATGATAAAGACCAGACTGGAACCACGTCTAGCCAGGCAGGCCACCAACTACAGAGCTCCAATCAGTGTTGGGGAAAAGTTAGCCCTCACCATCAGATATCTGGCCACTGGAGAGTCATACACATCATTATCCTGTCAGTTCAGGGTTGGCAGATCCACCATTTCCAAGTTTCTACCAGAGGTCTGCAGGGCCATCTAGGATGAGTTCACCCAGATGTCCTACTACTCCAGATGAGTGGAAAGAACTGGGAACAGAATTCAGGATCAGGTGGAATGTTCCACATGCCCTGGGAGCCCTTGATGGCAAGCATGTGGCCCTGAAGAAACCCAAGAACTCTGGAGCCCTGTACCACAACTATAAGGGATTCCTTTCAATAGTAATGTTGGCCTTGGTTGATGGACAGTACAAGTTCAGATGGGTGGATGTGGGTACAGCTGGATCTTGCTCAGATGCCCAGATATTTAATACCTGTCACCTGAAGAGGAAGATTGATAATGGCAGCATAGGCTTCCCTGACCCAGCACCTATAACCCAGTGTGGTCGAGATATCCCCTACTTCATCCTGGCAGATGATGCGTTTGGCCTGAAGACCTGGCTAATGAAATCATATGGCAGAAGGATGTTAACCAGAGAGGAAAGGATTGCCAACTACAGAATATCAAGGGGCAGGAGAGTTGTTGAGAACGCTTTTGGCATCCTGGTTTCAAGATTTAGAGTCACGATGACCACAATTGAACTTCCCCCAGAAACAGTCAGGGATGTGGTCTTGACATGTGTGGTTGTGTGGTGGTGATGATGATGTGCCTGGTGATGGTCGGTTGATTGGTGGTGCTACTGATTGTGGTCACGACAGAAACCCTGCCAGAGAAGCCAAAAGACTGAGGGATTACCTCAAGGACTACTTCAATAATGAGGGAGCAGTGGCCTGGCAAGATGGCAGAATATAACTGCTACTGCAGTAACCAGTCCTTTTCAGGACTAATAACCAGTCCTTTTCAGGACTACCAAATATTCCAAAAACAATTAATCAGCTGTGCTTGTTCCAAATAACCCAACCATTTGCAAACATAAATCCCCCAACCAACAAACAGACAAACGCAATGCCAAACATAAGTCCCCCAACAAAGTAACAGACAAACAGACAAACCCAATGCCCAACATAATTCCCACAAAAACAGACAAACAGACAAACCCAATGCCAACATAAGTCACCAAACCAACAAACAGACAAACCCAATGCCAAACATAATTCCCCAAAATAACAGACAAACCCAATGCCAAATATAAGTCCACCAACCAACAAACAGACAAACCCAATGCCAAACATAATTCCCCAAAATAACAGACAAACCCAATGCCAAACATAAGTCCACCAACCAACAAACAGACAAACCCAATGCCAGTTTACAGTGTTCTTTACTGCTTCAATGTCTCTAAAATCCTGCCCTTGAGGTCCTCAAACTCCTCTTGGGTCATCTTTTCAGCCTCTGATGCCACATAGTCAAAGAAGGGCTGCCTGTCTGACTTCTGCTGCAGGAAACCTGAGATCAATGTCCTCATCTGGTCAAAGTGCTCGAGTATCTTGGAATCTGTAGAAGTAAGTATTGGTTGATTCCTACTCTCCCTCAGGACACTGGACTCAAGATGTTCTGTATCAGTAGTAGATCCACGAGATTCTTCATGCCTGCTGGTGTTGGGGACTGGCCTCGAACCCAGAACTTCTGTTGGCCCCCTTGCGTCTGATGTGGGTCTTAAGGAAACCCATCTGCTGGTAGACCCAGGACTGTCTCTTGGTCATCTCCCTTGGGGTTTGGCCAGACTGTAGCTTGGAGAGCTTGTCATAATGAGTTCTCTGTGACTCAAACCACCTTCTGACATCGAAGGGCTGGAGCTTCAGTTCTGCAGAGATTTCTGCCCAGAGAGCCTCCTTCCTCTGTCTGTCGTGGAAACGTCCATGCTCCTTGTCGTACAGCTCTGGGTGCTCCTTCATCAACTCTACAATGACATTTTCTTGGCTGTCAGTGAATATAGCACAAACCCTGGCTCTCCTGGCTGCTGAGTGGCACTCTGATTCTTCCTCACACCTCTCATCTTCTTCGCAAGCTTCCTCAGTAACTTCTAATCCTTCCTCTGTATCCTCTATCCTCTCTTCTGTCCCCTCCTCTGTCCTCTCCGCTGTCCTTTCCTCTGTCCTCTCCCCCAACTCTCCCACCTTCCTTCTCCCTCTCCTCTTGCCTCTCCTCTATCTTCTTCTTTCCTCTCTATCCTCCTTTCTTTTTCCTCATAACTCCAGTGAATATCACAAAAAAAGTAAAAAAAAACTGAAATGTGTCTCCTAACTGTTAAATTTGCCCTAACTCAAGTAAAATATGAAATGTAAAAAAACTGAAAAGCCCTAGCAGTAAGTGACTAAATACAGAAGGAGTGTGCGCGGTTGCTTATATAGTCCGAGACCCCCTCATTGCCTCTTTTTGGTTTCAAGTGCGCGGAAAAGAGTCGTTACTTAATTGGTACTTAGTCCCAGGTCTCCTGGGGCGTCCTCAGACCGTCACAGACTAAATTTGTGTAGTCCCAGGTGGCCTTGGATCAGTTTGGATCGGCTTCTCTTAGTAGGGGCTTAGTCCCAGACCCAGATTTCTTAGTCGCAGGACACCTGAGATGGTCTGAGGCTTCCCGGGACTAATTTAAACCAATTCTTTTTCACACGCATGAAACTTCAAAGGTCTGGTATGAGTCGAGGACTGACAACAGGCTTCCTGGGACTAAGCTAGGGACGCCTGGGACTAAGGGTCGCAGGAGGCCTGAGACAACTTTGGACTGTGTAAATTTGGGTCTGAGGAGGCCTGAGGAGGCCTGAGACTGGACATTTTGTTGATGGCGGGAAATAAGAATCGGTTTGGGTCGTGAAAAATATCAAACATATTTGATTTTTCTCACGGCCCCAACCAACAACTACCAATCCATACAGAACACCTGGCACTAAGAAAATTTTTGAAACCGACTACAAAAAACCCTTAATCGGGAAGCTTAGTCATGTGGTGGAACACCCACATTATATTATACCTGTACACCATATATAAGCTATGAGAAACTATACTTTACTAAAAGCATCAGAAACAGAATCTAAAAATATGAAATGTTTAAACAGCCTGAGAAATATAGTGTTCATTGCATTTAGTTTCATATATTTTACTTGTACTCCATATATAAACAAGCAAAAGCTAAAATTTACCAAAAGTACAAGAAACAGAATCCAAAGGACCAAGACACCATTGTCAAAGTATTAACTGTCAGCCACAATGAGCGATAAATGCAGATTTAATGTGCGTCATCTATTATACAATTAGGTCTCCCGGCCAAGAAAGTGTTACCATCACTCATAATAAGGCTTTACTGCTCTCCTGACGAGTGGATTAAGTGGACTGATCTATGGTAGAGTGACAGACATCCCTCTCCTCATCACACCCCCTTGTCAAAGAAACCTCTTGCTTTATTTCTATTACTAAGAATAGTTTTCTATTTAGGCCACTGTTTATGTATATAAATATATATATATATGCATCTGTGGCTGAAATTGGGGGATGATGTTGTGGAAAAAAGGTTCAACTAGAATGATAATACCAGAGTCTGAAGAGAGTAAAATAAGGTGGACTAAAATTTGTGAGGTAAAGTTAAGATATGGACTAGCAAGTTTAAGTTGGATAGAGTAGGGTATGAAACTTAATGTCTATGAAAAAACAAATCCCCACAAAAACTGTGAAAGGAAAAAAAAAGTCAGATAGAAGAATAAAGCTATTACTACCAATGCTTCAATGCTTCTGAGATAGTGCTAGTGTGTTTTAAGAAAAGTTCCCTTTACCCCCCCCCCCCATATGTCTGTTGTCAGGTTGTTTTTAATTGTGTGTACATATAGAGGACTGGTTCATCCTCATGTGAACATGTATTGTAGTCTGGTTCCCGACTGCTTTACTCTGCAATAAAGAGTCAGGTATCGCCCACCATTTTGGGTACTAGGCTTCCGTTGTTACACCTAGCAATGATCAAGAAGAAATTAAATAAAAATATTTCTAATTAACATATTTGGTGCACATTTGGACGCAATATCCCCCTTTTACTGTGTAATGATATCACATAATCATTAAAGAATATTTGAGATAAACAAAAAATGTGCATTAGTTTAAGTGTTGTCGACCCTCTATTATAATAATAATAATAATTTATTTTCCCAAAGCAATTTGTATATATATATAAATTTATAAATAATACATGTATGATTCAACACCAAGGACTTCAATAAGAAGTCAAATAGATAGTATATAATATTTAATTTACTGTATATATACAAGATATATGGTTTAATGATGTCTACTGACAATATCAATTACATATATAAATTTACTCTCGTCAGGGAGGAAATAGCTGAAGCCTAAGCTTTTCTAGGCTATTCCCTGCTTCCGGATAACTAATAAACTTAATATTTTACCCTAAGTTGAAACAACTCTAAAGAAAGAATACGAGAAATTTTGTATATATTATACTAGTTATCTATAATTTACTGTATGCTCAGTCATACGTCTGTAATAATAACTTTTTCACCTCCTTCTTAAATTTATACAAACAACATATTTTAGACACCTCTTTATTTAAGCCATTCCAAATTTTCACGCCATAGATTGACACACACCTTCTTTTTAACTCTGTTCTGGCATATTTATGATTAAATTTACCCAATTGCCTTGTTCTATAATGTAAACTTTTATCCTTTGTAAATAGTTTTGTATGTTACATGGCAATTCCTGCTTATTAGCATTATACATTAAGATAAGCACTTTCAATTCAACAATATCTTCAAATTTTAACAATTTACATTCTGCAAACAAAGGAGTAGTGTGTTCCCTGTATTCGCTGTTACAAATTACCCTTTATGCCCATTTCTGAATCTTTGCTATTTTCTTTGTTAAACATTTGTTTGCTCTACCCCAAACCTCACAACAATAGTTTAAGTATGGCAAAAATAATGTGTTATACAATGTTTTCAATACATCTTTGTTAAATATCCTTTTTACTCTACTTATTATTGACATACTTTTATACAATTTACTTGTCACATGCTCTACATGTTTATTCCAACATAACCTATTATCAATTAGCACCCCGAGAAATTTTGTATATTGTACCTCCTTAATTTCTTGACCATTGAAAGTTATACTTGCATCACCATACCTTATATTTTTATTACTGAATATCATATAGTTTGTTTTACTCACATTGAGTGATAATTTATTTAGTGAAAACCAAACATTTATTTTCTCTAGTTCACCTGTTATTACCTCACTAATATTATCTAAATTTGTTCCAGTATAAAAACTGTTGGTGTCATCTGCAAATAAAATTAAATCTAAAAGTTTTGAGACATTACATATATCATTAATGTATATTGTAAACAACTTGGGGCCAAGGATAGAGCCTTGCGGCACCCCACACAACACTTTTAATAACTCAGAATTAACATCTCCTAGTTGTAGATATTGTTGACGATTTGTTAAATAAGACTCAATCCAATTTAATGCTGTACCCCTTACCCCATAAAAATATAACTTTTTAAATAATAATTGATGGTCAATGGTATCAAAAGCTTTTTTCAGATCAATAAAAACACCTACTGTTGTTTTTTTTTTACTGTCCAATGATTCTGTTATTTTTTCTATTAATTCTATTAATGCCAGTGATGTGGATCTATTATCGCCCAAAACCACGGATTTGCTTCTGAAGATTATTGTCTTCCTAAATTATTTTAAAGTTAAATTGGCAATATTTGATGTCATAAGTCCCATAATATATATAGTAAAAATATTTTAATGCATACAAAGTTGATATAAATAATTAAAATCAAGATTGGGATTTCCCGATACAGGACTGATATTAGTGATGCATTCTCTTGGCTATTCAGCACTGGTACTTATTACTACACATCCCGTAAAAATGCGGATAAAAATGCAAAGAAATGTTTCACGGATATTTAACACTGCCCCACAAACACAAAAGAATGCAGCATTATGCATGAAGGTCATCATAGGCGATACCAGTCCCTATATTTGACTGGGGTCTAGTCTACATGTATTGTTGAATAGAAGTCTAGAATAGAAGCCTGGTTCCCATACTATTTTCACTGTAGAAAAGGGTTCGGATATCAGTCATCATTTTGGATACTTAGAGTGGCTAGTTACACTTAGTAAAAGTAAAAAAGAGACCTAAAGTAATATGTTTTAGCACAACATATTACATTTTTGGACTTTTTACGTCTGCGACTTTTGTCTGACAGAAGAGCTAAGCTTTGGCTTAAATTTTAGCATCGCATAAATTTAGCTTAAATATTTGCAATATATAAAGGGGACTCAGTTTCCAAAGGGAATTCAAATGTTTTTGTATTGCCCTTTATACCTACTTCATTATTAGCCAAAGTTATCTTAAATTTTCCTAAGTGATACACCAAAAGCTCTGTTATCCAAAAAAAAAAACTTTATAAAATCAATATTTAGTTTGATAATGGAAGGTTGCAGTACTTTAGTCCTATAGTGCATCACATCTATAAAGGCGATAGCCCAATGTAAGACTTAAAAACATTTTCAAACATTGTTCAAGCTTGCATTTTCCAGGTGTGTGAGAATTTGTAAAACATGCCAATTATATTGATCAGAGCCAGATATTCTCTTAAATAGTAAATTGTTACACATTATGGCTGTCATTTTATATGCTGGTCAGAAAAAAAAATGTGCAGAGTCTGAAAAACTAGTAAGATAAGGATATATTTATTATTTTATACAAAAATGTCCTAGATCTCTCTGCGGTCCAGTAAGAATTTCAGCCTCACACCCCCACCCCACACATATTCTATCCAGTTATCGTTCACACGTGAGTCACCATGAACAACAAGGGTTATTGTCTCAGCTTACCACAACGATCCCTTATTGCTTATCTGTGGCATGTGCAAGTATTTTAGTGGCCATAAGTTGTTCTCTGAATACTGCATATAAACCAGTTGGCCCCAGTGTCATTATAATGCAGTCTTGTCAGTTTTGTCAGAACAGGTGTTTTATCACCACCGAATGTGCTGGGTCCAATGCCACAATAAATCCACCCTAAAGCTTGTCATGTGTTTTTGTAAGAACCTTCTTGTTAGGGAGTCAATAGGCTTCCAGCTGTCACAGGGGACACTTGTGTATATCTTCTTTTGTGCTCTAGCAGCTATTTTTTATGAGGGAAGTTTGGAATAAAAGTAATTTGTTACAATGTGAGATAGTTGGCTAGACATTTACAGATAAATATTCATATGAATATTTACTATATACTATTCCCTGCAATAACTTGGTATCTGCTTTAACTTAGCACAAAACACAATACAGAATGTATAATCAAGAGCCGGTTGTCATTGGCTACATTGCCTATTTATTGGTATACCATACCATATTCGGTAAACGATGGTATTTGAATATTTATTTATTTGAGTTTTGACATTGTTTTAAACCAGTATACACAGTTGGTCAAGGTTCTGTACTGTAAACTGCCGACCGTCTGTAAGCAACCACCAACTTTCCCACATAAGGTCTGGGTTTGAACCGCAGACCTCATATGTGGGAGGCAAGTGTGTTATCAATGTGCCACCAAGGCCTGTGGTATTTGAAGAGATGACAGACATAAATTAATGGTTTTCGTGAATATATGCAGATTTCGAGTAAGCCGTGTGTTGACTACATGCAGGAACTAGAAAATGGGTTTTGCTAACAAAAACAAAGTGGCCCTGATGAAGAAAGGGGTTATTGAAAGCTTTAGTAAGTGTGGTATCAGACTGTAAGCACAATGTAATCTTTGTTATGTTTTGCACAGTTATATATTTTACAAAGTTAACCTAAGAAAAGCTATAGGTTGGCAGAAGATAAATTGTAGCTGTAAAATTTACCTGCTAGAAAGAATGCTTGTGGAAAAATTCCTCCTAACAAGAATGCATCTTGTATATTTTGTATTCTAAACATATTCCCCTTGACAAATAACCAAAAAACAAAGCAATCTAGAGGGCTATAAATGTTATTGCAATTTGTGGTAAAAAGAAAATTATGGCTTTACGTTAAACACTAGTGAATTTTTTATCTTTAGATATTGACATAAATTGTAGAAAACTCCCCAGGAGGAACGTTTTTAATGAGATATTTAATCCTAGATTAAGAATGATAAAGATATATTTTACTGAAGAATAATTTACTACAGATAGGACATTCATACATTTTATATCTTTGAGGCTTTGTTCATTGTTTGTATGTCTTTACAAGACAAACATGCTTAAGATAACTCTACTTTTAAAATCCTTTATTGTTCCATTGTAAAAAGAATACACCAAAGTCAGGTTCTCAAATGTTACTATTTTATTATCATCCTTTAAAAAGCACTGTTTAAGTTTAGTTATTTTCATGTTGTGTTGGTAGTGTACATTTGTAACTTGTGTAATACATGTTTTAATAGAAAGAAATCCATATTACTAAAATGAAAACAAGCACAGATAACAAGTTGTGAAACTTAGAGAATGAAGGAAAGCAGTTTGCATTAGTTAGTCAAGAATCTGCACCGAATACCATCAGACTCTATTCAAACCCATGGCCTGTGAAGTTAGAGAGAAGTTACTCACTACAACATTGTACCCAGATTTATGTTAACTAAACTGAAAATTGTTTTAGTATTACTAGAGAAACATATGCTAAACTATGTAACTCATTTGGTTTTGCATTTGCAATTGTAGTAATAATATTTAAGATCTCAAATATAGTTTATTACTCAATCCTATCCAATCCTACATTATTAGATATAGCATTTATTTTTAGAGTACAAATCTTTCTTTAGAATTCTAAATATTATCAGGACTTTTAAGAATTCTTAGCTTTTTCCCTTTCATCTGATAAGTTTGTTTTGAAAATAATTGTTCTCTTAGAAAACGTAAGACCTAAGTCAACCTTTCCATGCCGGGCCACAAACTACAAATGAGTGGGATTGTCTACCGTTGGTAGTGGGTTGGTCTACCTCGTATTTAGGTAGGACACATTTGGGGCGATTTGATGGGATCTGGAACACAAATGTCACACTATATTGTATCAAACATATCCTACCCAATTGTGAATCCCACTGAATTCTATTCTATGCTGTACTTTTATAGTGCTTAATCTCGGCCAGCAGACTCTAAGGCCCAACATAAGAATCCAGTTCAAAAAATCAACATTCCATAGCAGTTGCCAAGTCCAATACCACAGAGACACTGGATATATTTGACTTGAGTCAAAGAATTCCCACAAAGACACAAGGCACACTGTACTTCAACCATCTATAACCAAATGTTTACAATCCCATTTGTATGTACCCTGTGATCCCAGTACGAAAAAGTGTGACCTAGGAATAAATTTTTTTCTAACAAGATGTATAAGAACAGTAGAAAGGCAACACACACCATGCCATTTTGTTCCAAGATCCATAATAGCTAAGTAAATCATTTGGTTGACAGTAAATAAAAACAAATAAATATTTTTTTTTCATGTAGTAGAACCCTTTTCCCAAGACCTGTGAGTTTTTACAGCTAATCTGAGTTTATGGCAACCAGCCCTTCTGGCACATAAAACTTCCTGGAAGAATTTTTGTGTAATACTTGAGCACAATCACACATTCAGCCGTTTTATACAATAGCCTCTAAACCCAAAAGTTCACAAAAAATGTTTAACCTATTACAAGAAATATAGCTGTTGTGTGATACAGAAAAAACTAGGTTATATTGAACCCTGTATTTGGCTCCACTCGGAAATGACACAACCCTTAAGCTAAATATAAGGTCATTATGGCTGGACCATAAATATTAGACATGATTTCATGACTGGCTGCTTTTACAGGCAAACAGGGTCGTGACCATGCAAAAGAAAAGGGGAAGTAGTTGATAGGTGTCAGAGTGCACATGGTTCAGTGTGCTTTTTGATAAAGGCCTGATTACACCTGAACCTGATCAACCGGTCACTGACATGGGCGGTGTCCAAAACTAGGCAATATAACACCCATAATATGAATCATGATTAAGTCTCTGCCATAATTTTAATGCCCCCTATAGTGGCCATGTAAAATTGGCAATTTATCACAACCTGACCACAAAATATTTAGTTTATGCTTGTTTGATATAAATGAAAGTAAATTTTGATAACAATATCAATTAATACAAAAGCAACGGATTTATGTCTACTGTCGATGAAAAAATGTTGTCTTAGAAGAATTTTTAAAACTAGAAAGTACTCTCACAGCGCAGACCTCCACATGCATTGATTAACCTTTAAAAATTGTTCATTGCTTACCTATCTAAAAAGTCATTTTTTCCTGGAACCAATTTTGAATTGTCCTTTGTGGAAAGATTTCTGAATGTAATCAACCTTGTCCTTGGGGATCCAACCTCTTCTGTGTTTTGGTGTGGCATTGTTACCCTGTCCTTGATTCGAGGCAGACAACTTTTATGCTGATTTGGTGCCAAATTCCAACATGATCTCCCACAATCCTTCAGGTTTCCTGTTTGTAACAGTGCTTTTACCATTAAAAGGCGTTCAATCTCTCTCCCTTTGGCTACGTAGAGCTTGTTACTAGTTTTATATATGCTTTAAGATATGATCCAATCAATTGCAAAATGTTCCAAGCAGATCAATGTGTTTCATCCAAAACGTAATGTTTATATTCTCAAGCAAAGTTCATCTTTCTAAATCTGCAATGTTTTTTTAAATATTTATTGTTATATATAAACAAATGACTTTGGAATTCAAGCCTCATAACAGGTAATGGATTCTCCCCATTGAACAAAACACATGGCATAAACCCCTAAATGTGAATAGTTTAAGACTGCCTGGATGATTTACAATAACTGCTATTAAAATACCAGGTGTAAGAGACTGTAACAAATACAATATCGCCACATACTGAGAAAATACAGAGGAGGGATGGATAAAAAATGCTTACGGGTCTGAGGTAGTTAGAGTGTGTGATTGATTTCCTTTGGTGAAGCAGTTTTGTGTTAATAAGCATTAAAATACAGTGTATGGGAAATCCTATGTGTAGAATGTGTGTTAAGTGACAATAGGTTCTGACAAAAAAGAGAAGCACCTTGGAGGGATGAAAGTTGGGATTGTCACAGGGGGAGATGCATCAGGACAAAAAGGAATATAGGTGAGGGGGAGAGGGATAGAAGAAGTATAATTGAAGAGAATTGATCACCATTGGCATCTTAACAATGAACCAAAATACATGCATATAAATTTCCATGCATAACAAAAAGACACTAGCAGTATTTTAGATAGAGTGAGTTAAATACATTGCAACATGTTTTTTTTTTGAAGAAATTAATTTTGTGTTTTTCTCTTGCTTTTTAAACGTTTTTAATGTTGCATTACAAAGTTTTAAATAAATAGTTTCTAGGTTAATGCCCCTGGACCACTTGATATTTGCAACCGCCATATGGTGTAACATCACTGGTGTTGGGAAATCGAATTTGTTTATTGCACTATTAGAATCTCCTTATAAAGCTCCTTTGGCATTCTGTATGCGTATTCACGGCTATGGAAAAAATGAACCAACTTACAAGTGACACGCAAGGGAGAGGCAAGTGATACACAAGTCTTCTGTATATGTTTTGACAATGTAGACAGCATACCATCAACACAAGAACTTAGTCTGTGACTTAATTTTGTGTACTGGTAGAAATAACTGACATTCAGCCAGGCACAATATTCACTTGCTTTGTAATTAAGAAGCCCTTGCAAACTTTCCCCACAAACTGGTCATGGCTGTAAATTTCGCCCCCGAAATTGTAGGGACTGTACTTGTTATAACCCATGCATTGGGGTGTAAGAGTACTTCAAGGAGGTTTAAACACTATAGCAAAGTCTGATTGGGTTACCTTATATTGTAACTGAAGCTATATGCTTTACTCAAGCATAAACTGTGTTATCAGATTTTATTGTATACATTTGCATCGTGTTGGCTTAAGGTACTGACTGTGAACAAGGATACGTTTGTCCTGACAAATATGAAAGCCCCTTTAGTTGAGTGTCTCATCTGTTTGAGAACACAACTGTTACACGCCCATCATATACATCTTACAAACCTCAGTGTCTTTTTTTCACCTGTTGCCCGGACTTGCTGTTTTATCAGTTCTACCTTGTCAATAGTTCCTAACATCTTTCAAATCCACCTGTGCTTCTCAAGATTTATGTGAAATCAATGGGCAAGGAGAGTCTTTTTGAAAAAAAGTACTGCAGGAATTATGCTTTTAGAATAGATTGAGAAAATATGAATGTATCGTAATTGTGAGAGTCTGTGTTTGTAAAAAAAAACAAAAAAAAAATTAGAATTAAACATAGGTGGGGCTGAGTTTCAATTGTACATTATGTACAAATAATGGCAGAAAGATAGATAAATTTGCTTAGCGGCTAGATATGAAGTAAGAAATAAATGTAAAGTGAGAAATTAAAGCATTTCTCAAATATGCTCTGTAATAGTTTGTGTCATCTCCTTCGATAGAATCAATAGTCTGTCTTTTATACGTAAGTTCCACTGTTTCTAGTTTAACTCCCTACAGACTTCTTAATGTAAACCTTAGAATACTCTTATCGGTCAGGTGACTGATCAATTTACTTGTAAAGCTAGAGAGTGTAATTGTGGAGACTGCAGATGCCCACAAAACCTATTAAATAACCTTAAATAGTTTTATGAGTGAACAATTCTGTCCTGGCTAACTTGGCAAATTTGCAAAGTTAGTGTTTTTACATCCCATTCAACTTTCGGGGTCATATTGGGATAGGCCCTCGGCATTTGCCACTTGTGCAAATTTGGCATCTAATCACAGCCAGTCACCTCTGTGTGAGTTCGAATCCCGCAACTGACAATACTGAGAACCTGTCCCAATATGACCCTGGCAGTTGAATGGGATATAAAACCCCAACCTTTGTCTTTGGTTATGTTGCACGTATAAATTGACCTAGTGGTTTAGCAAATTTGGCATCTGGTCACAGGTAGTCTCCTCTGTGTGGGTTCGATTCCCACAAGTGACAATACTGAGGACCTGTCCCAAGATGACCCTGGCTGTTGAACCTGACATAAAACAAGATCTTGACTTTGGGTTTGGTTATGTTGCATCTTAGGGTCCCCTTGTAAAGGGGAGATTAGGCAATAGAAAGTCCGGTTAGAATTAGAATAGTAACATGAAAATATTGATGATTTTTAATGCAATAAAAAGAACTCCAGCTCCAGTGAAATAAGTCTATTTTTAAATAAAATACAAATGGGCAGTACTTTAGAGTATATACAGAAAGTGTATAAAATGTCACGATGTAGTTGTTTACAGAGTTTAGAAACTTCAACAAACTCATTTTGTGTTTGAAGTTATGTGTTAGCTGGAACCAAATTGTCCATCAGAGGCTGACTAATTAGTAATTTAATATTTTCTTTTCAGTTTGTGAATGTAACTTATGAAATTGTAACAGATGAATCAGTAAATAATAAAATATAAAGACAAATAAAATCAATAATAAATCATTGACTTTCTGTTTGATTAAAACATTTCCGTCTTGGTGTGGAGAGTACATGTATATCACAAAAGAGAAAAGGCAATTGTACTGCTGAACATTAACTAACACGCGTAACCCTAACACTAGGCCATCCCAAGGAAATACAAGAGATTGTTGCATTGAAAACACTCACAGAAGTAAATGAGCCAATCTCTCATTAAAATATTTTTTTTTGTAACTTGATCAGTGTTTTATTAAAGACTCTTCTTGTTCTGTTATCTCTAGTATCATGCAATCAGCTTGAAATTCAATGTTCCCCTTCATTTATTCAGCCCATTTTGGGTGAATTCTTATTTTTTTTGGTCCAAATAAAGTAAATGTTTATCTTCCTTTCAATGATGTAACTTCATTTTTTTTAAAGTATTTAACTGTTTTGGCCATGTAACATCCATTGATTTACAAGCAGGTATCGTATTGACTGTGAAATTAAAGTTCCCGTAAAAACAAAATGCACCATGTTTTTTCTTAGCTTGTAAAGTGGACTTTATCCAGCAGTAAAATCAAAGTATGCATAAAGTCAATGTTTTACATCCATCTCAGCATTTAATGTCCTGATGAAACTACAGGCAGTATTTTGGGCAGTTGTAGACAACAGAAAGACACAGAAGGAAAGCTGGACCTCCAGTAAAATCCAGCCACACACCTCTAGCTAAAGATAATCTACAGAAGAGAAATTAGGAGAACAATGGTCCAGTTTTATATAGAAAAGATACAATAATGTTCAAACAATTTTTTTCTTCACTGGAGACACAGAAAGAGGCAGAATAAGCTAGAATGGGGAGGAAAGGCAACAGAATAGCTAATAATAAGCAAAAAACTGTAGCTAGAGGTGAGTGGCTGGGTTTTCAAGAAGGTAAGCATTCCATTTATTACTGGTGCCCTCAGAAGCCGTTGAAACATTTTCAATTTTTACATTATAATCATTTACTTATTTGCCATAATGATTCACTGATTTGTTCAACATCCCCTCCTATTTATTATAATGATTTGGCAGTTTGTTTGCACCCTTTATTTAATTGTTAACCACATTTGATGGAATAGACCCTGTTTTTATGATGGTGTAGTAATTCATTTAAATGGACTACTGAATAGTTAGGAATAATAGCAAAGACTTTCACTGACAAAAAAAATGTTTAAAATGCAGAGGTTCCTGATATTTACTTTTAAGTTTTATTACGGTAGGCTGGAGATTCTGCAGTGAAAACATCTGGTAGCAGTAAGTTACTACTAACTTTTCAACTTCAGGGGTCACAGTCAGGTTTTGAACCCACACACTGAGAGATGGGAAGTAAGAATGTAGGCCATTATGTCATAGTGTCCCCTACCACCATCATAAAAGATTGTAAAAGACAATTCTATGAAAAGTGATAATTGCTCAAAGTCTATTATTTTAAACAAAATAAAATATAAGTGAAATGTAGGGTAATTACATGCACTCCACACCTTAAAGAATATTAAGTCAAGTAGTGCACAGGTATATACATTTATTTATTTGGGGTTTTACGTCGCTTTCAACACTGTACAGGTCATATCACGACGGGTAGTTGGAAGGGCAGAGGAAACCAGTACATACAGTTCGTTAGGGTTCTGTACTGTAAACTGCCAACCAACAGCAAGCAACTACCAGCTTTCCCACTTGAGGCCGTGCCGGGGATCAAACCCCAGCCTCATAGGTGGGAGGCGAGAGTGTTACCACTCTGCCACCGTGGCCCCCTCACAGGTATATACAATGGAACAAAGGAAATTTACTATTTCCGAGAGAGCAATATTTTCTTATTAATCCATATGATTACCTCTCACACAAAATGTACAGACATGCTTGATTGCTGACACATGTCGTTTTATGTGCTTGTTGGGTACCTTTCAAACGTTTCTCAGAGACAAAAATAAAGAGACCTAGATGAAGGTATCTGCCTCCCAATGAACTGGATGTTGACACAGGGGTCAGACAATCAGAGGAAAGCCACCTCATCAAAACAAAGACAAGTGGCAATATCTGACAATAGGCCTCTCCAATCAAGGGAGTCACCTAGCCTCAATTATTTTTGGATAGACATCACAGTAACCTCTACTAAGTAGGTTATGTTTTGGATGTGTTTGTCTGTTTTCACGATTGCTCCAACAAGTAATAAAACCTATGTTTATGAAATTATTTCATGTGGGTATGGCCTCACTAACTGGAAAAATGATTGAATTTTTAGAAAAACTTCCAAACTTTCAACAGTTTCATTTTCAGTTATTTTCATGATTATGCTATTATGAGTTTTAAAAACGGTATCTGGAATAACTTACAATATAGAGATATTCGGTTACTTTTGCACAAGGTTTCTCGCTTAAGAAGACTTTTCTATTTGTGATATTTGTTACCAATTCTACAGACAAAATGGATGGAGCTGAATCTATGTATGATATTTTATATCTGTTTTACACATGATGCTTCCCAGTTTTGGGTGTATGTAAGTTTGATTTTGTTTTATGTGCCTTGGAATCTGGTGTGACAGAGAGTAAGTGCTATTGAGATTACAGATTAGATTAGTTTCACAACTAATATCTCATTGTGTTTAATGTGTCACCGGAAGTGGTTATTTGCAATCAATAACACGGGATGAAAATGCAAATGATAAAATGTTTAAAACTCCATCAAGCAATTTTGAAAATCAGAAAAATCAACTTCTGAATGTATAGAGTTATGGAGTTTAGAAGTCAGGGCAGGAAGCTTAAAAATCAATAAATCGAGTTTACAAGTCCATTCATTACCTTGTCGGTGGATTAAGTGACTTAAAAGAGCTCAAAAGTCAATTGCTGGAGTTTATAAGTCGAAAATGCCAGTAAAAAGGATTTTTGGTATCATACTCTTTGAATTTACGGTTACAAATAATAACTAAATATAAAAGCAAACATTTTCACAGGGCACTAAGGTTTATTTAGTTTATCCGATAAACCTTAATAGTAAAATCTTTGGCCTAATAAAATGTTCAATCTCTACTCATTTCTGAGACGGAAAATGAACATAAGTGAAAGTTAGGCTTTGTGAATTTCTTAAAACCCAAGAATTAGTGAAAATTGTTCAAGTTAAAACATTCTTCTTATGTAATATATCAAAAGAAATAACACATGCAGAAATGAGTTGATATTTATATAGTATACAAGCCTCATCACGACTATGGGAAGTTAATTGTAGTTTGATTGCTATGATGAACAGAATGTCCCATGTTGGGACATTATTGATTTGGCCTGACTCAGAACAAAGCATTGATGTCCTCGTACAGAACACATTTCCCTGTTTTCAACCACCAGACTTATGTATTGCTGGTCTTGCTAGGTTACTTGTGCTAATTACACGTGGTTATTGTTTTATTATAAGTATTAAATAAAAATAAATAAATCACTTGGGAGTGTAGTATAATTAGAAGGAAGTATTCTCAGTTGGACAAAAACAGGTGACTTTCAAATTAGCTCCAAGCTGAATAAGTAGGAATTTTTGCTACAAGAAAATTTCACTAATTCTTCATTTTAAATCTAGCTTAGAGTTATTTAATGCAGATTAAAATTTTCACAAGGAATTAATTTTCACTTTCCAGGCTCATTAGCTAAAATAGTTAAAATTAATGTGAATTTTTCAATTTATACAGTACTTAGAGTATATATAATTAGAATATTAGCTGGAGGTAAGCGTCTCTAATTTTCAAGAATGAATAAATTTACGTTTTCATTGATTATCAAAATTTGCTTTAAACCTAGTTTACACCTTTCTGTTTTGGGGTCACGAGGTACAACCGAAAGGGCTTGTCTACCTTCGATTACAGTTCAGTCTGCCTTGTATTTGGGTTGGATAACTTGGTGCAATTTCCATTTGGTTAGGACACATTCTAGGCAATTCAATACAATTTGTAAAACTATTTTTACATATGGGATAGCTTTTTGAAAAATATTTAAAAATGAGTTGTGAATGCCAATCCCTGGAACATGTCCTATCCAAACAGGAATCCCACTGAATGCGTCTTACTCAAATATACAATAGATATCAAGGGGAAATTCATTCCATTGATGATGATTTCATTGAAAAAGTGTTGTTGCTATATTTATTTCTACAATAACACAATTTGGATCCTTTAAGACAAATTTTACCTTCTAAATAAAAATCATTTTGTTCACTTTTTAATTACCCAATATCCCTAAAACGAAACAAAAATAATCATGTCAGAGGTGTGAGCTGTACATTAATCTCTGTATGAAGAAATATCAGTACAGGGTGATTAAAGCAATTAACTACCATACATCACTATCTTTGACAGACACTGTTGGAACACAGCCATGGAATGGATTGTGTGAGGTGACAGTACAATTACTACATGCAAGTGTAAGATTAACAAACTGGCATTTGGAAAAATGTTTGTGAAAAATATCTCTTCTGTATAACTGCTACAGATAAATGGTAATATATTGTACAAATCATTTTTTTGGGAGGGGGGTGAGTTGTTGTGGGGAAGCTTAAGTTTCAAAGATAAATTCCATTGTTGATGAAATAAGAAAAAGAAGCAACTTTAATATTAAAGACAGAAAGCTGTCCTGGTGTGCAAACCTCCACCAAGAATGTGCCCATATTGTATTTTCACCCAAATGCACTGCTTTTTGCAATATTTTGATTTGCAGCAATCTCAATCACAACCCCAATATCATTGAAAAAGGGACCATTACAAATTTGGGATTCTGGTTTCATAGGTATGCTCCAGATCTCCCCCCCCAAAAAAAAAAAAAAAAAAAAAATCACTTCTTCCTATGATCAGGAACTACCCACATATTTTTTTTAATTTGGGGTTTTACGTCGCTTTCAACACTGTATAGGTCATATCACGATGAGTAGTTGGAAGGGCAGAGGAAACCAGTAGATACAGTTGGTCAAGGTTCTGTACTGTAAACTGCCGACCAACGGGCAAGCAACTACCAGATTTTCCACTTGTAGCCGTACTGGGAACTGAACCCCGTCCTCAGAGGTGGGAGGCAAGAGTGTTACCACTCTGCCACCGTGGCCCCTACCCACATAAAGATGTATTAATTTGTTTTGGAGCAATTGCAAACAAATACAGACAGACAGACACAGACAAGAAAACAAAGCAAAACAAGGTACACATTACCTTCTTGATAGGGTTAATAAGTAAATTACAAACACAGCAAACATGTGTGTGTGCTTGGGGGGCATTTGGGTGCCATCGGGCTTATTCCTACAGGGGTACCTTAAACTTTATTTTTTGATTTAGGCTTGACCAAAAACTGACCAGGTGGCAGTTTTTGATTGGCTGGCCCCTCTTTGATTATTGTGCTTGCACGTGGAGTCTCCCATTCCAGTTCCAGTGGTCAGAGGAGCAGACACTGAAAAGTTTCCCTCCACTGCCCACCCTAGATTTATTTTGACGGGGGTTCAGAGGCCCACGGATATAATGTTCTGGGATTGCATTGCTTGTCAAGTAAATTATATTAATTGTTTTGATATCACATATATATTAACATGTAACTAGTAATAGTAATATTATATCACACTTTTTTGATTGGTTTTGAATAATATAATATAAAAATAATCATCAATTGTATGTGTACTCATATAGTTTTCTAGTTTTAGGATGGCTCTGTTAAAGAAGGCTCTGCTGTTGTGGAGTTTACCATGTATGTTATGTTATTTGGATCTACAATATTGGCCAACATGTTACATGCTGTTTTATATGATGCTCATATTTATTGTGGAATGCCTTCTTAGTTCTGAGAGTGTCGAACAATTCTTCTTCAGTGGTGGAGTTATTCCCTTGCTGGATGGCTTGACCCCCATGTTGTGAATAGCTTGCTATGGACGTTTTTCTTCTCAATAGATTAAAAGAAAAATTAACTTGAAGCATTTTCACTATATACTTTGGGCTGGTTACTAAAGTTTGAGTAACTTTTTTTCTTATTAGGTTTTCTTGCTTTTTTTCACCTAACCTCAAGATGTATGGTACAAATTTATGACCAATGTACGTAAATGAGTGAACCTAGGTTTCCAGAGAATCTGTACACACAGTTATTATTAAGGATAGTTCCTAGATACAAAATCTATTTGACTCCAACTACCTCCAACATCTACACATATGGACGGTGAATTGGACTGGGCAGTGGTGTCGGACACCAGTATATATTGTACCAGAAGTCTCTTTAAAAGCATAAATACATGAGTGAACACATAAGACACTTCTTGTGTTTTATACTGTTATTGTATTTCTTTATTTACTTTCAACAATTATATTCAATTGAAATACATCTGTCACTATTTATTTTTTTGTGTCCGACAGGACTGTCCTCTCCAGTTCACTGTCTACGGGTGTATTCACTCAATTTCCAGAAACTGCCGGACAGAAAAAAAAATCATTTAGTGCTGTCTGAATGATAATTGCCACAACCAAACGGACCAACGGCTTCCCCTGAAAAACCTTCTCTTCTAACCACCAGCAAATAGGATGTTTTTTGCCTTCCCTTTGAAATTAAAATGTGTTTGAAACTTCTTAGCTCCCATGCCAGTGGTATATAAATATATCAAGTTGCCTTGAAAAGAAACCGACAATTGATATCTCCATTTAGTTAGTGCTTTGTTCTCTGTGTAAACCAAGACTCTGGAATCAAGCGAAAGTCATGCTTTAAATAATAGAGCTACTTTTTGCTTCCATCATATAAGCAGGGCAAAAAGTTAATTGGCACGAGGTTGACATTAAACTCCCAGCTGAGATGTGCAGTCTTCTGTTTCCCTCAGATTGTATGTAACACCATACATTTAAAAACCCAAGTACCCGAGGTTCTGTCTGCTTATGCCAAATGGCCAGGTCTAGTGGAGTAAAATTGACAAAATGTCCAAGTTAAATTAGTAATTTTTAAAAATATTCCTTTAAGGGTGAAAGCCTTATATTGTCAAGAAGTAGACTTGAACCTGATCCCACAAAGGTGAAACCCAATTTATCCTTTGATACATCAAACAGTCCATGAGGTGACTCGTCCTTTGGACTTTTATAATTATGACCATAATGGATCTACATCAGTGAAAAACTCAAATAAATTGATAAATTTGTAAAGATAAGAAAGGATAGCAGTGTTTAAGAATGCAATCTAATTAGACTTCTATAGCACTTATAATCATCTTGCATTATAAAACTGTAAACTGCATATAAATGCGTGCAACAAGCTATCCTTGGTAAACACCCGTTCCACCTATACTTGTATTATCATTTGGCGCATTGTGTGATCATGTTTTCATCCAGTGGTTCAGTAAGATTTAACTTAGAGGGTGTCGATGTATAGTGTCTGTTGTTCACAAACAAGCATAAGTTTTTAATACACCAAGACACTGAATACCTATAATTGGAAAAATATTGGCCGGTAATAGGGATATATATCTTGGGCCAAGGGGATCGGTATCAACAATTTAAAATTTAGTTTCAAAATGGGGGTAAGGGGGTTGCATCATGGCTTGCAGGATGGATAAGTGAGACCTAGGCTTAAGGCTTTTAACTATTTGGAGCAGGTGTATAATTAGTGAGAGGTATCACAGTGTCAGTGGAAGAGGTGTAAACTTGATGTCAGAAAATACCAGGGTATAGGGTAATCAGACCATCTGCCTGGGCCCTGGATATGTTTAATAATTTCACAGCATCTGGCAGCATTTTAGAAATAGTCAAGATGTAAAAGTTGTCATGGTTATCTATATGAAACATATTTATGATTGTGTTCGTAAAAATAATTTTGTGGGTTGCATTATTTTGTAAGTCTGCATACACATGTGTGCGACTTGTGAGTCTGACGTCCAATTCACAATTTTTGTCACAATATTTTTGCTGAGTATACTTCTGGGGCCGGTTTCATGAACAGACTTAAGCCTTGAGTCAGACTCAAAAGTTGAGACTTTGTCTCAAATTTTGGAAATATTTTGCGGAGTCTGTGAACTCAGACTCAATGCATTTCACAAACAAGCTCAACTTGAGACCTGGCTCAGTCACAGGCTCAAATTTGAGCCCACGAAGGAGGTGTCTCAAATTTGAGTCCAAGCTTTGATGCCAAAAAACACATACATAAAGCGATACAATTTGTTCCAAAATGAAATTGATAAATCTTGAAATCTTCTATTTTCATTTTATTTTGTAATTACAGCCACATATTCAATATTTACTAATAACAAAAGTCAATAGAATTGACATGCTTTATAGGCTATTATCAAGTGACAGGCCTCAAGGGTGGACTCAAAGTCAGACTCAACCTCAGTTGAGTCTCAATCTTATGGATCACTTAGAATAATATATTATCATATAATTTCTTTGTATTATGAGTATTAAAGATGTTTAAAATGATAATAATCATGAAATATAACTTTTTAAACTAAAAATAAGCCCACTAAATATATGAAATAAGATTAAAAAGTTGAAACCATAACTTGAGACTGGTCTCAGCTGATCCACCCTTTGTGAAATCCATTTGAGCCAAAAACTCAGCCGAGACAAAAGTCTCAGATTTGAGACCCTGACTCAGCCTTGAGTCTGGCTCAGTTTGAGACTTTTCATGAAACCGGCCCCTGATTTTCTAATCTAAAATATACAAATATAACTGTAATGTCATTTGTCATCTGATTTTTCTCATCGGTTCAAAAATTGCAGTCTTAAAATGAATGTCGAGTGTCGCAAATCAGACTCGGATACATGTAAACAATCAAATATAAATGAGAAGGGAAAAACTGCTGAGGCAAATCGGGCATCAGATGTTGTAAGCTACCTACATGTATACATGCACAAAGATGCTATTTGAAAACAAAAACAATTCAAAATATCCATATATTGAGATGTATATGACTATTTCAAATGCAGAGTGTGATTATGTCCTTGATGGGCTGAGTCAGTAGTTGTATATTATTATTTGCCTGTATGAATGTATGCTAGAATACATGTGAGATTTTGTGTCAGCCTCTGTCAGTCAAAAGGAATATGCTTTGAAAGCAGCAATAAAAGATTTGTTTATTTATGCTTTTTTGGCCTTTGAGAGTAAAAACAATGCTTAATACAACATAATTGAATACAGAATGCATTTGTTTAAATTTAAGAAGTGTTCATGATTTATTATTTGAAATTGTTCCACCAGTTCTCCCAAAATGGGCATACAGCATCTAAAATCACAATTGCTGATTGTTTATGTGGATATGGAGGCGTAGTCAAACACATTTTTCTATTTTGATATAGTTAGCAGTGTTCATATCAGTGTATGGAGTATGCTCAGCACATTATATCTTTACTTACTACTCAAAGTGTGATATCCAGATCTATCCAGACTTAACAAATACAACCCAAGCTACATTCCCTGACATTACCCTGAATGAAAGAGAGGGGCTCAGGAATGATCATTTATCAACGCCGTCAGGTTTATTAGCCTGTCACTGGTGACTGGACCAAATGACAGAGGACTGCCAAATGGCCTTCTGAGACACTATATATCTGCCTGCATGAAACCCAGATCTTCCATATTCTTAGGTGACTGTGTCACCCACTCTGCCACAGAGGTAAGCTTATCAAAAATACCACCTGCTGCTCCTGGTGGTCCGGGTTCAACTCTGATGACCCGGCGTGTTATCATATGTGGGTGTTCCACCACACGACTAAGGCTCCCGATTAAGGGTTTTTGAGGGTCGGTTTCAAAAATATGCTTAGTCCCAGGCTTCCTGTAAGGGTCGGTTGTGGTCGGTTGAGGCCGTGTGAGAAATCAAACATGTTTGATATTTCTCCCGACCCCAACCGATTATTTTTTCCCGCCATAAACAAAATGTCCAGTCCCAGGCTTCCTCAGGCCTCCTCAGATCAAATTTACACAGTCCTATGTTGTCCCAGGCCGCCTGCGACCCTTAGTCGCCGACCCTTAGTCCCAGACCCTCTATACCTTAGTCCCAGGCTTCCTGCGACCCTTAGTCCCATTGCAAAGCAAAAATCGGCTATCTCGGTCTGGGGACGCCTGGGGACGCCTCAGGACACCTTGTGGGGTCGGGACTTAATCCTGGGTTAGTTGGGGCTTAGTCCCAGGGGGCCTGAGGCCTCCTGGGACCCAGTCGATTTGTCTACGACAGGATCGTGGTTCAAACCGACCAGAAAAATGGCTTAGTCTGTTCTTAGTCCCAGACCAGTTAGGGACTGTCTGGGGCCTCCTGGGGCGTCCTGAGGCCGATCTGTAGTTAATCCCAGACCTTCATACCGATTCTGTCTTCCACCCCATTGGTCAATTTTTTTTCCATTTTTTCCAAGACTACCCACGATTAAGGGTCGCCGACAGGATCGGGGCTTAATCCTTTGGTGGAACAAGGGCAATAGGTAGCCTTTGTTAAACCACATTAGTGATAATTACTAATTGAAATTCTGAATTGTACATGCTTTGTCCTTTATAAAAAAATCTTGGTTCATCCTGAGTGTCCTTAAGCTCTATATTGATGACCTTTTATGCCTAGAGTGGTAGTTACAGCTACCAATTAAAGAATCGGGTTGATAGTCATTGGTAACCAGTGCATGCCAAGTGTAGGCCTGGCATGCACCCAGTACCAACTGGGACATTAAAATAAACAAACATTTCTTCTCTCAGGTAATCTGTGGATCACAGCAGGTGTTCTGCTGGACACAGTGGGGCGTCTCCATAGATACTAGATCTGAGGCACCCCCAGACTGTCCCTGATAGTGGAATAGCCACACCAAGAGACTAAACTACGAATCAGCACACAGTGCGCAATACTGTCTCCTTTGTTTGGTGAACCCGATTCGCTTGTGTTCTAATTCATTTTTTGACTTCACAGTTGTGTCATACTAAGAAATGTATGAGATTTGGGAGTTTGTGCAGTGTGTACATTTAGTTCGATGGAAATTATGTATTTTTTAGGTAGCTATGTTTATGTCACTATTTCTTCATGAGTGTAATGGCCATACAGTGTTTTCATCTTCACACTAGCAAAATTGTACTATGCTTTTATCGCCCCTTATTTACTCTTGTACATGGTCACGCATGGTCAAATTAACAAAACCAGGGTTAACTTTGATAAAACCATGCATATTACATAGTTATATTTGTGCCAGATTCTTTTCATACTGCTGTTTCACCTCTATTAGTTATTGCATGTCCTAGCTGCCATAACAGATTTAAAAGTCGGAGCCTAGATGCTTCGACTGATCCAGTCTAAAACATAGTACCAATTAACACTTATTGCATGATGTCAGAAAAGATAAGTTTTGCGACCTACTCCTGATTGCAACAATTGAAGAAGATATCTCTTCACATGAAGTCACGATCACTCTTGGAAAGCTGAAGTAATCATAAGACATGCAAGACTTACCACTCAACTTCATTTATGTATAGGAAGGGTGGGCAAGATAACTCATACACTGCTATACAGCTGGGTCTATCATTGCAAAGACAGGCCATTAGGCAGTAATGACTAAATAAATTACTATTACATGTGTGGTTGGAAAGAAAGGCCCACTCGGAAATGTATTTGAAGATGCTTGAAAAATAGTAACGCACCTGACCTTCATGAGGGAAACGATTCTAGATCATACTTGCAACATGACAAGATGAACCCCTTGACTGTATAATGACAAAGCAAATTCGTGGCAGTGGAACAGAAGTATAAATGTGTGTCTGTCAAAAACTGATGGAGATTCTGATTAATGAAGCCAGGATATGCCGTTTTGTTGCCTGATACGGTCCACTTTATGATTAATAAGCGGGTTTAATAAAACGGTTTCAGTGGAATCCGCCTATAGTTTACACAAGATCAACATCTTAATATCCTTTTGATATCTAAAGACAAGAAGGGAGTAACTATCCCCTAGCAAAAACATTGAGACGTTTACCTTGTGGTTCTGCCACTGATGGGTATCAGGGAATTATAGTCAGAGGTAAAAAAAGGGGTTTATTTCAAAGTTATCTTGACTAATAAGAAAGTGAGTTTCTTTCTACAGAGTAAGCACTTGTAAATGTAACATAAGATGTCAACTAGAAGTTTTTGTCACCATTTGTATTAAAGCTCCGGTGGTTTCTTTCATAAGTTTAAAAATTTTAGAGCCTTTAAACTGTTACAGGTTCAGCATATATCATATTTTACAACTTTAGATTGGGAAATTATTTTATGTCAAAGGATTTCCTTATGTAGTATTTATGCATTGGAAATATTCACAGTGCAAAGAACAACATAGAACATACTGCTCAATTAAAGCCTCTTTTACATCCTATCGCACGTGCATGTATGTCCTGGTTACAGAGAAAATCGGCTGATCTACAAGGACACTTAAGGTATATTTGCGGTTTTATAACAGAATATCAAGGTTGCAAAGACCCGGCAATAAAAATTGCATGCACATTTTCTCTGCGTGCATGTAGTATGGCTTTTAACGCACCCATGACTCAAAGGTAATGCTAGTGTTGCAAGATCTCCCCATTCACTTGCAGGGTTTGCACATGCCGTATTATACACTCACATGTACCTTAAGCCTCTCTTACATGCTATCGTACGTGTATACACACGTATGTGTGCTGCAAATATTGTTAAAAAATATGAACGCAGCCTGGTAGTGGAGTAGCAGAGATTTGCATGTGCAAACAAGGTGTGTTCTCCCAACAAGAGTGTCACTTCTTAACATCAAAGAACAGTCTGTGACTAGCTACAGGTCATACAGTGGGTTTATATACATGCAAGGTACATGTGAGTGAGTCATAGGGCAATTGCAAACAATGTAAGTAAGTGGGGAGAACCTACAACACTAGCAAGGAAAATACACGTGCCCAAGTCTCTCGTAAGTTGCCCTTGAGACATGGATGCATTTGTAGCCATGCTGCAAGCACGCAGGGAATATTTTCCATGGCAATTTTAATTGCGGGGTGTCTGCAACCTCCAAATTTGTTTATAAAATCGTGTAGCTTAAATGTCCCTTGCAAATCAGCTGATTTTTCTCTGTAACCAGGACGTACGTGCATGTACGGTGCGATATAAGAGAGGCTTTTCATCAATATTAGCCACTGTGGGGTCTATAGCTAGCCGCAGTCTGTTCTTTGATATTCAAGGATAGACACTCATTGTTGGGAAAATATACCTTGTTTGCACTTACAAATCTCTACTACCCCACTACCAGGCTATGCTCATATTTTGCAACAATATTTGCAGCACACTTATGTGTGTACACACGTACGATGGGATGTAAGAGAAACTTAAGTTACAACATATGATTACAGCTGCGTCTGAGATCTGGGAGTGACTTCCAGTTACTCTTACAACATTTACAAAGTGTATTTACAAAATTTATCAACAATATCTGCAACCACAAAAATGCAATCATCGGTTTCACTATAAAATGCTAGTTGTCTTGATATCCCCCTTTTCTTTGCTAAGTAGGTAGTCATCTGAATCATTTAACCAGATTCCTGGCCGTATTTTTCAGTGTCATAAGATATAGCCAACAGCAGCATGATTCACAGTCACATAGGCCCTTATGGCTCTAGATGAAAAAGGCAGATCATTTCCATTTGTCACTGCTATGATGGGATTGGGAGAGCTTCCTTGTTATAATAACAGTGGACACAAACTCTACTAAGCAAACAGAGAATCCATAGGACGAAAAATCTTCTTTAAGTTTTGACTTAAACTGATAGTGGTTTAATAACATAAATATTATTCAACAAATGCTATATGGCTCCATAACGGTCCAACGCCATCAAGGTTACATTTATTTAAAGTCACTTTTCAACTGTAAAGTTTTGAGATGATATGGTGAATAGTGTATATCTTATCTGAGTTTACAGTCAGCTAAACATGCATATATTTGGGCATCTTTGATTGATAGCTTTGTCTTGAAACTGATACTACTAAATGGTGAGCTATAGTTATGACTAGGGTTATGAATCCAAATAAATCCAAAGCTTTAAGTTATTAAGTTCAGGCAATAACTGAGATGGTATCATCGATGGGGATGAAGCCCTCAGAAATGAAAGGAAATGTCAAAGATGGAAGAAATTGTTTATAGCATTCGGCACAGCACAGCAGTATTTTCAGATGTTTAAATGTATAGTATGCCCCATAGAAAAAAAGACACTGAATACATATAGCCAAGCAGACAATACCCTCAAAGCAATTTGCTAAAAAAACAAACTATTTTTTTGTATAAAAAACAGTCTGATTTATAGCTAATATTCATATTACTTCTGTTGTTAATGTAAATTTCTGAAACTAAAGGATTTATCAGAAGAGAAAACGTCTATGTTGTGTGACACACAAGGTTTGGTCACATAAAAAAATGACCCCTAAATGGAAAAATGTGATTCATAAATATTCTTCAACAACTCTTACTGAAGCCCCAATGTATACATTTACTGCGTTTAAGTCTAACCAATTTGATTATGTTGCTGTGCCACATTCACAATCGATCATACGATCTATATGATTTGGAATTTGTGGTCTTGATATATGACTTACTGGCCAGAAAGGAGGGGGAGAAAATGTGATGTTCCACTTAAATATATGTTACCTTCAAAACAAAAATGATAAGTCTTAGGGCTAAAAAGATAAGTTTTGAGACTGAAAAGATGGGTATTAAGGCCGTAAAGATAAGTCTAGGAAATGAAAAGATAAGTGTTATGACTAAAAAGATAAACAATAGGACTAAGAAGATAAGTAATGGTACTAAAAACATTGGTACAATGACAGAAGTAAAAAAATTACTTGTGAGCTGTTCCCGAGTGTCACAATCATGTAGGACAACTTCCAACACTTAATTACAATCAGACTCATTAAGACTTACATCATGGATAAAGATCGTTTGGCTCATATAATAACTCATAATAACGAAATAACTCATACTGCTGAAAAGATAAGTGGTAGAACAGAAATGATAAATGTAAACACAATTACTACTGAAAAAAGTTAGAAGCAAGAAGTCATGACAGAAAGATTCACTCACAAAGGACCATCCTGACTCATTAGGTAAGTAGCATAACTAACTTAGTCACTGACCGACCGCAAGATCGGGGTGGTCTTGATTACAAACTTTTGACAGTGGAACAGAGGTATTAAATATAAGATAACCTCTTTAATTTCATTTTATGGTATCAAAGTGTTGCAGTATTTACACTACAAAATATATATGGAAAATTATCTTGAATTATGTCACTTCAAACTAACATCAATCTACTCTCTAATTAGATTGTTATATTTGGATTCTGCACAATGCTGTTCTCTCAGATGAAGTACAAAGTCAACATCTGCACAGTTAAAATTAAACTTCTAATTGGAACCTCCTCACTGAGGCTATTTTAGACATCTGATATATATTCTAAGCACTTCCTTATAAGTTCATGTTATTATCCTTAATTTGACTTTCTTTCACTGCCACTCTAATTGTAGAAATAAATTAGCTTTCTTCCAGAACCCCAGAAGCTCATCAGCATCAGGGAAAACTACATTGTATTCCAATTTAGGCAAGACAAAAGATGAGCAGATCTATCTCACTTATTAAACCTGTGCAGCTTAAGACAGTGGCAGCTGTTAAGCTGGTGTTCTTAACCAGCATTAAGTGTTTCTGAAGAAATCACGCTTTCACTGACTGCCTTAGCCTTTCTCCTGGTTCATGTAAAGAGATAGTTCCATATTCGAGTAGTGTCAAGACAGAAATTCCTATTTTAAATTCTGAGTGAACTGGTGAAAAATGATCCATATTTACTCAAAAAAGGCGAGTAATGTAAATGTATCTCTACTATTGCAATCAAAATAGTTAGATAGTCATACTCAGTATTTGAGCATTCTGATGCCCTTCACAAGCTGAGGTGACCTGACCTCACTGAGCTGAGGTCATACCAGAACTGATACATGTTGCCACTAGCTGTGTGAGGCAAGTTTTGAAATGTCAAGCTTGACACCACTACTCAGTTACTGAGGCTTCTGTAACTTGGTTTTCACAACGATACATAGTTGGTTTCACAATGGACAATGAAAACTTTCAAAAAGAAACCAATGTATATATAAACCATGCACAACCAAACTTTCCAATAACTGTCTCTTGATAATTTCCAACTCTCGGGATTACAAACCCACCTGTTACTTTTTCTGTGTCATAACCTTACATATATTGTGTTTTTCACTTTTGACTGATATACGACACTTGACTAAACCAGTTGTAGAATTTCATGAAACTGGGTTCATATTTGATTGAAGTTCTGCAGCTTACCTTTGTTCAGTCATCTTCTAAATTATTCTTGCAAAGATTAAATTATTATTGTCAACGTCACATTTTTCCTTGTCTTAAACTTAATCTTACCAGTGGTGGTAATGTTACTAGTTTTACAGTACCACTTTTAGGTATTGAGAAAGCAGCCATTTATCCTCACTTTTTATAACAGTATAATACAGGGCCACGGTGGCAGAGTGGTAACACTCTCGCCTCCCACCTCTGAGGCTACGGTTCGGTTCCCGGCACGGCCTCAAGTGGGAAAGCTGGTAGTTGCTTGCTGTTGGTCGGCAGTTTACAGTACAGAACCCTGGCGAACTGTATATACTGGTTTCCTCTGCCCTTCCAACTACCCATTGTGATATGACCTATACAGTGTTGAAAGTGATGTAAAACCCCAAATAAATAAATAAATAAACAGGTAAATAAATAAATAAATATAACAGCATAATGCTAGACAGGCTAAATGTGTTACTAGGTTAAATATCACATAAAATATTTTAGAAGAATAAATCATTATATAATCCCAGTTTCTTGTTTTATTTGTTTGAGTGGCCCTGGGAAAAGCTACCCATTGAGGCCTATCTAAAATGTTTCTGGACATAGATTAAGATCTTCCTATTCAGTGCGGTTTTTCCAGGACAATTTTCCATTGGTTCTCCTGCAGGACCGGTTAATATTCCCAGAATGTCCAATGGGTGAATGATTTTTTAAAACTCTGATTATGGTTCTGAACCGTAAAAAATCTGATAAAACAAAGATTAAATAATAGAAAGACATCAATGTGTGCCTCTTGTTTGTGAAACATATTTAATATATTATTCAACTGTCTCTAAATGAGGTCGTTTCATGGACAAAGATATATAAACAAGAACGAAAAAGAAACACAAACTTGTCGTTGATCGTTTTTTTTTTCTTTTTTAGTACATATTTATTAGCAAATGTTGACACTTTTACAGCTATCCCATGCTGACCCATGCTGCAGTTTTCAAATCTATGATCCTGATCATGTTTACTTGTGTGAAAAAAACTTTCATGTGAACACAAAATTGGTTTAAGTCGAATACCAATGGTATTACTTAATGAAATGTGTAACCTTTGCTTTCACAAATATTTAAGTTTAAGTTTTTACTTAGATTTAGTGTAACTGAAAAAAATAAAGACGCCGTAAAAACTGCAGAATACCTTAAAGACATTTAAGTAAAAAATGTGGGCCTCGTGAAAGGCTAGAACAAAAGGAATCGAGTCTTGTTAGCAATCTGGAGAGTTGTGAGAGGTGATCTAAGGATGCTGGGGCACTAGATTTGATTGGTGTGAATAAGCATTGTAAACGCAAAAGAAACCTTATCAAATCAAGTAGTTCTCTTTTGTAGTTTGCCTATGTCTGGTCACATATAAATTACCTCGGAAAAAATCTACCAGATGTTTATTAGCTGACAATTTGTGCAACAAGCAATAAATATCCTTTTTGTTCTAATTTGTAAGATAATTTTGTTTGCTGGAAATAGCTGAAGCAATACCATTGATATTTGCAGACTCAAACGATTTGCGTTTGCAATCTTCGTGTATAGTAAACTGCCTCTAGTATAACAAAAACCCTCTTGGATTCTGTATTTTTACTATGCAATCTTTTGAAATATCCCATGGTCATCCACCTTATGCATGGATCACAATTTCTTCTATCCAATCTGAAATGTGAAATAAATGAACTTAAGGACTTTCAACAGATGTTCACTTGCAAAGGCTCTTGACTTCAATGATTGATGCTAGCTTGTACAGCCTGGGATTGGTTGATGGATCGGTCCTGATAAACACTGTACAGATATTACATGGATCCAAATAGTGTACCAATCCACTGAACTTGTGTAGTTCGTCTACATTGTTGGCACCCTATGATATAATCACTGGCCTTCTGAAAGCCTGTTTCCAATTGCTACCATCTCTACCTGGTGGTCTGGTGAAATGTTTACTGTCTCACAGTATATTAAATATAAGCAACAAAGGTAACTTCGATGGCATCAAAATAAAGCCTCTGAAAATAAATCTAATTTACTTTATAGGAGGCCATATTGGAAGCCATATTCCATAACAGTTGGCAGTAGATCGAGAGATATGATCAGATAGATGAGAGTCAATTGAACATTTGCTAAATTTGATAACTTGATACACAACTAGTCATTCATTAATTAATACGATTAACCCACCGATTTAATGTCAATATTTCAGTGGCATAATGGATATCAAGTGTTGATCCAATCACAATAATAAGTATATTGCAGATCAATATATTCACAAAAACTGGTTAAACTTAAAAGCACCCTTACCACACCTCAAACTACGAAATATTGGTAGGATTTTGAGGAGGGGAAGGAAAAGGTAGATCAAACCCTTACATTACATCCGCCAGGGTTTGCAAGCAAAGAACATCACTTATAGAGAGGGTGAAAGGGAGAGAGAGAATCAGACAGAGAGAAGCAATTAAAATGCTATTGAAGTCCAAGGAAAGAAGGTATAATGGCATGACACTGAAATTGGTGGCTCTAAAGAACACACAAACTGGGGTTGTATACAAGAAGAAAGGCCTGATAGACAGAATATAAAACACTGCATAAGGTCGAGGAACCAGGGAAGGAGATGATGCTTTGGTAAACCATACAGAGGGGGAAAAGCTGGGAATTAGTGCTTGTTAGATTGGTGGTAAAACAATAAGAGGGACAGTTAAAATCCGTCTCATTAGTGGACAGATGAAGGGGTTGGAAGTAATCAGCTTCCACTGGAAGAGAGGCTGTTAATTTGTACCGAGGTGATACAGAGGTGCTTGTAACCTTGGTAATAGCCTCAGGTGGATGTCTTTAAGTACTGTGGTAAGGGAATAAACAACACACGAGTAAAGCTTGGTATATAATTATAGTTATATATTTAAGGATAAATGTTAAAGTTATATGGTAAATCTAGAAAAGTATAATCAAACTTGTATAAGGTCGACAGTTTTACTAACTGGGTAAAGCTTGAAATATATATATAGTATATGTATTTACAAGTATATAAGGTCCATTTTTTATTTATTCGGCAAATCTAGTATAATATTTACTTCTTTATAAGTTCCAACGTTAACATAACTACGTAAAACTAGAAGGATATTCACAGTTATATGATGTCAAAAAGTAAAAAGAATGGGTTAATCTAAATATATATTTACAATTATACCACGTCTAAAACCTAATATATCTCAAAAGTAAGTCTAGATAATTAGTTGATAAATTGACATAATTATCCTGGTTTATAGACATTAACTCGAGATGCCTCTTTATATAACAGTGGACAGATGCCAATTAGAGAGAAACTAAAACTTACCACGTGTGGCCCTACTACACTTCCTTAATAAACTGATGTATTTTGCATATTAAAAATAAACACGTAGGATTACATAAGGGCTGTAAAACTATAAACATTAACTTATTTTGCTTCAACATTGATTTAGAAAAACAACTATGAGTTACTGCTCTGGGGGAAATAAAGGGCTAGAATAAAGCTAAATCTTACTCATCCTACTTAATTTAATTCCCAAGGCAGAAGTCTAACAGCTTAAAATAGATTTAAATATCACTCGCTGACACTTTTGATTAGCCCCTGGGCAGACGTCTAAGCTGTCTGAAGAAAATCTTGAAAAACACTTCAATGTAAAAAAGGACAACGTGTTCTGAGTCTCTGTGCTCTTTTATTTTATGTTTATCCACTTCAAGATGTTGCCAATTATATTTCATCTCATCGGGTCAGTAGCCTCTACTCCTGTTGCTTATATGCTATATGAAGAACCTTAGCTAAAATAGTACTCTTTAGAGACTGGCATATGTTGAAGTCCCACCTGAGGTATATTGTAAATAATTGCATTACAAAGGTGACAAATGTAGATTTAAATTGATAAAAACCACACAGGGGCCTCAAGTGGGAAAGCTGGTAGTTGCTTTCTGTTGGTCGGCAGTTTACAGTAGAGAACCCTGACAAATTCTATGTACTGGTTTCCTCTGCCCTTCCAACTACCCATCGTGATATGACCTGTACAGTGTTGAAAGCGACGTAAAACCCCAAGTAAATAAATAAATGAAAACCACACAACGCCTTGTCAGACAAGCTTTTTCCTTATTCCACTGTTTCATTTTCACGACTTATTGTTAAAAGCCTTACTGATTTTAACCTGGGGGAGCTCCTACAACTGATCATGTTAAGGAGAAATCTGGCAAGAAACATAATCTGTTTTGAGTGAAAAGATAAACCATACGACCAAAAGGGAATTTGCAAAAACAAAAAGGTTACTTGCTTACACATTCGAAATGCTAATTATAAAGTAATTATAAAGTACACAGGAGAATAAAAAACAAAATTGCTTTATTTTCTGGAATTTAGGTCAAATGCAGCATACAGTAGAAAATAGGAAAATAAATCTCTTTAAACTCAAGGCACCATATTTGGAAATCCATCAGTACTTTCAAAGAAGTTGGCATGAGGTAGATGAAGAGTGAAAAAAACAGACAGATGGGAGCCAATGGGACATTTGCCAAACTTGATAACTTCATATACAACTACTCCTTTGTTATCACAATGCAGTAATTACTGGGAGTTCCACAACTCACTCTCTTTGGACCAAACACCATTTTAGAACCCTATTCCAAAACGAGTGAGCAAGATAGGTACTAACATACACACACAAAATCGTAACACCATAAGGATAAGTTATATTCCCCAAAGGTTTGATTATAGCTGCCTTTAAGCCCAAAAGAGATCAGTTTTGAATACTTGTTACAAAAATACACATTTGCAAATGTTTTAAAATATGTTTAATATTTTAGATAGGTGGCCACGACCAGTGTGATTGGGCTCCAGACTTTCATAAGTGTTGTAGGATAAGATGTAACAGCTTGGGTGATCAGATGGATGGCAAACCTGAGACAGCGGAAGAGGAAAATAGTGATATTTTTATCCACAAAAGGAAATATGTCGGTATAAGCCAAGTATTGTACAAAGCGATAAATAATTTCTTAGAATAATTACTGAGATCTATTTTGTCAAAAAAAGTTTTTACAAGTTTTAGGCTTTTTTTGTGAACTGCCTGGTAATACAGTTTGCTTGTTACATACTTTTGTGGCGACATAAACATTAAATTGTTGCTGACATAATAGATTCAGTTGAGTGCAGTAAGGACTTTGAGGTCAAACTGTTAAGCCACTTTCCAGTGAACGTCCTTGACCCTGTCACATTGAGACAGCTTACAGATAAATACATGTTGCCTTATAAGACCTTTCTAACTCGTACTGTAGGAAAAAAAAGAAAGCTGACTTATAAATTACTCTCCTGTCATCCTAAGACGCCTGGAAATATATTCAACAGACTTTTTGTGTTGCTTCATTTTTCGTCAAAGTCAACATTGCAATAACTCATGGAAATCGTTTGTATCTGATAACACGTTTTTTAAAAATGTCAAGATATTAGGCTGTTGTAGAAATCTTGTTGGAAGTGCAATTTTTAAAGTTAGTATTTTTAGTACAATATTTTAAATAATAAAATTGTACCTTTTTATGAGCTGAAGTATGGTAAACATAATGATAAAACCTCTTTATGCCTACGCATCCACAGGCTAATGATTTTATGCAAATAAGTGTATGTATTTCAGGTATAAATTTCATATTTAAAACTGTTGAAACAGTTTTGCTTAAGAGATGGAAAGAAGATAGAAATGATTCATCAAGATTGGGCACACTTACACATCCAATTTGATATCGATTTAATGACAAGGTTAAAGTTGGGGGTTTCATATCCATTTATACAGATGTATATTTTCTTGATTTAAATATATATTAAGACAAATAATTTCCTTCTGTTGCAATGTTATTTATGTATTAACAGTGCCTCATAAGCCCTGATGTTTAGGGCTGGCTGCTGTATATTAACTTGGCACTGTATGTGTTTTTTTATTAACTGTGTGCAGGTCACACTTACATAAATGATATTCTTTTTAAGCGCAAGCCTCCCTAGAGATAAAATTTTTTTGTCTCCGGATTTTCATGAATTGTGGCCTAATGTGATGAGTATCTGTCTGTTCACTGAAGTTAAGCAGCGGTGGGCTATGTGAGTACTGGGATGGGTCACCGCTTTGGTGCACTACTCCTGTCTTTGACAGCTTTGCTCTCGTGCTAGTAGATTGAAACCCCTTTTGCCCTTGTTTTTTCTCCAAACAGCTAAGGTCTTATCAGCGCTGACATTCAGTTCATCCAACATGTTGTCATCAGCTTAATGTGAACCCACAAAGCGAGGTGGGAGAACCAGATGATTAAATGCCACACGACTAACAAGATGTGATAAGGTTATTTGTTACATAATGTAGCAAAGATGGGTATGTTACATATTTCTTATGATAATAATGTGTTGTCTACAAATATATTTATTTTAAAGCACTCTTATTTCATCAGTATTTTGCAGAAAGAATGCACTCAAACCAAATAGCTGTGAGAAATACGTCTTTTTGTTGTATTTTTCACAATTGTCAATATTGATATTTCAATATAATAAATAGTATGTTCTAAAATGAAAATAAGTGCCCAGTAAGTTGAAAAATAAATATAACTACGAAAATTAGAGAAAGGCATACATAAGATATAAGCTAATATAATGCAGTTGTAAACTATAGAAGCAAAAATCATGCAATAAATAGTCACAAGAGCAAATATAATGGAGTTAACAAATTAACCTTACAAAATGTAATTTATTTAACCGGTTAACGTTATGAGCAAATAAAATGTAGTTAACGTTCCAACCTAAAAAGCAAAATCATGTAATTTGATAGGTTAACCTTATAAAGCAAATATAATGTAGTTAACGTCTTAACATTATACTGAATATAATGTAGTTAAACTTATAAGTTAATACAGTGCAGTTAACATGCCAACCTTCTAGATGATACACGTTGGTACCAAAAAACTGTGGATTTATAATAAAACATTATGTACTTAAACCGACTGAGTTTCAAATCACTAAACTACATTTTATATATTCTTTATACAGCTACTACCATAAACGAGGATATGTTACAGAATATTAAAAACTAAATGTATTAAATAATTTATAAAAAGTTTTACAGTTCTACAGTTCATAAAATATGTCAACCCTGGCCTAGATTTGAGAGATTTTAATCAGAGCAGACATCATTCAATTCCTTCATGGCATTATGGAACAAGGCTTGAGGTAATTTGTCCACAGTTCACAGCGGGCAATTCCTGTAATCATAATAAAATCAGTTGATAGCTTTACATGCTGTAGGTTGAAAAGTTTCTCTTTTTTTACACCTTTTCAATCTATTTCCTTCTCGTATAATAGAAAAACAGAACCCATGCACTGGGCGGATTTGTTCTGGGCCTTGCTCTAATTTGTATTTATTATCTAAATGAAACGTCAGATTTATGCCAGAGCATGTCATATTTATGATCTGGAACAAGCAAGCAAACTAGGTAGCATACCAAAAGCCGGAAATTTCTATGGTGCCAGTTAATTTCACCAAACATTGAAACCATGCAATGACAACATGCTTAAAATCACAAGGCAGTGTAGTGGGGCATAAATCGTCCCGTGCAAGAGGCGTTTACTGTAAAACAGACATACAGTTCCTTAAATAACTATAGTGTTGCAACAATGAAAAACTAATATTAGGGCGGATTGTACAGGCCTTACTGTAGTTACCAAAACCTCTCTTCCGGTGAGCAAATTTGTAGAAGAGAACGATATATCTCTTGTATATAATAACAAGCCTGCGTGATTTATGTTAGTATTATTCTATTCTGTGAAGTCAGAAGGGATCACCTTGGATCTCAGTTACACAATCTTTTGGTTTTACCCTATCATAAATTATATATTTGTTTTATTCACTGAGTACAGCAGAAAATAGAATGAGTAATATGAAATGCTGCAAACAGCATATGTAAACATAATACAGGTGTTCCACTGTCACTAGTAATTTTAAGACCCAGCTAATTTTGAACTTGAAGTACTGTGATGCTCCACTGATCCTTGCAAAGAAGAAGGCGTGAGCTGGAAAAAAAACAAGACTGAAAGAGGTTTCTGACTACTAGCGCGAGCCACAAAGCTATCCAAGAAATGACTAGTGCACTGAAGTGGTCATCTATCCAAGTACTAACATAGTCCATTGCCACTAAACTTCAAGTAAAGAGATAGGCACTAATTATACTACAAGACACAAAGAATAATATGCGTTAGTCAAATCTACAAATTCACTTTAATAATTTATGTTAATGGCCTATTGGAAGTGTGCACTCCCAAGTACAACATTCCCAAATCTGAGCACAAAAAAAGGTGTGAAAAGTGGTGGATGTGGAATATTGGAGCTATCCATCCAATAGGCATTAACCAATTTATTTAACTGGTTTCCATTTTTGAGCAATCCTCCACACTCAGATTGCCAGTTTTTCTTTGTCTACTCATCATACTACACCCTAATTTATGAAAGTCTGGAGACCAAAAAAAAAAAAAAAAATGGATAAAAAAGTGATCTGTAGCGCAAGCCTTGCCGTTTGGACAACATAACTTAGCTCCATTTTTACAGAAGCGTGTAAAACAAAAACAAAGGTTTTAAAAGAGGTTAAATCTTTTTGATGAAGATTTTGTTTTGTTTAAATTTATTTGATTTTAACATCGCTTTTAACACATTGCATAGGTTATATCATGACGGGTGCTTTTCAGGGCAGAGGAAACCAGTAAATATTAGTTGGTTAAACTTCTCTACTGTAAACTGCTGGACATTTGTGTATATTAAACATAGGGTCGAAAGAAACAACTTCAAAGAAGACAAAGTTATGGGTAGACCCCATCTCGTATGACAATATAATCCCCAATCCAATAAACAGTTTGAGTTATGCATACAGATATTGCCAGAAAGTCACCCCAAAATAATAATAATTATAATTATTCCAGATTCATTATGAAGCTTTGTGTACAACATTTGAGTTATACGTATGGACAGACAGACAAACATACCAATTGACAATATACTCCCTTGGGCCATAAAAGCGGGGGGTGGGGTGGGGGGTGGCGAGGGTAAAAATTACGATTTTGACAAAAAACCCTACATGGTAAAACTCTCCAATATATCTGCATATTAGCATGACCAGTGCATCAAATAATGATCAATATCCCTTCTTAATTAATATATTTTCTCCAACATCTGCGATGACACTGTTGAGTGTACTCAGGGTTTTAGAGCGTGGTCAGTGTTTCCTCTGAATCAGACCGATATCCCTGTAAACACTTTAATTTTCCCCACCACTGGTCATGCCATGCACTAGAATGACCACTAGTGTATTAATCTGGACACATTAAGGAGGCCAGTTAAGAGGAGAGAAGCATCCCCCAGCTTCTTGAGAAAGAGGAAAAAGGGGGAGGGGTGTCAATTAAACAGTCCATAGTCATGTCCAGATAGTTCAGTACCTCACAAGCCACTGGCTATATTGGGTGATAGCTAGAAACAAAACTCTGAGTTAGTGTTGAGTTTAACATAGGAATTATATCCCGAATTGTTTGGAGCAATATCAGTTAGCACTTACAATTTTGAAATGCATCATTTTGCAAAGGTAAAAAGTACAAATTAGGAAAATTTGCAAAAAATTGCAAATGAATATATTAGGAGACACTTATGAGTTAATAATAGTTATAATTATGGCACTTCGTCACCAAACTGATTTTAACCATATGATTCATTGGAAAATGATTAAGTCTTAAAACACTTACCCCTAAAGTAAACCTAAAGCATTGATCAGAATGCTAAGCTCAACTCCTGAAATAAAGCATAAGAAGCATGTTACTGGCCTCAACCAACCTAGTGTTTGACCGCCCAATATTGTGGCAGTTTTTGAGGGTGGATTTTACAATTAAGCTATGGGTTATTCTTCCATCCACTATGCATTCACAAAAAAAACAATATAACATGGAGGGGATGGTATCCAAAGTGATAATAGAAATAAAATAAATATTTTCAGGAATATTTCAGTGCATCTTTCAAGTTTCATGCTAATCAGGGGTGCCTATTTCAAGCAGTCATTATTTCATCGCCCCTTAGAAGGCAACCCACAAAATTAATTGGTTTGAATTTTTGTGGAAAAAGAACAAGTGCAGTTTGCACTTGTGTCAATGCATATTTTAATCCAAAAGAAATCCACATTATTACATATAAAACATGCACAAATAAGGATCATGTGTTTAGGTTTAGCCAAGTCATGGCAAATGACAACAGATATGTCATGGTATTTTGCAGAATCCCATTCTGCACAACTCTTACTGAATATATATAATTTATTTGTCAAATTTGGCACTGTTATGCCTAACCCAGCTTCAATCAATGTTTTACTGAATACATATCATGGGTAGTTCACAGCACCGAATAACTAGAATAACTAACAAGAGAGAGGACAAGAGTACACACATTTGCCAAGAACCAACACCTATACCATTGCCCATGTGTGCAATGATAAAAAATCCTTATAACAATCCTGGATCCAGAATTGGTTGTGGAGCATTAACAAAATTTATTTAATTCTAAGTAAGACCTAGATCCACTCACTGTGACAATCTGATGTTGGTCTGTGTAGTAATGTCTTCATTATCTTGCCAACAATCATACAGACAAATGTAAACCATCACATAATCTGCTTGGTGGAGGTTAACATGCATGGAAAATAACGGAATACTCAAATGGTAGTTAAAGTTTAGACCCATACAGCAATAGTGGTAGGCGTTTATTATCAACAGAATAATTTAAAATGTTGAAATGGTCAATGATAGATGGGGAAAGTTGTCACCCTCTTGCTTTTGCCTTACATTTTCCTTCCTGAATACAAACTGATTCATAGTAGCCCACACTGCCATCTCAGGGCACCTGTTGACCATGGTGTCAGGGCTCTGGGGCCTCTGGACCTGTCACTAGTATGCTTCAATGCCTGACCACGGAGAGAAACACTAGAAAATTACAGTCTTAGCAAATTACTCATCCATCAAATTAAAGCCGGTCAAGCATGAAACATTAGAGGGACTGAAGCCGAATGGAGGCTTCATTGATTAGGGTAGTTAAAGTAAGGGGAGTTTGGTGGGGATATGTGAGATGTGGTTTTGTGTCACCAAGAGCAGTGTGACACTCTGTCGCATCTAATTGCCAAAAAAAGACAGAGGTGAATAATGAATCAGAACTGAACTCTTAGACCTCCTATGGCTGGTAGCAGTATCAGACTGGTTCAAGACAATCATACAACAGAAGTTATCCCTTCAACTAATTTTTGCCATGCAGTTATATTAACAGAAAACAGCTATGATTAAAGAAAGAAATAACATGGAGATACAATCCAAATATCATAATCTTAAATTCTCAGATATTCTTAGTGTATAAATAATTGCAGTAATGTTTCATTATAGGAGCATGCCAATTCTACTATTCTTACACACACGTGTCTCCAAACTAAGGTATTGAAATTTACCCTGATGTAGAAATATGTCCAGCGAAATGATGTACAATGTTATAGGTGTGGAGTCACCACAGAATGTCCTTCAAAGCTCTGATCTTTACAGATTACTGTTAATTTCCTTGTATCAATATGCAATTTAATTACAATGTTGAATTTTAATTTCAAAGATCTTGGTTGCAATGCTGGAAGTTGTAAGCTGCCACAATACATATTAGGCCAAGTCATAAAGTCAGCTTATCAGGTCATATATATACATACAAGCTAGTAAGCCGTACTAGACATGACTTAAACAGTAAAATATATGACTTACAAAGTCTTATATTTGACTTATTACAAAATAATAAATTTTGGCAGCTCAGAGAGTCTGTGAATTACAATACAAATTTATAATACTGTTGTTCTACGTTTGCAGCTTATTATAAGACCTAGCTGAATTTAAACTCTGATGGCTGAAGCAACTGCTTCTGTTAAAACATTGCAGGAAAACTGACAAACATGTAATGTATCCCGATTGAAAAGACGAGTTGTATGACCAAAAAGATTGGCTTTACTTCCTACTCTAGATTGCAACGACTCATAATAGACAACTCATAACTATAAGCTCCGATCACATTTGTGCAATAGTCGGGGAACTCCTGTGACTTCTCTTTCTCTTGGGAAAAGATCACTCTCCTCCAGTCTTAGAGGAGAGTACAAAAAGCTCAGTCATAACTGCTTTACAATTAAAAAGATTAGTCATGAATACTTTCGACAAAAATGCTCACTGGTAAAGACTTTCAAATATGGGCTTCTATGATTACAGCAAGTATCCTCCAGGTCTGTTCATGAGTGTAGAGAGACTTCATATCGCCTTTAAAAATAATGCTTGAGACTATGTCAAAATTGCGTCAGTGGAACAGGGGTATTACATGTTATTAAAATCCATAGATTTATCAAATTACAAGGGGCCATGTTGGGGCAGTGCTAACACATTTGCCTCTCACCTCTGAAATCCAGGTTAGAATTTTGGCCTGACCTCAAATGGGAAAGCTGGTAGCTGCTTACCCTTGGTCGGTGGTTTACAGTACAGAACCTTGACTAATTGTATGCACTGGTTTCCTCCGCCCCTCTGACTACCCGTCACAATATAACCCAGACAAAGGTAATAGGTGTGGTGTAGAACACAAAATAAATAAATAAAATTCATCAAATTAAACCAATAAAATATATAACCACTAAAAAGCAGATAAGCTTAAATCTATTGATTATAAACCAAAGAGATAAGCATATTCTACAGCCCCTCTAAAAGCAAAGCCCACAGTTCTGGGATCTGGGTGGGACTGACTTTTGCTATCTTTCTGTCCTTAGGGACAATCCATCTACTTCTGTACAATGCTCTATTACACTTTGCTGGTTATTTACAGAATGCCTGGAAAACCGCTCTACTTGTCACTGGATGTTTTTTTAAATATTAAGTTGATTATATTCTTTATATATAGTTAAGAGAATTTCTGCGGATTTTAATAGATAGATTTTACATAGTAAAGTATTAGTGTTAATGACTAATGATAAAATAGATGATATTTTGTTCACATTAAGTATTTCAAGCTAGCATCTATAAGATAGTGAATGCTGTAAACAACCAAACTCAATGTTTTTGTCTTTTATTTGGCTTAAATAGAGGGTAACATGGACCTGTGCTTATTTGTTAGATACACTCTGGCCTCCCTTTTCATAATGGATATGTCTTGTCTATTTTGAGTAAATAATTGTCATTTTTTTCGCAAATATTAAAAAAAATTCTTTGTAACCAACAAATATGTAGGATACATAAATGAAGGACCTTTTATAATGCTTCTGCTACTTTCCCTTGCATTAAAATAAATGTGGTAATTGAGTTAAAAAGTGAAGTTTTGAAATTAGCAGGTGTCCCTCAGTAACGAAACCTTCACAGCTGAATATTGGTAAGCAACCTGCAGTAAAAGTACAGGTTAAACGTAAATATGAACTTATTTTCATTTATTAATGAAACAAAAGTTGTGGTTGATAAATTCTGCAAACACCGTGTGACCTATATGTTTAAATTTTATTATGGGAGCATCCGAGTCACTTGGATAATCTGCTTAGTACCTTGCTTGATGTCTAGGCATATTAACATACTGTAAATATAAGTTTGAAAGATATATGACAAAAATCTACTTTTAATTGACACATGGACAACATGTCTATAAGTGTTTACCAGTACCGGTGTGAATTACATGGGGCATCTAGGGACCCACAAAATGAGACTTAATATTAAATATCACGACTCACAAACAAAACGTTTACTCTGACAGTGAAAGGGGGAAACTAATGTCACATGGAGATGTCAAGTCTCACTCACCACTCCCAATAAACATTTTACTTATTTCTAGAATTACATGGTCAATTAATGGGCAAAACTGACATTTATATCAACAAGGAGTTCCTAACTTGCAAACGTGGGTAGAATTTCCAAATGTATTTCCAAACTAAGACTAACATTTACAAAGCAAGTTTAATGCCTTCACATGATGATAAACTACACTACAGTTAGCAAGGTCTGCTTAGCAATTATGATGAATAAGGTTACAGTTACCTTCATTACTTTTCATCTATTATGACTTATTTTCACTTACTAATGAATTGCATTCCTTTACCTTGAAATGCCTTCCAGTTAACATGAATTACTATATAGTTACCATGAATAAATTGCTTTTTAGTTACCATGAAATGTTATACAATTAAAATATAAATATGTTTTTCAAACCATGAATTGCTTTACAATCACCATGTGTTGCTTGAGATGTACCATAAATTGCTTTACAGTAACCATGAATTGATTTACAATTACCACACATTGCTTTACATGTACCATGAATTGCTTAAAAATTACCATGAACTGCTTTGCAATTGCCATGAAATGCTTCAAGAATTAAAGCCTCTGGTAAATACAAGAATGGTGGAACAGCGGAAGTTTGTATGTGGAAGCTCAGTACTAATCAGCCATATGTGGTTGACAGCTAGGCACAAAAATAAGACTTGAAGACAGATGTTTTTGGGCAGTATTTTGACCCCAAAGCTTTGTCATTGTTCTCCCCAATGTTCCAGATCTGTGGTCTTGGGAACAATGGAGCCAATTATTCAGATTTTCTGAACAGGGTAACATAGTAGAAATTAATGAACACTGTTCAGGTTGTACAAGTTGATATTAATACCTATAAATTCTTATGGTTATTGGTCTTTCTTGTTTACTTCCTGCAGCAGTTTTGTTGAAGAAAGAAGGCTAATAATTAAATTAAGAAATACTGTATTAGTGTCGGTGCCTTCACTTCTCCACAGAGAGTAAAATAACCCTTTTAATATCAGTAGCTATATCTTTGGTCAAATTTTGTTTTCAGTACATATAAAGACAAAATAAATGTGACATATGTTTATTTCACAAATTTTAATTTAGTTTGTAGGGGAACATTCATCACATCAGTCTAAGGATGTCTTAAGTTGAACTGGACAGGAAGTGGGGGGAATATCTTCATATTTGCTCTTGCCCTGCTGAATGGGGAAGGGCAAGAGTATTGCAATTGGATCTGTTTGTCTGTCTGTCTGTGCGTAAAGCTCAAAGTGATATATCTAATTGGAGGTCATATTTCGCATAAGGTGAGATCTAACCAAGGCTCAACTCTCTTTTAAAATGGTTAGGCGCCACATCTGGCGAATGTTTTTGTGATTTTTCAGCACTACCCCTGGGTAGCAGTTTGTATGTGTTGTCAGACACTGCTTATTCTTTTAGTATTGATTGTACAATAGAAACAGATCTGCATATGGTTCTAATGTTAGAAAGTAACACTTCATTATTAAAACAGGGATATAACCTCTAACAGACCAGGAATGTGATAGCACATGATATTCTCTGGTTCATAAACTGCTCCATTTTTATTTGTGCCTTTTTGATTTCACTATTCTAAAGCAGGTGTGGTGACTCTGAAAACATATCCACATGTATCTCAGTTTCCAGGATATCATTATCTTACGTTTACGCAGAGGCTGTTCCATTTTGCCGAACCATTCAGCGACATGCCTGAACATCCATTTCTTCTCTTCTTGGGCATTCTGGAGAAATCCAGATACTCTCCCGGAGACTAACAAAGGTTAAGGAATATATATGTGATTAATCTTCCATGGTAACTCCTTGAACCTTCTTGAATGACACAGGGCACACACCTAGGAATACACCTAGAATGACAGGTTCTGGGAAGTATGTTTTTGATATTTTTTTGTTGGGGGATGGGGGCATTCAACGGGATGATTGAAGGACATCAAGAACACCCTGACTGCACACAATTTGTCACGAATGAAGTCCAGAACATGAATATTTCTGAGCCGCCATTTATTCCATTCCTAGGTCATTCTGCAATACCATTTGACAATGTTCAACAGCCCTTTTAGGGATGGATTCAAATTTTCCTGCTATATTTTAACTGAACGGAATAACGGAACACTTATGTTTTTGCTTAATACATTGTACATAGGTTGTTTTATACAGTTGTGGATTATACATTACTTCAACTGCATTGGCATAAATGTGTACCTGCAAAAATGCAACATATTCAGACCCATTATCTTTTTCCAAGATATTTTAGTCTTCCCATACACCATATTCTTTTGCAAAGATTTTCACTTGGTCTAAAAATTACAAGGCTAATTGTGGACAAGGAGAATTATACTTGTCAATTATACCACCGACCCATTACGCCTATTTTTCTGTATACTCAGAAAGTACAATTGAAATGTCAATTAAAGATTGGATAGGAGGGCTATAAATACAGTAACTTTGACACTTGATGCCCAGCAGTCGGAATGTCCAGCTGAATAAAAACAAGAAGAAAAACAACTCCTCTAATTTTTCATTGGCATCAAAAGGTTGGAGGTTATACTTTAATGATCTTTGTGATCTACTTGTGGGTAAAGTATCTATCAAAATGAAGCATTTTCATCGGAAAATTAAAATAATTCACCTCTATTTCTTTTATTTCAGTAGCAAAAAGAAAAAGTTTCAAATCAGTTGTTCAACTACCGTACTCACAGAAGATTTTATCATAGTCTTAGTCTTAAAAATAAGACTTTTGTCTTAACTTCGTGTCAGCTTGGTTTATAACAATTGTTAGTTAAGATAGGACCTAGGATAAGAACAAGATTAGGACATTTAGTAAATATTGTCCCAGCTTTCTAGTTTTTTCTTTCTTTTAGCAAACACGGTTCCTGTCCAGGTTAGCAAATTTGTTGCTTAGCATGTGTAAAACCATTTAACAAAACTATTTTACGGAAAACTGTTGAGAGTAATCTAGATAACTTATTATTGATTTATTTAAAAAAAAATCCTACATGCCTTGGCGGAGGTCTGAGCTCTCTGAGTGCTTTTGCTGAAAATTGTTACTTTGAAGGTACCTGTTTTAGTGTAAATAAACAGTCAAGTTGTATTCAATATGAATGTAACAGCGGCCCAAACTAGGGGCCATATTCTACAGCAATACTTAGATCATTTCTTATTTTGAGTTTAAGTATTACTTAGATTTCAAGTAAGAAATGATGAAACTGTACATTCCTAACTTTTGTTTCCTTAATACAAAGTGTAAGAAAAACTTAAGTGAAAAACCATCCCTCACTTAGATCTAAGGTCACCTAATCTAAGTATTGTTGTAGAATACGGCCCAAATTCTTTCATTTAGAAAATTATAAGTTAAGGTTACATCTCATTCAACAGCCACCGCTCATATTGGGTCAGGTACTACGATTACCACTTGTAGGGGGTGGAACCCACACAGAGGTGACAACCTGTGATTAGATGCCAAACTTGGTAACCACTAGGTCACTAAAGACCTTAGTAAAAGTACTGAGAAAAGATGTTTAAATTCTCCTAATCACAGTCTGTGAAATTCGACACTGAGGAAATCTATCTAATCTAATGTGAACTTTTATAGCACTTAATCTCCATCAACTGACAGAGTCTAAGGCACAACTGAACAAAACCAATGTGAATAATCCTAAGTCCAATAACTTAGCAGGGTTGTATCGGGGCGACACAGGGGCGACAGAGATGCTAAGGAGGATAGGCTTTTGCAAACAGGTAAGTTTTGAGCTTCTTCCTGAAGGAGGCAATAGATGTAACCCTACGTACATCATTAGGCAGGTCATTCTAAACCCCCTTTCTATTTGTTTATCTTGTAGGGAATTATTTATACCATTGTGATGTATCATATCATTAGGCCGCTTAGCTCCACTGATGCACACTGTGTTTCCTTTTCTTTTATAAGGATTCTCCAAGGAAGTCATAAGGCTAGCAATAACGAGTTGGCAGCAGGTAGCATTGGTATTTCACTTATTGGTCATTATAAAGGTATTTGTAATATACTGTATCCAAAACAGCCTTGTATGGCATTTTTTTGAACAGTTACTATTCTGACATTTTTTTTTCTGAGAAAATACAGAGAAATTTTGGGAAAAGCATTCTGCACACACCAAGCCGTTTCGATACAGTGTCCAATACAATGCAATGATATATATGCTGCTTTAAGCTGAAAATATTAAAAATATGTCAAAGAGATTTTCAGGCAAGCAATAAAAAGTAAGAGTCCTTTTAAATATAGAACTGTGCTCTGTTTGCTAATGATACCTGGTAATCCGTTGAAAGTTGGAAAACTCTTCAAAGATCAAAAGTTGATTCATGTTGGGTCACACCATCGTAAGTGCAAAAAGATCAGGTGTATTATATGGGTTCTAAATTTATTAGCTTCATCAGCGAGTTATGTGTAGGAGTGTGTTTGTTTGTCTGCCTTTGTGTTTGCAATAACCCCAAATTGATTAATTTTGAGAAAGATCTGGATCATGTTTTGGATACAAAAAAAAAAAAAAAAAAAAAAAAAAATAAAAATTTAGAATTTTTAAAGGAACTATTTTCAAAATATTTTCAATGATTTTGGGCATTCTGGTTGACATTACTTTAAAAATAACGAATATATCTTCAGAAACGTTTTATGCTGGTCAAAGAAAGAAGAGATGGCTTTTTGATGTTTTTGAAAGATTATGATCATACTCTGGATCCAACAGAAATCCCAAATTTTCAGAAATACCTCCCTGGCGGAGGTCTGTGCTCTATGAGTGTTTTCTAGTTATTGTATCATTGTTTGGGCATACGGCAATCAAAATAAAAATGTTATGGATTATGGTCTCTGGTCTTCCAATGTGGCCTAGCGGGTAACACACTTGTCTAGGAACTCAGATGATGTGGGTTCAATCCCAGGTACAGGCAGATACATAGTGGCTCAGATGACCACTTAAAATGGCGGTCCTCTGTCTTTGGGTCCTATCCCCAGTGGCAGGTTAAAGAACCTCAAGGACGTTGATAAATGGTCATCCTTGAGCCTCTATCTTCTTGTTAGGGGAATGTCAGTTACTTGTGAGTTGGGGCTGTACCTGTACAGTCGGATTGGTTAAATAGCGCTTTGAGTCCCTGTAGTATATGGAGATATTGCGCTGAGTATAAATACATAATAATAATAATCTTCCTTCTATCTATCAGTGTCCTTTACAACCTTCTGCCACTAATATTAGATATATCTGTATAATTAGGAAGAGAATGTGGAATCCATAATATGTGCTCATAGATAGTGTGGATGTTTTATACTTGTAGCTATGCTGACAGGACAAATGATGCTCACAAGAAGTTATTGTCCAATTATTTCAGCTGTAACATGGTACCATAAAGGAAACCAGATGCCCCAATGTGATGTATTGATGCTTCTGATTGGCTTAAACTTGCAAACTGGTTTTATTACATTTTTTTTATTCACAGGAATGTATCTATGCTTTTGACTATAGCTTTCTCCATCTTTCAACGGAGACAAACTCTAATGTTAATTCATTCACTGAGCAATAGATGGTTTCTCGCGATACTTTGTGAAATGATATGGCAGAAACTTATAATCCATAGATGACGACACATGTACATCCCATGTTCAGACTTTCCTATGTATGAAATACAGTCTAGTGAAGAAAAGGAAGACCTAATATACGTTGAAGTGAAATTATGAATATGCAATATTTTTCTCCAACCGCTGATATGTGTAATGGTTTCCCGCCTTACATTTCTCTTACTACACAAATAAATGGTGTGAATGCATCTGTCTTGTGCCTTTCTTGGCTGCCTCCCTGATTTGGCTTACTCTATCTTACTGGGTCCATCTAAAGGTCAGATGTAAACAGTGGGGACGTGGGTCACATTGGAGTCAAGGTCACATTTTGTACTATTTTAATGTATACTTAGTCATTAGCTGGTTTTGTATCCTTACTGTTATATTTAACTAATTTATGTGCATGATTTATACTATATCTATACTTAAGCAGCTGTTATTTCTACATTGTGATGTCCATGTGTTGTATATCTATGCTATTAAAGACCCTTGCTTACAGGTAAATATTAGAGATTAAAATCTGTACATACAATTAGATTAGATTACATGTATTTTCAATAAACTATGCTCTGTAGTTACATGACTCGGGCGGTATGTGTACTGGTGTCCCCATCTTATATTGCTCTTATTACATAACTCACCTTTTTCCCCTGTTGTACCTAAAACAAACTAATGTTATCAGCAGGGACTTGATACTGAAACAAGGTGCAACTTTCAGAATATTAGAGAATGTCAAAGTCAAGCCTTTGGAGAAATATACAATATAAAATTAGAAAGCACTGGTAGGTGGCTATACATACAACAGTCAAAATATGCTTTTCAGAAGTGATGAAAATATGATTCCTATTGTGTAAACAGCAGTCAAAATATAATTTTAACTGTAAGAAAAGTGGTGAACACATGATTTTGAATATACAAGTTGTTTGAGAAATCAGTATATTCACCAAGTTAACTGAAAATAGTGATTGTAGGAGAGGGGATAGTGGCAACACCCACTTTGGCAAATAGTTTAGTACATAATATAAATAGGATTGTAGACTGTTTTTAAATGTGCATATTATTGATATGGGTTTTCTTTGACATACATTTTAAAGATATATTGACTGTCTAAAATATTTTAGTGGCAATTTACAAGAGTTTTGCAATTTGCAGTATTTATTAAAGAGATAAACGCACATCATAGCCAAATGTAACAATTACATCTTCTTGTGGCCAGATTATAGCATATACTTATTCATCACATGCCCATACAGTCAGATACTTTCAGATGAGACACAAACACACACACACATAAAAAAGGTTCTTTATTCTATCAAGTGGGGTGGTAACTGTAACCTACTTGACTCCTCCACAATATACTGGGACTTATAATACAAAGGGAAGAGGTTGTTAGAAATTCTACACACACAGATACAGAGAAAATAGAAAAAAAATCCCTTCTCTTCAAGAAGTGTGATAGACAAAAAAACCCGGAAACAATACAGTTCATTAAAGAGTGGCTGTGCTTCCATAGCAACGAATGTTAAAAGAATCCAGGAATTAGGAAGAGGGGTGGATTTCAAACTAGCCAATCAAAACAAAAGTGAGCTGCAGAACTCGGCAAGCAAAAAAAGGACATTTGGACCTTAGAACTATGTTTTATGGGGGGATATGGATAGTGTTAAAACTACCATTCTGAATGGGCAAGCAGATAAGTATGGCCAATTCCAATGCTTTATTGAGGGCTTTGAGAAGCATTATTTGCCTAAAACCAGTATAAGTCCTGATTTTTGTAGCCTTTTGAGTACGATGTTTTCAAATTGGTTTCAGTTATTGTAGGCAGTTTGGTCTTTCTGCTGAGTGGAGATAATTATGGAATAAACAATGAAAGTAAGAAATGAGGATAAAATATTTCTTTTGGCAGAGGTTACCATAGCCTCCCCCCCTTCATTGGTTCAAAGCTGGATCTGGACACAATAAGAGTCAGATCTTCAGGACTTTGTAAACACTTTATTTACTTTAAACACTTTTTAACCCAATTCCACATTCCATTCCACCCAAGCAACTTTTGAACTTTGGATTTCTGTTATTATAATTCCATCACAAAAGCGGGAAGACTGAAATGTCCCCCCCAAAAAGGATGTGACTTGTCTCCGTTGAAATGGTTTATAACACGTAACACCAAATGATTATCATTCTTGGGAAACAGAGACTATTACTTAGACAAAATAGCTCATGCAAATAAAAAGACCAGCCATAATAATAAGAAAAATAGCTTGTAACTCAGCTACAACCATGAAGACACGATTTATCAGGACAGAAATGCTTACTTGCATAGGTTTTTTTACATCCTGCTGTATGTGTACATAGATGCTGGTTATGGAGAAATGGACAAACTTGTAAGTGACACACAAGTGAAAGGCAAGTGTAACGCAAGTCTTCTGTAGGTGTTTTGAGGATGCAGGCAGCATGTCATGGTCATAGAGAAGAAATATTTGAGAAGATTGACTTGCTTTATAAGTACAATGCCCTTGCAAATATCTACTTCCCCTTATGAACTGGTCAGAGCCATAAATTTCACAATTTATAACCCATACAGTGAGATGTACAACCTCTCTTACATCCCATTCTATGTGCACTTACATCCTGGTTTGAGAGGAAAACTGGCTAATTTGCAAGAGACACTTAAGCTACACAATGTTGAGGTTTCACAGATAATGCCTGAACTTAATAACTTATAACTTTGGATTTATTTGGATTCATAACACCGGTCATATAACTGTGACTATTTAGTAGTATCAGTTTCAAGACTAAGCTATCAATCAAAGATACCCCCCTAAAAGTATGCGTATTTAGCTGACCATACACTTAAGTAAGATACATAGCCCTGTGGTGTATATTGGGGGTATTAGTTGGATTTGCACTATGACCTTCGATGAGAGACAAGTGGATCACGTTAAGTGATACTGTGCCAAATATGATAATCACAAGGCCACTCAGTTCCCTTACTGATATTTTGAATGCAATAAAGAATCAAATTGTTTTTTTTTTCATAATGCCACAAGAGTAGTCCAAGAGTGCCGACCTCTATCAAGGTACGTAATAATAAGTAAATAGGAAATTCTGGATTATTTCTTTTACTCCCAGTTTGTGATCCGGATCGCTCTGAAAATTTAATGGAATCTAAGTTGGACCAAGACCCATCTTTCGATTTTTTTTTCATGAAGTTCCAACCAGTAACATTTGCATAATCCTGCCCACAAACAAAGAAACAGACCAACAGAAAAACAGGTAAATAAACAGTAATAAAAATAATATCTCCTTAGCAGAGGTAAAAATATAGATTGTGTGAATTCAGTTTGAAATACCACAATAACCTAGATTACTTCTTAGACTTTTCATTCTAAATGGTGGGTCCCCAAGCTTCTTCTAAACTGAAGGAAATTCAAAACTTCAGAGATCTATCAGTAAAGCTATTACACAAATTCTTCCTTCGAATTCTCAGTCATAAAAGAAACTAACAAGCTAATGGCATTACTTCATCCCAAGCTACTTCATCAATATCATTCCATAGGAATTGTCATTTTTTCTTAGTTCTATGCAAAAGTCTCTGGAATCTCAAGCAAATTGAGGGATTTTCTTGAAAACAATAAAAAAATAAATCAGATTTCTCTCTCTTGATACATCTATCAATACCGATCAGTCCTATCATATCAAAGGAGAATTGGACTCCTGGAAATTTGATTTCCCAATCTATGAGCAAAGAATATATCATAGAGAACAAAAAGGTCTTCTCACCATACAGTAGGTGATTTGGTGTTGAAGCAGAAATCATTATTCGAGGGTCAATAATCTGAGGCAGGGGACTGCGAATGATTAGCAAAGGTGTCACAAACTGATGTGACGGATGATGTCAACAAAATTATTAATTTACTGGTCCAAGCAAATCCGAAATTGCTGGGGTTTTACTTGGATTTTTAACGTGTGAAGGTCTGTGCACAGTAATGCGATCAGATCCTCTACATTCAGAAATATGCCCTGTTTAAACTGAAAACTAGAAAGCACTAATAGAGCACAGGGCTTCCAATAGTGAATATTTTGTTAAATTTGCATTAGCTCCATTTAAAATGAATAGTACGTCTTTATTTCGGGTGTGAATTTTTTTCTACAGTTTTCTCCAGTTTGAAGAGAGTTTGAATCTGAGCCTATCATAGTGTATGGTATTGATGTGCTATTTCAGGGCCTTTCACAGAAAGTTCTGGTGATCTTATATACAGTTCTATGGTGTCTGCAGACAATACCTGCCACCCGATTAAGAGTTTGAGAATTCTCAAACATCTTCTATCGGGGTTGGTGTGTATTGGCCTTTTGTTTGCTTGCAATGATCAGATAATAAAAATATTGCTAAAACTGTTGTCAAAATTTCCGCAAGACCAATGAACATTTCTATTTGATGAAAAATATTGCTTTAATAAATTTCCCGAGATTGTACTTTATTGATGAATTAAGGATTATTTAACAGCAGAATAATTATAATTATTGGAGATGGCCATCCATAATTAGGCAAGTTAGATATTTTTTCTTGTTATGAAGACTGTTTGTAACATATTTGAAAGCAAACAGGCAGGTGTTTCTACGTTATTTGAAACTGTTTCCCCTCGTTACTTTCTTCCAACGACATTTTTCTCATTTTTATAACTTAGTTCAGTTTATAGATGGCTATGATTACAGACTAATGATATTTACACTTGAGAAGCATACAAGGTGTTTAAAATGGTAATTAAAGGTCAAGGTAAGGGGTTTACATCCTGATCAACTGCCAGTTTGAAGGTAATTGGGGTTTCATATATAGTGTAAAGCAAATATAAACATAGCAACCTTATGCAAGAGGAAACTGTTGCCCTTGTCATGGATGAGTGATTTTAATTAATTCAAATATAAAAAAAATATATTTTAAAGTCTCCTTAAATGTTAAAACACTTTAAAATCAGCACAAATATGAAGATAACAAGAGAGCTTGAAGCTCTGTCTAATCAAGATGACTGGTACAAAAATTTATGATTTGTAAGATGTATGTTGATTAGTTGTGTGATTAGTTATTGACTCTTTAAAATCCTTTTTAGAACGGCCAGTTACTCTGTTTGGTGTAGACTTTCTGCACAAGTTACACTTGTGTGTAAATGCACATTTAATCCATAAATAACTCATGTTACGTAAAACAAGCATAAATAAACAATTGAGTTCCATTTCTGGTGACTAACAGAAGATGGAAACACATTTGAATGTTATAATTCTGGATTAAAAACAAGGCCATCTGAACTCTTGGCTTTCAAATAACATTTACAATTGCAAGTGAAGTCTTATACAACTTCTAACAGACACTAAGTATACGAAGAGAAACCTACTATCATTTTTCTTCCACATTCAGTAGAATATCCCTATAAAGATGAGTAACTTTTTCTAATGGGACTTACTGGCAAAGCTTGACTGATTTTTACCAATTCCACAATTACAATTTGGAACCAACTCTATGGAGCTTCTGCTTCAACATTTGCACCAGACACAATCGTCTGTTCAGTTCTCTTATCATTATGAACACACAATCACACTTTGCAGTTAGATCAAGCATCATGTAGACTAGCTGATATTATCGCCCGCCCAGTCTTTGTGTGGAAATGGGCGCAGATTTCTATCAAGGGTGGTTTTAGTGGCTACTGGGGGACCTTTTGGTGCCTTTAGAGTGGTAAGGTTGGCTGGCCAAGAAAGTCATTAGTCAAAATGGGTGAATACATTAGACAGAGTAGGGGCCTGACTTGGATGAAAAAGCTTCCTTAGAGAGTACTGACTCACCTCTCTATGAAATGGGAGGGATCGATGATTGGTTGGGTCTTGTTCAACGTGAGTTCGACCCCCAAAAGAAACTTGCTAGCACCAACTGGCAATCAGTGTGGTTTATGTAATACTCACTTGTAGCTTTATAAATTTTTGACAGAAATTGATCTTTTTAAAATAAAAGCCATAATGTATTTTCAAAATATATATTCCATGTGAAAATATTTCCATTTAGCTAATCCAGTTCATAATATAAGTTACTGTTTAGCTTGGTAAATTGGCCCAACAAGCAAAGAAAGTCTTCATTTATACTTTGTGTGCAGCAGCGTAGAATTCCTGCGGGTTAAATATGAATTGAGAGGAGCAAAACTTAAAAAAAAAACTTTGAATGAACGACAGACATCTCATTAATCTTCTAGATGAATCTTTAGAGTGTCTATAATATGGATTATGCAGTACCCCTCAATATTACCTTCACTCGTGAAAGTATTATAAACGGGTATGTCTGTCTGTATGTTTGTCTGCCTGTGAGCCTGACTGTCTGTGTGTCTGCCTGTCTGTGTCTGTCTGTCCTCCTGTGTGCCTGGCTGTGTGCCTCTCTGTCTGTGTGTGTGTCTGTCCGCCTGTGTGCCTCTCTGTGTGTTTGCCTGTCTGTGTGTCTGTCTGTCTCTCTGTCTGTGTGTCTGTGTACAGAACTGGAAAAACAACGTGTCAGGTCTGGGTCACATTTTCACACAGGGTAGAGGCTACCAGTGGCTAAGTCCTGCTTAAAGGTGATTCGGATCCCGTTCCAGACTGAGTGTCCAAAGTTTTTTTTTCCATATTTTTTCCAAAATATTTCATACTTATTGCACATGAAAATTGACAGCACAAAGGACCATATGCAAAACATAAGGAAAGTGCCTAGCAGGGCCATAAGTGCAAAACAATTAAAGGAGGACAAATGACATGACAAGATGATGGTCACAGTTGAAGCCATTTTAAAAACAAACTTTGCATGAACTGGACTGAGAATGCATCTGCGTTGAGACTCATTTTTTTTTACCAGCACTTCCTCCTGCCTGGTGAGGGTTTGTTAATTTTCAGAGACTGCTTGTTGGTACACCTGATCAGTTAACATACAACTTACAAATCAGTGATGCCGCTTGACACTGTTCACAGTTTAATCTGTGTCAGTATGAAGTATGTTGTCAAATTATAAAGCCAAATACTTAATCTATTAAATATCAGAAGTATTGAAATATAAACAGTCTTCATTGAAGCCTGTTGCTTGCCAAAAATGTGGATACACATTCACGGTATGTCAACAAGGTAACATGCAAATATCTAAACAGAATAAGTGATATGTATGTATTAAGTGTACGTACACATGTATGTGGCTTACGACATCCGACGGTGATGGGGAATTTTTTACCGACCTTCTCAATATTTTGTAAACGTCCATCTAAATTCACTTGTCATCCGATTTTTTCGGTCCCAGAGCGGAAAAATCGCTGTCGCAAATCGGGCGTCGTATGTTGCAAGCCACATACATGTGTACGTACACTTAGTTATATTGTTTAACAGTACCCACACAGTTAAGAGGGCAAAGGTATACAGCACAAGGTGCATTCTGCATAGCAAAGTTGTGGCGAACTGCATCTATGACGAGTTGACTATAAAGCATTATTGGTTTGGTTCATTACAATCTGTAGGGGTGATAGGCTTATATTGGTCTGATTTTATCAGTGTTTAAAACGAAAAAAAAAATATTTTCCACAAACTCTTCTTGAATATTAGAAAGCTCATTTTATTTTATGTGGCCTTAAATTTGCGGTTCTATTGGGCTTTATGGTGAGATGTGATCGATCTTTTCACCCAGCCCTTTCATAAGGTAATAAATCATTGCGGACATTTCTTTCCAAGAGAATTAAACTTTTGACAGTCTATCTCCTGACCTAAATATCAGATCTGTGAATTTTTTGTGTGACTTCAGAGAGGCTACAAGACAGATACTTAGATCATATATGCTATACCAAAATAAAATTCGATGGTTACTTTCTTTAGATCATATGGAGACAGATAAATCAATATTTCATAAATATCGATATGAGTTGGATTTGAATCAATAAGAATCAATAAGACTACTGTTGCCTCTCAAATCAGACAAAGAATACTAGTGAGTCCATTTACACATAAAATTAATTTTGTGGAAAATATATAGTCTGTTCACCTCTCAGCTGATACAAAGAATACCAGTGAGGCCACACATAGAATTATTTTTTTGTGGAAAATATATAGTCTGTTGCTTCTCAGCTGCTAAAAAGAACACTGGTGAGTCCATTTTTACATATAATTATTTTTGTTTTGGAATATATATACTGCCTTGTCATTAGTATAGGTATTTTCATACAGAGGGCTTACTGGGCTAGCACTATATGCAAGATTGATATGTGGTGTATGTGTACACACCAAACACAGAAGTAACAATGAGAAGAAAATGATTCAAGTAATAATAAGTTTGTGAATGTTTTTCTTCTTATATTTTATTACTATTATTTAAAAAAGGAATTAAGATAACCGTATCTTGGCAGCTCAAAGAAATTCGCATATTTTATATTGTAGACAGTTAAATGTTTTCAACAGCTTCTAAGAAGGTTTAGCATTGACTGTAGCCTTCACAGCACAGGCCAGACTATTCCATAGCATTGGCCCACGCATTTCAAAAGCTTTTCCCACCAACTTCCGGGTTTGGTGTCTCTACCCTTAAAGCTACATCTAACATATATTTATTGTATGTTGCATGTATAGATGATATCTTGGAGGCCGACTTTTATGGCATTAAAATATTCTCAATGAAATGTTGATAATGGTTTTAATCTATAGTTTACAGTTTACAATAGTTTAGGTTCAAATACTTGATAACAGACAGTACTTGCTGCCTCAAAAGAAAATAACAATAAGAATGTGAAGCTAAATTTCCGCCAGGTGGTTTTTTGAGCTCTATGATAATTCCAAATTGAGAATAGGAAGAAAGACATTATCTTCAAAATGGAATGCTCCATGTCAGTCATCTCCAGGAATACAATGAATGAATGAATTTGCGTCAATTTTTTTACGTCCTTGCCAAAGCCAGACTCATATATAGAGACAGTCCACTCTGACTATACAATAACTACTACAGAATGAAGTAGTAATAATGTGGCCAGGACTTAAATATACACTCTGCAGTAATTTTCAAAGCCGAGACTCAAGCCTCAGTAAGTATGCCCTGGGATGTCTCTTATCAACAGGAAATTACTGCCTTCATGTCACGAGGAAGCTGAGGGGAGGGGAAGGGGGGGGGGGACACAGTTGTTAAATATTTGTGTCACTTATTCTATTTGAACTGAAGTGAATGCAGATGTACAAAGCTCAATGATATACATAGAACCATAGTATATCCTTAGATTAAATATTTTGTCATGTTAAGTTGTGACATCGGAAATAAACCCAGTTTCTCTGAGTAATTCTCATGAAATGGAAGGTATCACTCCACAGTGCGATTGTAGATGATGAAGCAATGACAGTTCAGTAACTTTAAAGAGTCAAACCGAGGCCCTATTTTACTTAACGTAAAGCTGCCATGTTTCTGCTGTGCACTGACACTTTTCTAAGCAGTTCTAACATGGACACAGAGGCTTCCAAAATGTGTCTGATTTCAGAACGTGTACTCACATTCGGTTATATTTATGGATCGATTAACACATAAATCCATGTTTCAAAGAAAATAAGATCATTTTGTGGCACTCAAATGGGCGGCTGGAATTGGGGTTTAAGTATAAAAAATTGTTTGTGTATGTCACCCTTTTTTTATCTTCTAGTCACAATTGTGACAGACCAATTGTTCTGAAATGCCAAAGGTCTTTTATTCCACTTTCTGAAAAAAAACCCGGATTGACAATTTTCCATAAGTACAATTATATGTTTGTTGGATTGTGACTACACAATATATTACCACTAGAAACTTTAAGGATATATAAATAGTAGACTAACAAAAAGCATCCAATGTAATATCTAACCCAAATTTGAAGGATTTTTATTATTTGTAGTGAGCTGATCCGAAGGTTTTTGTAAGTGAAAGTGAAAATGCACAATTTATAGTTTAGTTTCTGCATGTTAAGCTCTACATTTTTGAAGAGAAATCTTTAAGATCGCCTTTAATTCATGACCAATATACTTAAACTGAGTTGCCTATCTATCTTGAAATAAGTAATAATCAACAACATGTTTTAAGATGGTTTCAGCAGCAAAGTTTACTTCCCTTGAAAAAAAAAAACTTGTAGACTTTTCAAACAAATTCATATTTTTAGTAATCCTTTCAGCAAGCAAACAGACAGATAGCAGAAAAGGTTGCCAGACAAACTTACAGCCCTGGTGTTTTATTTGTTTGTGAAAATGGTTTTGAAAGAAGAATGATAAAATACACTGAAAGATTAAATTATCCAATGTTTAAAATTACAACAATTTTAGCTACCAATTTGAAATCCGATATAGGAAGCTCAATTGGGGAATTTTAATTATTGCAGCAATTGCTCAGATGAAAAAATAAATATATCACTTATAATTAGATGGGCAAAATGAGATATTGCAATACACAAGATTCACTGTTCAGCATTTGGTTGGTAAACCACAAATATAGTCATAATGTCATACCAAGAAATTCAGCGTAGTCAACAGTCATTCATATTATGCCATAAAAATACCTGATAGAATTCATCCCCCAAATATTGGGATTCAGCAGAAAAAAAGAAGAGTCTTGTATATTTGTCCCCAAGAGAATCTTGGCTGGCCATAACTCAGAATGCTGATGATGTAAATCCACCAGTTCTTTATAGCTGGACCAAGCCATAACTTAGACTAGGTGTTTGGCTGTCTAATAAATCCCAATTAATGTCCAGTTTCTCTGTCAAATAAGGGTTCCCATTGCTTCAAGTTACAAGATCAAGCTCCCATTGCTCGGGCTTAATAAAGTGTTATATCCTTAATAAGGGGCCAAAGGGACCGGACCAATCAAAGACAACTGTCGTGTATATATTTATTCATAGGTGACGTCATAGATAGAGATCTTTAAAGGGGGTTTTCAGATTTTGGAGGGAATTTACAAGGAGAAACTCCAAACATTCCTGGTAACTATTTTAAATGCAACCATATATCCAATAAATATTAAGCAACCATATATCCAATAAATATTAAGCAATTTAACAATTGTTGACAGTCCCAAACAAAAATCTAGCCCATTGTGTCATCAGCAAATGGTTGATTTTCCTATATGATGTTGAAGCTTTCCTATGTGATGTTCCTTTCAGTTCATCACCTAAAGTTCATATCAAGAATGAGCCTATGTGTATTCCAAGTGTTGACAAGTCCTGCGCTTGAACCCACTACCACAAATGTCTAAGTCAAGTGATTATATGCAAGATCTTTTTACAACAGGGACACTAGTAAAACTGCTATGTGCAAAGAAAGAGGGATAGAGAGGGAGCTTTGACCCATTTACACTTGTTAAACTCCACCCTGATTTGAAAAACACAAAGCTTATATGCTATATTACTTCCTTTTATTGTGACTATGAATGTTATTTGCGGCTAATTTCTGTTATGCTTTTACATAATTGTCCCTGACAAGAAAAAAATCCATGGCACTACATCTATGTAATGTAAAGATGTACATAGATTTGCATGCAGTAAGCATTGTGACATGCACAGGGTGCAACATAATAAGTCTATATGTTCACTGGAATCCTATGGTGAAAAATAAATTGAATATTCGGCTTTTTCATATATTCCCAACCAATTGTGGTTCCTTTTACTTACTCTGTTCAAATACTCAAGAATTCTATGTGACATTTTAGTCTGCCCCACAATTTCACTGATCCCATGAGGTACATAAGGAGTGGAAGAAATATAAATGGAAATAAAAACGGGAATTGAAATCACAAAGGAAAGCAGCTGCCACAGTAGTACCTGTTTGTGTTTTTGCTGCAGACACTTGTTTATTAATAATGGATGTAAAATAAATATGATGTAAATAAACAGCCCACTACAGTCATTTACAGTCTTTAAGAATATATTGAGCTCATGAGCACAGTCCTTTAACAGTTGGAGTATGAATATAAAATACATTACAAGTAAAAATCACTGTCGAAAAGAAATACTATTCATATGATATGTAATACCACTTTCACACTGTTCCGATAAGACACCCCAGAATACCCTAACTTGGCAATGTATCTTTATAATTGGAGACCATTGTTGTATCATCTGTCTTTGCTGTGAGACTTGCTTGTTTACAAATCCATGAAAAAATGTATCCAGGGTGTCCTCAATGACCTTGTCCTTATGCCTCTGAAGGGACCTTGTATCATGGGTAGTACATCCTGAAGAATGAGCGGCTCTATATATACATCCTGATCCCACCTCACTTCACTCTCCAGCGTGTGGAGTTTAATAGAGTTCATAGGGGAACATAATGTCTTTTCAAACATTTTTAAAATGCAGTCCTGAATGGAAATCACGTTTGGAGTTATGTTGAATTACCCCAAATGTGTCTGACCCAAATGCAAATCACCTTTGGAGTTATGTTGAATTACCCCAAATGTGTCTGACCCAAATGTAAATCACTTTTGGAGTTATGTTGAATGACCCCAAATGTGTCCAACCCAAATGCAAATCACTTTGGCAGTCATGTTGAAGCACCCCAAAGTGTCCGACCCAAATGCAAATCACTTTTGGACTTATGTTCAATCACTCCAAATTTGTCCAACTCAAATGCAAATCACTTTTGGAGTTATGTTGAATCACCCTAAATGTGTCCGACCCAAATTAAAATCCCATCAAATGCATTCCTTCCCAAAGATGAAGCTGAGCCAAGCTCAATTGAATGTCGGTGACTCTCTTCATTGTAGACCCTGATCCTAGCACAGAAAGGTGTCAACAAGGTATGACTGTTGAAAAAGACAAAACCCTGAATATTCTATGAAAGGGTGACATATCTAGACCTTTCTCATACTTATAGATTTGCGACTGCCACAGTGTTGACATTTGACCTATGATACTTAATTATTTCAGCATGTTAGAACTACTACGATAATCTTTCACTGTGGCAAAATTATAAATATATAGACAAATTACTTCCATGATAATGATTTTTTGGTTTTGTAGATTTTCATCCCATTGATATGGTCTGACCGGTTAAACTGTGTCAGAACTACTTTTGGGATGACAGATCGGAGAAGTATGAACCAGACATAAGATAGCAAACAATAAAATAGAACTAAAAATGCTGTTGCCTGCTAGACTCACATAACAGAAGAGATATTGCAGTCTTCATTACAAGTGGCATTCACAATTTTATTAAAACCTTGAGAAGTTAGTCTTAGGGATGTCTTAGTCATTTGTGTCTGTCTTGCAAACTCCACATATCTTCCCATAGTTCAGATGACTGCTGTTTCCGGGCACAAAATACCAAACAAATGGCGAATAAGGAGTCCTGTGGTGGCTTTAGAGATGACAGCAACTCAAAGGCTCAGAGAAAACAAGTGATAGAAAACAATAAGAGAAGGTACTAAGGACTGACTTAAGTCAGTCATAAAACAGGGTCATGTGGTATTTACAAAGCCCCCATATTCTTTTAATGCAATTATTTGATATTGTTTTGAATTACCACAAAACAACCTTTATGTGATATGTACCTGTTTTGTTTGACAATGCTGCCATTTTATGATTGTATTTCCTTTAAACCACCCTTTGTTCTTGGGTGTTTAAATTGCTCCTCCCCGCAGGGCCGGTTGCTCAAAGTAATCTTCTTAAAGCCTGCTATGTATATGTTTAAGCCACTTCTTTTTTACATGGAGCTGACAATTTCTTTAATGCGTGGGAGAGTTAAACTAGAAAAAAAATATTAATTACCAGCCACATGTACTGACAATCAATTTGCGACATTCTCCGTAATGTTTTAGAAGGCATATTAATTACGATCAAAATGCAAAAACTTACTGTTAAGAGAGATTAAAACAGGCATATCTGCATAGTAACTTTACCAAGCAGATGCAAAAACTACCTGACAGAAATCTGTGAGGACAGCAAGATCCTCTCAAATTTCACCAAAGAGACCATAAATAGCTAAAAGCATGCATTCAATAGATAAATGTTTTTATTTTTGTAATTTGTGCCCCACTTGTATGCAGCCTTGCTACATTACAAGTTCCGACTACCTTTAAGGCTATAGATATTAAAATCCATTCAAGTACCCATAATGCAATGCAAATTCTTTGGTGTCATGCAGTAATATTTTGAAATATAATGTATATTTTAATACCACATGGAGAGCCTGATACATTGTTTATACAAAAGAAACCTGTCTTTTCAAAATGTGACTTCAAGTACACACTTTTGAGTCGTTGGTGTAATTGCCTTTTTGCCTCTCTATGCAGGGGACTTTTATGTTCTTAAAGCCAATAGATCCCAACGCATGAATACTGCTAAGCTCATTGAATTGGTTTGAAATCTGGAAGGTTGCTCCTAATGGTCTCAGATTTTAGTCTCCCCCAAAATTCAATGAGAATTTACAGATTCTGAGACTTCAAAATTTTTTGGAGAAAAAAATTAAATTTTACGCTTTGCTTTAGCCTTGAATACTGGATGTTTGGCTAATTGATTTTTTTGTCTTTATAGCACAATCTAAACTAATCAGATGCGTATATAGCACTTGATCTCTAATTTGCACAGATTTTGAGGCATGTAAGACAAATGTATTGTATAACAAAATCATACAGTCATTTGTTAAGACTATACAGTAAACTCTGTTACCGTGATAACACCACAGACCCCATTGCCTACAGTCATAGGCGTTTCATTTAATGAATCATTCCTCCATTTGATGCCACAATTATGTCAGTAAACTTTCCATACTGGGGCATTCCCTGCTTTCTGTGGCCACACTCAAAGAAGTGTTCAATGTTTTGGTCTACCATAGGCAGTATACTTTCCACTTTCCATACCCACCCGTAACTACAGGGTGTCCTATTATTTCCATTGCTATTCTACTACCCTTATAGTCACGTCTGTGTTATTTTGTCTCTTTCTGTCTCTTCAATAAAAAGTTAAATGCTTGCCACAATGTTAATGTATGGTAACAGTATCTCCACTGTATTTTTTCTGTGTCAAACCGGCATCATTATCCTCTCAATTTCTGACTCTCTTCTGTAGCACAACTGTAGCTAGAGGCTTGGAGCTGGGTTTTGCACGGGGTATAAAGTACCCTTCCTGCTTTCCTTGCCGTCTATGACAGGAGGAAATACTACATGTGGTGTGATCTGCTGAATACGTAGACTTTAAGCCTTTGTCTTAAAAAGGTCACAGATGTGACAAAATTGATATCAACAGACAAATCTTATCCAACGAAAGGGATTTATGAAAATATGCAACCAATTAACTACAGCCCCAATCCGACCACGGTAGTGATTCTATGTATATTACTAATTGCAAAGATGTAATACTAATTCATTCAGAGAAAATAGATCAAGATTCAAAGGTATAATTCCAGGTGTTGTTTTTCCTCAGAAAATAAGGACAACATTTTCCCAGCTTACAAGCTTCCCACTTGAACCTGTTTCTCTGAGGCCAGGTAACTGCTAGGAGATAATACTGTAGCATTTGTGGCTTTTCCTCTCCATAATAATAACAACCAACTGGGACTTCATAAGATGACATACCAATCACACAAATATTCATTAGGAACTAAAGCTCTCGTGTTTATATGTTGTTTTGGTTTTCAAAAATGTGAAAAAAATGTTCTTAAATTGTAAACACCAAGTGTGGTATAAAATCTTGTTATATTTTTGATAATATATGTTCTGACATCATAGTTTAACATGTCAATATGCTAGTGAGTACATCGTTTATCAATATCATCAATATTTATTGGTTTGGGAAAGAGTCGCTTGTATCGATGTCGAAATATCAGCATTTTATGTAGAATGTCAAACAAAAATTTATCTATTGAGTATAAACTCTAAAATGAAAGAAAATCATAAACTTTTACCTTGTGTTTTTGTAGATTTCAAGGCGTTTTGATCATAACTGCCATGTTTGATTTTGTTGAACCTCACTTCCTGTTAGTCGGCCTATTCAAATAGGGACATGCTAGATCACAACGTTCTGTTCAGTATACTGGATTCGGAATGGTTTGGAGGTAACATTGGCCCTGATAACAGCCAATATTGAAATATTTTTACATTAAATATTGATGTCTGTGCAGCTAAATGATGTACCCGCAACAATGTGCATATCAATTTGAAGCTTCTGTGGTGGTCCATAGTGACGTCACAGCCAGAGACAAATCTATTGCGTTGACATACTCGGGGCTACATTTAGGGATGCAGTTATGTGACTATGCCTCTTTTTTCAATTGTCAGCAGCTAAGCTTATATGAAAAAGGCTTTAAACATATTAATACCTTAAGGAAAGGATATATTTGAGTTCCTGAAAAATCCTGACGTTATATTACAATCTTTTAAGATAATACAATTATATTTCAATATCCTATTGAATTTCCTTGGTCTAAGGTCAACCAGACAGTATTGACATCATGCACAGTTGTAATTAATTCAGAAGAAACAATTTAATACATTCGACATATGTTTTATTTTCTTTTGTTGCTAGCACTTATCTAAATGAGAAAGATGTATTCCTTGGCATTTACCACACAACAATCGTTTTTTTTTCACCTAAGGTGTCTGCTCTTGTATGTGCCATGGTGTAACTTAAAAAAAAATTGGTCAAAAGTTATATCCAGTGTCAGTGTTACATTGTTATAATGTTTTGATGAAATTTTGTATGCTTAAGTATTATGTATGTTGTCATTTCCTAATCCAGTGTTGCATTGTGATAATATGTTTGATGAAACTTTGCATGTTTTAGTATTGTAAATGTTACAATTTTTTAAATCCAGTGCTACATTGTGATAATATACTTGATCAAACTTTGTATGTTTCAGTTTTATGGATGTTATAAATTTCAATCCCTTATTGTTCCCAATCTTGCATAGTTATGATGTGCTTGCAACCTTGTAATTTTCAGTTGTATGTATGTTATATATTATCAGTTCAAGGTAATTGCCAATTCTAGTGTTACATCAGTGTAATTTGCTGTCGATGAGACCAGAAGTTTAATATTCATATCAATGTCTTTGTTTTCTGACAGAAAATATATCTAACAGGAATTGCAATGTTGAAAAAATGGTACAATTTGTTCATACTACATTTAATTGACATATATTTATACGACATCATAATTTCAACAAAAGAAACAATTATGTTTTGAAGAATTCCTAAACTTATAATGAATAAATAGGTGTCATCAGCATAAACCTGAGATCTCTGGTCATCTATGTGGGTTTAATATCACTTTCAACACATTGTAACATTGTGTAGATTATCGACAGGTAGTTTTAAGGCCAGGTAAAACTAATACATACCATTTTTTCATGATTCTGCACTAGCGACATCATTAGGCAACCACAAACCTTCCCATATGTGCTTTGACTCTAGGGTTCAAACCCTCGACCTTAGAGATGCGAGTCAAGTTTGTTACCATTATCCTACTGAGCCCCCCCCCCCCCCCACAACCCCCCCCAAAAAAAACCCCCCAAAAAAACAAACAAATAATAATGATGTGTTAAGACAAAAATATCAGAACCAACCCAGGCATTTTTTTGTAGTTGAAATATTACTGAAATGTGTCACAGGAGAAGTTAAAAAAGCTGGACCAACAATAAAGTATGATCTATATACATAAAATCCGATTTCTTGCACTTGTTACGCCAACTTACTTCCAGGAAGAGTTCAAAGCCTCAATAAGTAATGCCAAGTCATGACCAATTCGAAGAAGTGTTCAGAAGATTCAATATTTCATAAAGAAAAAGAAGGCATAATCAAAATTGGTCTGAAAGGAAAAAAATACCTGGGAGGAAAAACGTGTGAGTTGGGTGTGTGTGTGTGTGTGTGTAATACAAGTAGGTTACTAATACAGGAACAAGAAACCAAGAACAATATCATAAGCAAAAGAAAGGCCATTCATATTAGTGGTGTGATTACTTCAAAAGAAGTCTTACCAAACCACGAGAAAAATCTGATATTTCAGAAACAAAATAGCATCAGGTGCGTGATTTTAATTGTTAATAACACAGAACAAGGACATAGGTTTGTACAAGACAAGCTAACAGTGTAAATTGGAACAAATGACATCTCTCCCAAGGCCAATGAGTAGGTTTTTTTACCACCTGTGAAGACGATTGATAGAAGGGTTCTTATTGGTGTAACGTAGAGAAAAAAATAATCAATAAAGAGCTAGTATTTTTCTTATTTATTCTACTAAATAAATTGAAAAAAATATTAGTTACCAGAATAAGTTTATTGCTGGATCAATAATTTTAAAAAAATTGTTTTGTTTTATAGCACAATGGGTTACCTTAAAATCAACAGATGGTCAACCTGTGTATATTAAAAAAATAATATAACTTTTTTTTGACCAGATGTAGTTATTGTATTGATTTAAAGAAAATAGAATCAACTAGGCCTTAGATGAATGATAGAATAGAGTTCGAGTTCAATCTTACCGTTCCTTTCAAATCTCTGCATATATTTCCTTCCCAAAAACATTTTAAGGCTCTAAATGCAACAAATGACACAATAAGGTTAGGGGTTCTGATGCCCTTTCGCTTTCTAGTTGTTATTCAAGTTGCAATCAGCTCAAGATATCGATATGACTAATCTGTATGTCGAATCACACTCTGCTACAAGGAGTAGTTTAGCTGACTGGCGATGAGCAGATGTCACATATAAGATAGGACAAAGTTTTTGCATATTTTGGTTGTAGGGGTGCCACAATGACTAGAAAATACACACTAATGAGTGAGATATTTAAGGGAGTACACAATTTGGCAAAAATGGTGGAAAAAACTTGACCCAATTACTAATACTTTTCTCTGAGCCACAATATATACTGGACACACTTATGAATTATTCAGTTGTTATATTTCTTGTATATTATCATTATTTTAGCTGTATTCTAGTAACCAGTAAAAAGAATATGTTGGAAAATTTTTAACAATGTAATGCTAAGCATTTTATATTTAAATTGATGTTCACACTGAATAACAAATAGATATTCGAGTGCTTATGCCAACAAAAAAATCTGTACTTAAATATAAAAAAAGGAAGTTACAATATCTGAAAAAAAGAAAGTTTTTGATTGAACATATTTCGATGATTTTGTTGACATAATGGGTAAACAAACCAACAACTATGTAAAGTAGTTAAGTGTCATGGGAGGCTTTCAAGTCATGAGACAAAACCCGTAGGCCTAGGTCAGACTGTTACATGCTGGCCTCAAGAGCTACAGACTGAAAATATTTAACTTAGCCAGACTGGTTTGTCGCTCTGTGCATTTCCTATTTAAGTGCAAGTACACATGTGTACAGCTAATGACATCCGATGACCGATCTGTGATGGCGACTTTTTTCCAACCTTCTCAAAATTTTGTCAACATACATCTAAATTTACTTGTCATCCGATTTTTTTTGCCCCCAGAGTGAAAAAATGGCCATCGCAAATTGGACATTGGGTGTCGTAAATTGGAGTCCGATACATGTAAACAACCAAACATAAATGAGAAGCAGGGGAAAAAAATCGTGTCACAAATCAGCCATCAGAGGTTGTTAGTCACATGCATGTATACATACACTTCAACTTTCCCACATAGGGGTCCGATCAGTTTGCGGGGTGGCTCGTTTTTAAATGTGGACTACCCACTTACAAGGTCCATTTACAGAACAACAAAGGGGCCACGGTGGCTGAGTGGTAACACTCTCGCCTCCCACCTCTGAGGCTGGGGTACGATTCCCGGCACAGCCTCAAGTGGGAAAGGTGGTAGTTGCTTGCCCTTGGTCGGCAGTTTACAGTACAGAACCCTAATGAACTGTGTGTACTGGTTTCCTCTGCCCTTCCAACTACCCGTCGTGATATGACCTGTAGAGTGTTGAAAGCGATGTAAAACCCCAAATAAATAAAATACAGAACAAAAAAGGACAGAGTCATGAAGCAAAATCAAAATGGGATTTGTTATGACTATGCAGAACAGTGTGAATGGGCCATTAGTTATTGTACAATAGGCTATATGATCCTTTTCCAACAGTTTTGCTAAAACAGATTACACAATGTTTTGGGAAGAATTTTTATAATTTATGATAACTTGGTATATGGTGGAGATCATACTGATGAAACTCTATCTACATCATTTCATCCACCACGATCATATTGTTTATGGGCGAGTTCATTGATCTGTCATTTTCTTTGCGACAACTCCAAAAATCATGGAAAAATTACTTAAACTTTGCTAGAGATCTGGACCATATTGTAGATTTAAAAAATTGGGTTTGACTCCAACTCATGGAAATATATAGGATACAAGTGAGGTTTGTCATAATACTACCATACCTGTTACAAAGAGTGGGGTGTAAAAATAACTTTTATCATTCGTTTTAAATAGTAACTGTATGTGATAAACAATGTCTATACTGTTGCTGTTTTTGTTTGCATAGAATATAAAAACAAGTGTGTAAGAATTATACCGCCTTATTAAATATAGTTATAATAGCTGTAAGCCAAAACTTTCATAAACTGTTATAAATTGTTGCAAACTGAACTTCCTATTTTGCTAGAGGCTCTTTGGTTCTATCTGTAATTGCAGTGTAATTGTTTTGCATCAATAAAAACTGTTATTTTTTTTCCACTGAGTTTTATTAATTTTGACAGGTTGAAAATTTTAGTTAGTTTTATTTTGGTTATGGATAGTCAGAGTCTGTGATAAATACTTAGTTATGACTGTTGCTATTGCTAAGTTGTTTAGTTATCAGATACCTATTACTTGTATTATTTTGTTGGTTTCTCTTTCAGCAAATTGACCAGCAATGTAAACCTACTCCATGTGGGTGCACTTGATCAGTCTCAATGGGATTATTGCTGAGAAAAATACAGGCTGGGAGGTTATTGCTGTCTGGCTAACAATCCTTGATACAAGAATCCAACACAAGAATCCTTTAACTTCCTTCTGGAAGTTTACACAAACAATACTTTTGCTCAGCATTTCTCTTTATACTTCACCATCTTGTCAGGCTATATATATAATAATAATTGCTATATAAACATGCCACAAAAATATGGCCTACTTATCTACACACTCTAAAACATCAATAGAATGTCACTTTACCTGTTCGGGAGTGTTTTACAGTCAATCCGGTAAAAAACAGCAGAAACAACAAGTTTGCCATACTTTTAGGTTGATAACACAGTGATTGGATTTCTTTTATGAATCTTCATGGCCTGTGAATTACACACACACAAAGAAAATCAAGAATATTCTGTGTCCCCCAAAAACCAACACATCATTCTCTGGCACATGACAAAATAAAAAATACAGTATCCTCACTTAAGAATAAATAGACCATTCTTTGTTTGAAATAGCCAATGCATAGTGTCACAGTGAGGAGTAGATTAAAATATACATTATTTTGGCTAATTCAAAACTAGTGTTGTGGTGAAATGCACATTTTAAAAATGGTTACTGAAAGCGAAAATTCAGTGAAAAACCGGGTGCGTTTGATTGAGTAAACATCAAGACATAAGTTTTCATATGCGTACATTAGCTGTCTCTCACATTGGTATTCTGAACTACGGTGTGCTTTTTGAAGACTTTTGAGGACCAAACATCTGATATATTGATAGAATATTACAAAATACTATAAAATATTTGTTGCAGTTGAATATTTTGGTAAACTTATGCTAAAATAATGAATATGTGAGAAAACTGGTTCTGATCAAAAGAAAACAAAATGTAACCGGATCAGTGTCTTTCAGTCAGCAAATAGGCTTCCGGGGTTTACCATCTTGTACACAATTGAGGGCAATAAAATTGTATAAAGTGCAGATTTTGCTTTGAATTTTGCCAACAAGTGAATGAGCACTGTCTATTGGAAAAATACGAATGCATGGTTGTGAATTGAGCTAACAGTGTCTACCACTTAAACATAGTTCACAATGTTCCGTACTGGCCTCATGAGATACATGCAAGCTGAAAATATTTAACTTGTCCGAGCTCATTTGTAACTCAAAGTATTTCCCACTTCACAAGTGTCCATAAGGTTTCATAAGTGTATATAAGTTTAGATTCGTATTTAGGTAGGACACGTTCAACACAAGACGGACAGTGTTTCCAGTATATAGCAGATTTCTTAAAATGTTTGAAAAGCCTACCACAAGCTCTCACATGCTAAACTAAAATTTACAGCTGGAAGGGTGAGTGGGGGCGGAATGGCTACGTGGCTGGAAGGGTGAGTGGGGGCGGAATGGCTATGTGGGTCAACTCATTTTTAAATTTGTATTTAGGTAGGACACGTTCACCACACCCCGGGCAGTGTTTCCAGCATATAGCAGATTTATTAAAATGTTTGAAAGAACTGGCCACGAGATCTCACATACTAAACTAAAATGTACAAGTGGAAGGGTGAGTGAGGGCGTAGTGGCTACATGAGTCAGTTCATTATTAAATGTGGAATACCAATATACAAAAGTCCATTTACTGAGCCATGGCGCAGAGCCTGAGTTTATGCTCACGTGAGATTACTTTTGAATACCAATTACCAATTGGTATACCAATTTCAACATAAACTCAGGTGAGACAAAAAAACTGAGATTATGTGCCTGTGTTTAAATATAAATATAACAATCTTTGTAAATATGGACCCTGGTGTGCACAGAAATGCTTGACTAACTTACACAGCAGAACATCTATCATCAGGCCTTGCACTATTTCAGTGCTGAATATGTATCTCCACCAAGGATGCTATATTTTTGGTGGTGTACGTTTGTTTGTTTGCGAGATAACTCGACAGGTTATGTATGGAGTTTGAGGAAATCTTTAACAATGTTACAAGGAACAGACAATTTGATTTTGGTGGTTATCTAGATCACTGTCTGCATCCAGGAAATTTCAAAAGGATCTTTTTTTGTCATTGCACTTATAAGCAATATTGAAGGCATTAGATCTTGGCAGAGCTATGCAGAGTGTACTTTAATTTCGTAAACTTACTTTCCACGAGCCCAAATTTGTACTTTCATTTTTTTCATAGACAGTATTCTACTGACTGACCTTCTGTTGTCTGAGAACACGACTTTATGAACTCATTACCTCCGCCAGGAGGAGGTATTATTTTCATGACTGTCTGTTGGTCTGTTTGCTGGCAGAATTATGCGATACTACCGGTTGGTAGTTCATAAAAAGGGCAGAATAACTTAGATCCCATTAAATGCTGAGAGTGATCTCGATCACCCTCTAGATACAAAAAAAAAACAAAAAAAAAAAAAACCAAAAAAAAAAAAAAAACAATAATAATAATAATAATCCGAAGTTTCCCATTTTTATTGTTTACCTGCCTTGCTGCAGGTGTGGGCTCTCTGAGTGCTCTTGTTATCAACCTTTTGTTATTCGACCACAGTCTTATTTTTACACTATGTTTGGATAAAAGAGGTCTCTTATGTCACCACTCTGTCAGGCTGTCATTAAAATTCATGGCCACGTGGGTGGTTTCCTGGTATCTACATCAAATACTGTGAGTGGTTGCCTATAGAAAGTCAAATTTTTAAAACAACCTTTCCACAGCTACATTGATATTGGGACAGATTAGCAGATTTCGCAACAAAATCAGTGAGAACCTATTGATCATGTGCCAAAACTTGATGACCTCTCGGCCACAGAGGTCAGCTATCAGGTATCCAAGTGCTTAATCTCTGAGCTAGCAGAGATTATTGAGAGACACTGCCCAAAAACATAAGACATAAATCAGAAGTCATTTAGCCATAATAAGGGCATCCTCAAGATCATCGATGTTTGGTAATCAAGAACTAGGCAGACTTCTGAGTAGATTGGTTTAAGATTACCTTTTGAAAGATGTAGGACCAAATTTCCAGTGGCAAATCGTTCCATAGTTTTAGAGCATCATATGAGAAACTATTGTGAAAATGAAGTTTTGATATATGAATTGAGGGACTATAATAAGGAACCTTAAGGAAAAGCATCTACGAATTCCCGTTTTTTGTTTTAACAGCAGAAATCACTGATTGGATGTCAAATCTAACATACTGTGTGGGCCTTATTACAAGCAGTCTCAATGAGGAATACATGATTTAAGTCAGTTATGCCAGTTAACTGTATCAATACAGATAAATTATGTTAGAAACCTCAGATTGGTATATGTTTCTAAGATGTACAGCACAGGTAAGAGGTTAACAGTGTTTATGATACCTTTTTTTCTCCACGCAAAAAATATGTTTGGCTATGACATCAATATGTATTATGTAATAAAATGTATTATGTGAGATTTTTTTTGCGTCTGAACTAATGAATCTCAAAAACTGAAGGTTATATCTTCACCCAATTTAATTTGGTAATAACAATGATACAAATATATGTGTCAAGTCTCAACTATAGATCTACTTTCCATTTTAGTTTAAAAACAAAACAATAGATTTCATAACTTTTAATTAATGATTTTTTAATTTGAGTTTTAATGTCGCTGTCAACACTATATAAGTCATATCACAAAGGGTAGTTTATGGGCAGAGGAAACCAGTACATACAGTAGGTCAAGGTTCTGTACTGTAAACTGCTGACCATCGGTAAGCAACTACCAACTTTCCTACATAAGGTCCGGGGTTTTAACCGCCGACCTCAGAGGTGAGAGGTGAGCCTGTTACCACTGCGCCACCATGGCCCCACATCACTTTTAAAGAATCATCTTCATTACCATATAGGGGCCACGGTGACAGAGTGGTAACACTCTTGCCTCCCACCTCAGAGGCTGAGATTCGGTTCCCGGCACAGTCTCAAGTGGGAAACCTGGTAGTTGCTTGCCGTTGGTCGGCAGTTTACAGTACAGAACCTTGACTAACTGTATGTACTGGTTTCCTCTGCCCTTCCAACTACCCGTCGTGATATGACCTGTAGAGTGTTGAAAGCGATGTAAAACCCCAAATAAATAAAATCATTATCATATACTAATAAATAAAAATTCACAATACCTGCAGGTGATTTTACTATGACATCTTATCAGTAATCTATCCATTCAAACTGTTTACTCTGTAAACTGTCAATCAAACTTCTCATACCCTTTGTAAACGGTATTGTTTCTTATTAAGTCACCAGTTTCTATGTCCCTCTGCGTGCTATGGTATCCACCTGTGAAGCCAACAAATCACTCATACACAACAGATCAGTGTTGACACTCAGAAACCTTTTTAACTGAGAGGATATCGGAGAGCACTGTTTGTGTGCATGTGTGTGTGTTACTCACTCATACAGCCTCTCAACCACTCCTAGTCTTGAGTTGGGAGGAGGGGGGGGGGGGTAGTTGGTTTGTTGTGTATGTGTTGGTGGGTGGGGGATGTCTCCTTCTCTACAGGGAGGAAAGGGATTGATTTTATGAACAACAAATCTAAGCTGTTTTGGGCGAAAAAGTGGCACCAAAAGACAGGGGTTGTAATTGATAAGAGAGTTATAGTCTTTATCACACCAGTTCTTGTGAGAGTTTAAACAGGGTTGAGTGCCAGACAGCACAGAAAAGAGAGAGTAAGGGGGGTTGTGAGAAGTTTTATAAACAACCAGGCACTTGCTGTATCAGATGCACTGGGGAAGAAAATCTAGACAAACCATAATTAGCCACAGATTCATGTTTAGCTGAAGGTTTGGAAAAATTACCATTTTAAAAGTACTTGTGAGTATCTGATGACTTTTTTGACTGGTAGATGGGTTTAGGATAAGCATCAGCTATACCCATACAATACATATATCACTGATGCTTGCATGTTAAAGCCAGACAATCTGTATCAATCATAGACTTTAGGTGGTCACTGCTAAAATAGTCACAACAAACATCCCCAGGGGCTGTAGAGTAGATCAAGTCACGTGGTGTTTGAATTATCTGGATGTAATGACCTGTTGTATCCACAATCTTGTGTCAACAGTTGCTGCAGTATTGGGGAAGCATCAGATGAAACCTTTCCAAAAACCAACAGATTCCTGTGCCCCTTAATTAGACTAATTTGATCGGGGACAACAGAACATTGATCGGAAATAAACTGTTGGAGAAAGTAACTGTAAAGTAAATGATTATCTGGCATTTGATATAATGAATACATGTAATGAGTGGCTGCAAAAGAATGGACGCAAATAGCAGTATAGTGGTCTAGCATTAAGGACAAAATAAAGACAAATAAGACCGGGATGTTAATAATAATTCACTATCAGCTGATTTGTATTGTAGACGGGATTTGGGGAATTTACGTGAAAATAAAAGTCAAACATGTTGACAAGAAAATAATTATATATGAACACACATAAAACACATTGCAACGACAAAGATTGAAAAGCCAGTTTTGGCCTTTAGTTGAAAACACCCTTGTAGTTCATTGTTAGGAGCAAAATGTAATTATTAAACTTTTAAATACTGCAAAACGCACGAACTTTGTAATGCTAAAATATGGATTCATCCCTGAAACATCTCTCAAATGTGTAATTTGTTGTTACACTTTTCATTTTAAAATATAAAGCGTGCAAAGGAACATCTCCCAGTTATTTCATGTGTTGTTACACTTTACATATTAAAAATAAAAAAATAATGCAGATCTGGTCCTCCTTCCCCCAGGGGTTCAGGTGATGGAAGTCCCGAGGTGCCATCCTTGATCATCTTCCTTAACTTGCTTCGGGTAAACATCTGATGAAGATCCGCTTGAGCCAACCTCTATCCAGAGGAATCTGTATTTGGCATTGACCAGGGTGGTGGTTGTTACTGTGGCTGTGGTGCTGGCTGCAGGGCAGGTGGAGGTCCTGGGTTCAGATGTGTCCTTTTCCGTCTTTTAACCCATCTCCAGATATTGCATCGCTTGCAAACACCTTTGCGGTAGATACTGTAAAATACTGGATGATGTGTCAAAGCCTAAATGTTTGCAAACAAGGTATACCTATCTATTCAACATATACAATGACACAGTCTCTGAAAACTGTTAAATTCATGTATCTATTGTATAGTATTGGCCACACTTGAACCTTTTCTCAACTGCAAACTGGATCAATGTGAGCCAAACACATTAAAAGATAGAAGCTCTTTCCTTGTTGTCAGATTTATAAGAAGCCATATCAAGTCAGCAAGAAGTAATCTATTAAAAAGACCTGCTATCAAAATAAAAAACTATTTTGGGGGATACAAAAGGGCTTCATATCAGGGAGCAAGAACTCAGAGGTTGTAATTTATATTCTAATGTGATTTTATAGTGCTTAATTGCTGCACAAGCAGATACTAAGGCACAAGGAATCTACAAGCTTTAGTCCCAAGGAAACAGATATAAGTCGGAAACCAAGAAGACAATAAGGAAGAACAGAAATTAAGATGGTTGAGCCTCAGTGAACGAGCAGGATTCACATTTTGATCCGAAGGAGTAAGAGTAGCAGATCGAATGTCATAGGGCAACTGATTCCATGGGTTAGGTATATCATAAACAAAGCTCTCATTGATATGTGTCCTTGATCAGTAGATAGATGTTGTAGCAATGTAATATTTTAATTGCAGATACATTATAAAAATAATATATTAAATCCTTGCCCGGACATTTTGAACACATAAGTCAAGATTATTTTAATAATCAGCTGTAATTAGAAAGACACACTTTTTCAATTTGTGCTGCAAATTCTAGTTTAAGTTTTATGGTGTAAATGTCAACCTGTACTGATGTAGACTTTGTTGTCAATTTGACAAATGTTTCATATTTCTAGTAATTATTTCTTTTTGAGTTGAGATTTTAATTATTTAGAATACAGAAAAAATAGACTGTTCCGTTAAATTAGTTGGAAGATCTAAAAATAGGGCCATTTATTTGTGTAGTTAAAGAGAACCTTTTGCCCATAATGAGGGTGTTCCACTGGAGCCGATCCTACCACTGACTCTATGACTCTATGATTGATGACAAAAGTCGGGCATTGGGTACCAAAATCCAGAAAAAAGTGCGCTAAAATTTGGGTTGGTTTCATCACCCCGACAGGATGTAGTACATATTTGGATCAAGATCCTGATCTGACTTGAGTCAGGGTGTTTTTCTCCATGAGTAGAGAGGAAACTATCTGGACAAGCCATAAACCCCTAACAGAAAAACCGTATTGAACATGACAAGCCATACTAACAAGCCGTACTGACAAACTGACAGGACTGGAGCATTTTCTTGACTCACCCTGACTGGACTGATTGATTTCTGGAGTCGGGATTGAGAGTTGGCATCACACTAAGACTATATAAACCCCTTCTGGCTGCTGTAATCATCATTTATCACTGCAAAGATTCAACTCTACATCAGAGAGACTTTCTACAGAAGCTTATGGTACTTTTGTTTTTTATTGAGTTTAATATTTTGATTTTCTTAATGATTTGCAGACAGAAAAGGACACATCTGAACCCAGGAACACCACCTGCCCTACAGCCAGCACTTTTACTACAGCCAAAGCCATCACCCAGGAGAAGAAGGAAGCTACTGAACCCCTGTATCACCCCCTGGATCCTTCAAAGAGAAGAAAGAGGAAACTATAGAACCCTCCTGGCCGACTTAATACAGACTGATATCACAGGCTACCAGAATTTTGTCAGGATGCCACCTGCCTTTTTTGATCTCATTGAGGAACACATGCACCACTGCATCAAGAAGTCACCAATTTAAGGAAAACCTTAGAAGTTGGGTTGAAACTTGCAATAACACTGAGTCACCTGGCAGCAGGACATGTACACTTCCTTACAGTATCATAAGCTGGTTGGCTGAACCACCATATGTAAATGCATCCCTGTGACCTGCCGAGCCATTCTTGCTGAATTTCAGGGAGAATATTTGACCTAACCTACTGACCCTGAAGACTGGAAAAAGTTGGAGCAGAAGTTCAGAACCAGATGGAATGTCTCAGAACCTCTAGATGGGAAACATACCGCCATGAAGAAGCCATAGAAATCTGTGAGTGAATATAACAACTACAAGGGCTTCTTTTCCCTGGTGTTGCTAGCCCTGGCTGACTCAGAATACAGATTTCTCTGGGTAGATGTTGGGTCAAGTAGATCTTCATCAGATGCACAGATTTTTAACCAAAGCAAGTCGAGGGAGAAGATCGAGGATGACACCACCACCTGAACCTATGGGGGAGGGAGGGCCAGATTGGCAGTATTCCTTTCTGGGTGCGATGCCTTTGCGTTGATACTATAGATGGTGAAACTCTACAGCAGAAGACAACTAACACAAGAAGAGAGAAAAGCAAACTACAGGATCTCAGGAGGTAGTGGAGAATGAGTTTGGAATATGAGTGAGCAGATTCAGGCTACTACTGGGCACCATGGAACAAATGGTCAAAGGTTGTCAGAGACATTGTGTGGTATTGCACAACATGCTGAGGACACACCAGGATGGAGCAGACAGGGCACCCACCCCAGCAGATATAGAGGTGGTGTATGTGCCAGATGACAACCGCAGGAATCCTGTGAGGAAGGCCAAACATCAGCAAGACTGGGTGCATTTGACTGATTGTAGGCAAGTACAGTGGTTCTACTGCTGCTTGGGGTCGGCTGACTGCTGGGGAGGCTGGAGCTGGGCTGGCAGCTGCTGAGGATCTTGCTGCTTGGTGGTGGTTGGAGGAGAGGTGGCTTGTTCTGTAGATTCCCAAAGAAGCTAGAGGGTCCCGATATGTTGTATGAACTGTCATCAAAACCTACCTAGTTAAGCTGCATTCTTGACCAGCTGGTGCTGGCTGCTGTGGCTGTTGAAAAGTCAGTGGCAAATATGAAGAAGTTGTACTTGAGCTCCTAGAAAGTGTAGGCTGCTGGGGTTGCTGGGTCTGATGGGTCCTTTCTTTGGCCTGCTCTAGATGCCGCTTAAAAGTTTCACGGCCTTGTTTTTGAATGTTTGAAATTGATTTCTTCTACTACCTCAACCTCAGATGCCAGTAAGTTGGAGGAGGATGTTCTGTTGATCTCCTTCCTTGGCCCGAGAAAAGATGATAGCATGGTTTTCATCTGTGCAAACTGGTCCATGACCTGCTAGTCGACTGTTCAATGCGGGGAAACTGTGGTGGGGCTTGGAACTGAAGGCTGTATTGTGGTGTCTGGTCGCAAGCTAATCTATGTACTATCCTTGTCTGTTGAACCTCTGGAGATGTCCTGTCCTGAGGCAGTGGATGCACTGGCTCCTCACGCCGGTGACTTAAAGGCTGAAGATTTGCGGAGTCCCTTGCATTTGATGTGTGTCTTCAAGAAGTTAAATTTATCCTGAATCCACTTCTTCCTCTCTGTAAGTTCCTTGGGAGCCTGACCAGACTTGGACTGGGTGACTTTTCCATTGTGAGTCCTTCGTTATTTGAACCTAGTCTTGAACACTTTGGCAGACAGCTTGCGACTGACAGTGAACCTCTCACACAGGTATTTCTTCCTGGTCTTGTCTTGAAAGTGCTAGTTGGTCTTGTCATTGAGCTCCTCATGATAATTGACAAAGTCCACAATCTGAGACTCATCTGGGTCTGTTAAGTATTTTTTGTCATATTCCCCTTCTTGTGCCTTGGTTTGCAATTGAGATGTGCCCACCTCTCCTCCAGCCTGTGTGCATTTCAGTGTGACTCGTCTAAGTTCTTGGATACTTTTTGATCACTCCCTCCTCTGCCTAGTGTATAGTTTCCTCCCTCCTGGCTTGCTCCCGCTCCCTTTCCTCCCTCTGTTGTTTCTGTGGCTCCTCCTACTTCTCTGTTCTGTCATCTTCCACCCCTGCATGTCAGCAGCTGGATCCCCTAACTCAAACTCTGTGGGTGTGTCTGTGGGGACTTCTGTCTTCCTCATTCTTCTGCCCTTTTTAGGACCTATCTTTCTTTTTAAAAGCAGCATTTGTAAAAAGCAAAAGGCTATAAACAAGTCAGCCAGATTTTATCCTTAGCCTTATCTTAAACACTGGATGTAATCCCTCAGATTCCAGATTCCAAAAGATGCATTGCGCAAACCAACTTGCCTTATATAGTCATAGATATAACAATCAACAAGCTGCTTGTCTGTTACTGTAACTGCCTTGTTGGTTTCTTTTTACAGCTTGTCATGATGTGTTCCCCGCTTGTCCTGCTGAGATGTTACTGACTATTGTGGAAGACTTGGGGACTTCCAGTCTTGATGGGAAGTGACCAAGTCAGGTTAGTTATGTTTAAGACAAGCCAGTTTATTTTCAAGTATGGTCGGTTTGTGTGTACGGCCTGTTGAGAAGTGTTGTTCCAGACAGGTGGTTATAGTGTACAAAAAGACTGGAAGTGTGTCCGACAAGCTGTGGAGACCCATGACAGGATGGTTTCCAGGTTGGTGGAGCTAAGGTCTGGATACACAGTCGGGGAGGGTCAGTGAAATATCAAACTGGTTTGATATTTGGCGATCCACCACGACAAGCCAGAAAACTACAACCGATCCTAACCAACTTTGTAAACATTGCTCCCAATCCTAAAAAAATCCATAGTTACCGACAAGACGGCCCCAGTGGAACACCCCCATGAGGTGAGGTTATTTAAAAATGTTTAATGACAAAGTATAATAGGATATGAGTAATTTATGTCTTATTCAGTTATTATACAAAACATCAAAAGCAAAGATCCTTCTCTTCAGGACTGTTTGATTCTTCTATACTTGTCAGTGAAATCATCAAGTACCTTTTACCCATCATAACAAAGTTTGTGTTAAAATCCGGACACAGTGTTACATAATGTGTCATTGCAACATTTAAATATATGTAGACGTAGGTAATTCAACATATAACAGCAAAGTTGTGGAAATGGTACAGTTATTGCCAGAATTAACTTACATTATGCCAATAGTGATTGCCTTTGCCGAGACATGCATATTATAAAATTATATCACCTGAAGAGACAAAACACACATTCCTGATCGTCTTGATCAAATTTTTTATTTGCTTTCCTCTCCTGATAAAATAAAAAAATATGCAGCACTTGGGTAATGAAAATAAAAGAATTCTTATCTTATAAACCTATTTCCTTCAACACATAATACTGCTACCTTTCAAATAAGAATACAACAGATGACACTGTGGCCTAGCAGGTAACATACTTGTCTAGGAACTCAGAGGACGTGGTTTCAAACCAAGGTACAGGTGGATATATAGTGGCTCGGATGACCACTTAAAATGGCGGTCCTCGTCATTGGGTCCCATCTCCAGTGGCAGGCTAAAGAACCTCGAGGACGTTGATAAATGGTCATCCTTGAGACTCTATCTTCCAGTTAGGGGAATGTCAGTTTCTTGTAAGTAGGGGCTGTACCTGTGCAGTCGGATTGGTAGAATAGCGCTTTGAGTGCTGTAGTAAATGGGGATATTGCGCTGAGTGTGAGATTATGGACTTTAAAGTGACCCTCTTCCACTTCTGCATGTATATTTCTTTATTGATTAAAATGATATGCAATGTCTGTCATGCTGGCTCTGTGACTGTTATGAAACTTTCGAGAAAGTAGTTTATTGAAACAGGCTAGATTTGGAATACTGACACGCAAACCTAATTACTCTAAATATGTTCAGTTAAATGGGAAAGAATGTCCACGAAACTGTACATTCTTTGAAATAATGTACACTTGGAATAATTGTGTCATATCACATGTGATTTTTAATAGAGAATATTATTTTAGTACAATTGGTTATTTTCATTGGTAATTGTAAAATAGGTCTTTGTAAGTGTAGCTTCCCTGTGATGTTATAACATCTGCCGTAGCTCAGATGAAAATATTGATTGGCTAATTAAAAAAAAGTATATTTAAATGGAGATAAAAAAATGTTACGCTAAATCTCCATGTGTGTGATTAACAATTGGCATTCATAGATATCAATGAACACAATTTTTCATCTCCTGATAAAATGCTAAGAATTGTTTCTATAGTTGCAAATGTGATTTATGATTGACACCCGCCAGATACTAATAGGGTTTTTCTTCTTTTGAAGCAATAAATCTCTTGAAAACTGAGGATTTTGTACTGGTTGAATTCTATCCAAAATTAGCGGGTGGATTTGGAGATCACATCTGCAAAGAAGGTTTTGTTATCTTTGGATTCCATTTGTTTGTGTGTCTGTATGTTAGCCAGATTATAAAATAAACTGCTACATGATTTTATATCAAATTTTCACAGTAGGTGGGTTTTGACCTAATATAGAACTGATTTAATTTTTGGAATGATCTGCAACCAATCCTGGAGCAAGGATTTTGTTTTATCTCTGTGCTTATAAGCAATAGTTTAGATGTTGGGCCTTGGCGATGACATGTGCGCTCTTAGTGTTCTGGTTATTGTTAAAACCATGGGCTATTTGCCAACATGGGTAGATGCTTATAGTTGATTGCCAATCACTTGCTTGGAAATAAAGACTAAGTCCAGAATAATTTGCTCAAAAACACCAGCCTGCAAGATGAGGTAAAAGCAAGCTATCACGGGTTGGGTTCTACACGTGAGGTTCTGAGAAAAAAAATCCACGTAAATACATGATATTTCATATTTGTAATATTATACAACACGTGATGCAATCGTGAGGCTGAAATGATATCATTTACATACAAGTATAGTTATTAGATATATAAAATTACTGCTAAATATCAGTGTATTCCCTTGCAAGTGTCTTGGCAGATATATTAATCCTTCTCACAGTGCTAAAATGGGTTAAACATGGTAAATACCAGTACAAGGTAATATATACTGTTATTGCTTGACGTCTTAACTTGGTACATCATTTAATTAAGCATAAAAGAGAATACACTAATTATTGGACAGCTGGTTATCTTCAGCAAGTCTTGTACAAAGTTCCCCAAGTACCAGTCCAAAGGTGATATCAGTGACCTTGACAAGGCATAGGTCAAACAAGCATTGCGGTTTATAAATTTTATTTTAATTTATATTACATATTTAACATTTAATCTGCACTAATTATATTTACAGAACATTTTACACAGCCAATAACACTAGCAAAAGGTCACCTTAAATTAATGTAAAGTTTTAAGTACACTTAAATTAAATTTATACACCAATGAAATGGGCTGAACCCTACAAGAGGACACAATATAAGGTGACCCTAAACCAGAATAAAATTAACTTGTTGAACAATTTTAAAGTTTTTGAAGTGGTACTTAATCACCCAATCAGTAGTTATACAACTGAAAGTCTTGATCTAAACATATTTGCTACCTGGTCATCAGCATCGGTGGTGTCAGTAATGTACCTCCAGACACAATCCGACGTCCAGGTGCCATGCTTCTGAATATTCTGCAGAGTTACAACAGTATTAAAAGCAAAGGTGACACCTGAACACCAGAAGGTGTGGAAGGTGAAGCCAGCACCAGCCAAGCCCAACCTCCAAAAAAACTAGATTGAGGTGCCTCCTAACTTTGGTGTCTGTTAGTGGAACCCAATGTTGGCCGAATTTGTACTGAAAAAGAGGAAGATTGGCACCTGAAGGGGTCAAAGCAAGGAGGTTAGAGAGAGCTGCTACTGGACAAATTGGTAAACATTGTATTTTTGAAACATTAATTAATTTGATTTCATTTTTACTTTGCATGGTTTTAGACCACTTGAGCATCAAAACAACTTTATTTGACTTAAAGAATACATCACCCCTGGCCAAGTGCTTAAGAGGTGAGACACTCTGCACTTCAAATGACCTTGAGGTCACCTAAGGCTGTGGTGAAACTCATGGGACTCATACCCCGACCCCGGCTAGCAACCTCCATTAGGTCAAACTGACACACTAGCTCAAAGGTCAAATCAAGGTCACTCTAGCGCCACACTCGGGTCAGAGTGAGCAGTGAGAGAAGCTATGGTGAACCACCAGCCAGTGCCAACTGAAGTGACCTCAAGTTTACAATACAGTGTAACAGGACATTTATTTACATAAGGTAGCTGCATTAGTAGCTGAAATGACGATGGAAATAAATATACTCCGGAATTTCTGAATGCAACTTCCAAGTTTCGTACCAGCTGGGGTTCTAAAATCATGTAAAAATTATCCACATTTTAAGGCGTAGATTTTAACGCAACAAAAATGAGCAGAATCTATGTTATAATACATTTAAAACCATATAGATAACATAATTGTAGCTTACATAAATTATAAAATACTTTAGGAAGATTGGCATTTATAGACTAAGTTTTAATAATAAATATCCATGGTAAGGGGCACCTGGAATAGAAAAAATATTATTCGGTCAGTGTATCCAGCTACTTAGGTTACGTATTGGATAATATATATATCTTTATTCGTACACATATTGTACAATTGCAAGAGAAAGAAATATTAAATTATTGATATTAAATTATTGATAAAATAGAAAAGAACCACAAACCTATTTAATAAAAACTATTTTGTATCAACTCATATTATTTTTGGTATGAATACACAATATATGCTGCACGTGTTCCAACTTTATTTTTAGATCAGATCGGTGCTAGTGTTTATTGGCCTTAAGATTATGATTTTTATGAGTATAGAAGAACTTTACCAGATTGGACCTAATAATGGGAAAAGTTCTTTAGATATAATTTCCTTTTGCATAGGAACTGGTCAATCTTAGATAAAGGCAGTTACTCAGTCGACAAGTTTTTATATATATATAATGAATCAAGATATAGGAATCATATAACTGTTTACAATGCTACACACTGGAAAACACAAAATCTTCAAATCTATAACTTGTGGAATACATTTATATGAGAGAGACAAACAGAAATTACATCTTTGTTACAATACTTTCCAGTCATACTGATTTTAGTAGACCAAGTTGTACAAGTTTATTGTTATGTGTTATTAATGGATTGAATCTATGTCTGAAAATATACCACATAAGTTCCAACTTCATTGTTGGATTAGCTTGCATTGTCATTGGTGCGATTTAAGGGTAAGATTATTTTTTCAATTCTCCAAAAAAAAATTGAACTTAGGGAAGATTCTTTAGATATGTCATTTGATCATTGCCACAAAAAATAACACAAACAATTATTAACAAGAAGAAATCAGTTTCAGGAAAATTCAAAGTTACAGCAAAATCAGGAGAAGAATAACACTGTAGGGATGTCACTGCAAGGTCACCCCCAGCAGGAAAAATATGTAACTGACAGATCTTGCCTTTAAGCCTTGCTTTATTCAAGGACTGGCCCACCAAACAAATATATTTATACTGGGGAGTCTAATAATCTGGGGAACAATTAGAACTGCATCAAGCAGAGATTTTTTTTATTTTGAGAAGTGTGATACGGTGTATAGAAATGAATGGTTAATACATTATATGGTGTGGTCAGGTTCAGGTTAAAGTTAAGACACTAGTTCCTTTATGTCAACTACTAATGACAAACTCTGCTGCTTAGGAACATCAGTTATTACAAACCTCTTACTCTTTTTTGAACAATAACTTCTTCCCCATTTTGACCATTCGTTCACCTATGTCCTTTTCAAATACCAAATATGACAACAAAAATGAATATTCCTTCATTTTGTATTTGTCTATTTTTATTTGGCCACCTCTGACATTAGCTGATTTTTTTCCAGAAAAGGGAGAGAAAACTAGGATTGCCATTTGACTTGAGTAGGATATAATGCTTATCCTATGCTGGCACTATGCCCTACATATATAGGCATTTTATACAACTCTTATTGATCTATGTTTTTATCTTTTATTTCTTTTTGAGTAAGGAATACAATAGAAGTAAAGTAAGAATGAAATATTGATATCGATATGTAGAATTGATCTTTTGATTTGATATATAGAAAACCAATAATATGAAAAACAAATTTTAACACAGAAAACATAAGTGTAATGACATACAGAGACAAATTAACCAGCTATTGACTCTATTCCAAACGTCTTTTCAATTATAGTAAACTCAACAAAAGATCATACGTAAAATCAAAGTCTACAGATTTACCATTTCGGTTTTACATAATTTCCAGTAATTTTAATTTCCACCTCAATATGCTCAGTAAGTTATCATGATTTAAAAGTTTACAATGCTTCTTACAGTGGCATATGAAATTTTTGCCAATTAATATAACAAAATTTACAATATACCAAAATTATTTTGCAAGTTAAACATGCCAAGTAAAAGATTTAAAACTGTAAAGTCTAGACTATAGGTAAAAGCTTAAAGAAGCCAGTATTTCTCCATGTAATTTTGCCATGTACTGCAAGACTTCTGTCAATAAGGCTTCAGTTTTGTTTTATATTATTATGTTTTATTGGCCACACAAACAAATGTTAAAAATTGTTCATATTTTCCGCCTACCATAGGCAATTTAAAAGTCAGATATTGAATAATTTTCGTAGTTGTTCAGTTACCTTTCCACTACATTCTGTGTATTTCTCTCATTTGAGTGTCCCTATTTAAGTTATATGTTTACCATAACATTACCGTGTCTTTACAGTATCCTTTCTGTATCATTCTGCATTTGAATACTAAATCTCTTCTGCAGTAGAACTGTAGCCGCAGGTGTGTATCTGAGTTTCATAGTACGTACAACATTATGCCTTTTGAGTTTTCTGTTGTCTATAGTTTCCCGGAATAGTGTAATTATGGCCTAAGGAAACACTAGCTGCATACTTTTTCATTGCCTGTCCTTTGATAAGACTATTCTTGTTCGTATGGGGTTTTATCTCTTTGCAGCATGGAAGAATAGAACTCCCATGGACCTGACTGGAATAGATATATACAATGATGCAATGTCTCCGCAGGGAGCAGTTTTGAAATTGTAGTTTTATGTAAGTTCAATACTGCTGTATTGTGGGCAGAATTTTTTTGTCCGTTTTATTGTACCCCAAAAAGAGGGGACAAAGAGAGAAAGAGAGGCTGTCCAGAACTATAATAGGTGTTGGCTGTTGATTTAAGATCAAAATTATATCCTTAAAATTATATCTTACAATTAAAACAACATGATAACTTTAAAGGCTTGTACACATCAGACTGATGTGATAACGTCCTGCATGATATGCTCAAATTTAAAACACCTGAATAAAGGAAAAAAAAGATGCAAATGTGTTCATGGGATCAGAAGAAATGAAATTAGGGTCATTTTCAATCAACCATTTGCATTAGAGTGATCGTACTTACTGATGACAATATTGGTTCATTGTGTCATTTGGTGCATATGCACTTGTCATGTTACTGTAGTTTCAACTATATCACCTCTGCCAATGAGGTTTTGTCTTTTGGTGTATTTTTTGTCAGTCTCTAGGTTCACAATTACTCAAAAACTAACGAGAGCATCCCTATGTAATTTTTAATGTGACCAAGGCTGAACAAGGAAGAAGTGATTAAATTTGGGGAAATAACAGGGTAATACTCTGGATATAAAAATGTTATGTGATCCACAGTTCCATTTTCAATGATTTTAAGTTTTTTGTTGCGATTAATTTTTGCCTCAACCAGGAAATTATGTTTTTGGGGTGTCTGTTTGTCTGTGAGGTTGTTTGTTTGTCTGTGCATGTATTTCTGATAACTCAAAAAGTAATGAATAAATCTTTGTCAATTTTTTTTCTGCAGGTAGGGCCTCGCCATAGGAAGATGTAATAAATTGTTTTAATCAAAATTAGAATATTATATAAAACATTTATGTAATCTTGGTTGATATGCTCTGACAGTAATAAATGCTACACCAAAACAAATGAATATAAGCAAGCAGTCCAACGTATATAGTAAATAGTTAGCTGTATACTTTAGTGTTAAAAAGTCTCTTTTCTGTTGCAATATGAAAGCTGACACTGTTTTACACTGTTCCCATATTTACTTTACACTTCCGTTTATATTTCCATATATATGTGAAATGACCTTTAGTATTATTCTGTAAGACATCAATCTGTAGCTCCTTAAGTTACCACAAAAAAACAAAACATTTCAAAGTTGGAATACAAATCTTAAAACTCAACAGCAATAACCACTAATGCTGGATAGAATCTTGAACTGATTTGAGTTGTGATTTTATTAAAATAATAGCTGAGGGGCTATGATAAAGTCACTCAGTGAATTAACATTGTGAACATATGATGTTTATTTGGATAAAACATACTTGATCCATGTTAAAGCCCATACTTACTAAGCTAATCCAATAACGTTTGACACAATAAACTTCGATAGGTGTCTTTTGAAATACAACAAAAATAGTGAAAATCTTTTTCTTTTTTTTTTGGTCTCAGAAACAGTAAAGTTCATGTTACTTTAAATGTTTTTTTATCCAACTCAATCCTCAGATTGTGTCATCTGGTAATTTGTGAGTACAGATTTTACCAGAAACACACCACGACTACTAAGTCATAACATCAGTGTCAGTTATTAAAGTACAATAATTAGCTACCCCTACTGTTGTCTATATAATCTTGATTTAATCTATTATATTCATTTAGGATTTATTTCACTTTCAATACATTGTATAGGTTATATCGAGATGGGTGGGTTTTAGGTGAAGAGGAAACCAGTATATAGTTGGTCAAGATTATACTTCATTGTAAACAGCCTGGCATCAGTATGCAACAGCGAACTTTCCAACACATGCTCGGGTCAGAGTTTTAAACCCCCTGATCTCAGAGGTTGGAGGTTAGTGTGTTAACAACTACACTGCCACTGTGGCCTTGTGGGTAACACATTCGCCTAGGAACACAGGGGACGTGGGTTCAATCCCTATGCCCAGTGGCAGGTTAAAGAACCTCAAGGATATTGATAAATGGTCATCCTTGAGCCTCTGTCTTTCAGTTAAGGGAATGTCAGTAATTTGAGTGTTGGGCTGTACTTGTACAGTCAGATAGGTCATATAGTGTTTTGAGTCCTGTAGTACATGGGGAGATTACACTGAGTATAAATACAAATACAAGTACAAAAAAATTCTACACTGAGCCGCTTTATCTGGACTCTTGAAGAAAAAATGTGAAGTTTCATTTAAAACACAGATAAAAGAGTTTGGCATACAATGAATCCAGATTAGAAACATATGACTGTTGACATATTAAAAAATACAAACTCTAAATCTAATATTTTCAGCAGGATAGACATTTAAAAGAGAGACAGATAGAATGTACGTCTTTGTTACGGTATTTTCTAAGAAATAGAACAACAACAAACACACGGATTTCTACAGACTATTGATAAACAGGTTTATATATATATTTATTAATAAATTCAAGTCTGTGTCTGAAAATAGGAGTTTTCTTTTTACATACACTTATTGCAGATCCTTTTCCATACATAAGTTGAAAAAACAGACAACTGGGATATCAGACAACTGATCATGGGGCAATCACAGGATATAAAAAGGTGACCATCACAAAATCATGGGATATCAGACAACAAATTATAGCAAAACTGAGGGATATCAGATAACAGATTATGCGAAAATCATGGGATATCAGTAACTCATCTTGTGAAAATCAGAAATTACCCTTTGTAAGAAAAAAACCAAAACGTTTTCTGTTGTCTACTGGACAAAGCATCTCATACCTGTCAACAGCAATGGCCATACCAGGACAAACCCTAAACACATCTGACATGTTGCCACAAGCTGAATTCGAACCCACGCCTTCAGGTGTGAGACACAAGTGATTAATTAAGAAAACCACAAGGTTACTTAGAACTCTGTAGTGTGAATAGAACCAGGTGGGGTATGCATTTCTATTATATATTCGTTCACATTGTACACATACTTGTACTGCTCCCATTTCTACTGAAGGTACATTTGAACTGCTTGTACTGAAGCCATTTTATCTGAGCTGATTGATGATATGTGTGTTTTATAACTTCTGAAACACGTTGTAGGTCATGCCATGATGGATAGTTTTGCTCATTGAGAATACTTGTGTAGAAGTTCGTTCTCCGACAAAACCTTGGCAAATCATCCCACTCATGTTTGACCTGATGGCTGGCAGGGGAGGCAGAAAACAATAGATACTCAACATATTGCACTTTAAAGGCACCACTCCTTGGAAAACAAATGATAACTTTCCAGTTTAATGCCCTGGGTGAGCTTCGAACCAACTACCCCATGAGAAGGTTGCTAAAATGTTATACAAATCACTGAACCTGGTGGATGTATATCAGTCTATCAAATATGAGACAGTAACTGTCATACAACTGGTATAGAAACAACACAGTTTAATAGTACTTTTGAGTCCTGCAGTACTAGGAGTGTGTGCTGAGAATAAAAGTACAATATACATAATGCACAAAAGGTTCCACAGATATCGTTTTCAGATGTGAAAGATAATATAACGTTTATTCTACAAAGTCAAAGTTAGGCTTTAACCTCCAAGTCAACAGCAAGGATCATATAATATATATATTTATTTATTGCTCATATATGTTGATATACACAGTTTACAAACAAACAAATAAACAAACAAACAAGGAAACTATTTAGATAATTATGTACATTTCAACACAGCAAATAAGCAGACTACTGCTACAGAAGTACACTTTTACTTGTTGGGTTATTATGTAAAAATACTTGCCAAGGATTACTTTTACTTCAATACTCTACCCTGTGAGATATCAATGAAATTCCAACCAGAGGGCGGTAGTAGTAGCTTCATCACTTCTTGTGTTTTGTTGTCCTCGCATTTATATGTTTTTTCAATGAAATCCAATAGTCACATGAATCGCAAGGAATTCCTGGAAGTCAACAAAAAAGAAGTAATCAGTATGTAACAATGCAACAGGTTAACAGGCATAAGAAATGTTCTTAAATAACTCTTAATGCATTGTGGTTCCTTAACAGTGATATAGTCTTATGTACTTGAAAACTTAATCAGGAACTATGTAAATAAAGTGTTAAAGCTAATTGATGGTAGTAACTAAAAAAGAAATAATCTATTAGTAGCAGTAACATTGTTTATTAACAAGTTTTAATGTGTAACAATACTAATAAATAAAGCCAAGTCAGTTTAACAGAGTTGTTTCCTTTCCCCATCCACAGGACTGAAGACCTACACACTACAACTGTTATTATTGTTATTATCGTTATTATATAAGTATATAAATTGTATATATGTAAATACATATAATTATTACTATGATGTTTATGGATACGTTATTGAATATATAAGCAAGTTAGAGGCTAAAGTAAGGTTGTGAGCTTATCTACAAAGGGCTTTGGACACCATTACTTCCTGCCTGGACTTGGAACAACTTGATAATGATATTTGTTCTTATTTTGTTTGTAATTATGTGGATTTCTTTGTGTTAAAAATTCATTGACACAAGCAAAACATATAAATACCATTTACTCACGAAAAGTAGAATCAATCAGTCTTTCTGCAGTGCTTTCTAATGGGTGATAATATAGCTTATAACCAAAATATATGCCCTAAATTGGCATAAAGCTCGGAATCAGTACTTAAAAGTTCCCGAATATATTTAATTTATTTCCATTGTCACTCAAACCTACTATTGCCCGGACCCCTATATGATATGCTACATTTTTACCAATGTCAACCAACTGTCAATAAGCATTCTGTGTTTTGTGCCAAGTTGAGGTGCTTGCCAAATTATGAGAGACGGCAGTATGGTTCCCCAGATAGTTTCCTTTGGAATGAGCCTCATGGAAAAATGCTATGTCATCACAAATGGTAGCTCCATTTTAGTAGTTTACTACATCAGCATTTTCTCAGAACTGTGTTCTCCTGTTTGTAAGGTATTATCTACCTTTTTTCCCTTTTTACCCCCAAGTGATGAATTCCCTCTAGTCATGGGAAACAGACACTGCACAATAAACCTTCTGTCTCCTTTCTAATAATAAGGCACGCACTTGGTAGGATATGGCCATTTGTCTTACTGAAACGTCACAGCTCTGCCTTCCTCGGTGAATTATGGGAAAGACTTTGTCTCTGACTCCAATAAATTTCACTGTTCCTTTGCGATTACTCAACATGTTTGCTGTGGTGCTTATGTAACTTTGCAGGTCAAATTTACCTGTCTTGCTTCAGGTGATTTTTATTTGGGTATTGGGCTTTAGGTTATTATTATTAATGAATTAGTGTGATAAATGACAATAAACATGTAATGGAACATTGCATGAAAGTCTTTAGATTGAGAAAAAGAAAATAATTATTGCTAGTTTATTATTGCAGGTATATATGAATTTAATTATGTTTTTGTTTGGTGGTTTTATAAAATGTGTTGACACTTTTTGTTTGTTTAGTATATTGTCATTAGTAATACTGAAATACAGTCTTTGGACTTATACTGTGTGTTAAACTGCCTGGTCGGCCTTCTCTTACACCTGAAGCTGTCCCCCTGCAGATTGGAGTAATGTGGCTGCCCAGAAAGATGCAAAACATTTCCATTTTTCTTAACAGTAAAATTGATATTTGTTTGAAAATGTGTATTAACAAAAGTCTCGTACTGTGTATGAATGGCACTGCAAAGTGGAAATGATAGCGCGTTTGCCACCATTGCCTGCCCAGTCCCAAATGCAGCATGCTACAAAAGGATAAAACAAGGACGAAAGGTTTTTCGGTCCCCTATTGCGAGCGTAAAGCCATCAGAGACATGAGCAGTGGACTAGAATTGACAAAAGTCTGGTGCCACAAAGAAATTCCAACTCAGACACATCCCACAGCTGGTCTAAAACTCAGATGGTCACCAATCCAAGTACTAATGTAGCCCATTGCCGCTTAACTGAATTCAGTCAGTAGACAAATGCCCATCATGCTGCGCGAGACAAAAAAAGTGATTCCTAGAAGCGAGAGGTCTATCAAGGCTCGGACTTAAAACCTGCAGGGTATCCTAAACTACACAAAGTGACCAGTGGCCCTTTCACACAGTTCCTTGTGGCTGTAGCAAGTTATATTTGAATTTTGCTTTACTCTGTTGTCCTTATGACTCTGAACAGAAACCTTGTGTGCTGGTCAATGGTCAGTGCTTCATCCGGAGCCATGTTGGGACATGCCCTCAACCTTTTACTTGTACTTGTACTTGTAGGAGTCGAACCAACACAAAGTTGACAGCCTGTGATTAGAAGCCAAACCAAGGAAAACACATCAAACATATGGACAGTAGAGTAACAGATTTATTATCATTTACAAAAAAAGGGCTATCGGTACAACCAGGTGATGTGAATGAACTAGATACAGCCATGTTAATGTTATTTCAACATGGACAACATACAAGTAATTGTTTTTGCAGAGGCTACAGTAAATAATAGTTTATTGTCTTTCCTCCCTTTGTATTAGTATTGGTTTATTGCTTATACGGCCTTTCCACTCTCCTCACTGAATGTAAAACCTATCTGGGCTAAAACTCAGGAGCCGGCTACTTCTACAAAAAAGACAGGAGGTCTGGCAATCCAAGTCGTTTGTCCTGATGCAAAAGATTAGGCATATTGCAAAAAACTATTGCCCTTACAACCTTACCCCAACTGCTGTGATTGACAAATATCACTCCTGACAGAAAGCCAAGATAATTTTGTGCAGTAATCTAGTGAATTTTCTCTCAGGGTATGACCACTCGGTTATCTTCCTTTGACCTTGGATTTCATTTTTCTTTTGATTTGACCTTGGGTCAGTAATGGGCTTTAATTACTTCTAAATTTCTAAGACTTTCTCCAAAATTACAAACCTGTATAGCCATGGCTTGTTTTCTCTTCTGTTAAATTTTCACTGACCTTGTTTTACCATTCAAGGTCATACATAGTAATACTATGTTGTTACATGCTTGCGTGACGAGTGTGACATTTGGTGTTTGGATTTCAAACCCTTGCTGTGTAAATTGATTATCATTGTCAGTTAAATTGTAAATATGCTAAACATTTGGGAAGGGCACATAGAATTGGCTTGATTAAGCTCCTGAACTTTACCATTGTAAAGATAGGTTGCAATAACCACTAAGATTATGCTCTAGACCTCATTACCTCCTCAAAGGAGGTTATGTTTGTTTGTCCGTCTGTTTGTCTAACTATCTGTTCACGATTACTCCAATACTAGCTCAATCATATTTGTAAAATTTGGCATGATGTATTGCCTGCCCGTTGGATGAAGTGATTAAATTTGGGATCATACTCTGGTCATAAAAAATACCGAATTTCTACGTTCCCATTTTCACTAATGTTTGGGTTTGTGACCAATTACTATAAAAAACCCAATAAAAAGCAGTTTGTTTTTGGGCGAAATTACAATATGGACATACTCGACTGCCTCTGCGGAGGATTGCTCTCTTCTAGTTCTTGGATTGGTATCAACAATGGAACAGGTGTATCCACTAAACTACACAAAATCAAGATTGATAGGTTGTTGATGAACAATCAGGTCTGCAACACATTTGGAAAAATATATTGTACGCTGCGAAAAATTCTTACTAAATAAAGTTCTTTTTTGACACTGTAAACATCATTTTACTGTTTGATTCTTTTAAAAACATTTCTTGGCTAACCTATCTCTTAACTATGTGTGGAAATGATCCTGACTTTATTTTATTAACCTTGCCACCATTCCAGTCGTCACATCTACAGGTAAAGCTTCTGGAGTGAACGCTGTGCAGAAAACGATAATTTTAAATCTCGCGTGACTTCCAATAGTTTGTCCCTTTAAAGACAGACAGGTATGAATGGTATTCACTCCCCACAATTGGAAGGGCATTTTATCAGATACTAAAAAGCACCAACAACACCAAATAGAAATCTACAGGACATTTTGTACAATTTCATTTCATGGGTTGCTAACCTGCGGTGAAACCTTAAGTTAGTAGTTATTGCTATTTATGACCATGTTTGATTAACACATTAGATTCCTCTTGTACTCAGTGAAATAATGACAGTCACAATGCATTGTTTTATTAATACTAGTACTCTATGGCATAACTTGGCCCACCTTCGACACAGAATTTGTAGTTTTGCTTGTTTTAAGAGTGGGGGTCCTCAGTGGTCTAGCGGTTTGCATATTTGACATCTAATCACAGTCTTTGATTTACATGCAACTCGCTGTCATGGGAAGTCGCTAACAGAAACTGGCTGACACAACACAACTCACTGACAACACAACTGGCTGACAAGAAATATATCCATGTAGAATATATATACAGTTTTTGAGTTCTGCCTCCTGACATTATTTAATTTGCATGTTTTACTTTGCTAGGAAACTCCTTGGAATTCCGTGACCTCACATTTTTTAATTTCTATATTTTACTTTACAATATTGTCAAGTTCTGTCACCTCACATATCCTTGATCAGTCTCAAAACAAACATAACCAAAATGATCAGAAATATAACAAAAAAATTATCACATTCACGAAGTATCGGGTTCAGTATGATTGCATATCCATTATAGAATATTATAAAAAAGTCATCAGTTACAGTTTATATGATCGAAAATTGCATATTGTCAGTGAGTTAGTGTTGGCGACTTCCCGTGGCAGCGAGTTGCATGGAAACCCAGACTATCACAGTGAATTTACCAATTATAGACCAGTGTCACTTTTACCACAGTTCTCAAAAATTCTAGAAAAAAATTTTAATAACAGGTAAGATAATTTTATAGAAAGTTGTAATATTTTAAGTGACAGTCAATATGGTTTTAGATCAAACAGGTCCACTGCATTAGCATTGATTGATTTGGCGGAAAATTTAACAAAGGAATTAGACAATAAGAAAATTATAGTGGGTGTGTTCATAGATTTAAAGAAGGCATTTGATACTATTGTATCTGATAAAAACAGTTGTAATATTGCAAAAGAGGGTAGTCAGAATTATATGTAAATGTAACTACAAAGCACATACAGCCCCTATTTTTAAAAAAATGTAAGTTATTAAAATTTAAAGATATTGTGAATTTCAATATTCTTGTTGTAATGTTCAAGGCAAAACATAACTTGCTACCAAAAATATACAGGATCTGTTTCAGATTAATGAGAATTGTTATTGTACAAGACAGTATGGAAAATTTAATTGCAAATATGTGAGAACAAGCTTAAAATATAAATGTGTTTCAGTTTATGGGGTCAAATTATGGAATGAGTTAAGTGGTGAGTTGTCAAACATTTCAAGCATATGTAAATTTAAAGTGTTGTTAAAAACAATGTTATTAAATATGTCTTAAAATTTTGATACAAACAATGTCATGAATTGATTAGATTATTGAACTGTAAAGAACAGTAATATTAAATTTAATTGTAATTGGTGAAAAGTACCTAACTGGAAGTGGGGATTGGTGTTTGTACAAGCAATATTTGCTTCAGCCACTTCCCTTTCAAAAATAAGCTAAACCAAGATGTAGATACTCATAACTGTTATAAATATATGACATATATAGAAATCTATTTTTTACATACTATGCCAATTGTATTAGTATTATGTGTTACTGGCTTAGAAATAAACTATTATTTATTTTATTATTTATCACCTCTTTGTGGGTTCAAATTTCACGAGTGGCCATGCTGAATAACTGCCCTAAAATGACCCTTGATGTTGAACGCATTTAAACAGATGCCCCAAACTAAAGTATAGATTATTTTATGGTAAGTGTTACCTTTTTGAACTTTCTGCCAAGTATAAACCAATTATCAGAATGAATCTCCCTCAAATACTATTATTTTTGGCTCATGTGTGGGTAATTTCCTGCTTATCACCCTTCAGATTTCTCAGCTTTTCTTTGCCTTCTAATGAAGTGTCCATTATTGACTAAGATGTCCGGCTCCTAGCAATCTATGTAATTGATGATCTCCAATCCATCATCCACAACCAAGTCAGGAGTTGTATTGTGATATTGAGGCATGGTTACAAAGTAAACACCATACATAGTTAACTTAGAGTAAATATCTGTGTGTGTAAGTGAGGTTATCCTCCTCCAAATATCCCTTCTAATTTAGGAGCAATGCTATTTTGATCTTACCAGAGACTGTATTATATAACCATGGAGACGTGGACACAACATTCGTGTTCAACACTCCCTTCAGGAGTACTTGACACTAGGTAATGGGGCATTATAATCACTGTGGTAGGTAACAGGTGAACATTTCAGACAGATCATTTTGTGAACACCATGGAGTTTAGCACAGTGCAATTAATGGGAGATGGCCACTGGCCAGTAACCGAATTACTAAAAGTCCCAATATTAGGCTTATTTTAGACTTAGCCCATTCTATAATCTAAACATTTTGTCTTTCTTGGAATTATCACAAAAAACACTTTCCTAAAGCAGGGGCCTTATTCTACAACAATACTTTTAAATAAGGTGACCTTAGATCGAAGTAAGGATGGTTATTCACTGAAGTTTTCTTGGACATTGTATTCACGAAGCAAAAGTTAGGAATGTTCAGTTTCATAATTTCTTACTTGAAATCCAAGAAATACTTAAAATCTAAGTTAGAAATGGTCTAAGTATTGTTGTAGCATACAGCCCTAGGTCTTAGCTTAGACAAAAGTCACAAGTCAATGCATAGTGACGACTACTTTTTCCATATAGCCACAATGCCTTGCTCTATCATATAATCTTTTTGTATGCTTTGATATATTTAAACATAATGAACATAGTTCTGGATCTTATTTTGCACATGTTTATATTAGGAAGCATAGAAATCAAACAGTATTTTCACAGTTTTATGTGACTATAAGTAAAACATTCATACATTATTGACATTATAATTACTCACATATTATTTTGTCTCATAACATGTAGAGGATGTCTAGCTATCCATTGTCATTGTATTGTTTTCCACAACATTTTAAAATTTGTAAATAAAACGTTGAAATTTAGGTGTACATTTTAAAAGGAAAGGTTGCTTTTGCAAGAACAAGGCAGAAATCAGTTTCCGTCTACATCCCCTTGTGACGACCCTGTTATGGTTTACGACTTATGATTTATGTATTATGATTTGAATGGTGTGCCTTAGAATCTGCGAGTCCGGAGATTAAGCACATGGATACCTGACACGTGGGGCCGGTTTCACGAAACCTCCTTAAAACAAAGGTCACCTTAAAGATTTTAATTTTTAGATACATTATTTGCATTTTTATTTCTTTTGGGAGTTGTTTCCAAACCTATAACCACACCAATGTTTTGCTTTCATTGTAAGTACATGTGTACTTGTGCACTTATTTTGTACCTATATTACCTCATGGAGGCAATGTCCTTATTGTAACACTGTTAAAGATCAGTAAAGTCAGTAAATCTATATTTTACTATATTTTAATAAATTGTGTAAATTGCAGATTGGTTGCGAGTATATTTTGCAAATTAATACAGTAGGTCACATGATTTTTTTTACCCAAAGTAAGGGAGGGGCCCTTATGTTCAAGGAAACTCCATGAATACGTTTCTCACTTCAAAAGTTTGAACATCAATTTTTCAAAAATTAAGCGAACAAATTGTATAAAATAAACAGCAAAACATTGTTTGTGGATGTAGGTTTGACAATAATGTTTCAAGTTCTATATATTTAGGTGGATTCACCTTAAAATGTTCATTAAAGTTAACAAACATTCCTTAAAGGACACTTCCTTAAATCTAAGGTAGGTCCTTAGCTTCCTTGAAATTCAAGGGAGTTTTCAAGGTCCTCTTTAAGGAATCAGGCTTTGTAAAACTGAGATTTTTTAAAGGAGGGAGAAAATCAAGGAAATCCTAGAATTTAAGGTGACCTTTATCTTAAGGAGGCTTCGTGAAACTGGCCCCTGCCCCTGGCCCTGGCGCCACATCCCACCTAAGATACACACTGACACACATTAAGTATTCAGCTGAGACAAAAATGGAAAACAAATGTGAAAATATATATAAATCCTGGGGCCGGTTTCACAAAGGGTCTTAGACTTAGCCAAGTTTATGGCTAAGTCATGGACTTAAATCTAAGACTTAGGTCTCAGCTAAGTCTGGGATGTAAATGGATTTCACAAAGGGTGACTTAGCTAAGCCCAAGCTTATCATATAACCACAGTGGTTTTCTGTGTCATGTGACCTTTTATTTCTATGCAAAATATAATATTGGTGACAAATATCCTTCATTTAACTCATTTTGTCTAAGGATGAGTGCCGTTTTCAAATGGAAAAACTTGTTATCATATAAAAACTTTCCAAAGACTACATCAGGGAGGTAGTTTATATATTGATACTTTATTTACAGCCATTTCCAGTTTTGAAGTGGAGAGAAATTTATGGCGGCCATATTTAAGTCTTTGTTTACAAAAGTTAAGCCCACTCTCAGGTAGGCTTAATTTTGAGCCCCAAAACTTAGTCAAAGCTTAGGAGTTGTTGCTTTGTGAAATCTGCTAAGTCTAAGACCACGAACTTAGCATGATTTAAAGACAAATGTCTTGATTTTAAGTCTAAGTCCAGGCTAAGTCCTTTTGTGAAACCGACCCCTGTTGTTTATATAAGCTGGAGGTGTGAAAAATTTGTCCAGACATGTGTTATCAAATAACCAAACCCCAACCTGCATTTCAGTATGAACCACCTGGAAACCATCAGCGAAGGTAATATAGTTGGGGCGCTGGTCCACATTAACCAAAATGGAGCTGGTATCTCCTACAGTGACCTTCACCTAGTCCATCTTCACTGCAATACATTGTGTTCATGAATCGGAAACGTCAATTATTTTTCTTAAAATACATTAAGTTGAAGAATGAGAATAATAGCGTCAAGTTTTACTGAAGATTTAAAATACTGTTTGTTTTGGCAATTTCTTTAATGAAATATAAAAACAGATATTGTGAGTGATAATGAAGGATTTGAACTTTTGAACTGGTGCCAGTTTTCCATTTAACCATTAGCCGTTTTATCCATTTGCTTAAATTATCATCTCATAATATAAGAACAAAAAGAGGCAGATACTCTCAAAATGTACACCATATAAACTGAGCAATAAACTATTACTTGTGGCTTTTTGACACTATTACTAAGTGTAACTATTAACACTAATTAGGGAAAAAAAATGGTGGCCCATAACTGACCCTTCTCCCCAGAGGAAAGTGGTACAGGAGCCAGACTAAAACATATATGGCAGTAGATGTAAGCAAACTTGCTGAAAATAAAATGTTAGATATCTGTAAAAATAAAGAATTAGGTGGGCAAATCTGACTGAATATCAGGTTTCGTCTATGCTATTTCTAATGCAATCTATTCTACTGCTTAGCGGGTGCAATATCTTTCCCGCAAGGTGGGACATAGTGTGCTTAACTAACAAAAGAAATGACAAAAGAGACAGTAAATTGATGATCAATGTCAGTCATCCAGGATTGTGGGTGTGGGCAGAGAAGAAAACACACTAAGTTGGGAAGCTTGAGTTGAAGAGATGAGTCTTAAGATGTTTCCAAAAGGATATAACTGAGGGAATGCTTCTTATGTGGAAAGGAAGAAAGTTCCAGAAGGTTGGTGCACAATGGCTGAAGGAGTAAGGCAAATGTTTGTGACATTTATAGATAGAAACAACATGTTAATGGTTGGACTAATATCAGGTTCCCCCATGTGCCAAGTTTCTCGGCAAGTGTCAGACCCTTTAAAAGCTTCCGATACCAATTCTAATACAGCCTATTGGAATCTCTATATATCAGCAGATAAAGCTATCTATATACTAATCAAGGGAAGTCTGAGTTTCTTCCTCCCCTGTTGGAAAAAAAATACTGATTTCTCATTAATAATTCCTGTGTGGCAGTTTGAGTATCTTTGATCTCAGTTCAGACTACAGTATCAAAGTCATCAAGATATCAAAAAATGAAGCCAAATAGCAATGCCAAAAACTTATCCGCATCATGACGAATATTTCTGGTGACCGAATTTCATTCTAATAATAAATTGAACAATGCATGTTATATTGTTGAAAGAAAAAAGATAACTTTTTTTTTACTTTCGGGATGTAACAAAAAAATTGTTAAAAACTAAATGTTATGTGGGCATTTTTAAAGATAAATACATGTATTCTATTAAAATATCTTCTTACTACAATTTAAAAATTTAGGAATGTGTATTATATATAAAACATGGCTTGTGAAGGTATAGTACTTAATAGTTTAAGGTTACTTTGTATTCTGGCATATTTTCCTGCGTCATACAGTAGATAGAGTAAGAAATCTAAAATTCGCCACTTATCTGAAATTCGCCACATGTTGAAATACTAATAAAATAAGTTAATTGAGGTGAGATTGTAGAATGTAAAGTAAATTAAGGCTTCTTGAACTGAAAAATACCAATTTTAAGACAAACCATCATTTTCTTCATAAAATTAACTAAGGTTTTAGAGGTGGAGAATTTTAGATTCCTGGCGAATTTTAGATTTCTTACTATATATATTAGATCTGACTACTGCAAATTATGTGTTTGCTTGATGTAACTACTGACGGATGATTAACTATTATTATATAGATAATGGCCAAGTGGCACTCCATTATGTAAATTTAATGGCCTGAGGCCCTGAAAGGGCCGAAGGGTCATTAAGTTTACATAATGGAAGTGCCACGAGGCAATTATCTATTATAAAACCCTGTAATTTAAAACCAATTTATTAATTCCATAATTTAACACCTTGTACCAAATGATCAACCTAGAAAATCTTTGCAATGTTTTCTTTGGTGTGCATACCATATGGGGCTTTCACTAAATTATTTCTATTTTTATTTCAAAACACAATGAACATTGTTTCACCATGTGTACCACTGGTTTTCCTTTATGGAAAAATATAATTTTGGATAAAGCTTGAAAAGTTTTAATATAATCTGACTGCCACAAAATTTAACCATGGATAATGATAATCGATAAAATATGGAACTGTGAGTTACAGAAAGTACTTTCTAGAAAAAAATAGAGTGCTTATTTAACAATGCTGTGGATAATTTGTTGTGGTGAGTGTTTCATGCTACTTTATTAATCTGTGCTTATTTTAAGACAGTAACCTATTATTTTTGTGTTTCAGGCATTGAAAGTACTAGAAACTGGAGAATTACTTACTTGTTTTATTTTCTGTTGAAGTTTTTGGGTTTCTCAAGATTTTTATTTTGTGTGCTTCTTTGTCTCTTTATTTGAAATCAAGGAAAAATGCCTCCTGGAAAGAGTGTCTTCTGGAAAAAAGCCTCATACAAAGAATGCCTACTCCACATTTTGTATTTCAGTAATACCTCCTATGAAAATTAATCCACAACATTAAGAACAAAATTCATTTCAACCACAGACAGTGTATCATTTTAGAAGTATATAACAAACTGTAATAAGGTAAATTAAAATCTTTGTTTCAAACTTAAAAACATTGAAAATTTAAATCAGATTTAAACCCAGCACTAATGCATTTCAGTATTACAGTATTGCATTTTCACGTTTTTTTTCTCATTTTACTTGAGTAAATTTTGAGCCACTAAAACACTCTTTTTAATAATGTATGCTGTGTTAGATTTTCACAGTGAGTTTGTTTGAAAGTTAGCTGCTCCTTCAATTAAGTTCACAGAAGATTATTGTAAAGTCAGATTGTAAAGAAATGCAAAGAATTAAAAAATATCCAACTTTATAAATTAAATTGCTTGTTTTGTATTTGTCAGGAGGTATTTTTTCCAGGTAGCATTTTTCCATGAGGTATTTTCTATGAACTCTGAATGTCATTCAGAATTGAAAAGACTTTGTAAATGTACCCACTGAACTAATTACTATGAAAGAATTTGTGAAAACATTTCAGTATTGAATGCATTGTGCTGAGGATAACTGGCAAATACTAAGTACCGTTTTGTTCTTGGCAGACTGGCCATTGAACTAAACCACAATCCACTTTTAGAAAATAATGTAGTGTTAAACTCTCCATTATGCAAAAATAATGGAGAGTTGAGACAATGGAAGGGAAGTTACTTAGCCAATTTTTTAAATCTTGAAGGGCTACTAAGTGATCTTGTTGATTCATGTGAAAAATTGACAAAGCATGTGATCCGTCCTAAGTAACAAATATATTGTACAATTCATATGATCAGTCTTGCAACCTTCTCCTGACTTCAGAAACTCAAAATGATAACTTGTAACAAGCCCCGAATAGCTTTGTGTAGTAATCAGGGGACCCCTATGGCTAAAGTTATTAAGAGCAAACTGTATCGAGGCTAACACTTCTAGCGATTACATTTTTGGTGTTATTTTTCTCTCTTTTTTGTCGCCATACTTTCATGAATTGTGGCTTAGCATGGTGCGTACCCATCTCATCACTGAGGTTGTGCAGCAATGGGCTATGTTAATGCTCGGAGCATGATCATTTGGGTTCTAGGTCAGGTATGGGATGTATCTGACTAAAATTTGCTTTATGTCGACAGAATTTCATAAATTCTAGTGGACCACTCGTGTCTCTGATGGTTTTGCTGCTTGCACATGTAGACCAAAACACTTTTCGACCTTGTCTTCAACCTTGATCTCACTGTTCTGTGCTGGCTTCATGAACTAGATAAGACCCCATATAATTTAACCCATTGGGGGGCTCATTAATGGCTCATTGCGTTTCTTGCCTTGGTAGCATCAATAAGGTTTGATAAGTCAGTGCTGGTAGTTGGGTAGGGCATGTTTAGCACAACATGAACAGACATTTCAGCATGTGGCAAATTGTTCAAAATGTTAGCAAAAACCTCTCACAAGCTCTCCCATGATGAACTAAGTGTACATACTGGATTGGTGAGAAAGGGGGGAGTGCCTCAGTGCACTACTCGTGTATCTGATGGCTTTGTGGCTCACGCTAGTAGACCGAAACCCCTTTTTGCCTTGTTTTTGCATAAAACTGAACAAGATAGTATATAACACCAACAACATAAGTTGTAACACCATAAATATAAGTCGAAGCCCGTCTAAATCCTTACAGGGGCCATGGTGGCAGAGTGGTAACACTCTCGCCTCCCACCTCTGAGGCCAGGGTTTGATTCCTGGCACGGCTTCAAGTGGGAAAGCTGGTAGTTGCTTGCCGTTGGTCGGCAGTTTACAGTACAGAACCCTAACGAACTGTATATACTGGTTTCCTCTGCCCTTCCAACTACCCATCGTGATATGACCTGTACAGTGTTGAAAGGGACGTAAAACCCTAAATAAATAAATAAAAATAATTCTAAATCCTTACTGCCTTATGACCAAAAAGTTGTAAATATTCTAGACACATACACTCACTTGCAAAGTTATTTGAACATGCTTAATCTGATTGTTATAATTATGATCCCAATCTTCAAGGGTCAAAAGATAAGTCAGATAGACAAAAAGATTAAGCCTATGACAAATTTATCAGGGCAGTTGGGAGGTAAAATTTGTAACAGTGGCACAGGGGTATAAAGACTCTCAATTCTATCAAATTTGTATACTTCCAAAATCCTATCTGGGGCGTTCACATAACCCTGGGACAAGCAGTAAATGTCTAGATTAACACATCACACAGTAAAGGAAAGAATTTCATCAGATGCAAACAATGTAATGATATCACAATGGATACAATATTTAAAAGTATTTCTGGATGTTGGCATTTACAATAATGAATACGGCTCCAGGAATAAAGACCAGCTAATAATTTTTGTATTTCCCTGTGATTCTTATTATGAATAATTTTGACATCTACTTTTTTGCAATATGTAGTTAAAACATGGATTTATTTTACTAATTATTTAAACAGAGTGGTGGATTATGAATGTTAAATAAAATAACTTAAGGTCATTTTTGTCTATGGTCAAGACGTTCATACTTTCTGGAAAGAAATGAAGCTTTGGCTATCAAGTAAACGTAACATTAAAATCGCCTTTACATTACTAGAGGTCCTTTTGGGTTTTCATAATCATGAGTAAGCCCCTTTTGTTTTTTGGTAAACTTTATTACAGTTGTGGGTAAATATGGTATTGAACAGTCAAGAGATGGTTTGAAAGAACTGTCATAAACTCATTTTCAGTATTGCATGAAAGACAAACCTAAAATTGAAGAATATATTACATCAGGTAAAGGTAATCACTTACTTTTCCAAGAGAGGTATGGATTTCTACTGGCAAAGCTACAGGTAATTTTAAATAGTTCTTGATAGAGTGTTTCAGTAGTTTTGCTGTTATGAAATAAATATGTAACTATATTTCATGTCCTGTAAAGTTTTTCATGTAGAAATTTTGATATTATGTTTTAGTAGTATTGTTATTATGAAATGTTTATGTAACTGTTTTATTTTACTTCATGTAACACCATTTTATGTTAGTTAAAAACATACAAAACAAATATTGGATTTTTTTGAAAAGTTAATGCAATTAAACAGATTATATCTGATCATTACCGGTTTATCAACTGAGTGTGATAGGATATCAATGATTTGTCACTCGGCCAGACAAAACTACCTGGATGGATCTCTAAATTTATAATACACTGTATTTCAACCTGGTTGTGTTTCCCTTGAGATATATACATATATGAAAAAATATGTGAGATATTACTTTGACATCTGACACCATTTGGGGTGAAAAAAAGTTTCTTTATTTCTTATCAGTTGAATGTGTTCACCAATGTTTATGCAAGTGAGAACTCAGTCGAACCCAAAACCCAAATAAGGCCAGACAAGTGATTAGCTGTTACATGATCATGAGGAGGTAAGTAACTATGTACCTGATAATGGTGGCATTAAGGTGTTACACAAAGATGTTGAAGGTGAGTAATACACAAAGATTAGGCCAGAGCCTTTTATTTTACAGACAATACAACAATGACAGTAAATACTAAAAGTTAAACTGTTAAACTACACATGCATGACGTAATAGGCCCAACATAAACGTACAATCATTATAACAAGTAAATTACTAAAAGAATGTAGTACAAAGAAGCAATATAAACTAAGCAACAGAGCAGTTATCCTCGTGACTGGAATGGCAGTGCAGTAGTGAATGCAACACATGACCTGTGAAAAGGTGTAGTGTGATTTACATATAGTGGGGTGTGGTGGGTGGGAGCGATCTTGGCCCATCAAATTCAAACTTCAGAATGCTGCAATAAGCTAGACAAAAAGGGGTAGTTCACGAATTTGACGGGAAAAACACTCACTGTCATACCACACTGTTTAGTGTTCACATAATGTTGACACATTGTACACCTGGGATTGTTGACATTAATGACAAACTAGGGGCCCTGGCTTCAACTGTGAAATTGTGATAAGCAACAACAAACAGATTGCCACGATAGATTTCTATAATTACAAGTTATAAATTTGGTTGAGTCTGTTCCTGTGAACAACAATATGAAAAAAATGCCAGATAAAAGGTGTTTTATATCTATAGTATGTATATAGTGATTATATATAGTATCTATTCAGTATCTTTATACTTATAGTGATATGTAGTATTTATGCAGTATCTAGATGGTTAAATAACTAAAAAATACGTTTGTTATTAATGGTATTAGAAGTCTTTATATGGCAATATTTGTGTTATGCGGGTGTTCCGGGATAAAATTAATCCGCAGACACCACAGTAAAGAATGTGCAAAAAAAAAATGCCCATAAACCAACATATAATGAGGTATTTAAGGAAATATATTTTTGCAAACGTACATAAGAATTTGCCCCTGATAAACCCCTGTCACATAACTAGCAACGGATGCAAACAGACCTTTGATAATGGATTACCTAAAACAGACACCTTTTGTTTTTAGAGGCTGATAGCTTTCACCATTTCCCATCACCCAGTGTGTCTCTTTTAGTATTTTAGAACAATCAGGTCATCCATAGTAGATGAAGTAAGACGAGTAACAGGCTGTAAAAACCCGTTTCCACACACAGGAAACTGTGGGCAGGCTTTTCGGAAATGTGTGATAGGAGTTTAAACATAGGTAGTGTCATGTACCAGTCATTTCCTGTATAAATCAGGGGGGTGGGGGATGGAGTGGGGTGTTGATTAAGATCCCTCATCCCATTAATTGGGAGATGTATGGAATAATGAGTAAATGAACGGAAATGAGTCAAATTACCTGGTCAAGAGAGAAACACATGCTGCAGAACCAAATAAGGATCCTTTTAGAAAGCCAAAGTTTGTGTTGTATGTCTCTTTTATACCACAGCTGCACTATCGTAAGTATGCCTCCTGACCACCCAGAGTTTGGGCACTGCGGCAAAATTATGGAGATCACAAATCTTATTGTCTGCCTCTGTGGCCTAGTAACACACTCACCGAGTATGTGGGTTCAAACCCCTTGTAATTTCACTGCGAGAAAAAAGGTGTCGAAGCCAAGGTCACAAGATAAGGTGAAAGGTCACCAAAATGAGGCCAGGGGTACAAATAGATGCTAAGATAAGAAAGATAATGAAGACTACATGCAGTTAAATTAAGAGAGTAAAACACAGCACAACTAAACTTGAAAATGTGGAAATTGTTAATCTACACAAATAAATTGGACATAAAAGACCCGAACCAATTATGGTTCAGCCCAATTTTGAACTGTACCCTTTAATTTTACTGCGAGCCAAAGGAGTTATTTTAATTATGGGGTGATCTGTCTTCTGTAAAGTGTAGCCGAGGAATCTTGTCCTTTGAAAAGATTAATATTTTCCACTTGACAGATTCTTTACCAAGAGTAATACTTTGTTTTTATTTTAAAAAAATTATTCTTCATCGTGAAAACAAGTGAAGGAAATAGCCATCCAAAACCTTATCAATTTATTGAAATGTATGATAGTTTTTAAGTTTTATTTTAAAACAAGTATGAGTCTTTGAAAAATAAATTATTAATCTTTAAAAAACGTAGATACAAATAGTATTTTGAAAACCAGACAAATTCTTAGATCATTCAGAAAGAATCCTTTTTAATGGTGTCAGCAGGGGTGTTGAAGGACTCATATTTGTCAATAAATGTATTACTTAAATGTAAAAATATTTGAAACAGTTCCTCGAGCCCCAGAAGTTGGACAACTCAAGTGACCCCCAAGGGTCAAGGTCAAACAAGCAATACGGGTTATGATATTTATTCACTAATAATGCATACTACTTTTATTTACAGTTCTGTAGTTAAATTAAGACTAGCATAAGGTCACCTTAAAGAAAGGCAAATTTTAGGTCATCTTAAAGAAAGTGGGTGAAACCCTGGATAATTTGAAGACAATATATATGGGTACCTGAAGGAAGGTGACCCTATGCCAGTAAGAATTCAAACTAATATAATGTATAACATTTTGATGACATGGTATTTCTAGAATTTACAATAAAGCAATAAACCAGTCAAACCCTAATTTTAGAATAGTACTAGGGAACAGACAGCCTCTCATGAAATATCTCAGCAACCTGGTCACCAGCATCAGTACTATCTGTAATGTACCTTCACACACAGTCCGAGGTCCAGGTGCCCTGTTTTTGAATATTCTGCAGGTGAACATTATTGTTAAAGGCAAAAGTGGCACCTGAACGTCAGAATGTGTGGAAGGTGAAACCAGCACTTGATAAATTGAGTTTAGACAAAATCAAGGAAAAATGTCTTCTGACCTTGGTGTCAGTAAGTGGTACCCAATCAGTATTTGACTTGACCTGAAATAAAGGCAAGTTTGAACTTTTGGGAGTTAATGCAAGATCATTTGTGCACGTACTGGACAGATAGGTGACTTCAGTATCCTGGGTATGGAGATTAACTTCACTTGGTTATTCTTTTGCATGTTTTTGACCACTTGATTAACACTACAGCTTTGTCAGGTTTAAATATAATATCCCCTCTAGCTAAATGCTTGAGTGGTGAAAAATCCCCAGCACAGTGAGGGATTAAATTAGATAGCCTCAAAAATGTGAAGAAGCTCCAGACCATAAATGGTGAATGTGGACTTAATGGCTGACAGGTAATTAGCCATTTGTGAAACTTTTACACTCTAAAAACACTCTAAAAGCAGAGTAGACTGGACAGATTCACTTGGTTTAATTCCCAGCTCATGCAAGCGACAAAATTATTATTTTTTATTATTATTTTATTATGTATTTATACTCAGCGCAATATCTCCATATACTACAGGACTCAAAGTGCTATTTCACCAATCCGACTGTACAGGTACAGCCCCAACTCACAAGTAACTGACATTCCCCTAACTGGAAGATAGAGGCTCAAGGATGACCATTTATCAACGTCCTTGAGGTTCTTTAACCTGCCACTGGGGATAGGACCCAATGACAGAGGAACGCCATTTTAAGTGGTCATCCGAGCCACTGTGTATCTGCCTGTACCTGGGATTGAACCCACGTCCTCTGAGTTCCTAGACAAGTGTGTTACCCGCTAGGCCACAGTGGCAGACAAAAGCCAGGAATGTACGGAATAAGGCAGAATAGGCCTTCTTTGTTGAGTCACAGAAGGCTTCAGACAGTCTGGATGTAGCCAGCATGGTCAGATGTCTTGCAACAGGCTGTAGCTCTAAATATTATAATAATATACAAAGCACACAACAGTTAACATGTCTGTACACCTTTAATTTCATCATCAGTGAACAACAGATCTTGATTAGTGTGAATCCAGGTTACAGGGTGAACCAGCTGCTGCAATTTTTGAACATTATTGGGTACAGTGAACCATCTGGAGAGAAGGTCTGCTATAGGGTTGTTTTTCCCTGCAATGTGAACAACTTTCATGTCTATGTTACATGTACTCAACCACATAAAAATATTTCTAGCATACTTGGCCAAAACCTCATCACGTGATCTGCCATTAGTCAAGACTGTTACTACAGCCTGGTTGTCACAATTGATTACAATTCTTTGGCCTGCCCACTGATTATGTCAAACTTTAAGGGCCACCAAAATGTTGATCATTTCAAGGTGTGCAATGTTGCAATGGTGCCACCTTTCTGGCAGTTGAAGTGCATATACTTGACCATCATATCTAGCTCCTAGTCCTGTTGTACAGGCATCTAGATGTACGACCTTTATGTATGGATAATGAAAAAATGAAACACCATTGTATACTGAAAGAAAGGTATTGAACCACTTAAGGTCTTTATGAAACTCCTGATTTAACTTAACTTTATTTTCAGAGTAATGTTCACGCAACAAGGTGAGCATTCTATTAAGGAAAAACCTTGCATATTTGATGCATTTAGCCACATACAGCAAAGAACCTAAAAGTGACTGCAATTCTTTCTTTGAACAGGATGATCTAGTGGACCATTGGATACATAATTGTTTAATTACAGTTAATTTTTCTTGGGGTATGGAAATTGAACAGTCTTCTGTATTAACAAGGATACCCAAGCACACCAAGTTGGTACTAGGAGGTACCAATTTTTTCTCGCTAATCGTAAAGCCTAGTTCCTGGAGGAGACTTCGCAAGCGAACATAGGAATGTTGTATTTTTGATGGAAGAGCCACACACAAAAAAATCATCTATATAGTTCCAAATTTGGTGACCTTCCTGTTTCATAATATGATGAACTCCCTCGGATAAGTGCTAAAAAATCGAAGACCCATGTTTTAGGTGGAACGGCAGCAAAAAATCGATGTAATAGTGGCCCCAATGGAGGCCCAACAGATCCAGATCTCCAGGATCAATAGGTACATGACGAAATGTACAACTAATGTCCACCTTGAAGATCTGACAACCTCTACCCACCTGTGAGACCTGGTTAGTAATGTTATCTATTGATGGAAGAGTTAGTACGAACTCTGTGCCCAAGTATTTATCTAAGTCAGCCCCTGAATTCACTGACTGGCCCTTGGGCCAACTCAAATCTATAATAACATGATGCTTGTCTGAGCTCGACTTATCCCGGGTCATGAAGGGGCTAACATGTAAATGTGGTTCAATATAGAGACCCCCCATCGACCCATATTCAATGAAGAGGCTGACATGTAAATGTGGTTCAATATACGGACCCCCATTGTCCCATATTCAATTTCTTCAGCTAAGTATGTATTGACATGGCTAGGGTATTCTGTGGCACTTTTATGGTTTATTTTGTCAGTAATGATAGTAGCTTTTCTATCAAAGTCCAGAGGGAAGCCATATTTGATGAGCATGGGAAGGTCCCAGTCCCAATAATTTTTAGATAGTCTTCCCATTTTGCAAAATTTAGTTTTGAATGAATAGGCACTTGCAGCCCTCTGTAAATATATCTGCCATCTTCCCTCAATTTTGTATGTAATTGTAGTATATCAGTGCAGACATCATTACTGTTTGTATCATGAACCCAGCTTTGTAACCCATAAATAGGAATAAAGCCAAACAATGGTTTATTTTGTGCCAGTAATTTTTAAATTTTCTTTGGCCCCTCTAGCCTGCCGTATGCGATAACTTTTAGCTGTACTGCTCATTTCAAGGGAATATTTGTCTGCGTCGCACAGTGTAGAATTACTGGTATTGCCTATGGGATCCCGACTGAGACACTTGTCATGCTTTGCAATGCCAGGCATCTCAACTCGCGAACTTTTACTTGTTTGGTCATATTCGAGATTTTCTCTATCTTGTTTTCGAATAGGTGGGTAACTGGTTTTTGATAATACCATCTTATCTGATAAATAAGGGGCATTCTTACCTTTATGAGCATTCTGACTCACAGTATTGATATGCACACCGTTACTAGTTGAACACGCATTTCCACCATTTAATTCTACAAAAATACTACTGCCTCGCTAACAACTATCGCCACGTCCGACGATGAGCGGCACACGACGGACTATGTAAGAAGCAAATGAAAGGAGTGTTTTTGTGAAATAATTGATCCACCCATGTACTATTTATAGCCGGAACTTGTTCCCAGTGACAGACATTCATTGGTATTTATATAACACTTTACCACTCAATTATCACTCAAATAACGGAAAAAAGTCACAAGTAATTATCGCCAGTACATTATATTGTCCATCCACATTAAAATATTGATAACTTACCATGAATAATCACTGATTAACATCCAAATTTGATGTAAGTATGGTGGTGTGAAATAAAAAGAACCTCACATTGTCAAACAGAAAACAGGAAATGTCCGTAGTTGCTTTGCAATAAATATGAGACTACTCATAATGTACTGCAGTAAATTTAAGGTCCATATAAACAAATTATCATTTCAGGCGAAATTGTATAAGACTGTTGAATACACATAATACACAAATATTTTTATTAGCAACAACAACATCACATAAGAAACAACAAAGTACTGAAATATTTAATTATCACTTTAATAGGTTTAATAGGCATAGAGGTTTTATTTGGTATTTTACTTTTAATTTGTGTATCAAGTGTCCATTAAGCATCATTTCATGTTGCAGAATATTAATGTACCATTCACAAAAACTGCAAATAAAAGAGTCGCTTGAATCCACATTTTTGCAAAGACAGATGCAGTGGAACCATCTGTCACACTTGTCACATCCAGCCCAAGTTATTTTTTTTGGCAGCTTTTGTGTAGCAGATTGAGGTCCTCAGTGGCCTAGTGGTTAGCAAGTTTGGCATCTAATCATAGGCTGTCACCTCTGTGGGTTCGAGTCCCACAAGTGGCAATTCTGAGGACCTGTCCCAATATGACCCTGGCTGTTGAACGGGACGTAAAACCCCAACTTTGACTTTGTGTAGCAGATTTACCTTTTCCTCTGCCTTTACCTTTTTTTGGTGGATTTTTTTGCATACAGATGTAGCAGACAGATGTATCAATTGGACAAGATGAAATGCTTTGAGTATCACCATGTATAGCATCTAAGAAATGAATAATAAATAAGTTACAATAACATTACAACTTGTCTTTGCTTCAACTTGTGATTAAATGTGTGTATTGATATGCACATACTTGTATTTTGAAATGAATTAAAAGATTAATTATAATGAAATAAGAAATCATATAAATACATGGTACACATTGAATGTTACACTGCATGTATTTACCATCAATGCTTTCTTCATGATGACTTAGGAAATTGGTGTCATCCTGAGGTGCAGATACTTTACAACTCTTTTTTGCCATCACCCTAGCTGATTTTCTGGTTGAAGCTGCAGTAGCAACAAGCAGGTTATTACAAAAGCAGTAATGTTGTATATGTATGTAAATTATATGTTTGTAACAGAATGTAACAGTTGATTAATGTCCAAAGAATGAATGTATGATGCATTAATTGTAATACGTACCGCATTGATTTTCTTCATGAAAATCATCAACAACATTGGATGAAGATTTCTGTAATGTGAGTTTTTTGTTTGGGTTGCACTTCACACTATCAGTCTTTCTTTTAGCATTCTTTTCCTTCTTGATGTTGATCTTTTCTTCTTTCTCTTGCACTTGCTTTATCATATTTTCTGTGGTTAGAAACCTAGCCAATTTATTGATACGCCTTTTTGGTTTATCTGAATTGGTAACTTCAGGCACTAGGAAGCACAACTGAAGAGAATATGGTAATTTGTTTACACATTCCACAGGATGGTTAGGTCGTCCACATAATGGACAAGGATTGCTTGCACTGGAAACTGGAACATCGTCATAGTTGTGGTCATGGGATGTTGATGTTTTAACATGTTTCATATGAACAGTGCTAGAAGGGCCAGGAGTTGGTGATTCAGTTGTGGCTTCAGACAATGGGGTAATTGTTGTCACATCAAGGGCCATGGGTTCATTCATAATACTTATGAAACAAAACATAAGGGAATGTTGAATTAGTGACTGGCATTTTAGAATGTTTTGTAACAGAACATCTTTCACGTGTGAAGAATTGTAAAACTTATTATTTATTTGAGGGCTGGATGTATTAATTGAAATGTTACTCACCATGTGTTATCCTTGACCTGGCTACTGTCTATGGCAGTTGGGTCAAAGGGACACAAACCACTTCGCCTGAATGCACTTTGAACAACATTGGGGGTGGCTGCTTGTTCCACACAATTTTTCCAAACGATTGGAAAGCATGATTTGGTGATACATGCTCTTGCTGATTTCATACCTGAACTAATGCATATTTCTTGAAATTTTTTCTTGAGGTGGTTAAACACCCCCACATTCAAGGGTTGTAGTATGTGGGTACAATGTGGAGGGAGGCCAGGTATCTCTACCTGTTTCAATAAATAAGTTGAATTATTGCAATAGAATGAAATTATGTTGTCCATGAATGGCTTTGTATGCAATTTTGAAGTAAAATTATAAAGTAAATCAATAAAATATGAAATAATAAATGCAGTGTGTTACCAGTGCATTGGTGCAGTAAGTGCTTTTAAAAATCAGTGCCATGTGGAAGGGTGCATCAGTGTTCCTGAAATGACACTATGAGATACATACATTTAATAATCCTCACAAAGACTTGGTCAATATATTATTATTAATAAAATACACTTACACACCTGATTTTGCTTAGCAGTTTGCAGGAGGTCATAGGATATGTGACTGTCATGGTTGTCCACTATCAACACTATGGGTCTTTCACTTCCGCAATGTTTCAAAAATATTTCATTAAACCAGTTCACAAACAGTTCCTTGTCAATATACCCATTTGGTGAGATCCCAAACAACCAGGTTTTGGGCAATTCTGTTGCTGCAGACATTGTAGGGTAATTTTTGGGATATATCAAGAAGGAAGGTAAGACTCTACCAGCTGCATTTGCACACATAAGAACCGTGATATGGTCAATGTTGCACATCTGTAACAAGACATTATTGTTATGTGTTGTATTTTGTTTACATATTATATTACTGCAATTATATGTATATGCAACTTATTGCTAATTTCCCAATTTTAAACTTATACCTTCTTCTGATAGTGATGTTTTCCCTTCACCCCATAAGCTTTTCCCTTGGTAGTCGCTTGTCCAGTGATTCCAGTCTCATCGCAATTAAAGATGCGGCTTGGGCAATCTTGGATTCCAAGTTATGTAAAGTTATGTAATTTCAGTTACATTATTAAATTACTACAGTTTCAATTAATCAGTTGTAGCTATATGACAAAATTGCATGTTATTTGTAATAACTAAATACTTGCCAAATGTGTTGAAGAAGTGATCTATAATGTAGGTGTTTGACTGGCATATTCTGGCTACATCAAGTCCTTGAGGCACTGCCCATTTCAAGTGTGAATGTCGAATATGGAATTTAGTGAACCAGTCGTCACTTGGTCCCTTCATCAAATTAAATTTACAGGTGGCGGCCCTGTGAGGTCCTGATCTCTTGATTATCTCCTGTAATAGTTTGTTCATATGGGTTCATGAATTATGTATTGATACATATAATATTTATGTCATTTAGGTATGGAGTACAGGATTCGTATATCTCTATTAATAATGTGAATGTTTCACAGTTTTTGTTTATTGATGATTTTTGGAATAATTTGGTAATTAATACCCACCACAACTGTGCTTCGAATATCACATCTTCTTAATGGCATATTCATAGAGCTCATGTATTCTATATAAGTCACAAGTGCTGCTTCTTCTTCTTCAGTAAGCATCCTGTCTATTCCTGGCAACTTATTATCAGCTACTTTTCCATGGACATGGTCTGCTATGGTTTTTCTGGGGACACCAAATTTTTTTGATGCAGCATTCATGCTTATTTTACCAGATTTCACTTCATGTACTGCTTCTGTAAGCTGATAGGGTTCATACAGTTTCCTTCTTTTCACTATAACATTACAACATTATAAATTTTTAATGTCCCCTTTTGTTCACATGAAAATATGGTGCGCATATCAATTCTACCAAAATAGTGGTGTGACTCCTTCATTACAGTTAATGAAATCTCATCTTGAGCAGTCGTTTGATTATTGCAAGTTAAAAATGGAGAAAGCACATTGTTGTCATGTTATTGTAAAAAGGGTTTCATGAACAATATTTGCATACATAATGATTACAAACTGTGTGAATGTTCATTAATAGGTGGATATAAAGTGTTACAGTAAGTTATTGCTTTTGTTATATGTAAATACCTGGTTTGTTGTCCATATTTGTGCTATTTCACGTAAGTGTGTTTGTTTTTTGTTTAATTTTCCCACGGTAACTATGCTAAACAAAGTGGTCGGAAGTAAACCTTGCCAATCCCACTACTTCTGATAACTTTGTTTACAAGGGTGGCGATAATTGCTGCGTGGTGATAGTTGTTAGCGAGGCAGTATTGTTACAATCACTATCAACATCAGAATAAACATTTTCATCTGTCAACACTGCAAACCTATTCTCATGAAACACATTGTGTACACCTTGAATATATTTACTACATTGTTGCCCTATGTTTCAAATCAATATTGAAATCATGACAATTTGTTTTTCCATTATCACGCATGTTGACACTTTTTTTGAACTCTTTCACACCTCTGTGTGTACCGTAACCATGTGAATTTCTACTACTAGATTTTTTTATTGTACCTTTAGTGACAGACTTCTCTTTACATGGTCTGTCATTGGTGACAATACCACATTTTACCACATCAGAAAATAAGGTATGAGGCTTAGTAAATTTGTACACTGACACCAATTTCCTGACATGTTGAGTTTCAAATAGTTTACTCTCATGAAAAGTTGAATTATATACATATCTACTGCTATATACAAAGTTACCTACTGTTTGACCCACTGCATTCCTGCAGTGGCCCCTTAGTTTTTTGTCACATTTTTCTGGTTACAATTCTTTGTAGTGTGTGTACCATTACAGTTTTCACAGGCATGTCTATAAAATTGCCCAGCTGTCTTATGGTGTGTGAGATATTTGCAGGTACCTTCTTGGAAGTACCTGCAAATAACGCCATTCTTTGAATAGGAGGTTTTATTCTTTTTAACTGTAGAGCGTTAGGCAGAGGTTTGTGCTCCTGAAGTATGTCTCTGAGCATGAGCACACCGAATACGGTCAATCTTATCAGTATCAGCCCAGTTAAGTCTATCAGCCTCCATGTTAGTTAATACCACAGCATGACATGCTTTAGCCGAATCCCATGAAAGGTCGGAGGCATCCTCCATAATGTTGCCTAAGTAGTCAAGCATGCATGTTTTGTTATGTTCTGACTTTTCCTCTTGCATGCACTGTACGAATCTGGACAGCCAACAGGTAATAGTCAGGTCATCGTAACTAGGGCGAGTTTTGTGTGTGCCTCTTAATATGAAATGCTGTGGCCAGTCAACTGATTTTTTAACAAAAATTTCACCAGGACCACCTCTCTGTGATTGATCCTACCTTTGTTGGCTGATTCATTAAGATTCCTTAGCTCTGTCAAACACTTCTCAACCTCATGCTGTACCGACTCGTTATTCCTCAAGTACGACATTGAGGGGACCACACTCTGGGAAGAAGCCAATTCTGTATCTACACCGTATGACACTGTATCATACTGAGACTGACACTGGGAAGTTGTATGAAGCAGACTTACACGTGAGCTGCCCTGTTCCAGTGCAACTTCCATGTGCTGCACCCTCCTGTCCATAGCTTCCATTTTTCCCCAATCTGACACAATTGTAACAAAATCTGGTCAGAAGCAGTAATTTCGTTAGTGGGGGAGGGGGGTGCAGGCACTTGGGCAACACGAGAAAAGGACTCACCTGCTGACTTTATGCATTTCTTTCCCACCGGACGGCTGTGTTCCTCCTGACATTTTGAGCAATGAAACACTTTAGGCATTTTTTGATGAACTGAGCAAGGTTAAAAACTAAAATACATGTAGAATATAAGAAAAGTAACTAAAACTTAAAAACAGTTGCAAATAAACGATGCTCAGTTCAAAACAAGTGGCTTCCATGAACTTTCAACGAGTGTGGCGCCAAATGCACACAAAGGCTGGCTTTGTTTCTGAAATCAACTGACCATAACAACCCACAATGCATCAAAATGGTCTGGTGCCAGAACTGACAGTTATGACCCCGGTTGGTCATATCCCCAAAGTATTAATAGAACCAGTTAGTTTTTCTTCAGGTTGTTCTTGATATGGCAAAGGGGCACTGGTAAGAATTGCTTTCACAAAGCTTCTATTTAAAGCATTGTCTTGCGTTTAATGCAGGGTAAGAAATGTAATAAAGTCACCACAGCCTGTAAAATTTGCTCCTGGTGGGCTCCCTTTTTGTAAGACCAGATAATCCAAATTTGTGACAGTTTCCTTCAAGGGAGATGGGTTACTTAAGGTAGTCACAACAATCATAAATATAGAAAGAATTTTGCACAGTTCAAAGTTAGAAGGGGGGGGGGGGGGGGGCGTCCTTACTGGCCAGTTTCATATACTGTGGCAGATTTCACAGGTTTTACTCAATGCACTACCTACGTAGACAATTAAGAAATGAGTTCTGAGAACTTAATACTCCTCTTGTAAGATAGATAAAAGGTGTTTTTTTAACTTGAAATTAATCATTTTGTCAGGGGGTTTCATGCAAGTGGTTGGCTTCAAAAGTGTGAGTTATGACCCAATTTCTGCTTTAATCAAATCTCCTTTACAACCCTTCTTCAGTGGCAATATATTGACTACATATTTTAAACCACAGTTTTATTCTGACAATAACCTTTGTCTGATAATTAGTTTAGAAAATATGAATTTTTAAGAAAAATGTAAGAATTAGAAAATATTGAAATATAATATTTTTTTTCAGAACAGCTATTGTACAGCTATTGGATCCACTGTGTCATTATTAAACTTTTTGTGGCGAAAACAAACCTTCACAGAATTTGTAAGGGATGCTGGAAATTAACCAACAAGTACATATCACTTTTGCAAAAGTTAAAGTTGGGGTTTTACACCCTGTACAACAGCCAGGGTCACATTTCGACAAACCCTCAGCTTTCAGTGGGGCTCGAACCCACACAGAGGTGACATCCTGTGATTAGATGCCAAACATTTTACCCACTAGGCCAGTGAGGGCCTTCATATCACATATCACAATATGAATACAAAATAAATATCTATTGTTTAGATATATGTAAGAATAGTTATTTGAAAATGTATGCAAGTATAAAGTAAGCAAGAGTATGAAGTAATGCACATTTCAGACAGTGGCAAATTTTAATGGTAAATTTCTGTGAATAGTAAATTATTTGATGTTTTTTTACAGATTCTTTCTTGTTCTCTCATTGTCTTCAACCATCTGAATCTTATGCCACCTCACAGAGACAACACCCTGGTGTTCAAAACAAAATTGCAGGTATTCACCACCTATGAAGTTCACGAGGAAAATTCAGCCTAAATAGTAGTCCATTTTTTTTCAAAAAGTGACTCCGTCATAGGGCAGTCGCCAACAAGTAGTACTTGTTTCGTGTTCGCAGTAAATTCTCAGCCCCTAACTGATTTTTTGTCTGTTGCAGATGACAGATTGCATTCACTTTCACCTACCTGCAGCTAATTTATGGGGCAATTGTAGACACACGGCCAGAGATATTCACTAGTTTGTAGCATATTCTAAGTATAACCGTGTTTTATTGAAATTTAATCTAAGGACAGATGAAAAATGTCAAAGAACGTAGTAGATATCTTAAAGATATAGGGGGTTTGTTCAAATTGACTGCTTTCTATGTGACAAAGTTGTAGGCAATACTCAAATGGAGCTGATTGATATTTTCGAAGAACACGATTGGTCTGTTTAGTCTACCTATTAATACATAAAAATAGGTTATCTTGACTTGGTATTATGGCTAATTTTTTGAAGCCTAATAGTCGGGGCAGGTTGGAAGACCAATCTATCTTTTCACTCGGGATATATCTCATATTTGGCCAGTTTTACCCATTTTTACTAAGAATGGCTATGGCTGGCTCCTTAGCAATGAATCAGGGAGGTCTCGGGATAACTCTTGGGAAGGGACTGTGGTACAAAACACGCAAAAGAAGATAATACTAATATGTTGGCAGTAATACACTATATTTTGCATGCCTGACACATTTAAGTGCCTCTCTTTGATCTTTTAGGGGTGCAATGTATAACAAAGAAAATTATTTTATACATTGTGCCTAATATAATACACAGTTATTTCTTATCTTTTATCTCTTAAGTTCTATTGAGCTCCTTTACCACAACATGTTAAAAAGCAATGTGTGGAGAGTAACATAATATTTTGAATAAAAATGATTGCATTGATTTTTATAAATGAGAAACCGTTTGGAGAGTCAATGTCGAACCTCATGTCATACAAATTTTAACTACACTTAATCAAACTCCATTTAAAAGTAACTAACAACAAAAACAGCAGAAACGGCATCTCCACCATGTTTCATACTAAAGGGACTGATAGTGTAGCTTGGTAGAGTCAAAGAAAGGTCAGTATTTCCAAGAACACGGGTTTATTTTGGCCAAAATTTAGTTATAATTAACAACTATCCGGGGTCTCACTGTCATTTTTGGCTTAGTCAAATCTTTACCCAGAACGAGCTCATGGGAATGAAACAATGGTCTCTGTTCATGTTCCTGGTATTTTGTGAACCACCTTCTCACTCCATGGTTATATGTAAAAGACCAACAGAAATGTAGTAAACAAAAGATATAACTTGGCTTGGCTCAGGTGTTGACAGGATCTTTAGATTATGTTATGTTCTTTGGTGTATTCTCATATTTATACAGGCAGTATTACACCACAATATGTAAAAGATGTTTTGCTGTTATATTTTTAGTAAAATACTGGAACCGGCTTATCTCTAAACAATAACATAGTTCAAATTATTCAAAAGATTTATCTTTTTTTCCCCAGAAAGTTATAGGTAATATGAATAAATATTCACAAGTTATACCTGATGCAATGAATATGTGTAATCAATTATTACACACACTCATTGAACCAAAATCAGTGGATATGTGAAACAGACAAAATTCCTGTTTAAGTGTTGTTGCAATAATCCAGACTCGAAGCAATAGTTCGAAGAATATGAAACATGCTTGATATTTTTGGAAAAGTCAGAGAATTTGCTCCCTGACTCCCAAACTAGGGATATTCAGCTCGATTTGTTGTTATACCACAAAGTCAAATTTAGAAGGCCGGGATGCATGATCTTATTACAATAAATGAAATAATATAGCTGTTACATGTATTTATATTGAAACTGTATAAGGTTGGGGACCAACTGCACCCATCATCGACCAAATGATGAAATCAAAACCTGCTGAGCAGCCCACATTATTGTCCTCTGTGGCGCCAGTCCCGAACCCTATACTTTATTAATAATATGTAACATATACACAGCACAAATGAAATCCATTTTTTTGTGGTTACCCAAACAAAATTTCAAGCACTTTCTACAACTCCCAATCAACTTGTTATGGTGTTCTCATGTGTGTACATTTCTTACTCGTATTTATATATTTTATCTATACTCTCCCAAATAAAACCACCTCAGAGTTTGTTTTTGTATTGATTTCTCCTTACTCATTTACAAGCTGACATCATACTCTCCAATTAATCAGAAATTCTTTATAGTTCCTATGGAATAAAAATCCGCTAAGCCATTGCTTGTAGTTTGATTGTACTTCACAACATATGTGTATGTGAATTGAAAATGAACTTTATCTATCAATTGTCCCCGCTTAAAGTCATATACTTGTGGCATATGCCTTTGCTTCCATTGACAAATAAGGTTAATGGTGGTCAGTCAAAACAGTGGCCTCCCTTCTTTACTGTCATTGGTCACTATATACAGTGACCCCCTTCCAATGCATTATATAATTCAGTTGGAACTACTTTTTATATTCATCCTCTTACTTTTCTCTATAAAAGGGTTTTCTATTTGAATTTGCCGCCATTCTTTATTCACAAAGTGAATCAACATATGCTGTGTGAATTTTTGTCTGGACTTTTAGTGTTTTAATGGATATGTTTTAAAGTATCTTAGTGTTTTAATACACTATCAAGCGACCATGGGTGGTGTCAGATGGTGTAAAAACTGCCATACGTCTCATGAAGGCCCCATTGGCAGCAAATGTCAACAGTTTGAAGGCATGGAAGTACAGACATCCATGGACAATCAGGCGAGTACTGGTCAAGCATCAGGTTCCACAGTTACATTGGAACAAGCGAGGTTAGTAGCGGAACATGTTACAGTAGTCAAGGACAGTTCCACAGTCACTAGTACAGGGACTTCGAATAGTCAAGACTTAATTCTGGCAGAATTACAAAAGATGTCTCAAAGATTTTCCAAGCTAGAGGAACAAACTTCCCAAGATAGATCAGTTCTTAGTGAATTAGTAAATCAAGTACACAGTAACAATCAAAATATTGTATCCAAAAACATTATTGCCACAAGTGCTGGGTCAAGTACTTTACAGGCTGGTACTGGTGTGATGACAGATGTATATGGTCAAGTAAATAGCAACAAAGACAATAGTAGTGGTCAAAGTTTCAGTGGTAACATTCAATTTGTGAACAGTGTTAACAGTACGTCACTAGTGTCAAGTGGGGTGAATATACCAAGCCTAGTACAACACATGGGAGCTAGACCCAAGACTTCCAATACGGCAGTGCCAAATGGTTTGACACATCTACCAGTTTATAGTACTAAATCTGGAGGTCATGGCATGGGCCACCATCCGACAAATGTTTATACAACAAGTGACAATTTACAAAGATTAAATGATATGGAAAGTGTTAATAGACAACAGAACACAGTACTGATACCGAATAACATTAGTGTTATGCATACGGGTCACAGTAATATGGGACATACGGTACAGCTGGTCAAGTTTATCATCAGGTGGGGGGCACATACATGAACAATGTACATGTTCCACAAAATGTTCCTATTTTATCTTCCGCAGTTGCTACAGCAGGAAGTGTGCAAACAGAAGGTGTTTCAGTGGGAGGTGTGCTACAGAAGCAGACAGAAAGTGACACGACTCACAAGGTTCACCTACAGAATGCGACAGAAGGTATCATCCCATCACTCCAACAGTTGAGGCAAGCAAATGACATTCATACAAAGGTGCAGAGAAGATATCAGGAACTGGAAGACACAGCTGGTCATGGCAATCAAGGTAATCTGGATCTATTATTGGAGGTGTTATCTAAGAAACAGAAGCAAGACAAAGTTAAGGTTCAATGGCCTCAAGACCTGGCTTTGTGGGGAGTATGAGGAAAAGACCGACATATGATCAGTTAACCATATGTCAATGGCTCCTTGGGTTCATGCGCATACGACAAGAAGAACAAGATCCAGTGATTAAAGAAAATATGTCAGATTATGTGACGGAATTATTACAAGATGCCTGTGATTATGGCTGGGACAGTGCTAAGGGGGCACACTCAGTGCTACTTCATAGGATGCAAGATGGTGTGGTGACTTGGCATAATGTCAAGGAAATTCATAAAATTAGGAAACGTTATGCTCATACAGTAATTAATTCCAGTGTGAGTGATAAGAAAGTGTTGAAAATCGTGCCTTGTTTGAAATATAACAAAGGTCAGTGTTCAAGGTCAAGTGACCATGAATGGCAGAATATGCTTTTAAAGTATATGTGTACCCATTGTCACAATGTGTTGAATAAGACAGAGGGTCACCCCAGGAAAGACTGTTGGAAAGCTCCCAAAGATCAATCAAAAAACAATTAGTGGCTGCCAACAATATTGGAAATTCTTCTAGACATTTTTATAATTCCAATCTTAGCAAACGTCAAAAATTTGACATACACAATCAGTTGGCTAATCGAAAAGAAAATATTTTACAATATGATAAAGCTTCCAACAGATCTATCCGTATTAGGTCCAGAACGTTTAAAGCAAGCAGTACATCAGTTAAAATCTCGACAGCTACACTACAAAAGAGGGTTGTTGAACATAAAAAAGTTGTATATGGGCCAAAGAGTACTGATCACCACAGCATTTCTTTACACAATAGATTTGAAGTACTTTCTGATTTAGTCCCTGATGATGACAATTATTCTGTCAAAGATGATTACCAGGTCAAGGTTGATGGTATTCAATCTATTAAAGAATCGGTAGATACTTTAAACAAACAATCAAAATTATGTGGTGATAGTACTTGGCGGTCTGTCAAACGAATGGAAAAGACAAAAAGTCAAGATGACACAAAAGTAAAAAATTCTAGCCTGATACAAGGCGGAAAAGTAGACACTACGAATTCTGTTGAAGTTGTTAAAAATGTGATGGCAGGCAATTGCAATTGCTTGAGAAATGTAAATGTTTTAAATCTGAAGGACAAGTGTACAGATCTTAAAGCGTGTATAACTCAACAAAAAACTGTTTTTGGTTTTTTGCCTATCAGTAATTTAAAACGATTTCGAATCAGTGAGGCTTTGAAACCAAACAAAATATTGACAGAAACGGAATTCGATCCAGTCGCAATTCATGAAGTCATTAAATCCACAGGAAAACCAAATTTTGAGAAGGCAAGAATACAACTTCCTTCTAAAATCAATTTTGAACTTTTAGACGAAATCTGTAAAAACTATTGGGATTACCAAGTTCCTTTGTTTCTTAGATATGGTTTTCCTCTTGATTTTCCTGTTGAACATGAAGATGAGTTACAAACTACAGAAGTCAATCATGATTCGGCTAATAGGTATGGTGAACATGTTGAACATTATATCAAAGTGGAAAAAGAACATGGGGCTATTTTTGGGCCTTATGACGAACCACCGTATGGCGTTACAAGTCAAGTCTCACCATTTATGACAAGAACCAAAAATGACAGTGAACATAGACGAATAGTCATTGATTTGAGTTGGCCTAAAGGGGCCTCCATTAATCATTTTACTAAGTCAAATGTTTACCTCAATGGAGTTTACAAACTTCAGTATCCTACTATTGATAACATTACTGAAAAACTGACTGAGTTTGGTAGTGAAGCTCGACTATATAAAGTCGACTTATCAAGAGCGTTTCGCCAACTTAGGATAGATCCCAAAGACTACAATTTGTTATGTTTGAAATGGGATGATAAGTACTTTTCTGATACATATTGCCCCTTCGGACACAGAGGTGGAGCAATGGCGTGCACACGAGTCACTGACCTCTTTAGGTACATCATGGGTCGACGTAATGACATCATATACAATTACATGGACGATCTGATTGGGGTGGGGCGTATTGACGCTATAAATGACGCTTTCGACTATCTAGTTGGTTTGTTACAGGATCTGGGTTTCCCAATCAGTAAATCGAAATTAGTTGGTCCCACAACTCAGTGTAATTGCTTAGGTATCATTATTGATACCGCTGATTATACACTTTCAATTCCCGAGGAAAAATTTGGCGAAATAATTCAGAAATGTGAAGATATTTTTCACAATACCATCATCACTCTTCGACAACTACAGTCTGTGATAGGATCCCTTATGTTCGTACACAAATGTGTTAAACCTACCCGATTTTTCATAAATAGACTACTAGATGCTCTCAGAAACGCAAGTACAACTCGTATTGCCGTATCTACAGAAATGCGCAGAGACTTAGCCTGGCTATTGAGGTTTTTGCCTCTGTTCAATGGTACTACCAAGTATATACATGGTGTAATTGAAGAAATGGAAACTCTTCATATAGATGCATGTTTACAAAGTGTTGGTGGTGTGTGGAAACAATACGTTTATACAGGCAAAATACCTGATATTTTTCAGAAAAATCATTTCGGTATTACTCATTATGAAATGGTTAACATATTAGTTGCTGTAAGAACCTGGGGAAAACAGTGGAAGAGTAAAAGAGTTGTCATAAAAACAGATAATATGGCTGTTGTAGAAATATGTAGATCAGGTTACACAAGAGACGTTTATTTAGCTGCAATTGTCAGGAATATCTGGTTACTGACTGCCCAATATGATATTGAACTTAGTGTATGTCATGTATACGGTCGTAACAATGAGATAGCTGATTTACTGTCTAGGTGGTGCAATTCTCAGGGTAATATTGAAAAATTGAATATGTGGGTAAAAAATCCTATATGGGAAAGTATAACAGATGAACATTTTAAAATTAATTATGAAATATGATGGAATGTATATTTATGTGTATTCCAGAAAGTGTACCTGGTCTTCGAGCTTTGGCCGAATTGGTGTCCAACAGGTTAACAAAAGCCTACAAGCCTAAGACATGGACCACATACAAGTCAATGTTTATCACATTTATGACATTTTGTGAGATTATGGCCACTGATCCTATCGATCCTTCTCCTTTTATCATTATGGCTTTCATTGAATTTTTGGCTCATAACAACTTGGCTTTTCCTTCTATTGCCAATTTCATCACAGCTATCAGGTCCCAGGCAAAATGGTTCAACATCCCCATGAATAATTTCGACCATCCCAGAGTTCAGCTCATGATGAAAGCTGTTAAGAATTCAGTTTCAAAACCTCCAAAATTCAAATCAGTCTTTGATATTCCTACTCTTCACTCAATTCTTTTAGCTTGTGAGTACTTTCCAGATTCCTCAGTTTTCATTGCCATTTATCTTTTGGCTTTCTTCGGTTTTTTCAGGATTTCTAATTTAGTTCCTACTTCAAAACTATCATTCAACACAAAACTGCATTTATGTAGAGGGGATGTGATTTTTCATGAAGATATCGCGATTGTATTGATCAAGTGGTCCAAAACCTTGCAAAATCCAGATCAAGGAAGTTATATAATTATCCCTAGCTTGGGTCTTTCTCCACTGTGCCCTGTGACGGCAATTAAAGATATGATTAAAAATTATCCAATTCAAGAAAATCAACCCATGTTTGTGAATGTGAATGGAGTTATTACTCAATCTCAACTCAGATCACATTTGAGAAAGGTATTACTTCAGATTAATGTGGATCCAAGTGTGCATTCGTTTCATACATTTCGCAGGTCGGGAGCGACCTTGGCATTTAACTCTGGTGTTGATATCTCACACATTAAACGTCATGGTACATGGCTCAGTGATGCTGTTCATACATACATTGTGTCTGATCCACAGAATGCATCAGCAGTTTCCCGTACATTTGCTAACCTACTCTCTACTTAACTACCCTATGGTTGGGGTTTGGTGCTTTATAGTTGTATAGTAATTTTATTTTCTTATTTCAAACACTAACTTGGGAGGCCAAGTACATGGTCTTAGCAAATTTTTAGAATTTAAAATGTCTAGAGTTACTATTGTTGGCAGCTATATTGTTTTACTTGCTGCAATCATAAACTGGGGACGAAGGTTTAATCCCAGTTATTACTTACATTACATGTAAATAGTTTTGATTCATACATATTAACAGTGTCTGTTTTATATGGAATTTTAAATATAAATGTTTTAGTTGAAACTTCATAAAAAGTCTTAATGAGTACATAATCATCAGTAATGGTAATGTTATGATACAATGTCCTCATATACAACATATGTTGAATATGTTGTAAAGTATATTTTATGTATCATTTTAGTGTTACTATAAATATAAAATAATAAATTTTGTTAATGCTAATGGAACCTATTAGTATGGTATAACCAATTAGTAACAAAAACATAGGTGTGTAGAGCAATATAATAGAACTAGTGTGAATGTATTAATATTGCACAATGGAACTAACAAATAAATAAAATTAATTTTTCGCATATGCGACTGTTACTTCACATTTTTGGGTTAACCTTTACTCATCTTAACTATCCTCCTTCTTCAATCTTCCACATCCAAATTTCTTGGCTATCTGTTGGGACTGATAATAGGCAGGTTATCCCTAACTGGTATAAGAATAAACTAGAAAGATAACAAAGATACTATATATAGTTGAAGTTTTTTTTTGCTGAACGTTTATTTCACGTACATTTTAAAGAATTTCATCACTCTCTTGACCAGGCTGAATACCAAATCATTATTCACGCTTGTTCTTTTTTTATCTTGTTTATTGTTTCATTCACACTTGGTTTTGGTCAGGTTACACTGCATTTTCTTTGGGTTAAAATATGCATTTGGCATTGATGCAAATCTGTAAAATATATGCGTAAAACCTCCAATTAGTTAACCCTCCGCAGGATTTTTAAATGGGCGATAATGTAATTTCTGCTTGCAATCATCACCCCAGATTGTTACATGATCAACAAGAGTGCTCAAAGAGTGCATACCTCCGACAAGGCCAAACACCTCCACTATTGTTTCTGAGTACAATGCAAAAAAAATCTCGGATTCATAATTGGTTGAAGGTTATTCCCAAAATTATATAGGCTCTGTGTTGAACCAAGATCACGTATTGTGAAAATTAGATCTAAATCAGTGAAGCAGGTTCTCTCATAATTTTACAAAAAAAAACCAAACAAACAAACAAAAAAAAACCTCGATGATTGTGTAGTTTCCCTGGCGGAGTTAGTCAACTTACAGCTTATCAATCATATCCATACATTAACACTTCCAACTGGCTGGAGTTGATTTTATTCGTTGCTTATTTTGTTTTTGCTAACTTAAGGCGTGTGCCAAATTACCAATCCAATTAGTAAATGCTATTAATTTCGAGAATACATAGTGTTTGTACCAGTTATTGACATACACGTTGGGGAGCTGTGGATTACCCTTAGTCTTAGTTTTGCCCCCCCACCCATCACACTTCCTTCTAGAAATAGGTAGTGCTTGAGGGAGTACAAACCTTCCCCTGGAGATCTTGAAGCAGATATTACTAGAAATTCCTTCAAGTAAATTCTTGAGTCCCAGTGCAAATCTGGATTATCTTTGAGGAAGACCAAGCCAGGGCAAGATTGCACCTTAAGTGAAAATAAGAACTCTATTTGAGTAATAGATTGTCAGTCAAAACGGAGTAAATATTGTTGGGAAGTCCTTTGAAAAATGCTGGCCTTGATCTAGATTATGCTTGAACAGGAATAAACCATGTGTAGACCCAACTTTGTCTGAAAATATGACTCTGGTCCCACATATAGTTTTTAAGCGTGAGCCTCGGTAGAGCTTCTGGAGATCACTTTTCTTGGACTTTCATGAATTATGGTACAGCTACAATGACTGTCTGTCTTTTACAGAAGTTGTGGCGTGGATACAATGGCTGTGTTGTATAGAAGATAAACAGCGATGGTACTGGGATGGGTTACCACTTCAGAGCACTACTCGTGTCTCTGATGGCATTGTTTCTGCAATGAACTTAAATGGCGGGGGGGGGGGGGGGGGGGGGGGGGGGGGTGAGAACCTGGTCCATTTGCCACACTCCTGTAAATGTTATCATATTTTCATTACCCAGTGAACAATTTCCAAGTTTTACGGTAATGACTATGTGCCACGCTTGTTGAGTAATCAGCACTTGCAACTACAAACATACATTATCCTTTCCACATGAAATGATTTCTGTGATTTTTATTCCACCTGATTTCATTCCTCTGTCAAGACACATACTGGTACTGTACTTGGAGAATATGGGATAAACATAAGTTCCTTTATAAACTTTTTCCACAAATATTCGCCTCAATGTGTGGCATTTGGGTGCTTTACTGATGTTATTTTCCTATTTTTCTGATTATTACAAAAAAGATGCTTAAATTCTCCCAAGTAGTCTTTTTCATTAGAGGTTTCTGACACAGTTAACAAGTCACTAATTCTCACTGTAAATAGACCCATTTGGTGCTGATTCAGGACAAAACAACATGTTTTGATCTTGGAGTGAGCAAAATTCTTATGGATGACTGAGGCTGTCGAGGTATAATTGAAAGCAGGAATTGTAACTTGCAAAAATACAATTCCAGTTTGAGTCATAAAGGAGAAGAAAGATGTGGTGATAAAGGACGTAGTTTTTGTAAGACTATTAAAAAAAACCTTAAAACACAAGAAACAACCTATACAAGTGCAATGAAAAGCCATTAACTATGATTAAACATTTAGTAAAATTGAAGCTAGCATAGATTTTCTTTGGGGTGAAGGCAATAACATCACATCAGCTAAATTTATAAATAGCACTGTAGTTGTTCTAAATCATTGTTCAGTTAATCCCCCAATCACACTAGAGATGATAAGTTTGGTGGTTATAGACGGCAAGTAAAACAGAAGCAGAATGTTGTATCTCCTGTGAGATCCAGCTAGAAACCACTGAATGCAGATTTGCTGCAGAAAATCAACTGGGGAAACAATGGTCACTGTATGACATAGAAAAGATATACAAAAACATACTACAAATAAAAAAATACTATAAAGATAGAGTAACGGTAGGGTAAACCTTAGGAGACATAGAAAGAGGCAGAATTGGCAGCTGGAGATCTACAGAAATGATGGAACAGTCTACAGTTATGGCCGTTTCTGAGGGGTGATCTTGATAGTGTCAATCGTAAGCCAAAAGTTTGAAAGGTCTAAAATTTCCATGTGGGTAGCCACTGGAGGCAGGGAATGTTACAGTATGGAAACTTTACTGACAGAAGTCTGTCAGTGCATAGGGAAAGCAGGGATTATATAAGACCCCAAATACCGTCTATAGTGTGATCCGGAGCTAAGGAAGACATTCTTAAGAAAGGAAAGGCAATAACATTACATCAACTACATTTATGAATACCACTGTAGTTTTATCTAATCTAATCTAATCTACTGCTTTGCAGGCACAATATTTTCCCCACAAAGGGGAAGTCAGTGTGCTGGATAACAGAAATTGTTTATCGTAAGGAGAGTCGAGGGGCGGTCAAGGTCAGTGATCGAGAGTTATGGGTTTGACTAAGAGGGAAGGATACTAAGTTGGAAAACTGCAGTTTATGAGGTAGAATTTAAGGTGTTTCCAGAATGATGCAACATGAAGACTATTTCTTATTTGGAAGGCGAAAGAGTTCCAAAGAACTGGGGCATAGTGACTGAAAGAATTAGAAAAGTGTTGGATTGATTATGAACTCTACGGTCAACAAATCAATTTGTGAGTTTTAGCAATGAAATGGAGAGAACACAATTTTTTAAATTATTTATCTATCCTAGGAAACTAATATCTTTTATAATGATAAAGGGTTAACACACCTACAATTTTAACTATAAAACATTAAAATTATATGAAACACTGTAAATATTATGAAGTACAAAGGAAAATAATCATTAAAATTAGGACCACAAACTGATTAATGCTTCTCTTATAAAATACATGTACATTCTTGGTAGGTAAGAGCAAAGTTCTATACCACAACATATATTTTTCAGAGAAAAAGCAGTAACATAAGATAAACTAGATTTATAAGTAGTGCACTGGATAAATCACTCTGGTGTTGAAGCTATAGGAGTTATATACATGTTCTTGATTTTTATAGCTTCACAATTCATGTTTTCCGACTTTGCTGTTTGTGATGTGGTTTTTAAGGTGACCTCCTTACGATTTGTGTTATGTACCTACAAGTGTTTTATACCTTTTTATGATATATGTGGAAAAACATAAGATTGAAAAAGTTCTATTGTAAGATAATATATCAAGAGATAAAAGAGTAAAGGATCTTCAAAGTAGTGTGATAAGACAACTATGAACACAATGGTAAATGTATTGACTAGAAAAAGTACTCAGTGAGACCAGACCTCCTCGAAGGCCTAATACCTGCACTCTGGCTTTTGAGTGCAATGATAAAAAAATTTCAGTTAAAAATTCCTGGATCCAGACAGTGATTCAGATCACCACAAAAATGTAACCATTTGTTGTTTATGCCATTGTCGATATTTTCTGAAAATTTCATCAAAATCCGTCAACAGCTTTCGGGGTTATATTGCAAACAAGAATTTTCCTGGTTCCAGCTAAAAACCCTTAAAATAATTTCAAGTCTTCATGAATATCCATCTGCATAATTAGCCTGATATACCATTTTAGGGGGGGTTTATCAAAATTGATCACCGGGGGGAAAAGTTATGATGTTGGTGGGAAGGCAAGTCTTGAAATATGTGTTTGTAATTTGTATGTAATAGAATATTTAGAAGTTGGTAGATTATAGATGTTATTTTAACATATATCTTAAAGACTGCCCGCGTAAAAAGCATAATCATATATATTTAATGATTTAGCAGGCAGTATGTCATTTTACATCATATGTGTTAATAGGAATTGGCTGTTAGTATGTAATGCTAAATCTAAATCATATATATTTATAGTTATTCGCAGGTACTATGTTATGCCATATCTGAATCATATATATTTATAGGAATTGGCAAATAGTATGTAATGCTAAATCGTATATATTTATAGGAATTGGCAGGTAGTATGCGATGCTAAATTTAAATCATATGTATTTATAGGAATTGGCAGACAGTATGTAATAGTAAGTCATATATATTTATAGGAATTGGCAACTAGTATATGATGATAAATCAAATATATTTTAAGAATCCGCGGATGATGAAGCAATGGCAAATCAGTATATGTTTCAGGCATCATCACACAATAAAGTAATGCTAAATCCTATATAACTGTAGGAGTTTTAACTTATGGCTTCTGTTTAAGGATACTATGTTCACACAATAAGGTAATGATAAAGTTTTAATTCTGTTGAAATATCTATTTAAAATTTACTTGGGTAATGTTGCATTGTTGCCTATACCTCTGATGAACAGCAGACCTAGGCTCATAACAGTTCCAAATACAGTTATTATAATACAGTTACTCATTGGTGAATGTATACTTTGTATTTTTATATCTTGTCCAAATAGGATTACCTATCTTCCTGATCAGTAGTGTACTTGAGCTGATTAAGGTACAAGACTCAGTAATTGAGTGACATCTCACTATGATCAAGCCAATCCAATCAGTCAACACTGTGTGATGTGCAACTCTGTCTTGTCACAGTGTCATCAATGCAGTTGTTACAACAGATTGGCAGTGTGTAGCTTTAAATTTTCGCCTTTGTGCTGTTAATGAATAACAAATACTAGAGTGGGAAATGTGTGATTTTCAACCAGCATTTGATATTTACCGATGGCGTCAAAATGATGGTAAACTTAGTGTGGTTTAACAGTTTTGTTTGTCCATTCACTAACTAGTGAACCAATTTTGTTACAATTTTGTATTTGATGCACTCACAGTATGGAGTGAGTTGCCTGATGAGATTTATTCCTCCTTCAGAAAGAAACTTCGGTCTCACCTCTTTCTCCTTATAGCATATCCACCATAGCCTCTTTATGCGTCTCCATGGTGCTGACTTTTTTCATGTCACTAGATTTTAAAATTTAAATTTACCCTTTATTTACTGCAACATTTGAGACGGCTTTTTAGCAGAGATTAAGCATTCTAAAAGTTGATTAAAACTAGTTAGTATTATGTGGCTGCCTTCTGTGTCATTAAGTTGTTGTAAATTCTTTGCACATTTGTGTTTAGGTAGCCATATTTTGTCTTTGATTTCCAGTGATGCAAAATTGGCACGAATGTGGAATTTGGATTATTTTTTACACACATTTAAAGAGTGCTGCCACTGATGAATACCTTGTACTGTGTTGAATTCCACACCTCACATTCCTTACTCTATATCAGTCCCCTCATGTATAGCCTCGTTTTCAAAGTTAAATGTAATTTACAGTCACTATTGTGAACTTGAACTCCCTAAGTCTTTTCTTCATTAGAAACAGTCACATTGAGTTAGAGAATTATTTAACACATATCCATATCTTCTGTTGAAGCAGTAATAATTTTACTAAAGTTGAGAGGTGGTTACGAAAGTGACCCCAAGGATCAAAGTTCGCATTAATGATCAAGGTATAAAGTACATATAGAACACACAGGTTGGAAAAGTAATATATAATTGCATTAATGATCAAGGTATAAAGTACATATAGAACACACAGGTTGGAAAAGTAATATGTATTTGCATTAATGATCAAGGTATAAAATACATATAGAACACACAGGCTGGAAAAGTAATATGTATTTGCATTAATGATCAAGGTATAAAATACATATAGAACACACAGGCTGGAAAAGTAATATGTATTTGCATTAATGATCAAGGTATAAAATACATATAGAACACACAGGCTGGAAAAGTAATATGTATTTGCATTAATGATCAAGGTATAAAATACATATAGAACACACAGGCTGGAAAAGTAATATGTATTTGCATGATTAACTTACAAAGTCTGTATTAGTACATTGTGGTTTTTACTTTAGAATACACAAAGTTGTGCTCAATGGAATGAGGAAATAAACTGTAATAATGATTTCATCTGTTGCTTACAAATGATTTTTTTTTATCATGAGATGAAGTCATCTCGACAAAGAAAAATAACTATAAATGCGTTTATATGTTAAAAGGGGATCTGAATGAACCACCAATTGTGAATTACACATTCAAGTTATTTATTAAAACAACAAAATAGCAAATTAATCATAACATAGTGTTTTAACTTTTTAAAACACACAAAGTGTCATGTTTACACTGTTCAAAAATAACATAAAACCATCTATATATTACATTTGTAATGCTAATTATGTTTAATTTTTTAGCATACAGTATTTCATTCTGTAAATACAAAGTACAATCAAGCTATAAAATTTCTGTGACTAATTTAACCAAACACAGCAAGCATAAAATTGTCTGAATTGCAACTGAAATACCTCATTCTTTAATGAAGAATAAAATTCTGAATGAGAACTTTATGTGTTAGCAAAAATAATTACTGCCACAATCAAATGGCACAAGACTTTTTAATAAACTGGAAACACATTATCAGTTAGCCAAACAGAAGCAGATGTAATATAAAATTAAGGTCTTAACACAAAATATTCTGCATTTAACAAGAACAGGTCTTATGTGAAAACCAAATTGTTATAATGTGAACCTATCCTGTCTGTTAGCCAGTGTCTTTCATCATACAGAACTCATGTTGCATTCTACAAGGTCTTTGGTTTTCTAGTAGTTAGCAAGTTTGGCATCTAATCACCGGCAATCAACACTGTGTGGGTTCGACTTCTACTAGTGGCACTGCCGAGGACCTGTCCCAATATGATCCTGGTTGTTGAACGGGATGTAAAACAACACCTTTGTCTTTGTTACATTCTACAAGAGTGCATTGTAGTTTAGCTGCCATTTATTTCAAATGTGTTTTTTTATACCTTATCACTAAAATTCTGTATTTTGATTAAGTACACAGACTTGAGAATTATTACCATCTGTAGAATAAAATTAATGTAAAATTTTAACTGCATGTTGCAGCCTCAACAAATGAGTACATTATGACATTATGAACTCCAGTGCTGGATTTAGCAGTTCATCATAATTTAGCGATAACAACAACTTCAATCCAATAACCAGTCAAATTAACTGTCACAAAAATTCAGTTCCGTATGCTGCAATGTCCATTAGTTGTGTACCACTCGTAGACATCAGTTTTCATGCAAAAAGGGAACATTTGCGCCCCTGGCAATGGAATGCCACATGTTGCTGACTCAGCCAGGATAACCTAACTCCTCTAATATAACTTATGGGTGTAATGTTAAAACTCTTGTATTAAAGATTCCTGGAAAAAGCTTCTTTTTGAGTTATGTGCAAATATGCAAACAAACGGGTAAATATGGGCAAGAACTTACAATACGTGTTTGATAGATAGCTTGCAATTTTGTTTGGTATTTTCCCTTAAATATGTCTCTTTCAGCAACTAGTAAAAACCTTTTTCTTGAGTGAGTGGATTAGAGTGGATTTTAAAATGCTAGCATAAATGTTTTCAGTATAAACAGAGTATGGCAGTCATCAGTTCAAAACAAAGGACAAGCATAACCTGCCATACTTGTGGAAGTCATGTTACATTCGGCATGAGTACGTTATAGTTCAATTCATTGCCATATTATTGCTTAGGATGGAACAAAAAGTGGTGGCAACAGACCAAATCATTTAATGACCTAATTAAAGACATTTTCATAATATGTTTTACAAGTAATTTTTAGTGATATTAAGAAATGGATGTAATATTATATTTATTACTTAAAATCCTATCTTTGATCCAGATCTGTATTCTATTTTATTATCCACCGCGAATCGTATTTGACTAGTATAGAGGGATATACAGACCGGGATATATATATTTTTGGTAAACAACGGCGCCTCCATACCATGGATAATCAGTGCGAGTAACTTCCGTTTTTCTTCTAACAATATCTCGGAAAGTATGTAGACTATAAATATGTATTATATATCATTGGAAAGGTCTTCTTACAGTGCTTCTACTCGTGTGTTTTGCTTGAAAATCAATGCAGAAGATTAAAGGTTTTATATTCACTGTTGCTTTATTTATTTATTTGGGGTTTTACGTCGCTTTCAACACTGTACAGGTCATATCACGACGGGTAGTTGGAGCAGCAGAGGAAACCAGTACATACAGTTCGTTAGGGTTCTGTACTGTAAACTGCCGACCAACGGCAAGCAATTACCAGCTTTCCCACTTCAGGCCGTGCCGGGAATCGAACCCCGGCCTCAGAGGTGGGAGGCAAGAGTGTTACCACTCTGTCACCTTGGCCCCTCACTTCATTGTTGCAGTCTTTTTCATGTTCTCTCATTAAAATTCCTTTTATTTAACCCCATAAATCGTACAAAATGGTGGAAAATAAAAGTAAAACATCTCTCATTAGACATATACTGAAAAAATATATCACTCATGAAGATTAATAACATCATACTCTTGCTACGCACTGGTATAATATTGTCATCTTATTCATGATATATTTATATATATTTTTTCTGTATATGTCATTCGGGAAGTTTTTCCTATTTTAATTTTTAAGAATATAAGTCAGAGATGAAATGCCAACCTTGCCAAAGTCACTCTGTTACCACAGTCTTCTAGAATGTTGCCAGTGAAACTGAAATAAGAGATTGTCAAAATAATGAAAGACAACAAGACTTTAACAAGAGAATTGCATACCTCTACCAAGGTACGTAATAATAACTGGACCGGTTTCACAAAGCCCCCTTCTTTAAAGGAGACCTTGAAAACTCCCTTGAGTGTTAAGGAAGCTACGGACCTACCGTAAATTTAAGGTGACCTTAAAAAAATACCTTCCTTTAATAAAGGAGGTCCTTTCCAAAGGAGGCTGTAGCGATGACCAGTGCTGGACATGGCCCTCAGTTCTGGTACCAGTCTAGAATGTTGCATTGTGGTTCTTCATGGTTCATTGGTTCCTAGTATAAAAGTGAACCTTTGTTTGAATTTGGCGCCACACTCTTAGGAATTAGAAGGAATAATACACGTTTTGAACTGAGCTTGATTTTATATTGTTATATTTTATCTACTTTATTTTACTTATTTTAATCATTGTTGTTCAGTTCTTCAAAATGCCTAAAGTGTTCTTTTGCTCAAATTGTTCCTTGCAGCATGCCCGTCCGGTGGGGAAGAGGTGCCAGCAGATGCCGGGTGAGTCTTTTTCCGGTGATGTTGATGTCCCTGCACCCTCCTCACCCAGTTCCCTACCCCCCTCAGTTTCTGCCCAGATCCTTACACAGTTACAACAGTTAGGTGATAAGATGGATCAGATGGACAGGAGGGTGCAAAGGACGGAGGCAGCACTGGAACAGGGCTCTACACAGGCAAGTACTTCTGCTTCCTCTGCTGCTTCTCATTCAAACAACCTTGTAGGCGGTAGTACTACGGAATCGGCTATGGTTGAGAGTGTGGTCCCCTCTATTGATTACTTGCGAACGAATGACTCACTTCAAAGTGAGGTGGAACGGCACTTGGCAGAGCTAAGGAATATCAATGAACTGGCAACCACAAAACCAGACCCATCTATGACGACCTTACTATCACCCAATGGGTATCCGGATTCGTCAGATGCATCCAGGAGGAAAAATTGGAAGCCAATAAGGCTTGTATGCTCGATTATCTGGGTAACATCATGGAGGATGCATCTGATTTTTCTTGGGACTCGGCCAAAGCAGCCCATGCTATTCTCTTGACCAACATGGAGGCGGACAGACTCAATTGGTCTGAAACGGACAAGATAGACCGTATCCGGAGGGCTCATGCCCAAAGACATATAGCAGGTGTCCAAAACTCTGCCACACACCCAGTAGCTAAAAAAGTAAAAAAATAATGGGGCAAAAAATGGTGTTATATGTAGATATTTCCAGGAGGGTTCCTGTAAATTCACCTCTCATCACAGGTCTGCTGGCCAGTATTATAGACACGCTTGTGAGAATTGTGATGGTTTCCATACCACCAAGAATTGTCCTCAAAAAAGTAACTCAAAAAACTAAGTAGCCACTGCAGCAATGCAGTGGCTAGTAGTGCAGATAGTAATGTAAAACGTCATGCTAGGATTGTCTACAATTCAAACTTTGCTAACATAAACTTGTTTGATAGATTGTACATTCAGAAATTGAAATCCTTGTGTAGAAATGTTAAAAAGAATGTCTTGTTTTCTGACATTGTAAAAAGCAGTGTAAAATTGAACTGTATAAATGCTTCTGGACAAACAAGTACCTCACCAGGTTGTGGTACAAGTACCAGATCGGTTAACAGAAGTCACCAAACTGTGAATAAAGAACAGGGCAGAAATTCATATCAAAGTGGTAATGAATCGTGCAATACTATTCACCAGAGAATTAAAAATCAAGATGTGTGTAATATGGTTGGCCATACTGATACAAACAAGAAAAGTAGTATTATTCAGTATCAAAGCAGATTTGCACATGTAAATAGATTCTCTCCACTGGAAGTGGACGACTGTTTGCTAGTTGATAAAAATTCTTCTGTTAGTAGATTACATGATGTCGAAACCCAGGTTGTTGAAACCCGGGCTCGGGTACAAAGTACTGGTCACACAGAAGGTAAGAAAACTTCTTTAACTTGTGGTAGTGTCGATGGTGGACTAGTGAAGGACTATGGGGCTAGTACCTTAGATTCAAACTCTAGCAATAGTAAACGAAAAAATTCACCCACTACATCTGCCGTCCTTACTGAAGTCCCTCCCTTGCCTATGTATAGTTATGACAGTTACGCACAAAACAGTGCTATTGAAGGTATAATGGATGAAAAATACTGCCTGGAAACAAATATCACTCAGAAGAGTGAGAAAATGAACTTGGCAAAAAAAGCCAGTAAAAATAAATTATTTTTGGAGCAGAATAAACCACTGTTCGGCTTTATACCCATTTATGGGCTTCCAAGCCGAGTATATGACAGTAACAAAGGCTCTATATGTACTGATATACTGCAGTTACACAGGCAGTTAAGAAATGATGGTAGACACAACTTCAAAGGTTTACAAATTGGGGTTCCCTCAAAATTGAATGCAGAAGCCTGGGCACAGTACCTAGGTAGGTACTGGGATTGGCAGTTACCTTTACTTATCAAATACGGGTTCCCCCTTGATTTTGACAGAAATTCTGACTTGAAATGCGAGAACATAAGTCACAAAAGTGCACTTGAATATCCAGAACATGTCTCAAATTATCTCAAGGAAGAAGTTCAAAACAATGCCATGTTAGGTCCTTTCACTGAACCACCAATCGACAATCTACACACTAGTCCATTCATGACCAGAGACAAGTTGAGTTCGGTTAATAGAAGGGTCATCATTGACCTTAGTTGGCCCATTGGCAATTCTGTAAATTCAGGTGTAGCTTCAGATAGATACCTAGACACTGGATTTGTATTGACATACCCATCTATTGACAATATAACAGATCAGGTACTTCAATTAGGCAAAAGTTGTCAAATTTTTAAAGTTGATATCAGTAGGGCCTTTCGCCATGTCCCTATTGATCCAGGTGACTTGGATTTGTTAGGTTTACATTGGGGGAACTACTTTCTTGATTGTTCGGTCCCCTTCGGATTTAAACACGGGTCTTCCATCTTCCAGCGATTATCCGACTCAATTCGCTTTATTATGGCCCAAGAGGGCCATAAGATATGGAATTATATAGACGATTTTTTGTGTATCTCCCTCCCCTCTCAAATTCACCATACATATGATAGACTCCAGCAATTGCTCGAGGAGCTCGGTCTCACTGTTAGCAGTAAAAAGCTGGTCCCACCCAGCACTCAGGTTACCTGCCTCAGGATTGTGGTCAACACTGTTGATTTCTCCATAGCAATTCCTGTTGAAAAGTTGGCTGTTATCAAAAATATGTGTCAAGACTGGTCCTGTAAGAGCACATGCAGTAAGAAAGAACTCCAATCACTGTTAGGTTCTCTATTGTATGTGGCCAAGTGTATTAAATATGCTAGGTTTTTCCTCAACAGGATGCTTAATTTGTTGCGTCAGAATTTTGACAATAAGCATATTACACTAACTAGGGAATTTCACCAAGACCTTCAATGGTTTAACAGGTTTCTGCCTGTATATAATGGCGTTTCCTTCTTTAACTATACTCCTAGCAAAGTTATCCATTTAGACGCCTGTCCCACTGGCTTGGGGGCCATCTTTGATAGCCAAGTGTATGCCTTGCCTTTGCCTGCTGCCTGGCACACTGAAAACATAGCTTATCTTGAAATGATCAATATTTTGGTGGCCCTCAAGGTTTGGCATGCCCAGTGGGCAGGCCTGAGAGTTCTCATAAAATGTGATAACCAGGCGGTTGTAGCTGTATTGAACAGTGGCAAAGCACGTGACCTGACTTTGGCCAAGTATGCTAGGAACATATTTTTGTGGTTGAGTGCTTGTAATATAGATATGAAAGTTGTTCATGTAGCAGGGAAGCTGAACCCAATAGCAGACCTGTTATCTAGATGGTACAACACTGAACATAATTTTCAGAAACTGCAGCAGATGGTTCATCCAGTGATTTGGATTAATGTATCTGAACAGTTGTTACATGTTGATGAAACCATTTAGTTAATCTCTTGTGTATTGTGTTTTGTGTTGTAGCTCAGTCACTGGAGACCCATCTGACACAGCAGGCAACCTCCAGACTGTCACATGCTTTCGCTGAATCCACGAGAAAGGCTTATGCAACCCTATTCAGAACCTTCCTGGCCTTTGTGGCCTTCATGTGTTGGGACTTACAGCAGGTGAATGTGTTTAACCTGTTGTGTTTTTTAGAGTGCCTTCACTATAATGGGGTTAAACATTTGCAAATGGCAAATTATTTGTCAGCCATCAAAACTACATTTCTCTTGTATGGTCTGGATGTTGCTTGTTTTGCTGATGCTAGGATTAAATATTACCAAAAATCTATACAACTTCATGCCCCCCTGTCTGTAAAGCTTAAGAAAGTCATAGATGTAGCACTCCTTAAGAGTATTGTTGAGCAGTGCGACTATACCTACATGGGGCAAAATTTTAAGTGTGTTTATCTGCTAAGTTTCTATTCCTTTCTCCGCATGTCAAATTTAGTACCTCACTCTATCTCAGATTTTTCACCCCTCAAGCATCTGGCTAGGGGTGATGTTATTTTCAAATCAAATAAAGTTATTTTGCTGCTTAAGTGGTCTAAAACCATGCAATCTAATAATGAAATTAAACTTATACATGTTCCAAGAATACCTCGTTCTTCCATCTGTCCAGTGGCAGCCTTGTCCAATCTCCTTGCTTTAACCCCCTCAGGTTGTAATCTCCCACTGTTTCAGTATAAACTAGTTCATCAGTGGGTTCCTCTAACAGATACCAAAGTCAGAAGGCATTTTCATTTGATTCTCTCTAGATTGGGCCTGGCTGCCTCTGGCTTCACATTTCACAGCTTCCGGCGTTCAGGTGCCACCTTTGCTTTTAACAATAATGTGGCTCACCAGAATATACAGAGACACGGCACCTGGACGTCGGATTGTGTCTGGAGGTACATTACTGATTCCTCAGATGCTGGGGACCAAGTTGCCAACATGTTTAGATCTAAATTGTCTACAATGTAGCTACTATACTTTGGGGTTTGGGTGATTCAGTAACCCCTTGCATAAAATTTTAATTAGTATTTACACATGTAAACCATTTTACAAAGTAAATTTTGTCTATTTTGGGGTCACCTCCATAGTATGTCCTCTTGTAGGACGGTTACAGTAATTTCTTGTTCGTAAACTCACATTAAGTAACCTTAATCTCTTCAACCTGAGGTGACCCTTAATAATAAGTAAATTTATTCACTTTTGGGTCACCTTATTATAATGTCCTCTTGTAGGACTTGTCACAGTAGTTCAATAATGTAACTTGTGTTAAGTAAGCTTAATTTGCTTCAAGCTAAGGTGACCCTTAATTTTGTTGTTATTGTCTGTATCATGCTCTGTAAATATAAGTAGTTCGCATTGAATGTTAATAAATATCATGAACCGCATTTTGTGTTTGACCTTTACCCCTTGTCAAGGTCACTCATATCTTCATCTGACTGGTACTTGAGGAACTGTGTAGCGATGACCAGTGCTGGACATGGCCCTCAGTTCTGGTACCAGTCTAGAATGTTGCATTGTGGTTCTTCATGGTTCATTGGTTCCTAGTATAAAAGTGAACCTTTGTTTGAATTTGGCGCCACACTCTTAGGAATTAGAAGGAATAATACACGTTTTGAACCCACCCATTTAACGTTATACAACTTCAGTATCCCTCCCTATGTAATGGAACATGATACTTAAAAGTATTGTATTGTATTTTCAGAATGTATCAGTCAGTGCAGAACAGTATGGTTGGAGCAAGGCCATTCTGCTGCTACCTGGAGCAAAGCTTGCTGCATGGATTGTTCACCATCTGTGTGCTTAAATGCTATATCAGTGTTTAGATGAAAAGACAGTGCTTGGCTCTTGACGTATAGATATATTATGTAATGCTTTAGCTGGGGCCTCAACGTTACTGACCCACAGTCTTAAGTTTGAGTGACATTTGGAGCTGTATTGCTCAGCTCCCAGGGGTGACTGTAGGGTCCTTGAGATGGGGCTGTTCTCGTATCTCCTTGGTAGCAGATGTAGATGGGCCAGTTGGCCCTAGTTGTTTGAATGAGTATCTGGGCTTGCTCAACCATAATGTTATGAATATTATATGTTAAATAGTGTGGCTCCTTGTTCTGTATATACAAGTTTTCCTTTTAAAACGAAATGTCTTTTACTAATTTTTAGTGTATCTAATCAGGTTGAAAAACAGTAACTCTATATCTAGTCATTATTAATATTGTTATTCACCATTCAGGTGACCATTGTACATGTTGAACAGTAATAGTTACTGTTCTTTGTAATCCTGTGTCTTACGTGTAACTTTGCATGTTGTGTATAATTTTGTAAAACATTGCAGGGCAACAGTGCCTATGTAATTGATAGTAATTTGATTTTATACCACGTGTCACAACATTAATGTTTTAACAGTTACAACCTACCAGTAACAGTCACTTTTAGTAAATTTTCTTTTAACAGTTACCTGTATATTTTTACACCTTATTGGTCAAGTGTAACTGGTATTGTGGCCAATTTATACCCGGCAGTCTTTCATATTAAGCCATGCCTGGCATGGGTGATTCAGTAACCCCTTGCATAAAATTTTAATTAGTATTTACACATGTAAACCATTTTACAAAGTAAATTTTGTCTATTTTGGGGTCACCTCCATAGTATGTCCTCTTGTAGGACTGTTACAGTAATTTCTTGTTCGTAAACTCACATTAAGTAACCTTAATCTCTTCAACCTGAGGTGACCCTTAATAATAAGTAAATTTATTCACTTTTGGGTCACCTTATTATAATGTCCTCTTGTAGGACTTGTCACAGTAGTTCAATAATGTAACTTGTGTTAAGTAAACTTAATTTGCTTCAAGCTAAGGTGACCCTTAATTTTGTTGTTATTGTCTGTATCATTCTCTGTAAATATAAGTAGTTCGCATTGAATGTTAATAAATATCATGAACCGCATTTTGTGTTTGACCTTTACCCCTTGTCAAGGTCACTCATATCTTCATCTGACTGGTACTTGAGGAACTGTTCATGAAATCGGCCCCTGAACACGAAAATCCAGATCTTTGATTTTTTTTGTGTGCTTTAGATGGTGCGCTAGATTAGTCAAAACTTAATGGGATCTAAGTTAAAGCAAGACCCACCTTCTCATTTTTTCATGAACTTACAATCAGTAGTATTTGCGTAATTTTTAATGACAAACAAACGGTCATAAATTTACTACCTCCTTGGTGGAGGTACTGACGGTAATAGATACATCATGTTACCTTTCAACATCGCAGATTCAAACAATTGCTTAAATGAAATGCTTTTTTCAAGCTGTGTATTTTTGTTCTCATTTTAGAGGCACACCTGTGTTAACAAAGGCTTGTGTTGTCTTTATATTCAGCTTGATGTGACTTCCTAATATAGTAACCTGCTAAATGAAAGACAGCCACGTAAAACTAGCTGCAGCAAATGCAGAAGAAAATCTGGCTGAATGGATGCTGAGTCACTATCACACAATGACCTTTTAGTTACTCTGCACTCCCTTATCATTTAGAAACAAGACACTTTTTTCCCCTCCTCAGGTTCCCATAAACCCCTTTACATTGAAAAGGAAAGAGGTATTCTCTTACTTCAAATACACAAACATTATTGTTTTTTTTTCTTCTATTACTTTTAAGATCTCAGTCGACTATACTGCTTTTACTGTATATATCAAATGTCAGTTGTAAATAATGTGAGATTTAACTTAATTTTTTTTACAATTTCCCCCTCTGTAGTTCCCTGTAATGCTTGCTACATGTTTTTTTCAATGAAATTCTGTCAAAAACTCTATTAAAACTTGCCTATCCTAACATCCTGGCAAGTAAATCTACGTATTCGTTAAAATCTACAGTTACTGGAAAATAAAGAGCATATATAACTATACATTATTTAAAAGAAGGTGAATTTTGTATAAGAGTGTGACATTGCATGTCTTACATAAGGCAATTAAGCTTTTGAGTAATTGCAAACACAAACATACAAACACACCCCAAAACATAATCTCCTTTGTGGAGGTAATAAAAATTTACCCTCACATAGACAAGACATATGATATGAGTTCCATAATTAGATCCTATTGGCACATAGTGCATCACCCACAGAATGTACATGGACAGAATCTGTATATTTAAAGCTTCTCTTGCATCCCATCGTACGTGTACATACACATAAGTGTGCTGCAAATATTGTTAAAAATTATAAACGTAGACTGGTAGTTGGGTAGTATAGATTTGCACGTGCAAACAGATGAATTCTACCAACAAGAGTGTCACAACTTGAAGATCAAAGAACAGTCTGTGACAAGCTGCAGGTTGCACAGTGGGTTTATACACATGCAAGGTACACGCAAGTGTATCTTACAGCACTTGCAAACAATGTAAGTAAATGGGGTGATCTTACAACACTTGCAAGGGAAATGCAAGCATTCCGATTGCATGTATTCTTTCCAACTGTGAATCCCAGCAAATCACACAGAATGCATCCTACCCATATATGTGGAGGACCAATGGACAACTGAAGATAGATGACCCTGTTAATTTGTAGATCTGTAACCTCAGAATGAAAAGGTCTGATCTAGGTCCAAACACACTGGACTGTACATGTATCAAGTAAAGAATACAACTTACAGTTTGAGATTTCACATTTTAACTTTTAAAACCACTGGCAGTAATAACCAGTTTATGAGTGAACTCTGCAATAGTATCAGTATTGGTTACATTAATGGTCAAATAAAGATATATCATTTGGTGGGTCAATAATTATGGAAGCTTTTATTTTACTAACTTGAATATACCAGTTACTTAACTTGAATATACTAACTTGAAAGTCTAACTTATTATTGAATCAAAAACGATGGATTATCAAAGCAAACCCTCTCGGTGCATATTTCGGACTCAGAAGGAAATGATTTATCTTCTTTTGTGCTTGAAAGTTTGAAAATATGCACTACTCGCGTAAATTTCCCGTTTTCTAACATCAATGGACAAACATAGATACAGTATTTGTGGGACACTACTTGTATTACACCCTTCCTGGCAAAGCTCTGGCTTTCTGTTACATATTATTTCCTTTTTAAAAGTAACATCCCTTTGTTGTCAAGGCTATTAGTCACCCCCAACCTCGCTAGCTATCATCTTAAATCAAGTCCAGCAGTCTTACTCATGGCAATAGGCTATCCGTTTCCATAGCTCTCTTCAAATGAGAAGTTAGGTAGGCGTAGTTTTGATGTTGTCACACCAGTGGAATGAAATAGTTGGCCAAAAAATGTCAGATCACAGGAGGCTATATCTGATTTCAGAAGCCACCTAAAGACTAACATATTTAGACTGCCATACCCCAAACTTCAGTTACACTCTGGCTTTTGTTTTATTTTGTAGAGAACTTTGCCTGATATTAGACAATCCTTTCTACGAATATATGGCATAAGGTATGTTTCCATATGCATGGATTGCGGTTGGGGCCTGTGAATGCATATTGTTTGTATATTTGTTTTATTTTGGTCTCAAATAAAATAACGTAGATGATTTGATTTCTTCAAGTGACCATAACCTCCTTATTGGTGCCTTGATTTTGATCATTTTTTCAACCATTGTGACCCATTTAATGAGAAGCTAATTTTGCTACTAAGAACCATGACTTATCTTCTAATACATATGCTACATTTTGTTTGCAGGAGCTTGTGGATACGGCAAAAATTGATTGATGTTGGAGAGTAATCACAAGGAAAAACACTCATTTTACAATTATACTGTTCAAACCACAGCTGCAGGCCTGAGCAGCATCCATGCACATAGATATGTACATTTGGATAATTTTACATTAATTTTGTGACATACTTCGCGGAAATTTGCACTTCACTCACCTCCGAGTGCACTTGTTTTACAGTCACTTGATTTGCCCAAGTTTAATCCTTGTAATAGATGTACTGGTGGATATATGTGGTGAGATTCATTTTGTACTTTTTAAAAGTGAGCTCTAGCAAGGCTCTCGCTTCTAGGGATCACTTTTTTTCTTTCTTTTTTGTCTCAGACTTTCATGAATTGTGGTGTAACGTGATAGTACCTGTCTCTTCACTGAAGTTAAGCAGCAATGGGCTACATTAGGATTGGGATCGGTGACCGCTTCAGTGCACTACTCGTGTCTCTGATGGCTTTGCAGCTCATGCCAGTAGACCAAAACCCCTTTTGGCCTTGTTTAAATTTCAAACAACTCAACCAAGGATGCACCAGTTGTGAGATTGATTTTGTGCTTTTTGAGCACTAACTAAGGGATATATTTGTGCATTCTCAGCCACTGTGTGTTATTGCTTTGTGTCATCACTCTTCTGTATTTCACTTGTCGTGTAGGTGTAAATGTGCCATAGACTGAAATACATTACTAGTGTAGATAGCCTATACTTGGTCCAGCTTCACAGAGGAAGGTTTTTTTGCCTTCACTTGTTTTTTCTATCAAATCTCTTGTCAGTAGGTGGATGTCTCCCTCTCTTCCTTGTAGAATATACTTTTTATTAAATTCCTGGGATCAAGTGGAATAATGAGATGTGTTAACAAGGAGAGACTCCAAACCCACTCAGAAATTGGGTTTTAGCCATATTGAAATGAGAACACAATAGGTAGAGCCTACTAATGTCTGTAGATACAATTTATGAATTTTTTCTGCACAAGGCTGAATTTTCTTAAACAATAATAAATGATTGCAAGTTTTGTGAAAGCTGTAGCACCCGCATTTGAAAATGTCAATTCTAATTTGTATTTACACATCATTAAAATCACACACGATGTTACACAAATTACAAAGTTAAACTTGAGGGTTTATGCCCCGTTCAACAACCAGGGTCATATTGGGACAGGACCTCAGCACAACGAGATACCAGATTCCCCCATCTAAAGGTCAAGTGAAGGTCAAACCAAGCCCAAGATCCAAGGTGGACTCAGCATACAAGTCACACCCTTACACAGGACCAATGTCCAACACAGGACAAAAGTCCCAGACAATTAATATAGGCAAAATGACACCACCGCATATAAGCATTGAGTCAGAAGTGTCAAAACTAAAACATGGATCAGTTAACAGCACATATATAAGATAGATAAAACAAAAGACCCCAATCATATATGCACATTTCCTGATTCTTATCATATTTATTACATCGTAAACCAATCTTATTGGCATCCTTTTAATCTTACAGTCACCTTAAAAATATCTTACACTTGTACAGCAAATTTTCCATCTTGTAGCGATTGTAAACTTATGTGTTTCATCTGATCGGACTTGTAAACCAAGCAGATGGATCGGGAAACTATGGCAAACCCATTGAGAGATTTTCTGAAGCAATGGAAACACCAATTGAAAAAACACATCCTAAAGTCATCGTAAACTTTACCCTGGAACCTACATTTTTTTTCATTGCTTCAAATCGTAAATCTATCTTAAACCACACTCGCAGAAATGGAACAGCCATCTTAGTCCTTGAGAACTTGTTAGAGGTTTTCAAACATTTCAACAAATCTGCACTGTGCAGAAATGGGTGTCCATGTTCTGTTGAATGCATCCTTCTCAATTACCAATTTCGACTTATTAAACAGCCACAACTGATCTCTGGAGAGTTAAATAGATTGCGCTCATACGTAGCTTGCAAGGCCAACATGAAACAGTGGGGTCTAGGTATAAAGAACATTTAAAACTTGTATCAATAAACACAAGAAATATTATCATCGATTCTCTATAAAACTTGAGTTTCTTTTTTTTTTTGGTTAAGTATATATAACCAGTGTAAATAAATGATTTTTTTGGTTGATGTTGTACCAAAATATCAAGCAATGCAGTATATTTTAAGCTCAACAACTGTTGTCATTTTGACAGTGTTACCCTATTCATTGTGTTACCTTTGTCAAATTCATTCTTCTTTGATCGGCACCTTATATCACATTTTTTGACTGTGACCTAAGTTGTTAATTTCCTTCTTTCTGGCCAAAGGCTGCCTATTTTACGTGTAATGTTACCTTTAAGAAAAACTTAACTTCTTAAAATAATAGAACTTTCAGAAATGTCATAGTTTATTGTTTCTCCCTGTTGTGACATAAAATAGTTAAATACAGTCACAAAAAACGTATGTGGTATCTAAATTGAGTTGATAATATCATATTAATACCGATAATGATATCAGAGAACTTCTTGTGATATGAACACATGAAACAAGCAAGTGATAAATTGAATGTAATGTCCACAGTTAGTCTCTTGTAGTCAAATGTAAAAAAATTGTTTTTGAGTTTGACAATATTGCTTGAATCTGTAATTATAGTTATTACCTTATGACCCAGTCCCACTTCTACTTACAGTTGTATCTCTATGTATTTGCTGTCTGTCAGATAACTTTGTCCTTACAGTTCCAAAACAAGAGCCCGTACCGGGGTGGTGCACATTAATGAATGAGCCACCCTAAAGATCTATCCCCGTCTCACCCTGCAGTGTGTATTTCTTCGTACAGTTTGTAAAGGGTCGTGGTAGCCTTTTTTTGCACATTTTAAAACAGCTGTCCTGAATGCCAACTGCTTTCTGAATTCTGTCGGATTGCCCCAAAGGTGTCCTACCCAAATGTAAATCCCACCGAATTACACCAAACACATCCTACCAGAATACGACCAGATTAAACCAGAAAGGAATGTAGACAAGCCCATTCAGTTGTAGCATGTGACTCCAGCATGGATAGAGGTCTTCAGTGGCCTTGTGGGTAAGCAAGTTTGGCATCTTATCACAGACTCTCACCTCTGTGTGGGTTCGACTGCCACAAGTGACAATGCTGAGGACCTGACCCAATATGGCAGTTGAACGGGACATAAAATCTGAATTTTGACCTTTGACATTTGTTTAGCAGAGAAAAGTATAAACCAAGAATTTAGAAATTTTGATAATCTTCTAAACACTGTTTGGAAGTTGGATATCAGTAAGAAGTGATCATCCTTGAGAATTTTACACAGGTGTGTGTCATTTAGGTGATTATCACACATATAAAAGACTCCCAAGGTAGGCAACACACAAATTAACCCATATAGGATGACACAGGCAAATAATATGGGTGTGAAGTCCATCTTTCCTATTTATTTCACAGAGCAGACATCGTGACTGTCAACTGTATTACTTTGCTTTTAAGACGTCAGAACTGATCAGTGGATTTCTGACAACAAAGGGCATGTGGGTTGTCCCCTTGTATCAAAAAGGAAATCTCGTGTGATATTACCCACCCTGTATGAAATTCACCACAATATTTTACTTAGGGTAACTATGGTTAATTTAATACTTCCTTGGGGGGATAATATAGGCTATTCTTCTTATTTATGCAGAATTTCTCTGACATTTCCTCAATTTTACAAAATAAAAATTTAACATGCCATGGTAAATTCATTTTTACACCAATCTGTATCAAACAATCAGTTTCCAGGGAAGCTCCTTTCCAGGTAGTTTTCAGACTTGACTGACCTCATCTGCATTCTAAAGAAGTTATCATTAAAAATTAAAAAAAAAACACTGTAGAGTTTTTAATAGTCATTATTTAGAAAATTATTCAGTGACCCTTATATTCAGGTTGCTTAATACTTCTTTATTGCTTTTAATCTTACACCATAAGACGTGCAGCAAATCTTCATACATTCAGACAACTGAATAATGTATATGTTACAGTAAATATGTGAAACCAGTAAATACTCAGTAAATATTTACTGATTTGGTCAGTAAATACGCATATTCCCTGAAAAAATTCAGTAAATATGCATATTTACTGTTTTTTTGTTGGTCCAGTAAAAATGCGTATTTACTAAAAATCCTTATGAAGACTTTATATCTTAAATAGCTGGGTGTTATCTGCCATGTCTTCATATTAACAGTTATTTAAAACTTTAAATGGCTTTGTCATATTCCAAGTTTGATACTTGTTTACAATCCAGCACTGAGATAATTATTTAACATCACTTTATAATTTCAAAAGCAGTTACATACGATATGTGATAAAAACTTTTATTTATACTTATATTTTCAATTATATTTTTTTTTCATTCAAAATAAATTGTAATGTAAATAGGAAAGTTTATAAATTTAAATATCCAAATATTTATCATGTTATGATACTTTATGTAAGAAACAACAAGCAATGTAATACTATTAAAATATATTTCTTGTTCAAGACCTGAATTTCACTGTAGTTTTCACAATGTATTTTAACAATGCAGTTTTTTTTCCAAAAAAAAGGTCACCAACAAAATTTAGATCTATAGTTAGGGTTGAATAAAACTTCCCTTTAATGTTCTAATAGTCATAATAGAGTAAAATGTTCCAACATAATTCACAGTTTGGTTTCCCATTTAATATTGTATACAGCAAAATGTTCCAATATAATGTACAGTTTGGTCTACCATTTAATATTATATATTTACAAGCAGTGAACATCAAAGTTTCATTTCACATATTTACTGAAAGTCAAACCAGTAAACTTATGAAATAACACAGGTCATAAATCAGTAAATACGCTATTTACTGAAAATTTTAGGGAATACGCATATTTACTGACCAAATCAGTAAATATTAATATTAATATTTTCATATTGTTCAACGCATTTGGATTGCTTATAAAACTTTATTTGAAAACTGTATAGCCTCATATTTGCTTGTGAGCATTTTTTGGTTTCAATGAATATGTTTATTTAAATACACTTGTGGTTTCATACTGTTGTTTAAAAAGTGCATTCTAGTGTGACCTAGTGTGCAACACATCCCAGGTGCAAGCAGCTGCATATTGGTTCAGATGACCACTTAAGATGGCGGTCCTCTGGCATTGAGTCCAGTCCCCAGTGGCAGGCTAAAGTGGTCACCCCTGGGACTCTTTGAGTTAGGGGTATATCAGACACTAGAGACCTTGGACTGTGATTGTGCAGTTGGGATGCTTCAGATAGCTCCCCCAGTGCTGTAGGAAAGGAAATACTGTGCTAAGTATAAATATAAGATACAATACAGTTATGTGGCAATTCTTTGCAAGTAACTGTATATTCTTAAAGAGTGTGTAGAATTGTCTGCAATTGTACAAAGAAAAGTAAGTAAGTAAGAAGCATTTATAAAGCTGCGAAATTGATATAAACGTACTCTAAGGGATAGTTCAGATCCCAAAAGGAGGATAATATCTATGTTAGCGGTAGGCTATGATGGAGGATAGGCTAATCTGAAAAGATGCAAAAAGCATCCAATAATAATTTTCGAGGACCTCGAGAGTTGAAATGTGGTTACACATCGCCAAATGTCACCAAGTGGTTACTGTCCCAGACATTCATATAAAAGATTTTTAGCTTTCTAGAGAATTCACCCTCAGCTATGGTTCATCTCTGGAATTCGTTTTAACTTTTAGACAACTTCAGTGACACATTGAATCTAGTCACCTGAAGATAATTCTCAAATTAGGTGTTCTTGTTCATCTTGTCAAATGTTAAGACCAAAGAAAGACACAGGTTATATGATACCACACATATTGTCACTGGATGGATTTTAACCCACTAGATGGGCTTTGGGAGCCAAAATACCATTTTGCCAAAAATACAGGAAGGTTACACACAAGCCATTACTGGACTCTTTGGTGGTTTTCCAGCACCTAGAATTCCCTTCAGAATCCATGAAACACAATAGAAATACTTAACCCCAGAAAATTACATCTCATTCATCGACGTGCATGCCTTTTATATATTGCATTTTGGCTAATTCTGATACAAATTTCAAACTTTCCCGACTTCAGTCACCTCCGGAGTTCCAAACTTTCTTGTTGGACACCATTTATTTCTAACATTTGTATTCAATTATTTTCATTATAATTTTAATGTTTGAAATTTACAGATTTGGCTTTGTACTTTAAAATGAATTCTACTTTGTTGTGACTTGGATAACTTGCAATTTATATATTTCAAAGGCAATGATCCAAAAACCATTTTTATGTTATAGATCACAATGTCATCATATGTGTACAATATATAACCCATTTTATTGGAATAAAAACTAAAATTCCGAACTTCAAATGTTTGAATAAACATGTGACATTCTTGTGGAGTCCAATGAGAAATGTTTGGCCACTGACAAGTTCTAATGTCACGTTAACAGTAACCTTTTGTATTATAGAAAATCAATTATGCCCACTGCATTTAGGAGTTGGAAATACAAAATAAACGAGGCCGAAAGGGGTTTTGGTCTACTAGCACAAGTTCAAAACCATCAGAGACACGAGTAGTGCTACTTAACTTCAGTGAACAGGCAGATGACGCCACAAGTCCAGAGACCAAATAAAAAAAATAAAAAGGAAAAAAGATTAAAAAAAAAATAAAAAGAGGTAATCTCTAGAAGTGTGAGCCTTGCTAGTCTACCTAAATAAGCCTGTGACACCAGCTCAATGCCAATGACCTTTTCTTATTCTAATCCTCTCTGATATATCATGCAGAATGATACTTTTTGCAATTCAATGTCTCTCTAAATTCCACAGTCACCCATTTTTTGTCACCAGGGAAAAAAGAGCTGTCTCATCCTCCTAGCCTGCTAAATATATTTTGTCTTTCTGGGTTCATCTTTCAAACTGTTCATCTTTTGTAAAACTATAATTAAACTGCAACAGTGTCTGAAATGTCTAAAAGTATAGGGTGCTAAAAAGTGTGCAGATAATTTTTATAGATAATGTACATGTTTATCATGAAGTCATGTATACAGTCTAGACAGAACTGGCGGGGAGTTCAGTTACTAATTAATTTACATCCACTGAAACCATTTCTATGTAGTATACATTACATTTTAATAAAGTTATTGAAACACATGTTAAAATAAGTAAAACATACAATGCATGACACAATAGCAAAAGAAGAAAATTGTAACATTAATAACACTACTGGCATTTTATGATATACTGTAAGTATGGTAAAGAATTCAGAAGTCTGTATCACTCAGAAGAAAAAGCATAAGGTTGCGGTGTGGTTATGCCATCTGTTTTGAACAGGGTAACTGTCGTCTTGCTATGACCTATACAGTGTTGAAAGTGACATTAAAGCATGAATAAACAAAGCCAAAGGGGGTTGCAGTCTACAAATGTCAGGCGCAAAACCATCAGAGACATGAGTAGTGCACCGAAGCAGCCACCCAAGCCAGTACTAACTCAGTCCATTGCCGCTTAACTTCAGTGAACAGACAGATACTCATCACGCTAGGCCACAATTCATGAAAGTCCAGAGACAAAAAAAAAACGAAAAAAATAAAGCGATCTCTAGAAACGCAAGCCTCACTTGCAAGTTCGCACTTAATAAATTATGCGGCTTTACACAGTTTATCTGTGGCCCCTCTGTGTTTCTTGGACTAGTTGGTAGGAGCAAAGTCTTGATGTTGTTGATTGTAAATCATATCTCTGCAGTCAAAGCCATGGCTATTTTTCATGGAATTCCCCATGATTTCTTTGATCATCCAAATATTTTTTACGGGCGCTTAAAATGAATAGGCCACTGTTGGTGTCTAGAGAAAAATATTATCAATGTAGATACTCTTAAACGGATTAATAAAATATCATTCATGTATGTTAAACCTCATCAACAAGCCAGCTTTCTGATAGCTCTCTTTGGGTTTTTCTGCTTGTCCAATCTCGCATGACGTTTGTTGGGGGAGTTTGGACCGGTTTGACATTTTACAGGAGGGGACATGTTCTTTGATAACAATCGGGTGAGGCTGTTGGTAAAATGGAGCAAGATTTTACAGACAAAAGCTTATAGAACTTTATTTGAAAATAGCCATATTTTCCTTGTGTGCATTTTTTTTGGTTTTCAAATCGTTTTTGGTCAACACAGTTTATTGATCTAATTGTATTCATCAAAATGCAGTTAAATAACCAATGTGAAAAGTGTATACTTGAAATGTCATATTTTGGTTATTCATGGTTTAGAACTTGCCTGGCATACCAAGGAATGAGTCAAACTGGGAAACCATGACTTTAGATGTGTAAAGCAAGTGTGTTAGCCAGTATGCCACAAAGGGTGCCAGTAATGTTATAATACATTTGTTGGTACTATATTCATCTTCCAATACAGGGGTGTCCTTTTGACAGGTCTCCTCATTTCCTCGTTTCAGATATTTGTCTGTATAATGCCCTCAAAGCTGTATTTAGGTTATACTAACCAGGTAGCATGTAGCTATTGTTTCAGTGTTATTCTCAATTGGGCTGGCAGCTGATGACAGATCCCTAGACTCTTGCATCTGTCAACATGGCTTTGGGTCTCCCAAAGAACTTGTGTACCTTCCACGCTTTCTGATCTTCAAGTTCAACCTTGGCATACAAGACTATACAGGAAATCGACCATGGCACCTGGATGTTGGACTGCATTTGGAGGTATATTCAGATTGATGAAAATAAAGGCTCCCAAGTAGCTGCTATGCAAAAATGCCTGTGTAATGCTCTATCCCTACCTTTGGTTCATCATTAATTACACAGAGTATGTCATGATTGTTATCACAGTTCACAACATGAATTAGTATGTCAACCTAACTGGATCTTACATAGTAGTCTTATAAATATTTAAGTAGTTAATCCCAATTAGCTTTTTATGGGTTTTGGTTTATGTCCTATATGTTGTACTCTTTGTGATCATTGTACTATTGTGTATTTTGTCTTTATTATGTTAATATTATTATTAAGTGTGAGGTTCTTAGTCACAACCTGTATAAACTGTGTTTAATTTTAAATTGTAATAATGTCTCTAACACTTGCTTGTGCATTGCCTAGAATGTTAGCATTCATATTTGTATGCTCTTAGTATAACTCATGTTTACAGTATTCTATTTTAAAAGATTACTGTTTAGCTATGCATGTGCTCTTTATGAAAAGGATATTGGACATTAACATTCTCACATACTACCCATTAATATTACTCATGCGTAATCTCAAAAAATGAAAAAAAGATAAAAAAAATTAAAAAGACGCCATCTCTAGAAGTGTGTGCCTTGCCTTAAAAAGGAGTCTCCCTATATATGTCACTCACACCAACTCAATGCCAATGACCTCTACTTATTCTGATCCTCTCTGATATCCCATACCAAATGATACCTTTTGCAAATCAGTGTCTCTCTCTAAAATCCACAGTCACCCCTTTTTGTCACCAGGGAAAAGGCAGCTGTCTCATCCTCTTGGTCTGCTAAATATATTGTGTTTCTGTTCATCTCTTGTTAAACTGTTTTTAAAAGTCTGTTTTACTTATTTTAACATCTGTTTCAATAATTTTGTCAAACGGTAATGTATAACATATAGAGATGGTTTGAGTGGAGTCAAGTTAATCAGTAACTGAACTCTCCAACAGTTCTGTCTAGACTACATACATGACTATGTGAAAAAATATACATTATTTTTAAAAATTACCTTCATACTTTTTAACAGCCTATACTTTTAAACATATCAGACACTGTTTCAGTTTAATTATAGTGTATACAACGCATGACACAATAGCAAAAGAAGGAATCTGTAATATTAATAACACTACTGGCATTTTGTGATATACTCTAAGTATGGTAAAGCATTCAGAAGTCTGCATCACTTAGAAAAAAAAGCATAAAGTTACGGTGTGGTATGCCCCCCGTTTTGAACAGGGTAACTGTCATCTTGATATGACCTATACAGTGTTGAAAGTGATACTAAAACCCGAATAAACAAAGCCAAAAGGGGTTGCAGTCTACTAGTGTGGGACATTAGACATGAGTAGTGCACTGAGGCAGTCACCCATCCCAGTGCTAATGCTGTTACATTTATTTACTTTATTTAAAGGATATTGGACATTAACATTCTCACATGTTACTCATTAATATTACTAATGTGTAATCTACTTGGAGATGTATATAGTCAACAGTTATTGTGCATTTATTTTACTGTATTAATTTCATTCTTCTTATACATATGTAAAATAAATAATGATTACCCTCAGTGGTGGTTTGATTTTCTTGGGAGAAAGGGTTGGGGACTGAATTTTCTTGAAAAAATACGAAGATTTAAAATTATTAATTAACTGGTGACTTTAAAACCTTAAGCATCATCATGATTTCCCCTTGTGATGCTATTTTATCAAACAATGCCATTTTCTATTGCACAGATCCAAGCAGTATTTTTATTTATCCATCAAAGAAGCCAGAGTAACTGCCAAATGTAAAAATACATTACATTGGTGATGCTGCACTCTATAATAGCAGAGAGTGGAATACAGCAGAGATTTAACAAGGGACAGGGTAAAGTTCCAGTTATTTACATTCTCTACATGTTTATAGACCAGCCTGTTAGCAATGTATTGAAGTGCCCTGATCTCTTTAGCTACCTTTAGACGCTTGTGTCTCTGTAGGCATATTGCAGTGATTGAAACCCAAGTGGCTTTACTGAGTAGATGGGCGATTTTTCTGGTTCAAAGTCTCCTGTCGGTATATAATTAATATTTTTTTCACTGGATGCATAAGAATAGTTTTACTTTTTATATAAATAACAAGATTTGTGGGCCATAAATTTTCAGGGAGGGATACATTATATGTTCATATTATGTGTATCAAATGCATGTTGAAGATGTAGTGATTGCTTGATTGGATTTAAAATATAAAGTTATTTTTCAATCCAATTTTTGAGTAAAAATGCTGCTCAGGTTGGGAGTATTTGGTGGAGAGGTTCTGACAGAGACAAAACAAAGTGGTTGTACCAGTTGCAACTTGTGCAAAATAGCAACTAGTACACGATATATATGTATCTATATTCAACATGACTAAACTATTGTTTAGAGTGTAACAACAAATGACAGTTTTTTTTGTTGGATGATTTAAAATAAAATTATGTTGATAGTGAAGTAATACATTTTAGTTAGCTTTAATACTTTAACACTTAGCACAATTACATACAACACATCTGTGATATAATGAAAAAAAAATAATTTGAAACGAAACGGTGCTCCAGCACTAATTTCATGTTGGATAATACACAAAACCCTGCATTCTGTATTTCAGACATGCTGTTTTGTATATTTGATTGTCTGGGTACAGGGCTGACGTGTTATAACTGAAATCTACACTGACTCGTATCAACACCAAAAGGATATTAAAAGAATAACAGGAACAAAGTATGTGTCATGGTATATTCCAAAGTCATTAGATTGTTTATTAAAAGGGATATTACTTACTACTAATTAGCTTGATTTGAGTTAAGGGGCTTAAAAAGTAAAACAACTAATCTAGACATTTTATACATAATTAAACCTTACTTAGTAAGTAGAACGGATGGTATCTTTAAGCTATATTGTTTTCCATATTTTTTTTTGTTTAATGTAGAAGTAAAATAACTGATACACAAATTTATACATTTTAAAGCATCTTGTGCAAGTGCTAGGAACTGTGTTACAAGGATGTGACCTGATATAGAAAAATTTCTTTGGATTAAGCTAAATTTTTAAAGTAAAACGACTGACAATTTTATACCATCTAATCTGCACACTGGATCTTATCTTTACCATGTGTCATAATATAAACTAACTTCTTTTTGAATTATAAAAAAATCTTTAAAGTACATAAAATGATGAAAACAAAATTTACAGATTTTAAAGTACCTGGTATACATAATGCATTGTACAGGATATGTCAAAATATACAAAGACTTTGGGATTAATCAAAAGGTCTTTAGGACTGATAAAGACAACTTTATACATTTTAAAGCATCTAGGATATTATGTTCAGGATGCATCACATCTCAAAAAATTTTGGCTTGATCTAAAAGCAGTAAGCAAAAAAGGGGTTTCCCTATAAATAAATTAGTATTTTTATATATCTAAAATAGCTTTAAGCAACCCACTTATATATGTTCAAAAATCTCTTAAGTAAGCGCAATGGATCGTATATTAAGGAACCGGATGCATCTGCAGAAGTCGCGTACATTTAGTGGAGACAAGGCCAGTCTGGATCGGATGGTTCTGGAGAGTCTATGTCTCGCATGGCCTGTTGCCATGAGCAGGAGTGACACGAGGTCACATAGGTCCAACAGACTGCGCAAGTTTCATACCATGCAGGATGACAGCATAGAGGCTTATTATTCTGTGTACAGGCCGGGGTAAGTACTCTGTTAGTTGCTTTACTTTGTTCCGTCTGTGTGTATTGTGATTTGTGTATTGCTTTTTGTGATACTTTATATATCTTGCTTAAGGCAATTTGTATTATATATATCCTGCTAAAGAATTTGTAGTCTACCATGAAGTGGCCACAATGTGATTTCTGTTGGAGAAATACCCTGTGTGGTCGTTGTAGCTTCTGAGGCATCTTCTTTAGCAAAGTAGTCTTTGTTCTAGTTTAGACATATCAAAGATTATGTATTGAAGTCATATATTTATATATAAACATATGATCAATGTTATTCAGTGTATATCAGACCAAATGTCTATGTTATACAAATGTAATGTCTATCAGACAATACTAAAGTTTGTTATTTCTTTAGCCTTTTGTATTCTGTCCGCTTTATGGTATATGAAACAAAATGTATTTGCTATCATGTATTTGTGACACCTCATATTTAGTCAGTAACCCTCTCTTTCAGGACAGATAGCTTTGTTACATTAATGTGTCTTTCAGTGAATACCGCTATGTTACTAATTCACATCATGTGGGATAACTTCATATACTCAAGGATCTTAGTTTAGGTATATGGAAGACATCTCAAAGGTCAGTGTTTTTAAGGGGTTTTTGTCTCTAATTTCAAAGTTAGGGTTTAACATGCCATTCGACAATATATACAACTGATAATCTTCAGAATCTGTACATATATGACCGTGGTGGTTGAATGGGACATAAAAAATCAACTTTCAATTTGTCCAATTCATTAGCCAGGGTTACATAAGATAGGACCATAGCATTGCCACAGAGCGTTGTGGGAGTCAAACCCACAAAGCTATGACAGCCTGTTATTAGACATCTTACTCACCAACCACTAAACCACAGAAGACCTCTGAAAGATATGTAAAAGACATGTAATATGATCAGCACGTGGTGTCTTTTTGTCATATTTTTATTGTATGTCATTGATTTCTGGTTCAGCCATGTATAAGTCATAAATTGTCTCTCAGATAACGTCATTGTTACTGTGGTTTGTTATTCCATTTTGTGACAGATATCCCTCCTACTGGCATATAAAACACATCATATTTAAAACTGTGCAGTTGCTAAATTGATACAGAAATTGTATGGAACTTCTATGTGTTGTTTATGGTATATGTTATGGTTATACACTTTGTGGGACATAATGTCACTCCAAAATTGCATACTATTGTACATGTAAGCAGCCTGTCCCAGGGTCAGCTGGGAAAATTCCCAACATACTTGTATATTCTGCAAATCAGGTAGTAGCATATATGGCAGCTGTACCTTCATTGGATCTACATATTAACGTGTTAAGGTATGCAATATCCTCCTAGTATGTAACCAGTTTGGAATCAGGCGACAGGCTCCCACCTCTGTGTGAGTACATAAAAAACCGTAACACTGTAAAACCTGAACTAAAAGTATGCAACTGGTATAATATGTCCACAGTACAGTACTTTATTTAGTTTCTGTTACTGAATCTGCTAACTATGCTCTATGTATGACAGTGCATTTAAAATGATGTTATATGCCATATATGGCCAGAGATAAAACAGTTTTTAAAAAACATTGGAACAAAAGTAAACTTGTTAGGATAAAATACTCTGTCTCAAATTAACCATTCGGAATCAGATGGCTCATCCATTCATGTCATTATTTGTTAAGACTGATGGTTTGCAAGTAGGTTATCCGTATTTTGATTTTCTTCGTTTGTCAGAGTCATGCAAATATAAAAACAATGATTGTGTGTCTGTGATTTTATCGTTAGAAAAGCCTATCCCTCTTCCTAGCCACTCCTCTGCTCATGTGCTATTTTGGTAACAACCTGTTTTTTTTAATATGGATGTTCCCTTTTTTGGAGAACAATGTTTTAAATGATACTCTCACAATTCAATGCTTTATAAAAATGTTATGTTATTTTGTTTTACAATTATTATAAAACTCTATACTACTCTGCACTTTATGTTTATTGCAGTCAAACATATTATTAAACATTGATCTGGTTTAAATATATAATGTTAGATTGCTTTGAGAGTTATGAATTAAATAAATGATTGATGCGTATCTTGATAGCTCACCATTTAAGAGTATGAGATGGAGTGAATATTTCAGGGAATACAGTGAGGGAAATTTTTTTTTTGTTTCTGATAGCGTCTATTTTCAAGCTATTGGGATTTCAAATTTATTTGTATTTAAAAGTTATTGTTAGAAACATTTTTGCCTAATGCTTTACACAACTATTATATTCTACTCAGATGACTATATCAATCTTTTCGAAGCTAGGTTTTTATGTCAAATTCAATAGTCAAGGTCACATTGTGATGCCAAACTTGCTGACCCACTAGACTACTGTGGACCATGGACTCCATTCATAGCTTTCACTAAAATGTCTACATAGTATTTAAATTAATTTAGTTATACTGAATCAGCACTTAATCAGTGGGATAGGTGATTCTAATGTGTGTAAAACTTAATTAATGTTCAGAATCATTTAACTGTTGAACACACCTAGGTAGTTAGCAATAGCCGGCAGGTTATCAAAGAAAATTTAAGTTGTTAAAAACTTGTTGTAAAGGTTTAAAGTTTCTTTCCCCTGAAAAAAATGTCACAGAAGCTGCACTAGGGATATCAAGTGACATTTCCAGAGAGTAAGAGCATCGCGGGAAAACTGTTGCTTAAATGTTCTTTTGGTGTATGAATTAACTTCTTGAATGTAGGAACAATTAAGGAGACCTTATTAGATCTCCTGTGTTTGTGTTATATTGATCTGTATAAGGAATTAGATCTATTGTTAGTCACAATACTATGTCTTAATTTGAGTATGCGCAAAAGACATTTTCACTATGATTGCTATACCACTCACCAGAGGTCCCCCCAACACAGAAAGACAAACATTGGTATTATTATTATTAACCCAATAAATGTGACTACTATATATTTAGTAAAAGAATTTAAAATGTATATGTAAAGACTATCTTAAATACATGTTACAATTAAACACCAGACCCAGTTGAGGTCACCCCACCTCTACATTACTACAAGGTTATACACTCGTCTAAGGTCAAGCAAGGTCAACCATGTAGATCCGAGATACCTAAATATGTACAGAATAATTACAATGTAAGATAACAATGAGAGATAAGACGTCCCAGTTAAAATTTTCCAGGTGAAAACAAGACAAGAGTCCAGACCCGGATAAAAGCCTCCATAACAAGGTGATATAAAGATTAGAGAGGGATGAGGAAACCCCATAGTTAGGACAAAAGGCCCACTTATGATGAGGTCCAAGGTCAAGTATAATGTGTTAAAGCTAGATACTAGGAAAATATAAGGTGAAAAGAGACCTTAGAAGACACGGAAGGGACAAATTTTGAATGATCTAAAAGAGCGGAAATATCAATGTAAAAAACACTCCTGTCAGATTGTTCAGAATCAAAAACTTGCCAAGGACTCTGCCAAAATTTCATCATCCCTCTCCAATTGGAGCTGCAAAGGAATATGTCACTCGCGTTTGCTGGATCTCAAATTATATCTAGTATCCATGATAACAGTTAAGACTGTGTGATATAAAAACTAAAACCTGTCATCATAAAATCAATTTCTGATGCTCTCTGCTCTGTGTTCAATGTCAAAGTAACAGCATGTAGGCTGGAGGCCAAGGGCGGGAAGCCAGTGGCCAATGGGAGGAGAGGTCAGCCAATGGTGTCACAGATGGCACCTAAAATGAAATTTAAGGTAGGACCACAAGGAGTGAGACCCTGGACACCCAAATGTCTATGAGCACACTTTTTAAATTTTAAGTTTAAGCTATGTTTTTGCATTCATTGATTTGTCCGTCTGTCTGTTTTCTGTCTTTGTGACAACTCCAAAAGTTATGAGTGGATCTTTCTGGAATTTTTTGTGTAAGTCGGGTCTGACTAAAGGAAGAAGTGCTAAACTTTTGAGACAGATCTCAATCATATTTAAAATGCCAAATTTCAGAAGTTCCATTTTAAATGTATTTTTAATGACTTTTTTTGCCTCCAGACTTTGATAAAATTGACAACGCCTGTGGATTCTGAATTTATCTAATCTAATCTAATCTACTGCTTTGCAGGCGCAATATCTTCCCCACTAAGGGGAACTCAGTGCGCTAGTAACAAAAATAATTTCTTATAAGGAGAGTCGAGGGGCGGTCAAGGTCAGTGTACCGGGTTTGTGGGTGGAACCGAGAGGGAAGGAGACTAAGTTGGGAAGCTAGAGTTGAAAAGGTGGGTTTTGAGGTGTTTTCTGAAAGATGCGACAGAGGGACTGTTTCTTATTTGGAAGGGGAGAGAGTTCCAAAAAACTGGGGCATAGTGACTAAAAGAATTTGAGAAGTGTTTAATTGATTTATGAACTCTACGGTCAAAAGTGGGGGTATGAAGGAACTTGAGTTTAGGGGTACTTCGTCTAGTATTTCTGAAGGAAGTGTAGGGGTGGATTAGTTCTCTTAGGTAAACAGGCTGACCTTGGTTGAGGATTTTATATGTAATGAGGCCTATTTTGAATTGTACCCTATACCTAACTGGAAGCCAATGGAGTTTTTTCAGTTGAGGGGTGATGTGAGAAAATTTTGAGGAACGGGTGACAACCCTGCAGAGTGAGTTTTGCACTAGTTGCAATCTTCTTAGCTCAAAGTCTGTGAGTGATAGAAACAGGGAATTGCAGTAGTCCAATCTGCTGCTGACCAAGACATTGGCTAAAAGAACTGATGTTTTAAGGTCCAGAAGGGGACGTATTCTGTAGAGGTCTCTTGCACGAGCTCTAGTGGACTTTATGACCTGTGACACATGGTCGGAGAAAGTGAAATTGGAGTCAAACACCACTCCGAAGTTCTTGACACTTTGTGCTGGTAAGACCTGATTACCAAGAATATTGATCGGAAAGTGAGGAAGGAGTTGTTTACGGTTGTTTTTCGAACCAATCAAAATGAACTCGGTTTTATCAGGGTTGAGTTTTAATTTATTTGTGAACATGAAGTTTTGGATGTCGTTTAGGCAATTTTTTAGTTTTTGTATAGAGTAAGAAAAATTTGCTGGAGAGAGTGAAATGTATAGCTGAGTGTCATCGGCGTAGAAATGGTAATTGATGCTACTGTGAGATTGGATGATGGAGCTGATTGGGTTGGAGTAAAGGGAAAAAAGAATTGGACCAAGGACGGAGCCCTGGGGGACCCCATGCTGAAGGGCAACAGGATTTGAGAGTGTGCTGCCTACCTTGACCGACTGTGTCCTTCCCGACAGGTATGATTTGAACCAGCCAAGTGCCAGTTCACTGATTCCATAGTAACCATTAAGTCTGTCCAGGAGTATAGTGTGATCAATGGTGTCGAAAGCGGCGGAGAGATCTAGAAGGGTGAGCGCTGTAACAGACCCTTTGGCCATATTGAGAAGAATATCATTATGAATGTTAAGGAGGGCACTTTCAGTCGAATGGTGTTTTCTATAAGCCGACTGGAAGGCAGTCATCAGGCCGGCTTCATCAAGGTGAGTATGTAGCTGGACTGCTACTACCCTTTCAAGTATCTTTGAAATAAAGTTTAGATTGGAAACGGGCCTGTAATTTTTGAAAACTTCCTTGTCTAAGGATGATTTTTTGAGAATTGGGGTTACATGGGCCTGCTTAAAGAAATTAGGACACGTACCTTGTGCTAGAGAGGCGTTGATTATTGAGGTGATGGGGGTAATAAGGATATCCAGGAATTCAAGAACAAGAAAAGTGGGCCAAGGGTCAAGGGAACATGATTTAGTGGGTGAGTCTTGAATGATTTTGGTGACCTGCTCTTCAGTTACAGCAGAGAAAGAGGCGAATGTGGGTGGAGGAGAGTCTGGGGTGATGTGTCGGAAATTGAGTGAGGTAGAGAAAATTGAGTGTATTTTTTCAATTTTTTCTGTAAAGAACTCGACAAATCTGTCAGCCAAAAGCTTTGGGGGGTTTATAGATGGGAGAATCTTTGCACACATCACCCAGGACTCGCCATAGTTTTTGTGGGTTGTGGTGATTATCTCGAATTTTTTCTTTGAGGAATTCAGATTTGGCCTGCATGCAGATTTTATTGTACTGGTGGACTTTCTGCATGTATTGGGATCTATTGAAGGTAGATTTGTTTCGGCGCCAAATACGTTCAAACAAACGCTTGGTCTCCTTTGCCGCAAATACCGTTTCATTAACCCATCCTGGGATGTACTTCGCCTTGGTATTTTTGGTGTGTGGTAGTGCATATTTGTCAATAAGGGTGGACAAAGTAGTATGATATTGTTCATAAAGAGTGTCGGCTTCCTTGGAAGGATTATTAAGTAGTTCAGAAGCGAGGAGATCTGTTTTCAATTTGTCTTTACCAATTTTATGGTATTTACGAAAGGTGACAGTGGCCTTGGTTTGGGTTGTAGGAGTTGAGAGATTAAGAGTAAAACTAATTGAAAAGTTGTCGGAAAAGGCATCAGTGGTATGGACATTGGAAATATAGTCATTGTTAGATTTGGTTAATACCTGGTCAAGTGAATGTGAGTTGGAAAGTTAACTTTCTGAGTTAAATCAAATGAATCAATCAAAGAATGAAAGGTTTTTGAATTTGAACATGTTGTTTCAAGGTAAAAATTGAAGCCACCGATGATCACCAGATTCTCCGTGGTATGGTGAATATCCTCCAAAAGTGACTGAAACTGGTCAAAAAAGGATGTAGTACTGGAGGACGGAGGTCTATATATATTTAGTAGGTAAAAGGATTCTTTGTGAAGGGTTATCTTGAGGAGGAAATTTTCGAAGGTGTTGCAGGTCTTTGTTGGAACTATGGAAGGATCCAATCCGTCTTTGACAAAAAAGCCCAATCCTCCACCGTGACGGGCCGCTCGTGGCTGTTGATAGAGTTTGTAGCCTGGTGGGGTAATTTCGGACAGATTTGCACTTGTGGTGTCAGGTCTTATCTAGGTCTCAGACATGGCGAAGAGATCGGTGTCATTACCAGAAATAAATTTTGCAATGGCAGGATATTTGTTGTGTATTGATCTAATGTTTGCATAGGTGACCTTTGGACACCTGGGTGGTCCTGGGTTTGGGTTTATGTCACCAGCAAGGAGGAGTAGGATGAAAAGACGAGAAGGTGGTAGGGCAGGTGGAATTGAAATTGTAGATTTGATGATAAAATGTAGACAGAAGGTGGTGGGGGGGTTTAAAGGGGCAGAAACTGACGACATCAGGGCACTTAATGCTGGAGTTGCTATGGTGCTGATATGAAGCAATAACTGGTTGGATTGCCAGTAAAAAATAAAGGAAAATCATGTTTGAGGTCTTTAGAGTTGATTAGAGTGGTTTGGTGGGTTTGAGTTTTGAGTTTGATGATCCCCGATAACGGGGAATGTGAGCGATAAAAGGGGATCAAGCGATAAAGTGGGCAGTTTGCATATGTAAATATCAATTAACTATGTCAAAAGGGGGTAGATAAAAAGATTATTATATTAGTTCTTTCAATAATAGCACCAAGGCAGACGTAAAGTGGGGTTATTAAATTTTTAACTCTATTGGATCTGATTTTCAAAAACGGTACTTCCCTGACGGAGCCACGCCATGAATTTCCCTCTCTTGCTCTCTAATAGCTAAAAGGACACATGTCCTTTCGGTTTGTCCCATACATATGTCATTCTTGCATCAGACTTTCTTGAATTGTGGCACAGAGTGATGAGTATTTGTCTGCTCACTGAAGTTAAGCAGCAATGGGCTATGTTAGTACTTCCATGGGTGACCGTCTCAGTTCGGGACCAGCTGTGGGATGTATCTAAGTTGGAATTTCTTTCTGTCACAAGACTTCTATAAATTCTAGTGCACCACTCGTGTCTCTGATGGCTTTGCGCTTGTGCTAAGGGACCAAAACACCTATTGGCTTTGTTTTTGGTTAAAAGCCAAGCTTGAAACAAATAAAACACCCAGCAGGCAGTCTCTAAGGCTTCAACAAAATACTGATTCCGAACGAGGTCAGAAATAAATAAATAATAGCAGGCCAATGATATCCAAGTAATCATATTTCAGTAAGCAGGGACATGACAATCAACTTTTGGACATAATAATTTAAAAGTACATTTTTTCATCAACTTTATCCCATAAGACAATGAACACTTTATCAGCTATCTATAGATATTAGAATATTTATATACTGTTATAAAATTGATATCAGAACAAAGTGACTCTTTATTTTAAATATATTTTTGTACTTAATGGAAAATGTACATGCCTTTATCTGAAACCTATTGTAAGAATAGGGAAGTTTTGGAATCAATGTCACAATTAAAAACAGAATACAGCTTTCAGGAAACAGTATACCAATTACAAGGTAGCCTTTTGACTGTTATTAAATCACCATCACTCATATTTAGTGAGTAACGTTATTATTTGTCCTGTACAGGAAGTCCAAAACTAATTGAATTATTCACAGGTTGACCTTGGTCCCAGTTTATCCCTCTTTTTCAATTTTTTATCCCCTGTTCATTTGTTTTCATCAAATTACAGTATATCTATGCAAAAATTTTTTATAAAATCTACTTGTTTTATCTTTACCAAGGAGATTATGTTTATGGGTGAGTTTGTTTGTTTGTCTGTATTTGATTTGTCCAAAAGTAATGAAGGGAACATTCTGCTTTTTTAATATGAGTAGTGCCTCACCAAAGGAAGAAGAGACTAAATTTTGGGAAACATCCTGACTATATTCTGTACAGAAATAGATCCCAGATGTTCGGTGGTAACATTATCAATATTTTGTCAATGGCCTAGGCTTACCAGTTGACATTACTACAACATATATGTGTGAACCATCATGAAAGTTTATGTGTCTAGAGCTTGGCCAAAGGAAGACAGTGATTACAGTTTGGGAAAGATCCTAGTCATGTTTTGGATACATAGAAAATACTATAGTTTTTGGAAACGACCCTGGCTGAGGTTTGCACTCCTTGAGTGCTCTCTAGTCTAGTATTGGGATGTATTTAGATCACTTACTAATTTAGACAGGAGTAATTAAAATAAAGGTCTACTTGGTCCCTGTCTTTTTCCAGGATTTATTTTGATTTTATTGATCTGACATTTGTACTGGACTGTCATTGATTTGTTGCAAGTACAACTGTGTCATAGTAAAATAAACATTTGGCACAAAAACATTGTCACTACCAGGAGCCAGACAATGAACTATCTTTGCAGCCTCTTGGGAGTTTTCTTACAGGGCTTTAATGAAAAAGCTTTCTTGTAGTTATTTTGGGCTATCCATCAACAGGAGGTTGGGTAAGTGGTTTTATTCAACATGTAAATGCTACTCATTAGCCAATGGTGGTAACTTATCAAAACTCTGCTCATTTCAGTTCTATGCCACACCTATCTTTTCTACACCAGCAGAGCGAACAGTCATGAGATGAAAGCTATTACTATACTATTGCTATTACTATAGAATTAATATCACAGACTGGAGAATCAAACAAAATGGTCTGTGTTTAACATGTTCCTGGATGAGATATAAGATTTGTACTGGTCATATTTTAGGAATATTCTGCTGCAGTAGAAGAGAGCAATGCCACCCCCGTTTTAGCTAATATTGTTTTCTGAGTACAGTAGTTTAACAGTTAAGATGTTTATGTTTTTTTGGTTGAAAAAACAACGCTTGTTTAGATCTGTAAAACTCTTGGTGCTGAACGGTTGTATTTTACACATTGTTGTATTCGCCATATCATAATCACATAGATTGGGGCTAGGCAATGTCTAATATTTTTTATATCGGTAAAAGTTTTTTTATATTTGCATGTGTAACTAGATAATAAACAGCATAGTGTATCCTAATTTTCAAAGGACACCACTTTCTTTCTAAGTGTCACTAAAATTTTGATTTTGTTATTGCGGCTTGATTTCCTCTTAATTTTCAGGTATTTTTAAGTTGTTTTAATCATTTATGATAACAAGAAAATTTAACTGGCAAACTCTTTCAATTATAAGATAACTGCTGGGACCGATTTCACTAAAGAACTTAAACTAAGTCCCTTTATTGGCTAAGTCTTGGACTTAAATCTAAGACTTTGGTCTTAGCTAGGTCTGGGACTTAAAATGGATTTCACAAAGGTGACTTAGCTAAGTCCAAGCTTATCAAATAACCACAATGGTTTTCTGTGTCATGTGACCTTTTGTATCTTTTCAAAATCTAATATTGGTGCCACATATTCTTCATTTGATGTATTTTATCTAAGGATAAGGGCTGTTTTGAAAAGGAAAACCTTGTTACATCATATAAACTTCCCAAAGAATACTTCAGTGAGGTGTTCTGTATAATTATACTTTATTTACAGCCATTTCAAATTTTGAAGTGGAGAAAAGGTTATGGCGGCCATATTTAAGTCCTCTTTACAAAATTTAAGGCCACTACCTCCCAGACTTAAAGTTAAATCCACTGACTTAGCAATTTCATGGACTTAGCTGCTTTGTGAAATCCGCTAAGTCTAAGACCACAGACTTAATATTCTTTAGACAAAATTTAAGACCAAAGTCTTAGATTTAAGTCTAAATCTCGACTTAAGTCACTTTGTGAAATTGGCCCCTGTTCTCAAATAAAAATAAAACTTAAAAATATAGACTGTTAATGTATGTATGATTGCCATAGATTTTGGCCACAAAGTTTTGGCTTGTATTTTCAGACACATAATTAGATATACTTCATTTTCAGACTGTGTAAAGAAGCATATAATCGTCTGTATGGATAATTCTTTCTTTTTCATACTTTAACAACTGAAAAAAAATAAAGGCCAAAATGTAAGTGAACCAACAGAATAAGTGAAATAATTAGTCTGACAATATATTGCTTGCCACATTACATGTGAAAAATCAATTAATTTATATACTGCTAAAACAATTTTTCTCTAATTCAGTTATTATATTGTCATGTCTAATTAGCATGACATCCCCTGTCTATACTCTTTTTTAAAGTCAGGGTTGATTTTCCGTGATAGTGCTACAGAAGGAAGAGTAAGTAAAAGGTGAAAGAAGCAACCATATTATGTTACCTTTTAGTTTGATAACTAATAGAGTAACAAAGGAAATTCATTGTTGTTAAAAATGTATGCCTGCTATGGCCTGATGGCACTAATGAGATGTTTTCATCATTGATTATAGAATAAAATACAAAGGGGTCTTTCTCAGGGTTAGATAATTAAAGACCACACAATGCATACATATTACAGTGGACATTTTAGAAGCTTCCCTCTTGGGTGGTAATGCTGTGTCAGTCAAAAAATATCCAGAACAATGTGACAATTGAATAGGTAGACACTAATGCTGGCGAAACACCACTCCCATCCACAGCACCACCACCAACAATAGCAACAAAAAGGTTGGGTCAAAGGTGTCAGATACGTATATAGCAGCTTTTCAATCTTAGCTAACTAGCTAATTGCATATAACTATGAGGACATTTTTATCTAGTGCGTTAGTATACAGTAAGATAAAGAGACTTTCATTTTACACACAAAGACACCACATATTAAGTTTGTTGCTGTTAAACAATCGCAAATTATAGTATATATATGTTAAATGTTTATATGTGAACTAACTAGCATGCAGTGGTTCCTGCACCCGTAAGCTAACCATTGCAATATGACCCTTACCGTGAACACGGCATAAAACAAAAAAAATTAATCTAAATCGAATCTGAACTAAAACCATACAAAGGCATAAAAGGCCTAAACCATCAAGTATTATTTTTTTAAAGTAGTGGCTAGGGTGGCGGCAACTTTTGGAGTATGTCTTTCAGTAGCAGTAAATGGTCATCATGTACTTTAAGGTTTAATATATAACTACAATACAGTTATATCTGTAAATGAACCTCCTGTGTAGGTAGGGCACTCTTAAAGAGGAGCCACTCCAAATCCCATGTGTAAATTTCTCTCTGTGTTATGTCAAAAACGACCTACCTGAATACAAATCCCAACTTACACTTAGCCAACAGTGAAATGCAAGATATATTGCAATTTATTCTTTCAAAAACTTTCAATTCTTTTTTGTGTAATTATATTTACAAATGAATGGGGGATGAGCAGATTCTGTTAAACCAAGAAACACCTCAAACAAGTCCCGAGAAGCTAAATATGTAATTCGTGAGAACAATACAGAACAGTGTGATCTAGGTATAAGGTCTATTGTGAAATCGGGCCCTGAAGCCCTGAGTGGAAAAAATAAACATTTAAACACTTGACCTTCACCTCTATGATGGAGAGTTTGTATCCACTTGACCACTTGTATGGTTCACTGAGAGTCTTTTCTAATCAAATTGTACATATGTAAAGCTCTGATTTTTTTCTGATGATCAATTCAAGGGAACAAAATCACAAGATGACTGCTTTTAATTGGTAATACCCCAGTCACACTATAGGTGGTACGTCCTGTGGTAAAAGGTTTTACTCGTTGGTGGGATTGCCGCCTCCCAAGATGCCTGATATCTACTGAGGTTTGCTGTAATCTATCATATTACAAGTGGTATAACCCATGGTTATATGCGTTGGGCAAAACACTCCTGACCGTCATCTACTGTCTCAGGTCTGTATGCAAATTTGTGACGCAGTGGCAAAACGTTCAAGACCACCACTCACCTTATGTCTCCGTATTACACTGAACCACGACTGAGTCACAACCTTACATACACCTTGGACCACACCTTCAGCTACCAAAGAAAAAAAAATCGTCTGCGATTGCTCATGGTGAGGTAATCAGAGGCCAAAATTTTAAGCATTTTAAAACTTCTATAGGACGCACGAGGTATTGGACGTTTCACCACTGTATCACAAGTTCACATGTGAACCTTGGACCGCAGTTGAAGGACAGGGGCATTTCCACCAATGCCTATGGCCATCGGTTATACTACCTGTAATGTTATTGGGGTATAAGGTACAGCTAGAGTTATAGGGATATCTTGGGATAGTGGTTAACACACCTGCCTCCCACATATCAGGTTCTGGGTCCCATTCCCAATGCACCCCAAGATGGCAAATATAGTAGATGTTGTAACTGGGGATTTTGTTCAAAGCCATAAACTAAAAAATATGAAGTAAATGTATCATAAATTAACCACTGATGTCTCTTAGTACAGAACTATTTATGTTTTGTTATCTAGTTAGCAACACCATGTATACTAGCATTTGTTATAAATACAATGTAGATACCAGTTTGTGTTTTATTGGTATTTTAACATTTTGATAGAACCAACTGCATCTGTTTGAGTTTGATACACTGCGTAGCAGTATGTTTTCATTCTGTTTTCAAAACTTGGTACTTGAACAAGACACTTTGGGTGCTGCTGGCTTAATTTTACTCCCACCTGAATTTTAGTATTTACATCTGCAAAGAAGGGCATGCTTTTTGTGGAGTTGGCCTGTTTGTGTATCTGTTTGTAAAATAACTCAAAAAGCTATGAATATGTTCACAATGGCACAACAATCACATGACTTAATTATGGAAGTGACCCCTATCATGGAATATATTTAAGGATATTTATCAGATAGGGCCATTTTTAGTGTGTTTGTATACACCTCCATCAGATTGCTTGCCGAAAAAAATACAGAACATTTCCACAATAGTGTCTACCATATACCTAAATTTGATCCATATTTTATCAAAATTCTGATGAGCTCAATGATCCAGAACAGGGAAAAAATAAGGTCAGACCAGTTGGTTTGTGGAGATCTGCGCTCTCTGAGGGCTTTTCCAGTTACATATGGTGTAGCATGAACTCCCCATAGTTGTACATTGTAGTATTTCTTAAATTAAATTAAACATATCTGGAGCCACATATGTTGGTACACGTGCAGTCCAAGTTTTATTTATTTTGGGTAGTTGGAAGGGCAGAGGAAACCAGTACATACAGTTGGTCAAGGTTCTGTACTGTAAACTGCCGACCAACGGCAAGCAACTACCAGCTTTCCCACTTGAGGCCATGACTAGAACCAAACCCCGGCCTCAGAGGTGGGAGGCGAGAGTGTTGCCACTCTGCCACTGTGGCCCCCAAGACTAACACATGACATTTCATTCTGCACGTAGCTAGAGTAGTATTGTGTGACAACATATTTTAATCCTATCTTTTTGTAGCCAGGTTAGCTATATAATCATAACAGGTATAATGTTGTGTCTTCATAAAGTAACATAAGTAGTCATTAGTTACAATCTTAAAGACTCTCCCAGCTCTTAGCAGATTAAAAAGTGGCTGGAACATAATGGTCCCCTGAGTAGAGATTCAAATGCCAGGCAATTTTCCTGAGATTGTCTCTTTAGAGGCCTTATATTGATCAGACAGGTCAATAATTCAGGGCAAGTGCCTATCATATAGTCTGAGATTAAAGACTACCCTGTCTCCCTTTTCCCCTCCATTGTTTTAGTAAATTTCAGATTCAGTCATTTTACGGGCAATCTGAGGCATTGAATATATCAGTCATTTCACTAAATGCTTAACCAGTTGAAGAAATTAGTATAATGACTGAAAGTAGGCTCATGTGGATACCCATTCTGGTGACACGTTTCAGCTTGGTCTTATATGGTTAGTATTAGCTTAACCACAAGACTTTTGTTAGGGTTTCCTATATGCAAATTGGTTACACTTTCTATCGGCTACAATACTATTGTAAGTGCTAGATAGAAATGTAGTTTACATACAAAAATAATCATTCCAGTTAACTCTTTGATGGGCGATAATACAACTACTTAAAATTCGAGCCCTGAATCAACATATGACCAATCAAAATTGCAATAGCATTATTTTTGTAACAGCGATCCTCATTGGTCTTATCCATTCATAGCATCCAATCCAGACAGTATTCTTGATACTTTTTGCGGTTTAATTTTTGTGTATTGCTATTAGTTAATACCTGATAGTTGAGGTCCTGTGGTTAACCATTGATGTGGTACCACAACTGAAAATATAGGTTATTGTATTATCAGTAAGATATGTTTGGAACTTTTGAAAGTGAAGGAGGCGAGTATAACATATAATAAATGTGCAACAGATCATATCAAAGAAGTTTTATTTGTACAGAAAAGAAAACATTGGTTTATATGTCTATTTATACAATTTTATACCATTCATACTTCAAAGGTTAATCACAACATAGGTGCATTTATGATATTTTCTTTTACTTATATTTTGTGAGTTAATATTTTGAAAGCCTAGATAAATGTCTGGCCTGACAAATACAAAGACACAGAACAACAGCCAGTATGTGTTAAAACTATCTATTTTTTCTGCACTTACGAATGTAACAGATTAATTATTCATGAAAATAGCTCCTTTTTCCTACACAAGTCTCAGAGATATGACAGCTTCTTTCCTATTCATTTTCATATACTTTGGTTAGACAGAGACACAATATTCTGCAGGGGAAGTGTTTGCTTTGAAAAGAAACAACTGATATTAGATATTATAAAAACTACAAATGTGGATAGAACACGAAACAGTAAGTGTGGAGATCTTAGTCATCCATTACATAATCAACAGGTAGTGCCTGAGAGAGCACAAACCCTCGCCCAGGGATATGAAACCAGACATTGGTCAAAATCTCCTTTAAAAATCTGAAACCCAAACGAGATCTGGATCTCAGGATCATATTTAAGGACTGAGCCATGAGTTGATCTCCAGCTTGTGTGAAAATAAAACCACTATGTGAATATTAATTTTTTTGAGATATGGAGTAAGCATTGTAAAAACCTTTTAAATGTCTGGAGCCTTCATTCAAATTTGGATCATCTGTCAGGAGGACTGAATGAGTATATTTCACCTGTTATACAAATGTGGCCCCATTCTCTATATATATAATTAAAACAAATGGGAGTGATTAAAGTACTCTCCTTCGGGGGATGGGGAGTTTGGATGGTGGTGGTCAGGGTAACTAGGCATGATTGACAAAAATAGTTCAAAGGAAGTGATATTCCAAGTAATTTGGAAATATCTCCCTGTTTGGTTTGACATATGTTATTACTGTTTTTATGATATAACTAAATTATCCAAGCTTGTACTTAGTTGGTGTATACAAGTTAGTTAACTGGCATGATGGATGAGGTCCATATCAATTAATCCTGAATTTTTTCTAAATACTGCAATTCTAGCTGTTGTTCCTTTCATATTCCTATGTCTTTGAGAAAGATTTAAGGCATCCTGTCGTGTTTCCTTATCAAATCCTGATGTCTTTTGCTGATGTTTTAAAGGGTTACTATCCTCCAAAATTTAATATATCTTTTTTTTTCTTGTAATCATCTTGTCTAATGTATTTATATACATTGCCCATAGTTAGAACTCTCAAAACGAACCACACACTTTATAAAATAACTTTTATTACAAGCCTGTCAAGGTAACAGTACACACTCCTCACTTTGGCAATTTTATCAGTGAGCACGTGCTCTTACGTCAGAAGTGCCCCACTAGAGAATCTGGCTTTAGTCTCTCACAACATAAATGTCTGTGTTTAGTACAGTATGCACGTCTTACTTTCAGGATTATTGAAAGTAAATGTATTTTTACCTTAATGAATGCACAAGATGTATGTCAGAAGGAAGAAAATCAAAAACAGGCCTTTTTAAAATGTTTAAACACCAGCATAACTTTACATAGAGTACTGAAAGATTACAAGTAGAAAGATACAAGCAGGGCTTATACTTCACAAATGGTGATAAAACAAAGTTGTATCAATTAACATGATTGAACAAATATTTAGTGAAGATAGAATCAGATGATTTACTAACTTTAAAATTACCAGATGCAAAAAAGAGAAAATTTAGATGTGAGTACGGGGAGAAAATTTTATCAAATATATAAATTTGCTTTACAAGTGAAGTGTGCAATGGGAAGAGCATTGTTAAAAACATTTTTGCAGAGAATTTGATTATATTTTTGTTATTTGCATTAAAATAATAATAAAACATATGAATAATCAACTCAATGACCATTGAAATAAATATGTGAAAAGGATTTGTATATGATAAGTAGTTATTTTGTCCAGTTTTGGTCACTTTTAAAAAATTACAAAGTCGATTCAGACATCTGAACTTTTTTCAGTAGTTTATGAAAAAAAATGAAACATAGCTGGATTAAATTAATGATGTTCATATGACATTGCTAGGTTTTCAGAAATGATCAATTCAATACTATAAATTTTAATTGTATGGAGTGGAGCCTAGTATGTATTACTGTTCCCGGCCGTTTCGAAACCCTGGCCGTTTCGAAATGGCCATTGGCCGTTTTGAAATGGCCAAATTATTTACTTGGCCATTTTGAAACCTTCCTTGGTTTTGAAACGGCCTGGCCAGTTCAAAACCTGGTTTCAAAATGGCCAAATCAATCACCTGGCCGTTTTGAAACCTCATCTGATTCCTAAAGTTTTCTGCCATAAAGAAGCCATGATAAATATTAAGTGTTAAATAGTTTTAAATTATGAAATTAAAATCATTGAAGTAGTTGATAGTAAATCTTTGGATGTATACTTGTATATGTAATTAACATTTAACACATGAATAAATTCAACAGAATGTGCATGATGTATTCACTTCCATTTACAATACTGTGGCGAAGACTGTGCAGGATTAAAACTAAACAAATGGGCTTAACGTGTGTATAAGCTATTGTTCTGCCTTGATCAGGCATACAGGGGGTTAAATGAAATCAACTTGTCACCAGTAGCGGATCAACATAAAAGGAATGGCTTCCTATTAACATGGGAAATAAGGCCTGGGTAAATCTAATTAACTAATCATCATTCTAGAGAATAGCTGACCAGTAGCTAATCAGCATGAAAGGAATGGCTTCCTATTAACATGAGATATAAAAAGCTGGGGATGATTAGTTAATTGGATTTACCTAGGCCTTATGTTACTGAGCCCTCTTCAGCCTTATAATAGGAATCCATGCCCTTTATGTGATTTGTTTGTTAACTGATTACTTTTAAACTTGATTAGACTGTGATCAGTCAGTTTTTGTCATAACAATAAAGGGGGCAAATGTTATGACATACATTTAGGAAGTTTTAGTCATTTTAAGTCCTATTCTTTTCATACATGATCTTATATTTATACTTGTTTTGACAAAACTCTTTCACATAGGAAAAACTTCAATACTCTTTTCAATTGTCCGCAGAAGGTTTACAAGATCGAAAAGTATTGAGCTGTAAATATATTAAAAATACATTTTATATAAACATTGAGCTGTAAATATATTAAAAAATACATTTTATATAAACATCTAATCTAATTCCCCATAGTCTCTACTTTGTAAAGGATTGTAAATGGAAAGCAAATACATAATTAGCATTGTATTGAAAACACTCATATATTGCATATTCATTACATATACAAGCAAAATATAATCAAAAGATTTACTATGAAACCTCCCATATAGTTTTCTTTTGTATGCACTAATAAATGTTGTTAAATGTTCTGTTTGATATATGTTTCACAATAAACCAAATGCAGTTCCAATAAATATATAAGTTTTTATTGTATTACAACTGTTACACTTAAAAGCAACAGAACAAACCTGTCCACCAATGCCAAACTGGTGAGGTATCAAAATGGCCAAGAGGAATAGTTGGCCATTTTGAAACGGACAAATCTATAATTTGGCTGTTTCGAGACGGCGAAGCCATTTCTAAACCTTGCAAAGGTATCAAAACAGTCATGGCTGTTTCAAAATGGCCATGGTCGTTTCGAAACAGCCAAAGGTTAAAAATGGCAAGTAACATTACTAAATAAATTATTACTAAATATTGCCTTATATTTGTATCATCACCTGTGTGTAAATAAAGTTTACAACTTTGCTGAATACAGATACATACTGGGCAGTCATTTTTAAACACTAATTTTAAACAAAAATAATTTAAGGTAAAATGTGTAATTTCACATTTCAATAAAAAAGAAATCACTCAGGTGGAAAATATTTTGAGTAGATACTGACCCTGTGAACAAAATTGGGCAAATTTCTTTTGGATGAAAATGATTATTTGTGCCAGTACTGCAATGTACTTACTTAAATTCGTATATGCCATTAATAGCAACTTTTATATAACTTTATATATGAGATATACTACACCTCATTTCAATCTTGAACTACTCATGCTATTGGTCCAACCTATAAAATACACAAAAGAGTAAAAATTATAAGATGTCTCAATATCCTTCTCATGCTTATAACCTGGCCAAAATGCTAAAATATTTTCAATATTCCACATGAAACCATGACATAGAGGAACAAAATGATATTTTCTTAGATGATCACACAGTGTGTGTATATATGATAAACAGGAAAAAAACACTTGCCAGTAGTGTACTGAACTAGACTGCCAGTCTTTGATACCTTGAAGCACAGCACAAATGTGATAACAGAATGTTTATAAACTGCAAAATTTACTTTCTTGTTAGGTCACCCTTAATGTACTTTATTATTGTAAAAATAGTATAGGAAACATGATTACATCATCCATCCCATATCCTTTTTTAAAGTTCTCTCTGTGTTAACTGTGGTAGTAAAATCGCTACAATTAATGGGTCAGTTTCATTGCTTTCCTCACCATTTTCTCAGGTTATTTAATCTTTTTACAGGCTAAAACATAGGGCCATGACAAGGTGCAATATATATAGTATCCTAGTTCTCTTTCTCAGTTTTAAAATGAGGCCATTTCAAGTATATTTAGACTTCTATATCTGAATGACTTACCATGCATAAAACAGAGAAACTGCATGGGGCAATCATGATGTCAGTGCACACACACACTACTGCATTAGTGCATTCGGCCATTTTCATGGCTTGGGCTCAGTTTTGCCATATATGGCAAAGGTGAATTTTCTTTAATTGCTGATTACTCAGTAATTAAGGTGTGTTTCAAAATTTTGCTTGGGGAAATGATTTATCATATATTAACACATGTTTTAAAGGCCTTTTGTTTTGGGGGTGTAATAACCCTTTAAATCTAAATTATATGAACTATTTATGATTATTAGACGCCTCTCCTAAACATAATATTTCTGGAGCAGTTCACATATGTAGGACAACAAACAATGTTTGAAAATACCCAAACCCTCACCTGCAGATAGTGTTAAAAGCACAAAATAAATCTCACAAAAGAGGTATCGAGGGTCAAACTGTTTGAGATTTAAAACCAGACTGTCACTGTGACCATCATCTTGTTCTCTGATTTAACTGGTTTGCTCTTAATGACTCTGCTACACTCCGATTACAAGAGGTCCAAAGGTCAATGGTGACATCCTGCGAACAGCTAAGGTCACATCATACCTTGACCTCGGTGAATTTATCATTTTTACAACCTAGGAGTTAAACCAAACACGACACAAGTAGGCTGCTTATTGGATGCTTGAGAATTTTGAGTGTCACTCTGAAATTTTCTTATTTATTCTAATCCTCACCACCTTTTAGTGCTTAGTCTCAATGGAGAAAAGAGACTGAAAGTCGCCAGGAGAAAGTACAAATTTTGATTGCAAATTCCAAGGAGTAGTAAAATGGTCAGCACCTTGGCATCAAAGGTGACACAATATTAACAGAGAGGCTATGGTGGCTGGGCTTTAAGAAATAGGTAAGACTGTCATCAGTCAACTTATTCCATAATAGATGTGCCAAAGGTAAAATTTAACTGAATTGTACTACTGATATATCAATGAAAGAATGAAAGTGTGGAACCACAAGAAGTTTGCCATCACTTTGACACTGTGTGATATTGTACAGACTGATATAAGTAGAAAGATAGGCATTTAGGCTAACTGGACGGAAAAAAACTTGTAGACAAATAGACAAATAAGGAAAGTTTATTCCCTTAGCTGCTAAGATAAATCCCAGATGCCAAGAATTTGGGTTTATTTTCAACGAATTTACGCCAGCAGTTGAAAAAACATCTTTTATATTTGGGTGAGATTATCTGGTTCTTTTAATGTAGAATAAAGCTTGGCTGCCTATAAAATTTCAATAATAACCAATTGTATGACATCTCTGATATCCTGCCATAAATTCCTATATTTGTATCCTAACAGCCACTTGTCTACTCAATTTGGGTTTTGTGTGTGCAAGAAAACAAAGTCTAAAATTTTAAGGTAACACTAACATCAAAAGATGCTTTGTTTTATTATCCACACAATGAATTTGACCGCAAAACCAGGAAATAAAGACAGGTTAACAATATTTTACTTCCCAGTGTCCCTTACCATGTACATATTTTGCTTATTCAATGTAATCAAGTGCCCATTTTCATAAATAGGTCATAAATATCAAAAGAAAGCTATATTTCAGAGCTTGTGCTAGTTTTTATTGCATTAATATTCATGCAGAAATAAATGAGAGATGAAAAGTAATAAATGAAGATTTTATATATACTGCTGACCCTCACTAATAGGGGTGTTCCACTGGAGCAGACCCTCACCATCCCTACCGAACTTTGGGATTGTGAAGGCAGGTTATGAGTCTTGTCAATTGTAGTTGGGGAAAATGAATGGATGGTTTCACCTTCATGACAGGATGAAGTAACATCTGGGCTTGTCTGGATCTTTCTCCTGACATGTCTTGGGTTTTGGTTATTTTTCAGCACGATCAAATGTGAAAGTCTTAGGACAAGTCATAGGGCGAAACAGACATGTCGTATCTGTACCCAGAAAAGAGGTTAACATGGTTTTCTTCTAGGAGAACTGATTGAAAATCTGTTTATCGACTAATGCTGGCAGGGACACTACACTAGTACTGACACTGCTGGCAATGGATGGCTGCTATCCCTCATGTGGGTGTTCCACTGGGGCTGACTTATCGGTAACTAAACATTTTTTGAGGGTCGGGCAGAATGTTGACATAGTCTGTAAGGGCAGGTTTTATTTTCCCGGCTTTTCACGGTAGGTCAGTAAAAAATCAAACATGTTTGATATTTTCCCGACCTTCCCCGACTCTTCTTACAGACCATGGCTCTGCCCACCTATTTGTCTGTATCACTTCCAGACTTGTCCTTATCACTTCCAGGCTTGTCTTAATCACGTCCAGGCTTGTCCTGTCATGAAGCCGGCTAGTCTTTTGCAACTTAGTACTTCTCATTTTCACTCCATTTCCAGCATGATGTGAGGTGAAAATATGACGAAAATTTATGTTATGAATGATAAAAACAATGCAAATGTTCATAATTTTGAAGTTAACAAATAGTAAAGGTGCACATGTATGCTGTAAGTAATGAATAAACGTGAAAGAGTGTTTTATTTGGTCACATAATCAAATTCTCAGCCTATTTTAACAGAACAAGTTAAGGACAGTCAAACAAACTATTTGGATCCCATCACATAATATTTTTGTCGCTGTAAAATCCATTATCAGTTTCTGGGAAAAAAGAGGATCAAGTGTCAACCAATCAACAAATCTAAAACTAGGTCAATAGTAGATATTTAGATCCCATCAAGTGACCAGAACTATAGCATGTTTATTACCTTTATGAGAATAGGGTCTTTCTCAGAAGCCCGAAATTGGAGAATAAAAGGCAGCAACAAGAAAGAGGGTTTTATTGTCATGTGAGAAATTGCCAGAATAACATCTCTCTGCTTGTTTGCACAGTTTGTTTAATTTTTAATGAAAATTTTCTATTTGAAGTGGCTTTTTGGTCATAATCTGAAGCAGACATATATGGATTTATTTCTTATATAATATTACAGCAAAAAGCTGAAAACTAATTAAAATAACAAAAAAGTAAATTTAGACGTTCTGGTCACGTGATGGAATCCAATATTCAGCCTTGACCTAGTTTCAGATTTGTTTATTGGTCGACACTTGATCCTCTTTTTTCCCCAGAAATTCATCAAAAAGTGTAATGGCAATACCGACTGCATGTCTGGTCATGATGATTCTGTATGTTTCTCCAGTCCTGTCTGTTTGTCAGTACGGCTTGTCGGGACCTGCTACAGCTTGTCTGTTGTGGGTTTAGGGCTTGTCCTGGTAGTTTCCAGCCTAATCCTGTACAAAAATTTCTCGACCCCAAGGCAGGTTGGCCTCTAGATCCAGACAAGGCTGGAAGTATCATGTCTTGTTGGGGAGGTAAAACTGACCCAGATTTTTCCCCGCCCTTTTTTGTGGATTTTTGTCCCAGACCCCCGACTTTTGAAGCCGAACAGGGGTGTCCGAGGGAATGCTGGTGTCTGTAGAACTTTTAATGTGGGATTTAAAAAACGCCGACTTTGTTGTGTATCCAGTGCTGTCTGTCGGTGAGTTCTTCAGGGTCTGGCTGGACCTGGACTGTGTCAGCTTCCCATATCTGGTCCTTTGGGACTCAAATCATGATTTCAAGACCTGTAGAGAAAGTGTACATCTGTTTGCAAAGGTGCTAGAGGCTATCCTTGGTTTTGTGTTTTTAAAGAGCTTATGTGTCTTGCCATGGAGTTCTTCATAATCCTTGCCAAATTCCACTATTGCCTCCTCATTGAAATCCAACAGAAAGATGTTGGTCATCTTGCCACATTTCCTTTTGGATTGACAGGATGAAAGAGACACATTTCCCTTTCAGTGTCCATCTCCCTTTTACTTCTTTCTGTACTTCTCTGGATGTCAGCACCTGTATTCCCAACTCAATAGGTGTGTCCATGGGAACTTTTATCTTCATTTGATTCTTTTTGGCCTTCTAAGGACCCATCATAAAGCACCGAATCTTACTATTTTTTCAGAAAAACAAAAGTCTGTCTCAATGCTATTTGTTATCTGTAGATGAACAGAGCCCAAATGATGCTTTCTATGGAGCTACGTGCCCTTTTTATATGTGCAAATCAAACCGACAAGACGTGAAGACAAGACATAAATCAGACCTGCCATATTCGCTCCAAAGCTTATCTTTTGATGTAAATGCCTTTGCTGGTTTTTTCTTAAGTATTGTCCTGCTGTGGTGTCCTGCTTGCTTGATTACAACAGGTCAGTTTAGTTTCATGTATGGTCGGTATTGTTTTGGGACCTGTTATGGGGCAGACCAAATACTTAAAAAGGACAGAATGTCTAGTGTTTAATGATAAGACAGTAAGCCAATAGGACTGGATGGGAAGGGAGCAGGATAGATGAAAAGTGACAAGGACAAGGTGGTTTTATGACAGGACTTTGTAGGTGGAGCCAGGGATATCAAACACTCTCAAAGTAAAGTTGGGAACCCCTAACCAACCCCAACAAACACTGTTAAAATTTAAACTGACTCCAGAGTGCTGTAAAAGTACATTTTGCCTAATATTGGCTTATTTTACTTATTGAAGAATGTTTTGAAAACTAATAGGAAAATAACTCTTATAATGAATATTTTAAAATTTTATCACTTGAGAAGACAACGTGCATAATACTTGATTTGTCTTCTCTCTAAATAAATATTAATTAATATTAAATTTATTAATATCTTTCAAACAAATGACAATTTTATAAACAATACAGAACGACTGGAGATAATTTCTTAAGAGGGACTCACACTTTCTTGTTAATGCCTCTAGATGTACCCCCTCTACCCCTTTAAACATTTGCATCACCCTTCTGTGTGATGTCAGTGAATCATTTCAAGTGGCTTCTGGATCTTCACAAAAAGCAGCTCAGTTATAAATAAATGTACAAAATTATGGATCACACTTCCATTGTGTTCCGTTCAGTGTGATGCAAATGAAAGGACTCAGTTAGGGAAGCAAGGGGTGCAAGGAACGCCTCTGATCCAATTAGTATTGATAAGAAATGCATTTTTCAACATATATTTGTCTGAAATACCCAGTCAGTGGCCTAAGTTTGTCAAGGCAGAGAAGGAGACAACATCTTGGGGAAATTAGTTTATTCTATGTTACAATCTATAATTTATTTACATACTGAAGTTAAGGTCAACTTAACTTAAGTTACACACTGACAACAATATCTAAACAGTTGACCTTAACCTAAAGACATTCCGATAAGATCTATTATTAAAGTTAAGCTGATAAGGTTAAAACTGATTATATGTTAAAACACATTATAAAAACGAACTGAGCTTGACCTTTACAAGGTCACAAGTAACTGTTATGATAAATTACTATAACTACTTACTTTTGATGCTAAATGACAATACTGTACATACAATATATAATGTTTAAATTACTGACCTTGACCTTGACAAGGTCATAATTTAACTGTTAAAGTGAAGTACTATTACTATTTACATGTACTTTTACACCATAACACTATGAGTACTGTACATAACTGACAATTTTTTGAATTACTGTTGTTTAACTTTATTTCAGGACAAGATTTGTGTCATATCTTTTCATTTTTGAGAACCCCAAACCTCAAGTAGAAGTAGCTAGGAGGAGAGACGCTGTTGAAATGTTGTAGCTACCATATCAGAAGTTCTGTGGTCCTGTGTTATATAAGACCAAACTGCCTCCGATGTCCAGGTGCCCTGACTTTGAATGTGTTGCAGGGGAATGTTCGAATTAAACGCCCAGGTGGCACCTGAACGTCGGAGGGAGTGGAAAGTAATATTTCTATGTGCCCAGCCCAATGATAAGATGAGTCTGCTTAGGGCTTTTCTGAGTCTAGTATCAGTCAGTGGTACCCAGGTACCATAACATTTAACCTGAAACAAAGGGGAGTTAGGGGAACCAGGATAAAGTTTGAGAATTTGTTGTAGAGCTGCTACAGGACACAAGGGAGAAGAGCCCAGGGATGGGATTTTTAGTATTCTAATTTTATTTTGATATTGAAGAGTTTTTGACCATTTTATTAGAATATGAGCACCAGGGGGGGGGGGGGGGGGGGGGGGGGGGCAGGGGCAAAGATCACATCAGCTCTGGCTAATTGCTTCATGAAATCAAAAGATGAGGTAGAATGAGGGACCAGATTGGAAATTCGTAAAAAACTGAAAAATGAAGTAAGGATTGCAGCTTTGAATACGATGCCCATATGAATGTGTTCACATTGCCTTATCAATGAAGTAAGCATAGGAATATCAATGATGGATTTGATATTGGGATTGAAGGGAGATGTACGTAATATGGATTTGCTGTAGACTTTGATTCTTGGATCGAGAAAAGGGAAAATGTGTACACCAAAATTTGACAATTTGGTTTTAATAGCAGAGAGATAGTTCATAATACCTGCATGATAAACCTTATTAAATGCCAAAAATTCAAGAAAAGCCAAAATAATTTGAGGGGTGAGGGAATGAAGGGTTACAGAAGCATAGCAGCAAAAAGCCACAAACAATCTAAACTTGTGGTCGTAAGCTTTGGTTGTAGAAGTAGCATATGCACCATTCAGTCTTGCTTTTGCTTGCGATGATAATATTCGAATCTAGGGGGAAGTACCTGAAATTAGATATCCCAATTTATTTTGAGGGCATCAATTGGGACTCGAACCCAAGTGGGGTGGTCTAATAATGCATATAACTGTTCTCTGTATTCGTTACCCAGAAACCACCTAGAGAGGTTATCTGCTATTTGATTATTTTTCCCACTAATATGTACTGTACGTAAACAAATGTCATATTCAGCAACTTTCATTAGAATGTTACGAGCAATTGCAGCCAACACACTATCTCTGGTTCTACAAGTGGTCAGCACACTGACCACTGCTTGGTTGTCGCAATGAATTCTAATATTTTTTCCTTGCCTCATGGTTGCCCAAGTTCGAATAGCCACTAAAATATTAATCATTTCAAGGTGAACTATACCCATATTTTCGAAATTAAGTGGAATTTCAATTGCATAAACTTGGTTACCACACCTAGCCCCTAGACCTTGAAGGCAAGCATCTAGTTCGATTTCATATTGGATATTTTGATGCACAAAGAAAGCTGTACCATTGAACTTGGGTATAAAATTTACAAACCAATTTTGATCTCTGTGAAATTCAGCCGTTAGTTGAATTTTTTCTTTTTTATGACTGTTTCTTAGGACCTCTAACATTCTATTAAGGAAAAACCTTGAGGACTTTACACATTTAGTGATGTATAGTAGTTTACCCAGAAGTGATTGCAACTCTCTCTTAGTACAAACCTTTTGTGAGCACCAAGTATTACAAATATGAAGTATTTCTGTAACTTTGTCATTAGGTATAGACACAGTGAAGTTTTCAGTATCGATATCTACCCCAAGGCATGTGACTCTAGTACTGGGGGTAACAATTTTCTTTTGGCTAATATCAAAACCTAGATCTGTGAGGATTTTGAATAGGGTATGAAATGAATCAGAGGCTTGACTGATTACTGAATGACCTATTATGTCATCAATATAATTTGTGACTTTAAATCCTAGGGAGTTCATAATGTACCTTATGGAATCGCTTATTCGCTGGAATATGGCTGAACCATGCTTAAATCCGAATGGAAGGCACAAATCATAGAATATTTCATTGGAAAAATGCAAGCAAAGAAGATTATAATCCTTAGGGTCAATTTTGACATGTCGAAATGCTCGACTAAGGTCAATTTTGTATAGCATTGAACCTTTACCATTTTCCTTAACTTTTTGAGTGATATTATCTATAGTGGGAAGTGTAAGAATGAAAGGGGTGTCAAGATATTTGTCAGAATTGACTCCAGCATTGACAGAGAAGCCATCAGGATAGCTAAGGCCTACTATCACTCTTCTATGGGGGGCTCCAGGCTTTTCTCGAGTCAAAAAAGGTGAAAAATGCATATTATTTAGAGGGCAATGCTAATAGGGGCCCATAATTGCACCAAATTGAATTTCTTCTTTAAGGTAAGCTTTAACATCAGCCTCGTATTGAGTAGCAGTATTGTGATTTTTAAAATGATGATCTAGGGGAGAGTCTTCCTTGTGATCCAAAGGAAAACCATAACGTATAAGATAACACAGTTGTTTATCCCAATATTGTTTTAAATATGAATCCCAAACTTCTGGATTGAGTTGGGATTCTACCTGAATTTGTGAATCCATGAAATTGAAATTTTTGGAATTTTTTACCGTTTCATGAAGGAATTTGATATTACCAATACTGGGATTTTTGTTGTTTCGATCTGGAACATGGATGTCTCCCAATGGCACAAACCCGTATTTATCCTCCATCTGGTTGTCCCAATTTTTAAACGTACCTATGTGTTTTGCCTCACTAACACGCTGTCTATATTTTGGTTTGAACCTAAGTTCTAGGTCATATTTGTCTTCGTATTCTTTTTTTAAAAAAACTTCTTTGGTAAATTTCTTACCTGTGTTTTTTATACGACTTTGTCGACAATTTTTAGTTGCAGTTACTGCTTTGTCATGATCATCCATGCACCACACATTGCCATCAACTTCTGTTTTATTGGTTTCATTACTGCGTTTAGCAGTGTTTACATGCTTCTTTGCACGACTACTATTTTGACTATACACAGCATGATGTGATTCAATATTACTGACATTACTGATTTCAGACAAATCAATATCATTAATACTATTCAACACTTCAAACTTGTTGTGTGATTGAATTTCAACATCATCCGCGTAACTAGCAGATTTTCTATTAACACCTTTGTCAGACCTAACACGAGTTAGGTTACTGTGCACATCTGACTGTTTCGCCATCGACTTGGAATGGGGAAGTACTACACGTTGGGTTATGGGGGTATGGGTTCTACTAGAAGTTACATCCTTTACTTGGGAATTGCCTTCTTGTTTACTAAACCCACCCAAAGTGTTATTTACTGTACTTTTACATCTCACTACATCTGCATAGGACATGCCAACAAACCTTTTATAGTCCATTTGCCAATTTACACTTTGACCATTTTTAAACATACTATTTACAACCACACGACTTTGATACTGTACTTTTGCAATTTTTTGTTTTGGCGTTACTCATTTTTTACATTCTTTTTACAATCTTTGAGTGAGTGGGGGTATTTTTTGCCTGTTGCATAGCAAAAGCTGCAAACATGAAGATAAAGATGGTTGTTATGTTCGTGGTCTACTTTATGTGAGCAGGTACCTTTTTGGAAAAATTTGCATGGTGTTGGGGTATCTTTGCCAAAGTTTTTTCTGGTACCAGGTACATTAGAAGTTTGATTTTGTACTTTGTGTGCATAGGCACGTCTGATTCTGTCAATCTTGGAGGTTTCAGACCAGTCGAGTCTGCCCTCCTCCATTTTGCAGAGGAGGACAGCATGTGCTCCTTTTGCAGCATTCCAACCAAAATCATGACAGTCCTCCATAATTTCTAAGAGGTATTCTAACATATTTTGTTTAATTTTTGGATCTTTTTCATCCTTTATGATTGTTGAGAAACCTGACACCCATTGCCCTATGGAAAGACTATCATAGCTCACTCTATTTCGTGTGCTACCCCCCAAAATAAAATTCTGTGGCCAAGGAATCTCACGTTTAACATACACAGTTTCAGAACCACCACGTTGAGACTTTAACTTGCCTTTTTCAGTGGCTGTTTGAAGATCTCGGATCTGAGCGTCCACTTGGTCCTGTATGTCTCTGGACGTTCTGAGGCTGTGCAGTGATGGAAGTATGAGGTCTTCTTCCTGGTCCCCCTGAGGCCTTCTGCTGGACATGCTGGATGCTGGTGATCTAATACTGGAACTGGCACTTGGGGATCTGCTGACCTGCAAAGACTGTACCTTGTCTTCCATCTGTGACATTCTACTTGTCAGATTTTTGAGTTCTTTCAAGATTAATGAACTTGTGGTTTCTTCAGGTTCCATGACAGATGCTCGGGCTTCTTTACAGTTACGATTTATCGGTCTCGAATGGTTCTCTCCACACTTAGCACAATCAAATGTTTTAACCATGATTCCTGGTTTGATATTTTATTATAGTCAACGTTATATTACCCCACTTGGGTTCGAGTCCCATTTGATGCCCTCAAAATAAATAGGGATATCTAATTTCAGGTACTTCCTCCCAGATTCGAATATTATCATCGCAAGCAAAAGCAAGACTGAATGGTGCATATGCTACTTCTACAACCAAAGCTTACGACCACAAGTTTAGATTGGTTGTGGCTTTTTGCTGCTATGCTTCTGTAACCCTTCATTCCCTCACCCCTCAAATTATTTTGGCTTTTCTTGAATTTTTGACATTTAATAAGGTTTATCATGCAGGTATTATGAACTATCTCTCTGCTATTAAAACCAAATTGTCAAATTTTGGTGCACACATTTCCCCTTTTCTCGATCCAAGAATCAAAGTCTACAGCAAATCCATATTACGTACATCTCCCTTCAATCCCAATATCAAATCCATCATTGATATTCCTATGCTTACTTCATTGGTAAGGCAATGTGAACACATTCATATGGGCATCGTATTCAAAGCTGCAATCTTTACTTCATTTTTCAGTTTTTTACGAATTTCCAATCTGGTCCCTCATTCTACCTCATCTTTTGATTTCATGAAGCAATTAGCCAGAGCTGATGTGATCTTTGCCCCCCCTGGTGCTCATATTCTAATAAAAAACCTCTTCAATTTCAAAATAAAATTAGAATACTAAAAATCCCATCCCTGGGCTCTTCTCCCTTGTGTCCTGTAGCAGCTCTACAACAAATTTTCAAACTTTATCCTGGTTCCCCTAACTCCCCTTTGTTTCAGGTTAAATGTTATGGTACCTGGGTACCACTGACTGATACTAGACTCAGAAAAGCCCTAAGCAGACTCATCTTATCATTGGGCTGGGCACATAGAAATATTACTTTCCACTCCCTCCGACGTTCAGGTGCCACTTGGACATTTAATTTGAACATTCCCCTGCAACACATTCAAAGTCAGGGCACTTGGACATCGGAGGCAGTTTGGTCTTATATAACACAGGACCACAGAACTTCTACAACATTTCAACAGCGTCAGTCCTCCTAGCTACTTCTACTTGAGGTTTGGGGTTCTCAAAAATGAAAAGATATGACACAAATCTTGTCCTAAAATAAAGTTAAACAACAGTAATTAAAAAAATTGTCAGTTATGTACAGTACTCATAGTGTTATGGTGTAAAAGTACATGTAAATAGTAATAGTACTTCACTTTAACAGTTAAATTATGACCTTGTCAAGGTCAAGGTCAGTAATTTAAACATTATATATTGTATGTACAGTATTGTCATTTAGCATCAAAAGTAAGTAGTTATAGTAATTTATCATAACAGTTACTTGTGACCTTGTAAAGGTCAAGCTCAGTTCGTTTTTATAATGTGTTTTAACATATAATCAGTTTTAACCTTATCAGCTTAACTTTAGTAATAGATCTTATCGGAAAGCAATGTCTTTAGGTTAAGGTCAACTGTTTAGATATTGTTGTCAGTGTGTAACTTAAGTTAAGTTGACCTTAACTTCAGTATGTAAATAAATTATAGATTGTAACATAGAATAAACTAATTTCCCCAAGATGTTGTCTCCTTCTCTGCCTTGACAAACTTAGGCCACTGTGGGAAGGTGTCATCTTGGGTGCCACCTTATTCAGTGGCAGTTTGCTTCAGTAATTCTTGTGTGCAATGTTATTGGTCACCTCTGACCTGGTTAGTTTTAATTTTCCCGCAAAAAGTTGTGTAACCTCAGTTTAAAACTAGAACTTGAAGAGGCTATACGCCATTTTACTTAAAATTGTTTCCCTCTTCCCACCCTTAAACCAAAGTATTAATAGGTTGTGTTGTAGTTTCAGATCTTGTGGTCAGATGGTAAAATCGGAAGCCTGACCTGGCATAGGGCTACATGTGAATGCATCTTTCTGATGGCCTGTTCTCCGACTTCCTCCTGAGGTTTCTTTGGCTGATTCACGTTGACTCTGCCTGTGTTTCCTCCAGCTTCTGGTGTGGCTGTCACTCTCCTTTTTTTCTTCCCCCAGTGGTGGGTCTCCTGCTGCCCTCTGGTGGGGGCCTGGATGGCAGTCTGGTTGCCTGCCTCAAAGGACACAATATGATCATCAATATTCTAAGTAAAGCTTCTGTTTAGTAGCATCTTGAGAGTTACTATTTTCAAGCTATATATGAAGCTGTGAACTTGGAAGTCATTATCTGTAGTGGGCTTCAGTTAGAAGCTAGTAGTTAATTCAATAACAAATTAGCAGTTACAGTATTGCAGTTTTCACCAAATTTTATATTACAAAACAGTTCTCTTAAATTCGCATGTAACTTAATCTAGCTTAGTGAGGCAAGCTTAGTGTACTCAAATACAGGATTTCATGGTGACTAACATTTTATTTGTGGTTAAATAAGTTATCTAATTATTTTATATACCCAGTATCTTTCTGTGCGTTTATTGGTTTGGGCAGATGTTTTGTGACATGGTATTGTTTGGGGCAGTGTTTCTCTGCTTCAGAGTTTTATGAATTTTGAAAAGACAAAATGGAAGACATGTACCCATTGATATACCTCTCATACTAATAAAACCAAAAGATTAATGGCTGTTTTTTGTGTAAACAATGTATAAAACTTATTATTATAAAACTTAATCTGGATCTCAAGTGACATCATATTGTGGTTATAACCTTTCTTTGAATGCTTTAAATGCAAAAAGAAAATACTTCATATATCTGATTGTAGACCCACAATGCCATCTGATATAGTCAGCTGGATCAAAATAAAACATATCTCCATTACTCCACAAAAGTGTGATTGGGCCATTAAGCAAGCTTTCATCAGTATATTGCAATATGTTAATAGGAAGCATGGCCTAAAAAACTTAAACGTAACTACTGATAATGGATTGGGTCCATTTACAAAATAGCTGTTCACATTTAGGTATAAATTATTTTTCTATTTGATCACCCTTCATATTTACTCGAATAGTCTACTAACATTAAAGCTATTTTCCACAGCTGTTTTTTATTTGTCTCATTGTGTCTAAAATTAATTAAAACTCAAATGTCAATAAAGGATTCAACTAAAGGCATTCACCAACAATGATATACAGTATAAGCTAAATCAATCTGATGATAAAGTTGACACCAATATGGCAACCCTTGTATACATGTACAAGAACAAAAGTATATATATTGATACAAAATGAGTTTTATTTGGAAGAATTTCCCAACATTTATTCTGTCTGTATCATTGCCATACAACATGGAGGTCCAGTTTAATGAGCAGAATATACTGATTTCCTGTCTCACTTTGTAACCCGTTCACCACTTTGTTCAGCTTAAAAGAGCCTATGTGTATCAGATCAGTTTTATGTATGTACGCCTTAAGAATATACAAACGGTGGTCCAAGAAAAAGATAGAGAAAGAAACTTTCCAATGTGCCAAAACGTGTCATTGTACTTTTTTGATCATAAAGATAACAGAGCACTCTAAATGGTAATGTTGGTGATAAAACTACATTCCAGCTTACACTACAGGTGGTATTGTCTAATGTTGATTGTCTGTTGTATTATTCATAGATGTTTCTTTAATGCATCATTCCTCCACGTACTGCCAGACTTCTGTCAGTGAACTTTGCACACCGTGGCATTAATTTCACACTCCTTCACCCTCCCCATATAAAAGTTAAAATGTCTGTGTACTGTTGCTCGTATCAAGGTCACCATACACAGCTGCCTGTAACTGTATGGTGTTGTATTATTTCTGTAACTGTTATGTCTTTCCTGCTAATTCTGTTTTAATCTGCATCTGTCTGTGTTTGGAGTAAAATTCTTTATTTGTTGCCACATTATCTTGACAGTGTATTTTTGGATTCAACCATGGGCATTTTGCTCCGACATTTTTTATTCTTTCCTGTGACATAGTTATATCTAGAGGTATGTATCTGGGTTTTACAGGAGGTGTTCTGCCTTTTGTTTTGCCTTTCTTTCTGCTGCTACCAAAAATTGCAAGAAATACCGTCTGAAATGTGACTGGGACATAAGACAGAAATAACTAGATCTGCGCTATTTGTTATTGATTTTACTGGTCTTTTCTGTGACATTATCTTTACGGTTCAATACAGCATTGATTCATGTAAAAAGTTTTTAAAAATTTAGAAGCCAAGCACTGATCGATTGTTGGCCATGATCTATGGCAATGGATAAAGTCACTTTTTGCCTTTTAGCTAGGGGTAGCTTTAGCATTATCGGTGACTTATCACTAGTATGGCAACCAAATGCAAGTTTTACTGAATCTTGTTTTGGCTGTTAAAGCTTTCTCGTTTATACTGGTTATTGTTGGTTGGATTGACTTGGAGACAAGGTCACCATTGAGGTATTTGGCTAAGTCGAAAAATCCAAGATAGCAAACTAAATACCTTGCTATCACATGTACCATGCGTCAAACAAAACCCCCAGAATACCTACTATTTTTGTATTAATTTATAACATTTCAATCAAAGGGTTATTTGTTTGTTACAGTTTTTTATTAACTTTGCATAATCATTGCTTTCAAAATATGGTATGGAACATATCCCAACAGGTAGTTCAGATCATGGAGAAAAGGAGTACATCCTCTTTGGTCAATATTCTGCGTTGATTCTGGCTTAGTTAATTTCAGAACTGACCTAGTTAACTCCATATTTGGGAAAGGATGATTGTGTTAAAGGAAAAACAGACATTTGTATAAAAGGCAAAAATCTATTATTTTCATTATTTTTTTCATGCAATATATTTCTACAGACAGCTTGTGTTTGGTGAAATTTGTTTATATAATATGTCATAATCATACGTGGAAGTTGGCATTGAAAGACCATTTCAATATTTAACTGGCACACCATTTGGAAGGCTTGCCAAGTGAATTCATTTTGAATGTAATATGGTGCTTCATGAACAAGGTGATAACTGGTAAACAAAAGAGTATAAATTTTGCCAAGGACCTTTATGGGGCAGAAATATCAAAGGAATATAGTACAAACTCCTTGCATTAAACCAAGGAAAAGAACAAAATCAGAAATTAATTTAACACATAGTCCTATTTCTGTTAGCCCACATAAACAAATCAGAATGACAGCATTTAAGTGTTTATCTAGTAAACAAATGGAACTAACAAAAGAGTGGTCATGTTTATCACAGAATGAAAAACTAAATAGACTTATGGAGAAATTGCTTACAATTCATAATTAAAAAAGTTGAAGTCAACTCCATAATGAATGACAGGGAAAATCAAATAGGTAAGGACTTGTTACTTCAGAAATATCTTCATAAGAAGGTAATAACCGAAGACTTGAAAAAGGGGTGGATCATTTGAACAGTATAATACAAAAGTTGCAGTGGTTGGACATGTGTCAAAATATTGTCTTTCACATTATCCCCCCCAAAAAATTAAGTAAAGAACTGTGAATAATGTATCATTAAATTTATCAGATAAGAAATGGGAATTTCAGCAGAAACCATATATTTCCACCAACATTTTGCTGGAGAAACAGGGTATAGATGTTGCACACAGAATGGGACAAGATGTCAGTTCAAACAGGTCTACTATATTTTAACCTCTACTTTATTTTTACTCTGGAAAACAAAAGAAATAAATATATAGTTTTCTTTTTTAAGAAAAATTTTTGATAATGTAAAAGAGATTTATGGCCAATTATAAAGTAAACAATGGTAACAACTTAATTGACTGTGGTCTTGAAATTGTGGTTTGCTCTGTTGTTTGTAAACAATAACTGGCTTCTTTAGTTGTCATTTAAGTTTTACCATAAAATGACAATAGAAGTCAACATGCAATGAAATGGCAATGAAATACTTTGATTATTACTAAAAATTTAAAATTTGCATAATTTATAACAGAATTATAGGCAATTGCAAAACAGTAAAATAGTAATAATAAATGTGTTGATTAGCTAGTAGTAGCTACTATCTTCAACTGGCATTTTAGGTTAAATGTGTAAATAATTTTATTTTTAATTGCGTGAAAATGTTAACATGAAATTGCCCTTTCTGAGAAACTAAAATATGGCAAAAAAGATAACATCATTATTCAGTTATTATTTTACATTTGTATTTCAGGTTAATGTTAAAATTAGTAGCTGTATACATTGATTGTTGTCTGCATTTTACTATTGCAACGACAAACAGAAGTTACATATAATTTTTTTTCTCAAACAGAATTATGGGCAGTTGTGAAGTAAAAATGGTAATGATAATGTTATAAATTTGTTATTATACCGGATATGTACTTTGGGTATATGTCTAGAAAAAAGTACCTGTATACCTGTAAGTACCTGCTGTTTTGACTGTAAAATTGGCAACAGAAATTTACAAAAACTTGTTCTTCAGGAAATAACATTTTGTTAATTTAAAAGAGAATTATAGAAATCATAAAACAAACAAACTAAACAAACTTTATTAATTAATTATTATTTTGAACTTTATTGCGGGCTCATTGTAAAAAAATAGAACATACAGAATTTGATTGTTGTATCATTTTTACTATAATCTTGAACTTGTGTTTGGTTTAACATTTAAAATAGTACAAATTATTCTGTTACTTTAGCTTTACTATAAATATTACATTGGTATTCAACCAGGACAGGTGAGAACAAGAAGCAGGATTGGGTTATATATATTTATTAAAAATTTTTTATCACTATCAACAACTAAATATTTTTGTATCAGGACATGACATACATTAGTACATTATGTATACAAAAGGATAATTTTTAGATAAGCACAGCAGAGGTGCATGTAGACCGACAAGGCCCCCCCTGCCCTCTTGTGGAAAATTGTACTTTACATAACACTGATAGCCCCTGGTCACAAACCAAGAAAACATAATGGCGTTGTATATCAACAATAAGTACCAAAGCCTAAGGTCAAAAGAAGGTCATATTCTGAGGTCAAAAGGTCTGTCATAAAAATCATAAAACAGTATCTTATAGTAAAATAAGATTATAATAAAAAATAAAAAATAAATAAAAACTTAAGTTGACATGGGGGTCAGACAGGAACATGCTACATAAACTATGACTGAAACACTCATGATAAATGCACATTATTGCATAGTAAACGACAGTAATAATTGAGTCATTTCTGCTATCTATCAAGGACTAGTGCCCGTGACTTATCTAGCTCTGTTTCAAAACCTTCCTGAGCAGTGCAATACAGCCCGTCCTATAGTTATTCAAAAATAACATAAAATAAATAATATAAAGCCACATAGCAAAGGCACGAGCCTAACATCCGGTCAATATCTGCACACTTAGAATGCACTCAAAAGAACTAGTTAACGCCCTAGCCAAGCTTTATAAATATAATTAATATGATTTTTTTAGAAATTTTGTTCCAGCACAGGGCACAGCCAGCAAGCAGGGGAATCATCCGCCCTTGAAGTCAACTAGCAAAGCGCACTCGGAGCAAGCACAGAAAACAATGCAGATATGAGGCCTCACATGATACATATTAACAGCAGAAGGCGACATACAATTTTTCTTTTGTTAAGAAATATTTTTTTGTTAATTAAAATCAAGAAGGTATTTTCAGAAAGAAAAATGTCTGAATCAGGTGAAGTATCAAAATGGTAAATTTGTCAAAGTGGACAGTTTGTTAACAGGAATGAACATTTAAATTGTCAGAAATAAACGCATGAATAAACAGGCGTTTACACTTCTATTCTTTGAAAATAAGTATAGATATAGTTTTCTGGTGAACATAAGTTATGCTCTCTTTTATTGCTAATTTTATTTTGCTTTTTTTAAAATTCATACTTGTGAGAGCGATATTAAATGAAAGTAAAGAAAATCCTTAAATAGCGCACGATTGCTAAGGTACTCTCATGTAAACGACATAGAAAATAATAATGTAAAAAAAAGATTCTGCATTGAAAACCATTGGTAACCAGCAACCGTGTACTAACTTTAAATTGGTAACCAGCAACCAAGTACTAACTTTCCCTTGGTAACCAGCAACCAAGTACTAATTTTTCCTTTGTAACCAGCAACCATGTACTAACTTTCCCTTGGTAACCAGCAACCATGTACCAACTTTCCCTTGGTAACCAGCAACCATGTACCAACTTTCCCTTGGTAACCAGCAACCATGTACTAACTTTCCCTTGGTAACCAGCAACCAAGTACTAACTTTCCCTTGGTAACCTGCAACCAAATACTAACTTTCCGAACAAAGGTTGGACTGAGATTCTTTATCACAACAGCTTATAATATATTTTATGTAGTTATTTCTTGAAAAGGGTCTTTTAAATTATAACTATGACCTTGAGGTCTAAAAGTTGATATTGGCAGGTGCTAAATAAGTGTAGTCTATCAAGAAGTGTTTTTATAGTACTCCTTCAAATGTTAGCCAAATTAATGTGTAGAATTTAATCCCTGCCAAAAAACACTCCATGTCACAGCAAGAATGGATTCTATCCAGGCACACAAATAACCAGTAATACATAGACAACAGGCAAAACAAATTATTGCTTGATATACGCACAGAAAAAAGTTGGACTTAAGCTCATTAAAGCTGAATTTCATTACTGTCAATAATCAGTAAAGTAGTATAAGCATAGGGTCACATGGAGATGATCAAAAAATTATAAATGTGCATAAATGAGGGCTAATATATATTAAAATCCACGATAATAATCAAGCTTTCCTAATCTTAGAATGTATTGGGCTTATAACTTTATATACGCCAGATTTTACACCATTTGGTTACGTCTCTTTAGCACATGTTAAATTTGTAAGAAGTGAAAATAGTCATCTTAAAATATTTACACATTCCTCACTGTAAGCAAGTGGTACGTGAAGCATAAGGTCACCATATAGAAGCAATATAATATAAGGGAATAACCCTACACCCAGTGCCAATATAGACGACCACATCCAAGTAGTTCCGTCCGTTCCTAAGCAATAATTGGTTATATCTCACCATAACATCTAAGAGATGATAAAAATAAGAAAAGTTACCCGCCACTTAGTCCCCTCCCAACCCCATTATTTGTTCAGTCTATGCCATTCATCTCATATATTGGATAGCTTTCCCTGAAATAATTCTAATTTATAGACAATCATTAAGAGGGAGAAAGTATGAGCTGGAATTATAGGACTATGTGATAAAATATCCTGATTAAATATATGCCTACATTGTAAGCTATTTTATGGATGGTAAAGTGGGTAGTTGCCTCTGACCTCTTGAGTCCTTGGTTTCATATCTCAACTGAAGTTGGAGAGTTGGCAGCTGATAGTCTGTGCCTCATGCTATTCAGTGCATAATATATAACCCAACCTATATGCATTACTCTACCTTGAGAACCAGCTTAAATCCCAATCAATCAATCAATCAGTCAATCAATTAGTCAACCAGTCAATTAACAAACCAACCAACCAACCAACCATTCAATGTAGCTTTTATTAATACTTTTTTGAATTTTGAGTCTTTAACACTACCTTTATATTGCAAGTTTTTTGGGGGAACTTTGCTATCCATTTGAACAAACACTCTGTCTAATGCAATAAATATAACCCTTAAAACAGTAGCTATGATTATGATTTTACTAAGACGGTGTTAAATAATTCTGTTGGGTATTGCCTGAGGAAATAAATAACATTGACAATTGAACTTGACAGACAGCCTTGTTTATTGACTTTGAAGCTATGCTTAGATTACATGCTATGCGCATGATTTTGAAAACCAGTGAACACGTACACCAATACGATATCAGCAGATACGATCCAATGATAAAGTCTTAATGAACATGGCCTGTCTATACACACCAACAATGACACAATACTTTTACCTTTTAAGAACTGTCTTCAAGTACAGAGCCCATGAGATAATCAGTGGAAAAAAAGTCCAACTTACCGTAAAAGGTGTCATTAACAGAAAATAATTCAGAACAGGCCAAATTGCAACCCTCTCAAGAGGGCATTGATTTTTGCAAAGTCTGCCAATGTGTAAAGCTAAGATTTTCCGGTGTTAGCTGTGATCTAATGTTATGGTTTAGTAGATATCATGTAAAGAACCAAAATCAGTAGAGATACATAAATTGTTGTCTTTTCTCTCTTTCTCATGTTTTACTTCCTGTATCCACTGTAATCAAGAGACCATTGTGTTGCCTTTATTTGATGCTATTTTGAAATTGAAGGGCTAACAACAACTCTGTGCCACTGTCACGACTTTGTGTCCTAACCCCAGGCGTAATGTTATTGCTTCTCTGAGATATCTATTAGGTCAAGAAGGTCATGAGTGTATTCATAGTCATCGTAGTAACATATCCAAAAACAGGTTTTGTATTACGCTTAAAAACTTTGAGATTGTGCTTTTTACTTGTAAGGCCGTTGTGACTTCTTTTTAGGCTAGTCACAGTCAATGATGAGGGTGGTTTGGCTACTTTTTGGACTGTTTCCACCCATTTGTACACTCTTCTATAAAAGGAAATGATAAGTCAAGATGGGAGAACTGCATTCCATGTAGGAATGATCTATGAAAAAGACTGTATTCAACCTTGTAAATTTTTTGTTTTTTTGTTTTAAGTTTTGCTGTTTCCGGTTAAAATATAATGTTTTCCAATCTTCAAAAAAACTACCTGTCTATTTTTATCAATAAAATACTCACACAAAATGCTCAGACACTTTTTAATCCATTGTTTAGGCCTCTGTTTGTATTTGTGTAATGTTAAAGAGGTAATACTTCAATATGTACATGTTCGGTTTATATAAAAGAAAAACATAAATCCTACATAAAACAAAGCACCAATCCCTTCCAAATTCTATGGTAAGAGAGTATTTCCACTTTTTGTGGTAAGTCTTAGCTTTCACTCCACAGCAGGTAGCAGCCATTACAACTAGTCAGCAAAGTGCACAGAATATGCAGTGGCTTGTGTGTGTGTGCTATATATTCTGATAGTACAGGCAAGTGAATGAAGTTAACAGCAGTTTTGAAGTTATACATGTTTTTAAGGAGATTTCTGTTTGTGTATGAATAAAGGCAATAGAAAAACAGCTATAAAAAGTGTGATACAATATTATCTGTTAAGTACAATATACATATAATCACATTTTTAAACTGTTAAATATGATACAAATCCAGCAGCTCTAAGTTAAGAACAAGGTGATGTGAATGTTTTATTACGGTCAGTTGACATATACAAGTTAGTATACAGAACCTTAAAAGAAATACACAAGATGCTTAGCTTACATGGCCTCATAGAGAAAATCAAAGTAATTACCTAGCGCAAACTCTACAGTTACTGTCATAAATGGTTCACTTTTTGAAGGAAAGTTCATTTTTTTTGGGATAAAGTATATAAGGTGTTGTGAGGTGTTATTTGGTGTTGTGGGAAAACATGCTATATTATCTGTGAAATTCAAACCTGGTAAAAGTTTTGCATTTACAGAAAGTGTTAGATAACATCTATTCATTCTCTTACAGCTCTAGCTTCAAGTATTTGAACTGTCTTTGATCTAAAAGTGATACTTCTCAGCATGTTCAGAAAGTAAAGGTTTTACCGTTTCATAATATACATTTACTAGGTATTATTTCCGAAACAAATGTTGTTGAATTCAGTGCATATGTCAGTGCTAAACTGAATTGATAAAAACAGACCTCTCCAAGGAGCTATAATATGGATCCGATCCAGACAAATTTTCAGGTATTGATGGTGTACATCACTCTGCATAATCATAACTACTTGCACATAGTTTGGTAAATAAGTACCCGAGATATTGAGAAACAAAATATTTTAGGCTACCATTTAACACAATATGTTAAAAGCCTTAAAAGCATTTAACAAAAATTTCAAACTGATCCACAATCCATCTCATTTTTGTGGGTCATCTGTTGGATTTACCATTCTGAACATTTGCTGAAAGTTTCATAAAGATCCATTTATATATTTTTTGTTATGATTATGTCAGTTATGTTGTTGACTAACAAATGGACAAACAAAGGGAAGATAAATGATAACATCCAGTTATTTCATCACTTCCCAACTTTTGGGAACTTTGCTATCCATTTGAACAAACACTCTGTCTGATGCAATAAATATAACCCTTAAAACAGTAGCTATGATTATGATTTTACTAAGACTGTGTTAAATAATTCTGTTGGGTATTGCCTGAGGAAATAAATAACATTGACAATTGAACTTGACAGACAGCCTTGTTTATTGACTTTGAAGCTATGCTTAGATTACATGTTATGTGCATGATTTTGAAAACCTGTGAACACGTACACCAATACGATATCAGCAGATACGATCCAATGATAAAGTCTTAATGAACATGGCCTGTCTATACACACCAACAATGACACAATACTTTTACCTTTTAAGAACTGTCTTCAAGTACAGAGCCCATGAGATAATCAGTGGAAAAAAAGTCCAACTTACCGTAAAAGGTGTCATTAACAGAAAATAATTCAGAACAGGCCAAATTGCAACCCTCTCAAGAGGGCATTGATTTTTGCAAAGTCTGCCAATGTGTAAAGCTAAGATTTGCCGGTGTTAGCTGTGATCTAATGTTATGGTTTAGTAGATATCATGTAAAGAACCAAAATCAGTAGAGATACATAAATTGTTGTCTTTTCTCTCTTTCTCATGTTTTACTTCCTGTATCCACTGTAATCAAGAGACCATTGTGTTGCCTTTATTTGATGCTATTTTGAAATTGAAGGGCTAACAACAACTCTGTGCCACTGTCACGACTTTGTGTCCTAACCCCAGGCGTAATGTTATTGCTTCTCTGAGATATCTATTAGGTCAAGAAGGTCATGAGTGTATTCATGGTCATCGTAGTAACATATCCAAAAACAGGTTTTGTATTACGCTTAAAAACTTTGAGATTGTGCTTTTTACTTGTAAGGCCGTTGTGACTTCTTTTTAGGCTAGTCACAGTCAATGATGAGGGTGGTTTGGCTACTTTTTGGACTGTTTCCACCCATTTGTACACTCTTCTATAAAAGGAAATGATAAGTCAAGATGGGAGAACTGCATTCCATGTAGGAATGATCTATGAAAAAGACTGTATTCAACCTTGTAAATTTTTTGTTTTTTTGTTTTAAGTTTTGCTGTTTCCGGTTAAAATATAATGTTTTCCAATCTTCAAAAAAACTACCTGTCTATTTTTATCAATAAAATACTCACACAAAATGCTCAGACACTTTTTAATCCATTGTTTAGGCCTCTGTTTGTATTTGTGTAATGTTAAAGAGGTAATACTTCAATATGTACATGTTCGGTTTATATAAAAGAAAAACATAAATCCTACATAAAACAAAGCACCAATCCCTTCCAAATTCTATGGTAAGAGAGTATTTCCACTTTTTGTGGTAAGTCTTAGCTTTCACTCCACAGCAGGTAGCAGCCATTACAACTAGTCAGCAAAGTGCACAGAATATGCAGTGGCTTGTGTGTGTGTGCTATATATTCTGATAGTACAGGCAAGTGAATGAAGTTAACAGCAGTTTTGAAGTTATACATGTTTTTAAGGAGATTTCTGTTTGTGTATGAATAAAGGCAATAGAAAAACAGCTATAAAAAGTGTGATACAACACTTGATTTGATTATCTGTTAAGTACAATATACATATAATCACATTTTTAAACTGCTAAATATGATACAAATCCAGCAGCTCTAAGTTAAGAACAAGGTGATATGAATGTTTTATTACGGTCAGTTGACATATACAAGTTAGTATACAGAACCTTAAAAGAAATACACAAGATGCTTAGCTTACATGGCCTCATAGAGAAAATCAAAGTAATTACCTAGCGCAAACTCTACAGTTACTGTCATAAATGGTTCACTTTTTGAAGGAAAGTTCATTTTTTGGGGGGATAAAGTATATAAGGTGTTGTGAGGTGTTATTTGGTGTTGTGGGAAAACATGCTATATTATCTGTGAAATTCAAACCTGGTAAAAGTTTTGCATTTACAGAAAGTGTTAGATAACATCTATTCACTCAAGTATTTGAACTGTCTTTGATCTAAAAGTGATACTTCTCAGCATGTTCAGAAAGTAAAGGTTTTACCGTTTCATAATATACATTTACTAGGTATTATTTCCGAAACAAATGTTGTTGAATTCAGTGCATATGTCAGTGCTAAACTGAATTGATAAAAACAGACCTCTCCAAGGAGCTATAATATGGATCCGATCCAGACAAATTTTCAGGTATTGATGGTGTACATCACTCTGCATAATCATAACTACTTGCACATAGTTTGGTAAATAAGTACCCGAGATATTGAGAAACAAAATATTTTAGGCTACCATTTAACACAATATGTTAAAAGCCTTAAAAGCATTTAACAAAAATTTCAAACTGATCCACAATCCATCTCATTTTTGTGGGTCATCTGTTGGATTTACCATTCTGAACATTTGCTGAAAGTTTCATAAAGATCCATTTATATATTTTTTGTTATGATTATGTCAGTTATGTTGTTGACTAACAAATGGACAAACAAAGCGAAGATAAATGCTAACATCCAGTTATTTCATCACTTCCCAATTTCTTAATGTCTACATTGACACTTTCTTTCATTTTCACAATCATTCTAATTAATTTTTTTCTTCAAAAGAACCTGATATGGGGATATGTTTAAACCATTTCTAAAGACACATTGCTTAGACATACATGTACTATCAGTTGTATATGTCAGTCTTTTCGTATAATTATAGATTCTTTAATATATATTTAGAAAGTGAATAAACAGTTTTAACATAATAATTCCAATATCACTTCAATACAAAAATATATCCAGTGTCTGTGTTTTAATTATAATTGTCAAATATCCAACGTTTGATCACATTTATGTCTTTCTAAATAAAGTTCCAAATAATTTTCAAATTCTTTTTAGGCGGGTTGCATGTAACCAACCCACCTATTAGATTGATGTGTCCGACGTCCGTCTGTCTGTCCATCCGTCCACATTTTCGTTTCCAGACTCTAACTCTAAAACGGTTTGTCTAATCGAATTCAAACTTGACAGGGACATAGAGCACCATCGTAGCTAGGTTCCTTTCGAAATTGGTGTAATTTTTTCTGTTTGCTTGTCTGTTTGTCTGTCCATCTGTCTGTCTGTCCACATTTTTGTTTCCGGACTCTAACTCGAAAACGGTTTGTCCAATTGAATTCATACTTGACAGGGACATAGATCACGAACATAGCTAGGTTCCTTTCTAAATTGGTATAATTTTGTCTGTTCGTTTGTCTGTCCATCTGTCTGTCTGTCCACATTTTTGTTTCCGGACGCTAACTCAAAAATGGTTTGTCCAATTGAATTCAAAATTGACAGGGAGATACATCACCATCATAGCTAAGTTGTTTCGAAATTGGTGTAATTCCGTCCTTTCATTTGTCCGTTCATAGATTACCACTTTATAGTTTCTTAGCACGTCTAACACATTCACCTTAACTGGGTAACCTAACATTTCTTTCCTTGTTTCTAAATGTAATTACAGCAGTTGCTAACCTTATTGCTGCCTGCACAACTTGCCTTTTGGGGCATCTTTGACCCTCTTGTTTAATTCTGTTCCCATCCTCCAAATCTATTTTCTCTGATATGTCTGAGGTGAGCACGTACACCCCTTTACCACAGTAGGTTACATGAAACAGTGACCCCCAATATCAACATGACACAAACAACACAGGTCACACATTCAATTAAGGAGCTAATTACTGACCACATAATCTCAGGCATATATGCAGTGACACTTAGTTGTTTTTGTAACAGATAAAGTTTCATATTAGTTCAGCAATTCTGACTCTTTTGTGTAATTTGTTGTACTACATGTACTACTACACAGCCCCTTTAATTGCAAAAATTTAATCCTACAAAGGTTACTTACAACTTAGCATTTCACACATATCACCTGGTATACATTTCCTCTAATGAGCATCACACCAATAATAAAGCTGGTGTAGAAAAACCAAATTGTTAACACAACTCATAGATCTTGAAATGTCAATTGTATATCTAATTCCCCAAACTGAATATTTAAATCAATAACCTACAAGTTAATAGTTTTATGAATATTTCATCAAATATATTTTACATAAATATCAAGTAATATTTAATTATTTGTGAATATTTTAAATGCTAAACATCTTCCTAATAATATCTTAGTGTGTATTGGTAAATGTTTTCATTCGGTACAGATGTGCTGCACATATTTATCTAAACAGTGGATGTGTGGGAGAGACCTCTGTAGATTTTGTGACTGTGCACTTTGCCTACGTAGTACACAAAATCCCTCTTTGAAACTTGTGGTCTGGAAAGTGGGTCATTTTCAGCATACATTTCAGCAGATTACTGCTGCTGTGTTATCTGTGTAGTTTCATGGAGGGGATATATCCAAACAGGATGTAATATCTATTTCTTGTACCAAGTAAAATTACCTGTTGTATATTGCGATACTCCCTCTGTAAATGAATTTTTTCAATGCAGTGGTCTTTTTATTTAGGAAAATTCAAAGTGAAAATTGTTGCATCTACTCCAAGAGGACGTTGAATGATTCTAATACCTTTTGATTAGATTAGATTAGATTTGAGGGGTGAAAAATGGCTTTAAGTGCACAGTTGTTATTTTTATAATTTTACAGAAAATGTATGATTGATTATGTATCATACTTCTCAATACTATCTGGTTTCATATGTTTGTGTATTTGTAGCAACATTCAATATAATAGATAAACAACATCTTGTAAGCATTAACCAACATTACAGGTCGAAATGCACTACCTGAACCACACCACTGGTGAGTGACACAGTAACATGGCAGGAGTATCATACTTCTATCACGTAGGTCACAGGTTCAACAAAAGGAACAAGTGTTTCCTACTGCATTTCAAGAAAGGGTAGATGTTCACACAGTCCTTTTGTCTTTTATGTAATATATGGGGACTGTATGATTTTTGGAGAAACGGACAGCCTTTTGTTTTTTTTCAGAGGCTATCCCCCTTACTCCAGATTGCTAGTGGTATAATGAATTCCTGTTAGTCTCCAATTCAAACTTAACTGCTTAGTTTAATGATGGACACAATTACGAGCAAAGACCTCGAGCAAAGTATATCACAAAATAATTTATAGGGTACAATGTGGGAGCTTTCGGGTTGTTTGTCCATAATTAAAAAATGGAAAGAGAAAATCAAAAGTTCCTGTTACATATGTCCAGGCTGACCCTTAGTGGGACAGTTAGTAGTTTTTGGCTAAGTCAGGGACTTACATTTGAGCCTTTTACCTTAGCCAGGTCTGGGACTTATAGGAATTTCCGAGAGGGTGATTTAATTAAGACCCAGTTTATCATATCAGAGCAGTTTTTTTCGTCCACGTGGCCCTTTATTTCAAGTCAAAATATTTAACTTATGACATATTGCCTTTGTTTAACACATTTTATCTTAAGGAAATGATGTAGTGTAATTGAAACCTTGTAACCACGTGAGAATATCCAAAGAATAATCAACAATATATAGTTGGAAATAATTGGATATAACTGATCTTAAAGTTATCTTAAGTAAAGGAAAAGTAAGTATAATATGGTATATACAATTGGATATAATTAACCTTAAAGTGTGTATTGAGGTTATCTTAAAACAAGGGAAAGTGAAATGCAAGATGATATATACAATATGTCAAGGTTATGTAATGGAGCAATATAATTAGAATAATCGTATTTTGCATCAGTTTTACGTTAAGCCCATTACTTTATTGTAAATCTTAGTTTATTTCCGCAGAGCTTTAGGTGGGAAAATATTCAAAATCTGGTATTGTTTAATACATTTAGATTTAATTGTCAAATTATATCATTGATTGACCAATTAGTACAAAGATAAAACAATTTACAATTCCTACCATTCATTTCCACAACGTGACATACAAGTATCCTGTAAGTATTCTGTATTATGACATTATGATATCATACATTCCAGAACAGTATTAACGGAGAAGTATTAATTTTATTTTGTTTACATTAACTGTATACATGGGATAAGAATACAACTTAGATAACATAACACTACAGTTGTCAACATAACTACAGACTTTATACATATGTTTATATAACTAAATTTGAAAATAAGTTTGTCTGGCCTATGCCCCTGCAAATAACATCTTCACCTTTATACCCCTTTCACACTACACGCGGTATCACCCGTGGTAACCTGTGTTTGGGGAAATGTCCCTGCCTTGGATCCCCATGTCTCCATTATCTTGTACGTCCTACCAAAGTTTTGAAATATTTGAATTTTCCGCCTCTGATTTCAGTACCGTGAGCATACGGAGACGATTCGTGCATGCATGTATGAATTTCTCACTACAGTAACCAAAGGTGTGGTCCATGGTGTACATAAGGTTATGATTCGGTCGTCTTTCTGTGTAATATGGCAACATAAGGTGAGTTAAGGTATTGGTCGTTTCGCCGAAGGTGAGTTAAGGTTAATGGAGGTTGCTTCTCGGTGGCCAACGTTTTTGTAGTACTGTCATTCTACAGCTATTGATGGTTAAAAAACTGTGTCCAATCAGTGGCCGTCCACCTGTAGTGGAAAAATGGGGTGACCTGGCGGCAGTTCCACCACCAAGAAAAAAACTTCTGACCATGGGACGACGACCTGTAGTGTGAAAGGGGCGTAAGACTAACACTTCCCAAGTGAATTGAAATAACTGCATGTGCTGATTTCTTTCAAATTAAAAATAATTTTTTTTATATCTACTATGGTAATGTTATATACGTTGTATGCTATATGCATATTCAATTCATCAATAATTAAAGTATGGTCGTGAAAATGTGATTGTATAACACAGCTCCAGTGTGAAATAGATGTACATGAAGTAAGGTTTAATATGTGTACTTCGCAAACAGTTCTTATGTCCATGACTTAAAATGCCACACGTGGCTGGAATCCCCAAATCAGTCCAGTGTTTTAGAAAACAGCATACAATATAATGAGGTAATGGGTAATTATTTAGTTGATGATATTGAAGTTTCTCTGCACATTTACAAATTCAGTAACTTGATCTTTTAAACTTTAACCCCATTTGACTTGAAATAGAGGTCATACCAAGTTAACCCGTTTGCGGAAAAATCTTCACACTTCTTCTGTTCACATTTTAGTTTAAAGATATGTGATAGATGTTTAGAGGTTTTTCAAGCATTATGAAAAAGTTGTTACATGCACCAAAAGGTTTCCATTCTGTATCGTATGTGACCTAGACAAAAAGAACCCTGACCTTAAGGATAAACTTTTTATGGATATTGTTAAAATACAAACTGCATTGAACTACAAATGACCCCTGATGAGTTACATATTTTGCACTCGTGTGTGGCTTCTGGGGGCCAGCAAGTATTTAGATATTGACTATACAAGGAAAGACATATCTTATATGTCCAATAGTGAACTGTATACTGATATATTAAATGATCTCAATTTATCTTAAAGGACGGTTTCACTTGGCCAAATGGTATTCCCATGGTTTTAAAACGGAACAAACGAGGATTCTGGTCTAGGTGTGACATTTGTATGCATTGGGAGGGATTCCAGAAGTATTTAAACCATGATCTAGAATACCCGGTGTCCAACAGAAAAAAAACTAGGTACAGAAAGTACTAAGCAATAGTAATGTCCACTAAAAGTAGTCAATATTTACTAGTGCCCACTAAAAGTAACCAAGTATTACTAGTGATAGTTAAAATATAAGTCCGTATTACTGGTGATTATTACAAAGCAACCTGGTGAAATTAGTGCTCATCAAAAAGTAAGAAAATAATACTGGTGCTATTTAAAATGTAACATGCAACCCATTTGACCTGAAACTGCCTTGTTGTCAGCATGCAAATAGCTCTCAAAGTAGATATGATTCCGCCATGGGTACTGACTGGGAATGAAACATCAAACAAGTCCTGAGACGAGAAGAATGTGTTACCATTTCATTACCTTACTGATGCTCCAGGTACCTACAAAATCAGGGACAGCAAACCTGTCAGAGATAACCTGAGTATTCAACAGTTCTTGTCTTCAGTGCACAAATAAAAAAAGCACTTTAGCCACAGTGTTGCATTTGATACTCCAACTTTGTGGAATGAGCTCCCTGAGGACATCCAAACAGCAGTTTCTCTGTCAACTTTCAGGTGCAAATTAAAGACATTCCTCTTCAGTAAAGTTTACCCTTCATTACTGTCTTGTCTTCCTGGCATCTCTTTGGTGTTTGCGTGCTGTGTCTCAGGAATTTGATTTTCCCTTTCTCCCTATATTGTTCTTGCACCTTAGAGTTTGTCATATGATAGATATTAAGTGCTATAAAAGGTACTCATTACATCATAATACCTCTATAATTGTGCTACAATAAAGGATGGACTCACACATTCATGCTAAGTCTCGAAAATGTGATCTACCAAGGCACATGAAAAGAGAAACGTGAAGGTATAATCTAATATATATGAAACAAAAATAACTGTAAGGTATCATGTTTGCCACCGATTGTTCAGAAAGAAATGGACATACACATTGAATAATTGCAAAAAAAAAAAAAAAAAATCTGAGAGGAGCTTTGGAGCTTTTAACATGCCACAAAACCAAACCTTATTAAAATAGTTATTGCGATCATTTCAGGGAAGATCAATGTATGAAGAAATGAGAATGAAAAAAAAATAACAATGGAAGAAATTGTGATATATATCATGTTACCACTGATATATTAGAAATGACAGACAAATTCATCATTGCGAAGATATGTTTCAAATTAAAAAAAGAAAAATGGAGATAATTATAGAAAGCTTTTACAGCACCATATCAATTCCACAGTGTTTTACTTTATTGAAATAGATCACCTCATGCTTTTGTTTAAAACATAAAAAATACAGTTTTCATGAGCCTATAATATTACAACAATTAATTACTCTTAAGAGAAATGCTTGCATATGAGGTGTGGTTGTTATAAAATATCTACATACATACTTAAAATACATAACATGCATAAGTGATGGGTTATTTATCTGTAATTCCACATTGTGCTTTTGATTGCAAAAAACATAAGTGAAATTAAAAATCCATATCACATGTACAAAGAAACATACTCATGCGAGCCACCAAATCGTTTTAAAACAAGAAAAAAATTTCTGGTAAACAATTATGAGATAGTATTAAAGAGTTTCGAACAGTTAGTCATTATTTTGTGCTCATAAAGTATAAAAAACTACAATAAATAAAATTTAATTAAATTTATTGTAGGGGAAATTGTGTATGTTTCAACTTTCAAGATTTGGTTTAAAACGAATGTATGACATCTATGTTACTTTTTAATGGCCAGTTTCAGTTTTTATCATTGTGGTGAATAACATTAGCAAAACCACAAGAAAGACTTTTTTGTGTAACTTGGTGGGTCAAACAACAGGTAATGTTTCTTCAAGCACAACCATTAAACTGTCTTGTAAAATATAAGAAAAGGTCTTATATAAAGGAAGAAAATGTTGTTTGGAAATCATAATATCGGTTAAAATTAATTGTTGCTCCAAACATTAGTTCTAGTCTGCATCTCAATTACACATTTTTGCTCTATAGCACTGATTATATGATAAATAATGTGAATTGTTCAATCATCTCGAGCACATAATAAATTATATGTTTTGTCTTATCAATTCCGCCATACAAAATTGTTTGTTTTGTTCAATCATCATCACTATACAATAATTTATGTGTTATGTTCTGCCATCTTTAAATAACAAATTACATAATTTGTTCTGCCATCTCCACCATAATATAAATTATGTTTGTTTTATCATCTCCACTGTATAATAAATTATGTGTTTTGTTTTTTTATCTCCACCATGTAATAAATTATGTGTTTGTTCTTTCATTTCCACCATGTAATAAATTATGTGTTTTGTTCTTTCATCTCCACCATCTCCACCATGTAATAAATTATGTGTTTTGTTCTGGTATCTCCACCATGGTAATAAAATATGTGTTTTGTTCTTTCTACGTTTGTTTTATTTTCTTCACCATGTTACAGGAAAATCAAAAAAGGCTCATCAAATTGTACTTTTATGCTATTGATTTGTGTATTAATTATGCACTACCCACTATAATATATTTATCCTATCTTCTGCCTGTATCAGATATCTAGGAAAATTAGGGCCTTATTTGTCCTAATTTCTTTAAGCAGGCCCATGTAACCCCAATTCTCAAAAAATCATCCTTAGAGAAGGAAGTTTTCAAAAATAACAGGCCTGTTTCTAATCTGAACTTTATTTCAAAGATACTTGAAAGGGTAGTAGCAGCCCAGCTACAAACTCACCTTGATGAAGCCGGCCTGATGACTGCCTTCCAGTCGGTTTATAGAAAACACCATTCTACTGAAAGTGCCCTCCTTAACATTCATAATGATATTCTTCTCAATATGGCCAAAGGGTCTGTTACAGCCCTCACCCTTCTAGATCTCCCCGCCGCTTTCGATACCATTGATCACACTATACTCCTGGACAGACTTAATGGTTACTATGAAATCAGTGAACTGGCACTCAGCTGGTTCAAATCATACCTGTCGGGAAGGACACACTCGGTCAAGGTAGGCAGCACACTCTCAAATCCTGTTGCCCTTCAGCATGGGGTCCCCCAGGGCTCCTTCCTTGGTCCAATTCTTTTTTCCCTTTACACCAACCCAATCAGCTCCATCATTCAATCTCACAGTAGCATCAATAACCATTTCTACGCCGATGACACTCAGCTATACATTTCACTCTCTGCAGCAAATTTTTCTCACTCTGTACAAAAATAAAAAAATTGCCTAAACGACATCCAAAACTTCATGTTCACAAATAAATTAAAACTCAACCCTGATAAAACCGAGTTTATTTTGATAGGTTCCAAAAACAACCGTAAACAACTCCTTCCTCACTTTCCAATCAATATTCTTGGTAATCAGGTCTCACCAGCACAAAGTGTCAAGAACCTCGGAGTGGTGTTTGACTCCAATTTCACCTTCTCCGACCATGTGTCACAGGTCATAAAGTCCACTAGAGCTCATGCAAGAGACCTCTACAGAATACGCCCCCTTCTAGACCTTAAAACATCAGTTCTTTTAGCCAATGCCTTGGTCAGCAGCAGACTGGACTACTGCAATTCCCTGTTTCTATCACACACAGACTTTGAGCTAAGAAGATTGCAACTAGTGCAAAACTCACTCTGCAGGGTTGTCACCCGTTCCTCAAAATTTTCTCACATCACCCCTCAACTGAAAAAACTCCATTGGCTTCCAGTTAGGTTTAGGGTACAATTCAAAATAGGCCTCATTACATACAAAATCATCAACCAAGGTCAGCCTGTTTACCTAAGAGAACTAATCCACCCCTACACTTCCTTTAGAAATACTAGACAAAGTACCCCTAAACTCAAGTTCCTTCATACCCCAACTTTTGACCGTAGAGTTCATAAATCAATTAAACACTTCTCAAATTCTTTTAGTCACTATGCCCCAGTTCTTTGGAACTCTCTCCCCTTCCAAACAAGAAACAGTCCCTCTGTTGCATCTTTCAGGAAACACCTCAAAACCCACCTTTTCAAAAAAACTCTAGCTTCCCAACTTAGTCTCCTTCCCTCTCGGTCCCACCCACAAACCTGGTACACTGACCTTGAACGCCCCTCGACTCTCCTTATAAGAAATGATTTTTGTTAACTAGTGCACTGAGTTCCCCTTAGTGGGGAAGATATTGCGCCTGCAAAGCAGTAGATTAGATTAGATTAGATTATACTCACACTGCATATATGCGAATTTGCCTCCTGGCTGCCCCAATTATGCAATTGGGGTCTAATTATTGTTGGTCGTACAACCAATCTTTTCACGTGTAATACCTAGGTCACACCCTCCATTTGACCATTTGGTATGAAAATACTGCAAAAAATTGGGTAGTTATACTATGGTATAATGCCTCATCCCCATTTTACTGCTAAACATGATTCTATTTCATCTATCTGACCACCCCAATTATTTGACCTGATTGTATGTCCCTCACTAGGTTCAGATAATTGAGGATCTACTTATCTGATTTCCATTCATTGAACTCATTTTTAAGGCCCCAAAAAGAGACCTCGTGTATTGGTAGTATACATTGGAGAACTAGTTGTCCTGCATGCCAATCACATCCCACCTCCCCACCCCTTCCAGTGTGTAGAGTTAACTTACAGCTAGTGAGAGATCACTGGAGGTTTTCCAATTCTTTTTAAAAATGGCTCCGAACACATATTGCTTGTCATATTGCCCCGAACATATTCCACCAAAATGTGAATCCCACAAATCATCCTAAATGTGTTCAACTCAAATACAAAGTGGACCAATCATGGTCGAACCATAACCAAAGATAGACAAGCCCATTTTGTTGTATCACATGACCACAGCATGGAAATGTATGATCTAGTTACAAAATACCATTGGTCATATCTGTTCTGACTACCTGCATCTGATCTTGTCAGTCATTTTGGTCTGCCTATCTTTTTAAGTAAAAGCTCTGGTGAGGCTTACGCTTCTAGTTTTTTTGTCTCCGGACTTTCATGCATTGTGGTGTAGGGTGATGGGTATATGTCTCTTGACTGAAGTTAAGCAGCAATGGGCTACTTTAGTACTGGGATGGGTGCACGTTACAGTGCACTACTGCATTATCTGATGGCCTTGCGGCTCACGCTAGTAGACCAAAACCCCTTTCTGCCTTGTTTAAGTAACTGACCTATCCTGTACCATCGAAAGAAAAGTGTCTGACATTGTGTTGCAAGTCACCTTCTTGAAACATGGCTGTCTGGGGCAGGATGTCAGACGTATGCCCCGATCACATTTGTGCAGTATTTCTGCATATTATAGATATGAGGAACATAAGAGGAAGAATGCTGTACTGCCTGAGCAAGCCCAGGTACAAACCTCTAGCTATATTTTTGCTACAGAAGAACATCAGAATCTGGGAGGACAACGGCCATGGTTTGATTTATTTATTTATTTGGGTTTTAATGTCACCTTTGTTACTGTATGGCTCATATATGTAGTTTTACTGGCAGAATACATACAGTTGATAAAGTTTCTGTACTGTAAACTGCCAACGAAGCGTAAACATCTACCAGCATTCTCTCATCTCAGAGATGGAAGGCAAATGTGTTACTGCTGCACCATCGGTATGACACAAAATATAAAGAAAATAAACTGCAAACATAGAGTAACATTAGGACTAACAAACAACTTAACTGGAGAATGCAAATAATACAAAATGTAGTGAAAAATCAGTGTAAGATCTACAGAAGAGCCACAGAACAATAATCTAGCTTTGCCCTGTTATGGGAGGTGACCTTGAGACTTAATACAGTAGACAAGAATTTTCCCACAGAAAGCACGGAATGATACAGTATGCAAAGTTTACTGACAGATATCTGACAGTACATTGAGAAATGGGGTGTTTTACAAGATTGTTTAAGAGGGGATACTGCTTGAAGTGTGATAGGAGCATTATTTTGTAATGTAATAAGCGTCTAAGGCCTGTTCACACTATTTCCTGTGGTCAAAATAAACTGGTATTTTAATTTAGCTTTACCTTTTCCTTGTGTCTGCCTAAAAGACCTCATATCTGTTGGTAGTACATGTTTAAAAGTCAATGAGCTACCCCATATAACCATTCTGCCACCCTTCAACCTGCAGGCGTGAATACTTTAATTCAGCACATGGAAGGTTTTTCAAATATTTTGATAAAGCCGAGATTGCCCGTTGTAATTCACTAGTTTTTTATTTATTTGGGGTTTTACGTCGCTTTCAACACTGTACAGGTCATATCACGACGGGTAGTTGGAAGGGCAGAGGAAACCAGTACATAGAGTTCGCTAGGGTTCTGTACTGTAAACTGCCGACCAACGGCAAGCAACTACCAGCTTTCCCACTTAAGGCCATCATGGGGATCGAACCCCGGCCTCAGAGGTGGGAGGCGAGAGTGTTACCACTCTGCCACCGTGGCCCCCTGTAATTCACTAGTAAACAAGGAGAAATTCAATTATTATAGTAACCTTGTCAGTGAAAATGCTCAGGATTCTAAGAAATTGTGGCATTTGTTACATTCTGCATTACATTGTGATCCTGAAAGTATAATCCCTTCTCACGAGCCCCAGGAATATCTTGCTAACCATTTTGTGACTTTTTTCTCAGATTACCAACATTAGGGACTGGTTTTCCAGCACTGACTCTTTCAGACAACCCGCTCCTCCTGACCTACCTAATTTTGACTTATTTAAAATAGTTTCTGATGATGATATTCATAAAGTAATTATGAAATCACCAACAAAATCTTGTTTGTTGGATCAGTGGGCTACCTTTTTGGTTAAAGAGTGTTTAGACATTCTTCTGCCCTCAATCATCAAACTCGTTAATTGTTCCCTGTCTGAAAGTGTAGATCCTGCCAATTTCAAGAAAGCTGTTGCTACTCCACTGATCAAAAAAGCCTCACTACCACCTGACGATTTCAAGAACTACTGTGTCAGGCTTGTGCTTTATCTCAAAACTTGTTGAGCGAGTGGTAGCTTCCAAACTGAATGACCTTGTCTGTTCTAATGGACTTGAGAATGTCGAACAGTTGGCTTATAAGTTAGGTCACTTGATCAAAACTACGCTGCTGTCAATTAAAAATGATGTCCATCTTGCTCTGGCCAGTGGTGAGGCCACCGCTGTTGTGCTGCTTGACCAATTGGCTGCGTTTGATATGATAGACCATGGCACACTCCTAGATTGTCTGAGTTCTTGGTTTGGTGTTGGTGGTATAGTTTTGGAATGGTTCAATTCCTACTTCTATGATTGTTTGCAGTGTGTTAAGATTGGCTCTATCCTGTCTGATGCAAAGAAGCTCTTATTTGGGGTGCCTCAGGAGTCTGTCCTAGGTCGAATACTATTTTCCTTGTATACTACTCCCCTCAGCAAAGTCATTCAAAATCATCCTGGCATAGGTTTCCACTTTCATGCAGACAATACGCAGCTATATGTCCATCTCAAACATAAGAATGTGGCTCATGCCTTTGACAAATTGAAAAGTTGCTTTGATGATGTCAAAAAGTGGTTGTCTGCAAATAAGCTGAAGCTAAACCCAGATAAAACTGAATTCATTATTTTTGATTCAAAATTACAACACGAAAAACTCCACAAATCTTTTCCAGTTAATATTCTTGGTAATTTCCTCTCTCCTGTAGGGGCAGTCAGGAACCTTGGCATATCTTTCGATAGTAATTTTTCCTTTTCGAGGCACGTCCAGAATATCTGCAAGTCCTGTTTTGCTCAAATAAAGGATCTGAAGCATCTCAAAGGTTATCTAACACGTTATGCCGCTCTTATGGCTGTGGATGCATTGGTTGGGAGTCGACTTGACTACTTTAATTCCTTGTTTAGGAGTCTCTCAGCTCTTGATCTTTGTAAGCTGCAATATGTGTAAAATATTCTAGCCACAATTGTTAACAACACCACTAAGTATTCACACATCACTCTTGTTAGGAAGACTCTCCATTGGTTGCCCATTGAACACCATTCCATTTTCAAGACTGTCTTACTGGTGTACAGGTTCCTGCATAGTGGTTATCCAAAATATTTTGTACCTTTCCTTAAACCTAGACATAGTGTCTATAACACTTGTAAACACCAAGTTAATGGTGTGTTTCTTGAGGTCCCATACTGTGCTCCTTCAGTATATAAGTCCTCTAAGCATTTTGGCCTCAGTTTTGCTTGTGATGCTCTAAAGATCTGGAATGATTTGCCCGATGATGTATGTTTAGCGACTTCTCTCCATTCATTCAGAAAGAAGCTCAAAACCTATCTCTTTGCACAAGCATATCCACTCTAATTTCTCCTTTTTCCTGGTTTCTCTCCATGGTGCTGACCCTTACTCTGTCTCAGGTTAATGATTATAGCTTTCTGCTTTTGGTTTGGCGTTTGGTGCGCCTAGTGTCTGTCTTTCAGATGGAGATTAAGCGCTATAAAAATACTATTAGAATTAGAAAGCCATCACATCCGGAAAAAGTGTTGTGCTGAACGCACCCTTCACAAATATAAACCATTTAATATGAAACCCAATGGATACTACAAAAGCGTGAAATGCATTGAGCTGCAAATAAGCCCAGAAGAGTTAAACATGGAAATAAAACAAGGAATGGTGTGAATTAGGTAATAACTTCGTAATCACAATTTCCAAACTTTTTCAATAGGTTCAGTGGTACAGAGTTTATAATAGGCTAGGTCTTATGATAAGTCACTGGTGTGGAACCGAGGCTTTCGATATTTCTCAGAAGAGAGAATTTAGATTTTTGAAAAAAAACCGTGCCATTAAGATCCAAATTCCTAACATCTTAGAACTATAAACAAGAAAATCTTCTCAAAGGTCAACTGACAAAAATTATGAAACCTAACCAAGTGGATTGTAAACCCAGACTTGGTTATTTGAATGATTTAGCTCAACATCAAAGGGGAGCAATTTACCATTGATTGGGAGGATTTCTATCTTGACAGAATATAAAAAGAACATAGAGGAATTTCTTTGCCATTTTTGTGTCTAGCACAAAAAGTAAAATTGGGATTTCCTTGACAAGAAAACTGGGTTAAGATCAATTTTATCCAAAAATAGAATTTTTATGCAACTTCATTTTCATTCAATAATTCATATTTATGTAAATCACTGAACATCATTTAATTACAGAAAAAACCCCGATATATACACCTAAAAAGGACATTTATTTGATAAAAGACAGAACCATAAAAATAAACAATAGTAGGTATATAATACATAATGAGTAAGACAATATTTATATTTGTTGAAAAGCATTCTGATGGTTTTTTAAAATTCTAATTCTAGCTAATTGTAGACTTAATGTGTTTGATGTCCACACTTGTATCTGTGTAATAACATATAATTTTAGTATACTGTATATGATAAATAAAGAAATAAAAAGTTAACAAGAAATCAAATGTAGAGTGTAGACCTTCACCTGTTAAGGGTGATGAAGGTCGGTTTTTTTAACAAAAAATTCAATTTTTTGTGAACAAATAATTTTAGAAAAATTTTAATCAGAAAGGTAAATTTATAAAAACAAAATACAATGAAAATGGAAAGATCTTTGAAACTTTAGACTGTTTTGTGTTCAGAATTTGATCTGGATCTTTATCAAAACTTGAATCACTTCTTCCTACAATATTTTATAAAGAATTGTTAACTTCTTTAAGAGTAATTTCTCAATACAAAAAAAAAGAAAAAAGAAAAAAAACTTAGACAAGAGCACTCGGAGGCCAGCCGAGTGCAGACTTTGCAAGACAATTTTGCAAAGTATGTTACTCATTCTGCTACAGAATCAAGGATATTAACCCGATCATGCCCAAAGTTGAACACATTCTTCCCTGTAACAGTTCTGATGCTCCCTAAAACAGTTCATAAATCATCCATGCAGAAGTTCTGGAGTTATGTTGTAAACAAAGAAACAAAACTTACAAACTAGCAAACAGCATGAGTAATATACATTGCAGAAAATTATGTAAAGTAACAATTAAGTACATATGCAGGCAAACAGACAAACGAGCTCAAACTAAAACATACGGGTCCATGTGAAAAGAAGTGCAATCAATCAGGGCGAGGCAGCACCCAATCCTTTAAGCCACTTAACTTATAGACATCCAGTGGACTTAAATTAGCAAGCCCAGCTTATAAATTTCCTTTATCAAGCAAGATAATCCTCTTTTGGATGCAATTCGTGTATAAATGTGATCATAAATAGATTTTTCTGTCCAATTTAGTAAGTAAATGACCTAACAGGGCTTGGTGATAATGCAATAATGCAAGCTTTTTGCCTCTGTTAAAATGATCCCAAAATAAACATGTTCTTTAATAGAAATTATACCCAAATGGTGTATATTTTTATCTTTTTTTCCTCTGATTTTGAAGGACGCAGATGGAGTAAGTCATCTTCCCTGTGAAAAAAATTATTAAACTATACCTCACGAGGGTTATTCAATATTTATGATCCACTACTTTTTTAAAAAATAAGTGAAACATATCTAAGGGATACCTGTGAATATAAAAACTGTAATTTTTAATCTTAAATGTCTTTGTCATTTCTGCATTAATTTCAATGCAACAAAAATGGCCTGAAGATCTGTACAAATACCTGTTATGATAATATATATGATATTTGTACGTTGCATTTTTTTCAGAAAATATTCACAAAATATTAGCACTTCCTTGTACATTTAAATCATAATTATCCCGATCATGGGGCTCCAGGGAATAAATTATTATTACTCTGACTTTATTCACCAGTATATAGGCCAAATATGATTTGTAGTGGGTGATAAAAGACTGCATATTGGCTGCCAGTTGAATATCGTTCTCTGTCTATAACAGCCAACTTTATTTACAAGTTTCTCCTCACTGGATTTGCCTAATATTTTGCTCCATATCTTTCTCCTTACAGCAGTTCTAATAACACCACGCACAGTCAGAATGTTGGTAATTTCCTTGTTGTACCTAAGCTTCATCTGTCCACTCAAACGTGCTGCAAATAGTTTGGTAATAGGGTTTCTTGTGATTCACCCAATATGTGAAATGCCCGATGAGATTCATGCATACCCATCTCTGGCCTCCTTCAGAAAGAAGCTTAAATCCTATCTCTACACAAAAGCAAAACCTCCTTTGGTTTTCAGTACCTCCTTGGTGTTCTCAGTGGTACTTGACCCCTTTTCTATCCCTTGATATTGCAATTCCCTTATCGTGATGTTGCACCTTGCAGTCCGCTTAGTGAAAAAGGAGATTAAGCAGTATAAAAGTCCAATTTAGACTTAGATTAAAAATTATGTGTATAAGACTGTATGTCCTGCTATTTGGGAAACATGCAATGAATAATGACTAATAAGGCATTGTATTCCTGATGACTATATTTACATAAAGAATTTGTAACTCTCTTGCTCTACCGAATCATATATCTATGGAATGATAGCTGGATTGTTGTCATCTATTCTCCACTTCAGTATGCTGCTTAAAGCATGTTGCTTAAAGTTAAAATCTAACATGACCCATACACACAAAAAAGTTTAGTTATTCAAGTCTCAGAGTGAGAGTGTGGGGTTACATACTTGACAGGTAAAAGATTAATGATGTTATAAATGAAGAAGTCAACTAAAAATTGATTCATAATGTCCTGCACCTGTTTTTTGAAAATTTTAGTAGCATCTCCATTTCACGAAAACTAATTGCTTTTGACCTATAAAAAGATGTATTGACATTATTGGAAAGAAAGATACTCTAATTGGCAAAACAACAGGTGTGGTTTATTGCTGGCTACATGTTTCTTATAGAATTGTATTTTATTTATTTTATCCGCATAACGGAAAGGGCCGGGTTTTGGAAATACATCTATTTATTTGTTCGTGCAAATCTGAAAAAAATTCTTATTGGGATATATTTTCATATCTTGTTTGGGGAGGGGGTGTGTGTCTAACAATGACTCAGTTCTCAAAGATTATACAGATTGTTCATCCAGAATTGCGTTTTTATGATTCTTTTAGCATGCATAGCACAAAAGTATTCATCATAACTATTATATTTTTCACATATGGTTGAGTCGACATTTGACTTGGTAATCCTTCAACTTGATCTGGATACTGATATAAAATCCAGATGTTTTTTTTCTGTTTCTTTTCAGCACTAGTTGCAGGCACTGCTTGATAATTTTGCTTTTTAAAAAGGGTAATATTGGTAAATCTGTAAATTATAACCCTGTTGCTATCTGTGATATGGTCTTTCAAAGCTAATCACAGCTTGAAATCATGGACTTATCTCAGAGTGTATCTGTAAAGTTATGTTATATATAATGTATAATGAGATTTTGGAAGCCTGTACAAGTTGTAACTTGTAAATAGGATCATGTGAAACTCCTACTCCAGTTCAATGTTTTACTCTTTTACATAATTTTCAAAACTCAATGGTAAGTGGCAAGCAATATTTGAATGATAGTCTTTCAAAACAAAAATAAAATATAACATTAAACAATTTGCCCAGCCCCAATGGGCTTATGTCACTTTTGTAAAGAAATAGTTAACAACAGTGTTTTCTATGAGGAATTATAAATGGACAGTATGTTAGAATCTTTATCATACTGAAAAGAACAAAGTATAGATAATAATGTCTAATTTTTACAAGAGTTTATCAATATACCAACTACTAGAAAATGAAACTGCAATATATACCAAGCTCGTGTTTCTCAATACAAGAAAGTACAAATAAACATAACCTAAATGTAATAACTTGGCAATAACATTTTGTCTAATCTTCCATGAATAACAAATAAAACAAACATGTTTTGTTTTCATGTGATTTCAGAATAACATTATGTTTATCTTCATCAGACAATTTTGAAAATTTGGATTTTTTTCTCATAATTGTTATACAAATTAAATCGTGGGATCTCCTTTGTTCTGCATTAAGACAGAGAATGGCCACATTTTCAATACCATCTGTTTTACAAAGTAAGCAAGTTCTTTCTCCAACATTTAATTTACTGAAATATTTAGTATTTGGATCTTTTTTGCTACTTTCCTGTTTCAATCCTTAATAGTAAAACGCCTGTTCGAAATGGAGCCAAAATAGATCTGTTTTGATTTCAAAGATGTCTGTAAAGATAACTTTCAGTCTCAAAATCTTTTTTAAATGTGTTTTTAAATTAAATTTTTTTTACCTTGGATATCAATGCACCAAGTGTCTTACTTCCAAAGTCACCCAGAGTATTTATACAGTTATTAAAAGTTAAATGTTCATCTAGATAAATACCCAAATATTTATAATCAGATTTATATTCCAAAGAAGAGTCACTGTAATGGAAATTAAAGTTTAACTTTTTCTTTCTAGAACCCCTGAAGTGAACAATATTTGATTCAGCAATATTGATACGGAGCATCCGTTCAATACACCATACATGCATTAGGTCTAGTAATGTTTGGAAATCTTTTTCATTATCAGCTAAAATAATTAAATCATCAGCGTACAATAGAATACATACTTTATACCCATTCACATAAATACATATGCCAGATACTTTCTTTTTGTTGAATCATTTGTATAAATTGCAAATTAGGTAGGGGAAAGTGTATCTCCTTGTTTGACTTGGAACCAATCAGTTAACATCTGGTTAATTTGAACACAATAGTTTTCTTATAAAGTTTTATTATAAAGTAATAGAATTGCTATAACATAGCATTTTGTACATTAATAAATCCCTGTCTACCCATTCAAAAGCTTTTTCTAAATCAATAAATGATGCAAAAAACTGATTTACATTTGGTTACCTGATGCCTTATTTTCCAGTTAGTGTATATATGCTCTTCACATGAACAGTCCTGGTGAAAGCCATTTTGTTCACCCACAAGTAAGTCAGTCATATTGCAGTATAATGTTATTTTATTATTGATCAAAATGAGCATACTTTGGGCATACAACATAACAAACTTATTCCAGAATAATTTAAAGGTATATACGGGTCTTTTTAGCATTTTTTGGAATTGGTTATATAACATGACAACATAACATATAGCATTATATAATCTGATTTTAACCATACTGTGGGGATAAGACAACTTTCAAATATTTTTGGAAATACTTAATTAATAATAATGATACAGAGTTATGCTTTAATAGTTAACTAAAAATATTATCCCATCTAACAGACTTATTCACTTTTAGTCTCTTTATTTATTTATTTGGGGTTTTACATCACTTTCAACACTGTACAGGTCACATCACGACGGGTAGTTGGAAGGGCAGAGGAAACCAGTACATAGAGTTCGATAGGGTTCTGTACTGTAAACTGCTGACCAACGGCAAGCAACTACCAGCTTTCCCACTTGAGGCCGTGACGGGGATCAAACCCCAGCCTCAGAGGTGGGAGGCGAGAGTGTTACCACTCTGCCACCGTGGGCCCTCAGATATCTTTAAAACTTCCATCAACTCGTCATAGGTGAATGGCTTATTCAATGGATCATAATGTTTTCCAATACTTGTTTTTGCTTTAAAATCTAATAGAAATTTGCATTGTTGTTTGTTAGTTGGGGTTTGTTATAAAAACTTAAAAATCATTTTACCATTTACTAAATACTGTATCCAATTCTGAACTGTAACTGTCATCAACTTTTACTTGCATTGGGATTTCTGTTTTGTTGTAACCATGTCCGTAGCATTACAATGTTATTTTTTTCAGTCCCCCAAGTCAGTAAGAAAAAATGGAATGAGTACTTGTTCATAACAATAATATGATATATATCTATAAATGTGACCACTAAAATTTAATGCACAGCATGCATATATAAGGAGTTTAAGTAAATTTGACAATGAAAGGGCAGCCGTTATACACAGCTTAATCGTAAAACACACATACACATCACTGTACAACTATACATTACTTGAGGCCATAACAAAGGTCAGCCTCACGACTAGAAACAATAGAATAATTAAATCAAGAAGGTCACCATTGGGTTCAGTTGGTGAATCACACCACCAACCAGAAACTGGTGACATAAAACTCTGTAAAGAGAGCAACTGAAAAGGTTACACGGCAAGGGCATATAAGAGGCCAAGCAGCACCATGACTTGACAATGGTGCACAATTAACATCCACAATGTAGACGTGTAAAGTAACCATTCAGAATGTAGACATGTAAATTAGTGCAACAACTTAATAACTGTAACAAACCGCACCTTTGTGAGCACAATCACTACCGGTCCAAATGCTGATTCTTATATACCAAACATATTGACATACACAAGTAGGCGCTGTCCTGTCCAGCTGCCACAGCCAGTGGGCGAGGTGAAGTAACACAGTTCCTGAAGTTCCAACTCTTGATGATGGTTAATAACATAACACGGCCAGTTCATTAACAGCAGGACGCTGGTGACATCTGACGGAGGCCACAACTAGTCGCAAAGTTGGCTAGTCAGGCAGATTCAAGAGCCACAGTTGACTAGGAATCAAATCTCTTACAAGTGAGCGACCAGAGCTGGCGAGTCAGAGGAAGTTTTTAGAGTACATCAGTGATACAGCAACCAGACATCAGATGACCAGGCGGTTACCTTCTCATGACTCATACAGGAGTACACAGGTGCCAAGGTGACATCTAGCAGGCAGTCTAGATCAATCGCCAGGTTGACAGTTAGGCAGAACCAAGTGCCACAGTTGACCAACCAGACCAGGGCTGGCGAATCCTAGGACATCTCAGAGTACAGCAGTGGTACAGCAGCTAGGAATCAGCTAACCAGGCTAGTTAACCTCCCACGCCTCAACAGGTGTACACAGGAACAGGGCAGGTCAGCATCCACATCCTTCAAACAGGAGGTAGAGAAGGCAGCAGGGACGAGCAGAAAATGAGCACAGTCACAACAGGCAGACCAACAGCTGGGCAAGCCAGGAAGACAATAGACTCCCAGGAACATGCAGCATCTACAACTAAACAACCTGACAGAGAACATGACACTGACATAAACAAAGGGAGGGAACCTAAGGGTGGGGAAATAAATATTTTGATGTGTACTGTTCAGCTTCCAAAGTCAAAGTGGCAGCATGGGCTAGTAGTGTCAAGAACAAAGAACAAGAACCAATCGAATGAAGTGTGACAGATGTCTTAGATGGGAGAACCTAAAATAAGGTGGGACCAAGGACTGAGCCCCGAGACACCTAGATGTCTCCCAGCAAAGTGTTCAAATGTATTTCATAAAGGTTGTTCTACATTTGTTATCCAATACTTTATTTTAGTGTTAGCTAATATAAAAACTATCAACTTACGATTTCTGCCTAGATTTTAATGCAATAAATACGGGAAGGAGCTCTGTGACAACCCATTTTTTCAGTAGATAGTTTTTACAGGAGGCAGTTTTCCTTGATTCAAAATTTAGAGACAAGGAACGACAGAAAAGGCAACTCTTATGAAACCTGAAAACTTCAACACACGAAGAGTAAGTAAGTAAATTGGCATAGTATCTGAGGAAATTGAGATATTATGGATACAAATGACATCATATCCCATAACATTTACTAAACATCTCTAAAAATGAGTTAGTATCTCATGAAATTGAGATTATTGTTTCGTAAAAGTTGACTTAATATCTCAACAATTCGAAATAATATCTAAAAAATGACTTAATATCCTAAATAATTGATTTAATATCTCAATTAAACATCAAACTAAACTGAGAAGAAACAGTTTTACTTGGCCCTAATATTCTTCCATAGATGTTGGACACTTTTAACAAAAGACAAAACTCTCAGGTGTAAAAGATCATGAGTAAGCTGTTCCCGAGAACACACAAACCCTCGCCTTAGGGTAGTGCTAAAAAACAAAAGGAATCCTTTGTCAACTTGTCTGCAGGTTTAGAAGGATGCTGGCACTGTGATCATCATCATTGTCTTTTCATTGCTCCGCCTTTAATAGACTTGCACTTAATGACCCTGCAACACATTCCTTGTCTTTACCACATAGTCTTATGTGCTGTCATCTTCTGTGTGCAATGGGTGCAAAGTATTTGTGAAAAAGGAAGAAAAATTATCAAGATCTGAATCATCTTTGATACACTATATTATTTGAAATTACACCTGAGAGTTTTTATTTGTTGAAAGTGTCAAATCTCTTTCACAAATGGACAGTTGTTCTGCTGTGTGATTTTGAACATATATAGAAACCTTTTCTTACACATTTCAATAGAAACTCTTTGACTATTATTTCAACTAAAATAATCATAAAACCCCCAAAATACACACCAGGAATATAAAAATGTAAAGTAAGGATGTTAAACAACATCTTAAAAAATTACAAATTAAGGACGGTGTGTAATTTAAATAGAATAATAGCCTCATAAGTGTCCAATATAATGGACTATTGACCAGTCCCTTCAGGACCTCGTAAACAGTCCATTATTTTCAAATATTGGACACTTACCTGGCCAATTTCCTATACATAGTTTTACGAGTGCCTGGCTCTGTGATGTGCACTCGTTTTGTCAACACAATTCTCCAGTTCCAGGGCACCCTATCATTACTCCAATTTTAACCAAAACCTTTGAAAAGGCCACAAGAAACAGCAACCATGCCATTATTTACAAGAACACAAAGGTATATCTGATCTTTGTGATGTCCAGGAGAAGCTATTTCCTTGAGCTACTGTGACAAGAAGTCTTTGTGGGATCACTAAATGACATTAATCCCCAATTATCGTCTTCCTGGTGCTATCAACCTGTCTCATTTTGGTAGGCATTATGATATTCACGGAAACAGCTTTGGCCTTCTCTATGATCAGCCTACGCTTTGAACAATTTATCATCGAATGTAAAATATTCCTCCAGTTTATAGCCCTTACCACCCGAAGGGCAGGGGTGTAGGTATTGATTTTACATCTGTCTGCTTATCTGTTTGCTCACTATACACAAGATCTGGGTTATAGTTTCACAAAATATGGGGCCTAGAACTTAGCATGCACTTAACTTATGTTAATTTACTGTTTAAACAGAATTTTTAAAATTCACCAATTTTAAAATTCACCAATTCTTTATTTAAAAGAAATTCACGGGAATTAATTTTCACTACTGGCTATTTTCTACTTGAGATATTAATACAGCCTTAAATTTTACGAGGAATTAATTTTCACCATCTAAACTCACCAGCTAAAATAGCTAAAATTAATGCCCAGTAAAAATTTCATTTTATACAGTATTTTGTGAAATTGACATTGTTCAGTTTATCCCAAACTTTGAAATGAATCTGAACTCAGATGCTGAAAAATTATAAAGGAAATTTTTGTACTGTTACAACCTACGCATCCATTTACCTCGTCTATACTGGTTCTGATAGCTAACGGGTTAAATTATGACACCCATAATTAAAGCAGAGAATAATGTACCTGTAACACTGCAGAATATATCACAAGAATGCCACAGAGTGTAGAAAGAAACAAGAAAGTCAATTTGAAAAGCAATTTGAAACTTGGACCAATGTGGTATTAATGCTACAATAGTTTAAAAACTTTCAAAAATAATGGCGGCGTCTTTTTGTACAGATCCGTGGGTGAGATGGCAGCCAACAACCGACCACTCCAAAGACTGGGGTGCTTTATCGGCAAAGTTTGGATGGGGTATAAGGTGCATCTCATATCTGGCATTTCCAAAGTTGGTATAAATAGAAATGGCTTGATAAAGGGCTTGATATTTACAGAAAGATGGTTTTAGCTAAATCTCTCTAAGGTACACCTACTCCAAGGAAACATAAATCACAGATATTATTATGACCAAAAATAAAAGAGTGTGGGCAGAAATTGCTATGTTTAGCTGCACGTGATGTAATAGTATTAATCAGTTTGGATTTTGATTTATTTCGGGTGAACACTGCTTCCAACACAATGTTAAGGTCAGTTCATTTTAAACAAAAATGCTACAGATAGACTAATCACCAGTGCACTGGGTATCGTAATAACCACCTTCTCCAGTGTCGAGAGCCAACTCAAGACATACCCGTTCAGACTGGCATACTAACCACCATAGTTAGCCCTCCTTGGTGGGCACTCAATGGTTTATCAGCTATGCCTGGTTTTTGGACAATCCCCTTTTTGGACAGTGCGTAAGAGGATTTTTGTTATCAATTTTGTGCTATATAAATATTTCTATTATGTTTATATTATTTAGTTTGTACAAGAGAGATTAGAAACTGCCCTTACCTGTGAAACATTGTCAGGAATTTATTTGAATAAGACAAAATAGTTGTGGTAAAGAAACCTATCAGACAAATATTGTAAGGCTACTGTTTGTAAGGAAAGGAAGTAAGCCATTAATGGAATAATCAGAGAGCCAAATTTTTTGGAAATTACATTGAAAATGGCACCTTTGAACATTTAGGATGCTTTGGTATTCATAATACGACACAGGTCTTTCCAAAAATTTAATCACATATTCCTTTAGCCAGGGCATGCACACATACAAATTTTCCTAAATATCTAGTTGTTGATTTTGGAATAATCTTGACCACAGACAGACAAACAGACAAACCCACTCAAAACAAAACCTATAATATATGCACAATGTTTTGGATGGGGTAGGTACCATCAGAATAAACCAAAGAGCTCCAATAGAAATTTCTTTTTTTTTCTGGACTGATTTGTCAGAGAGTATTGTATAAGATTAAATTAAATCAAGTGTGACGGATCTTCAGGGTATGTTTAGGACCCTTAGGATATTGCAGTAAATATGTCATTCACTTTACTGAACTGCCATCACAGATTAAATATATAGTATATACTTCATTTTAGCCAACTTTTCCATCAGCTAAGTAATTGCTGTCTAAAATTATATGATTTTATATGTATACTGGGTGTTATTTTGACAATCTAGTACTTTTGTTAACAGACTTTGTCTCAGAACAATTCATGCAGGAGACACATTTAAATGATCATTTCTTGTTAATTAGGAGATGCAGACTTGGAATTCTCATTTTAGTGCAATACAGAGAAAGGTGCAATGAAATGACATTTTCAACTGTATGTCCAATAACAGTACTGTATCTTATCATGTAATGTCAAAGGTGTTTTTTTACGGCCCGTTCAACAGCCAGGGTCATACTGGGATAGGCCCGCAGCATTGTTACTTGCGGGGGTCGAACCCACACAGAGATGACTACCTGTTGTTAGATGGCAAATTTGCTAACCACTATGTATCTTATGCTGCATTCATAAATAGGTGGTGAGCTGGTGCGCACCACTCATGAGTTCGTAACCACCAGTGGGAGGCTTTGACCGTTCTTAAGTTATTCACAGTCTGTATGTTTATATGTGGATGTAAACAAACACAAATGACAAAGATGAAGAAATTAAAGCAATTGCAATATTTCGCTATCCACTATGTAAAAGATGTATATTTCATTAGTTATACCCTTCCTGGGGTGTATATTTACAAAATCCAGAGCATTAAAACACGTTACTTCACATGTTTTTATAAAGAAAGCATATGTATTCTCCATCTTTGTTGTCATTATAGGTGAAGGTCACAAACTGGAAAGTTTCTGGGGGGCACTCTACTCATAAGTGGTAAATAGGGCCCGTGATACAGTGCATGACAAATTTACAGGATGTGAACTCGTGTTTGCGGTCGGTAAGAATGCTACATTATCATGCAAACCCATTTTGTCTATCATTATCATTAACAACAAATAACAAAAATACATTTAAAAATGAGACGTTTTTGGTATTTTGATTTGTTTGTTTATTTGCAAAATAGTTGAATAGCACTAAACAGATTTTCATTAAACTTTCAAAAAATGTTGACAATGGCACAAGAAGCAGACAATGCAATTTTGGTGGTGATCCATATCACTGTCTTGATCTATGAATTTTTGAAGGATATTTTATTATTATGAGATAGAGTCATTTTTAGTATGTTATTATATATCTCCATAATTAATGGTGCCCCCATAATTTTGCTGGACAAAAAAATACCATAGTGTCTATAATCTACAAAAGGTAGAACCACATCCTTAAAGTCTGGATACTATGATCCGGAACAAGAGAACAATAGACTTGAAAAGAACTACTTGGTGGAGGTTTTTGCTCTTTGAAGGCTTTTCTAGTGTTCTTCTGTGGTTCTGTGTTTGTAATCCCAAGTGTCAGATTCTGTTGATGTATCAGAACATTAAAGCATTGAAAATGCTACATTAGTTTATTTATTGTAAAAATGAATGCTTATACACCATGTGAAAAGATTTCTTGCTAGAGACATAGGCTGAAGGCTGTGGTAAATACTATGTTGACTGCTGTGGTGAAATAATACTGGACACGAGGACAATGAACCAGAAAGTATGGTCCTAGCTATTGCAAGCATCAAATCCAGTTTGTCATGCACTGTGGGCATTTATCATCAAGAACATGATTGCAGGAATTTTGTATTGTGAAGGCTTGATTGCAACATTTTTTTAATCTGAATAAATGCATCAACATTGTTACAGTTATTAGATCCTCTAACAAGATTACTTTTTTTGGTGGAGTGCATATGTCTGTTTGCAAAATAGGCAAAATAAGTATGGAAGAATTTTAGTGAAATATTCCGGAAACGACAATAATGGCACAAGCAATAGATGATTGATTTTGGGTGTTGATCCACAACACTGAATCTGGCAACATTTAAATATACTTTTTATCATTGCACTCATACGTGATGTCAGAGATGTTCACCCTAGGCAGAAGAAGGTGCTTTCTGAGTGCTCCTGTAATCAATATTGTAGCTTGTTTTATGTCACACTCCTTATATTTCAATGCAATGGATATGACATTGATCCATAGACAGCGAATAACACAGCTCACCGATGATACATAGCTCATATCCCTTTAAACTATTGACTTTAAGTTTTGGTTTGATAATTAAGTGGGACTGTAGATACTTCTTGGCATTGTTTTAATTTAACCCTTAGCTACTGTTTTTTTCATTTAAAACTGCTGAATGCCTTCTGTAATTACTTATGTCTCAGTGCCCTATAAATGAATCATCTATATCTTCACAATAAGAACATACTACCTTGAATTATTTTGTGATGCTTTGTCTTATATTTACCCCATCTTCAAAAGTGGAGCAAGGGTATTAAAATCGAGTCCAGTTGTCTATCAGTGCATACGTTGCAAACTATACATCAGATTGAGGTCATATTTTGACAGATGGCTCTGTCTGCGGTTTTGTCTTCCTCATCGACGATTCAGATCCGTATTGGGAATCAAGAATTTTTTAGCATTAGTTCCCCAAGATCTGGTTCTGTATTTCTGGGAGAGGTCTGTGCTCCCTATGACACTACTTGTTAATTATTCTGTCTTATATCTATTATATTGCTTGAAATGATATTAAGGAGAGGTCTTCGTAGTTGGGAGGTTCACCAATTTGGCATCTAATCATTTGTCTCTCTTCTTTGCCATCGTCTGCCACAGTACAACCCATGGTAAAAAATTATGGAGCTGTCTTAAAGTGGTATATCCTCTAGAAAGGCAAATAAAATGTCAAAATGTGGCAATATTTAAGGATAACCATAAAATCATTAATTCTATGACTAGTTGTCTCATAATAGTAATAGGATACTTGTTGTAGAGAAAGGCTTATTAATTTCCCCTTACATTGTTTTATGTGTGATGCAATGTAAAACTTTAGTGTTCTGTCATTTACTTGATACATAGTGTTGGTAAGGATTCTAATTGACAAAACTGCAACACACAATAGAAACATATGTAACATTACATTTCATTGTTTTTTAGTTAATCAATGAGGTCAGTTTTGCAGAAATATATAGTACACGTGACATGTAAAATGTTGTGGTGCAAACCTGAGCTAGAGCCTGATGGATAATTGTACATTGGCTTTAGAAATTGTAGATCCTTCTTAAACAACAGTCCACTAATGTTGGACATTGTATCCGTCATACCGAAATATCCATTGGATACAATAGCAAGACTTCTTGAATGACATATACAGAAATACATATATCACAAATAAGGGTGACAATACTTTATGGATGTGTAGCCAAAGCCTTATATTGTTCATCTTCATGAGTTAATCAGGGGTATTTTACTTTTATTATCCACCACCTACTTTTGGAAATATTGGAAAATAATGGACTGTTTACGAGGTCCAGAAAGGGACTGAGTCAACAGTCCATTATTTTCCAATATTGGACACTTACGAGGCTATTAACTTATTTAAATTACACCTTTTCCTTCATTTGTAATTTTAAGATGTTGTTTAACATAATTACTTTTCATTTCTATATTCCTGGTGTGTATTTTTATTTTATTTTAGTTGAAATAAAGGTAAAAGGGTTTCTTTGGAAATGTGCTAAAAAGACTTCTATATATGGTCAGAATTACAAAGTGACCAATAGTGAAAGATAATGGACACTTTTAACAAAGGAAAAACTCTCAGGTGTAATTTAACAATAAATAAACCATGTCCACGTGAAAAGAAAAACAATTTTAAAAAGGCTGTAATATATATGTTGGGCTACCAGTGTATAGTTTTTTTAACTTCCCCTTTTCTCAAAAAAATTCAACAAAAAATGAACAAAAGATATGGAAAACACCTATCTTATGATGTATGTAACATATTTATGGTTACATGTGTTTATAAAAACTTCAAAGAAAAATCTGCATATGTTGACCTATTGTAATGCTTATTATGCATTGTAAGTGGCGATGTGGTGCAGAAAAATGTTAACTGATTTGAATATCCTACTATTTAGGTCAAATACAATTTGTGGTGGATAGTAAAATGAGAAGTTTACAGACTGACATTGGTGACAGTGTTGTCTTCAAGGAACAGTATTCATAAAATGTATCAATTTCAAATGTCGTTTTGTTCTCAAATATCACACTTAATATGTTATCTTACTTTACACAAACTCACTCAAATAAGTTTCTTGGCGAAAGCAAACCTTCACAGAAACTGCAAGGAATTCTGGAAATTCACCAAGCCATCCATTTCAGAAATGTTACATAAATACACATCTATAGGTCTTACATTTATGGACATAAATGTAATAGGTACATAATATCTATTATATATAATAACACTTATATATGAATATTCATGTATGTCTTTTTAAAGTTTTAAGCAAGTAAAAGTATTAACTAATGTTGTATGGGTAATCAATAGGCCATAGACATTACGGCTCCTGATAGAGATAGATTTCGATTGACAGAAAGTATCTATGTGAACATTGGCTTAAGTTTTATTTTTTTTTTTGGGGGGGGGGGGGGGGGATCAATTTACAGGGCAGCTCAGTTTTGCATGCACACTATACAAACACTGTCCATTTACACGGCAATAAGGGCAAGGACGTCAACAAAAATCAAATACCTGTTGATATGACTGTACTAAATGTTGTGAACAGCCCTTCAGAACTGCTAGTAGGGTGACTCAAAATCCTTACTTTATTATAGTGATTTTATGACAACCAGGCTGTAGTTTGACAGAAAGATTTAATCTCAACTGACGATTTTTGTTCTTAGGAATTTTTTTTGTGAAATCTGCTCAACTGATGAAAAATTAAACGGAGAAAAACTATATCGAATATAGGATGAGAGTTAAATACTGGTCCCAGATTTTTGTCTAAAGAGTGAAGATATAAATGCAGTTAAATCAGCCTGTCACGGGTTTTACCCCCACTATTGGTGTTGGTATAGATTTGCTGTTCAAGGGTACAATCTCTATGATACAACCTGCTTCAGAATTTCTGTTCTAAGTTCCAACATGGTAACCACAATAATTTGTTTTGAAAAATATCTGCAATTATCTGCAAACTGAGAAAAACTAAACAGATTAAAAACAGATTGGATTTAGGCTAAGATTTAAACAATGAACCCAGGCTTTTGGCAAAGGTGTTGAAAAATCAATGCAGTTCAAAGTATAACTTGTCGCAAGGTTAACTTTTCATGTACTCATCTAAGTTTTGGAATAATCTCCCTGTAAGATATTCAATGGTCTCCTGTTTCTTCTGGTGTCATCAGTATGGCCAAAACTCTTGTTCAAGCTTGTCCCTGCACAGTTGTGGTAGTATTATTGCTAAAGTCCTCTCTAGTAAGAAATTGGTTTCTGTTTAATATGTTCCAGATTGGGAGGTTGGAATCTCTCCTTAGCCAGTTGAGATTAAGCGTTTTCACAGAATTTATTTAACTCATTCCAGGATTGAAAGACTTGCCTTACCAGAGATACTATAAATATACCGCTTTTGTCCCGGTCTTTCAAAAGGGGAGGGGCAAGAGTATTGTTGTCAGATCTGTTTGTCTGTTTGGCATTCTAGATAACTTCAAAAATGCATGTCTCAGATCTGGGTCATATATGCACATGGTAGGGATCTAACTGTGGCTTGGTCTTCTTCATAAAGAGTTTGGATCCAGGTCTGGATGGCAAATCAAATATTTTTTTGTAATTTAATAGCAGTGCCAGCAGGTGAGAATTTGTGTATTCCCAAGCACTGCATGTTATAACTTGCATAGAGGGATAGTTGGTGTATATGGTAATAACCTCTATCTCTCAGTTTGTGGATTTGAATAAATGTCTGGTCTGAAGTGAAACATATGGCAGTTGATTTCTGTTGATATGCATTGCTATCCTCTAAACTACCCATAATGTTATGACCAAGAAAGTGTCTTAAAAGCAATGTAAACATCAATTAATCAATCAATCAATTGCTTTAACTTGAATAATCTTACAAAAAACCTTTCATCAATTGCTCCCTTGTTGTAATTTGAATAATATTGTAAAAAAAGTTCAATCAATTGATCAATCAGTTAAATTTGAGTAATCTATTAAAAGAGTAGTTTTGGTGAGTTGCTCCATATTTATTGTATGTACATGTGATTAATATTCAGTTGTATTAATATGTACAAATTGTTCGGCTATATATAGAGAGAGATGTCATAATTTCTCTCTATATATCAGTACACATTAACACACAAATAACTACACCAATAACTCAATCTGGAAGTTCGTACATCCTCAACTAACCCATTTCTGTCACCCACTGTGACATGTTATGGCCACACTGCTAGCTGTAAGTACAAAAGGGCTGCCTAAGGGGACAAGATGGTAAATGCGAGAATGGATGTTAGCAGACAGAACACAGCACTCAGACCAAGCTATAAGAGTCTTTGTGGATACACTTTAAAAGGAAATCATTAGCTGAATGAAATATGGTCTCAAGACATGGATAGATAAAAAAATGTTATTTGAAGGAAATGAAAGTGATCGGACAGGATTTCATTTAATTTTCTCAGAAAAGAATATGAGATTGTTTCACCTGTATGCTATCACTTTGATGCTAATTGCTACTTTTTGCCAGTGATTTGATAGTTTTATTTATATGTAGGGTTAAAAGACTGTAGTTTGCATTTTAAAGCACCTGTTAATATTTGCATGTTGTGCAAAATAGATGGCATATTTCCAACATAAAATTCTATTCATGCAGTGCTTGGTCAGAAATTCAATAATATCCAGAAAACTAACACTGTTACAAAACATACAAATCTAATTGAAATGAATGACAAAGTTGAAATGTCTAGAGACGCCTTACTATGGTAGTGGCTTGGAAATCTGAGTAATACACAGACAATTTAAACAGACAGTTAAATATACAATTTGCTCAATGGATAAAACACATTTACTACACAGATATGCAGGACATAAAGGGTGGCTAGCTTACAAATACAATGTCAAAAGTTCAAGCTTTGAGGTCAAATCTTCTGTCAGGTAAGTCAGTCATTATACATACAGTTATATTGTGCTTATGTGGATATTCTATCCACCTGTATGCATAGTCTATGCTGTTTATGTACACATTGTTATATTAGAACCGATTTATAATGTTTGAAAAGCATGCAACAAGTACATAATACGTATGTATTTATGTATTGAATAACTTACATAAATAGTTTAAGTACCAGTATAAGCACAGTTCTGTGACAAGTCTATCATGGCAGTTTGCTGCTGCCTTAAATCTCCGGGTCTTTGGGAGCTACCCATGATTACCAATTGTTTATGTACTGTGTCAATAGGACCATAGCTCATGGCTATTGTTCAAGGAAAGTTGACGAAGACATCCAACAAGAACAAGAGCCCCAATGTATGAAAATTGACTGATGGTCGAGTTCAACTGTTAGTGTCACATAAAGTAACTTTATTATTTTTTCAGACTTGGCAAGACCATGTCATTACTACTTTACTGTTGCCCAGATTCAAACTTGAGTATAATAACTTGGCTAAGATTTTCGACCCAAGTATGTAAGAGATTCAAACCCCAATTTGGAGAGTTGTAACAGTTTACAATCCCCAAATAAGGTTTTATTTATTTACCTATTTATTTATTTATTGTTGTATGTGATGCTTAGTATTTTATTGGTTACTTTTTGATGGGTACTTTTTGTGGACAGAGGGCACCAGGACACACACTTAGTCAAAGTTCTGTACTGTAAACTGCCAACCAATAGAAGGAACTATCCCGTTTGAGATCAGGCCAGGATTCGACACAATTAGGGGCATTTCATTTTCATGCTATTAAAATATTACAATACTAGAAAAGCAGAGTAAAATAGATTTTGACAAACGTTGGGCTTAAATTTTAAACAAATAGCCCATACCTGGCAAACAACAAAATTAAGACCCAGCGTACATAAAGCACACAACCGACAACAAATCCAGCAAGTGTGAACATACCATACCAAAACCATAATCAAATATCTGAAGCTCAAAGTTAGTAAAGGTTATTTATTAATATTTAGATATATGATTCTTATCTAATATTAGCATAGGATTTGTCAGTTCAAGCAGGGATACCTGGATCAGACTGATCTACCTAAGTCGTCCAAAGTCGCCACAGAACCCTTCTCCAAAAAGTCCCTAGAATCCCTTGCACTGTGACAAACTGTAACAAAGATCCCAGCCATTGGACAGCAATATTATGTAAGTTCCCAGATGCATGAAAAGGTAAATCTAAAGTCATTCATTGAGCCTCGTGACCCATATTGTTGGATCTTATTTGCACTTTCTTTTGCATGAACCAACTTGAGCATTTCTACTCTCCTGAACAAGATGCCAGTTGGTCATAGTTTTACATCCCCGACCAGTAATAATGCCCATTAACACTGCTGAGTGAAGAAAAACACCTATATACAAAGTGCCTGACTCAGCCATGGATCAAACCCCAGATCTCCCTGTCTGAAATTCAACATCCCAATCACAAGGTCAGAGAGGTATAATATGTACTCATTTCAGATGATTTATCAATGGCAATATTATACCTGTCTCTGTGAATAAAGCATTATAGTGAGACCATGAAATATTCAACCAATTCTTTATTGTTTTTTGCAGTCCAGACTTGTTTTGCACTATCATCAGTCATCATTAGGTTATTTTCAAAGCACCTAAAATGTAGATAAATGAGCCATTGTTGTCATTTTTTACTGTCTTGTTCATGATTCATAACAGATACATAAGATCTAGTCCTAGAAGTTTATTTTGGAGAATAAATAAAATGGATTTTTAGATAATTATGTTCTGTTTTTGGCAATACACGACATGAATGAATCACGTTGGAAAAAAACATTGATTTATTGTTGCCAAATGACAACATGCATCCAAATCATATGGTAACTTTCTAGGTCCCATATTTTATATAATTACTCAACTGTTAATATCTCATCTACGAAAAAGTGAACATATTTATTGTTGCTCTGATTATTGTCTTTTAATTATTCTTTAAATACTTAACATATCTGATGTTTGAAGTTGAGGATTGGGAACCTTGTAATGCCAGTTAAATTATCGAAAGAAAACTCTAAAGAAAAAACAAACTAAAAAATAAAATAACAAACTAAAGAATTTGTATCTGTGAAAGAAAATCCTTTAATAAAAAAAGTCCCCAATATGTACTACATTACCCTTGAGTCAGGGTGGAGTTTCTTTGTTATTAGTACTAAAGCTTTCAGTTAATATTATAAATTTTTTGTTTGCATAATACAGTCTTATGTATATATGTACAGGTTTTATAGCAGCATATAGCCAAGGCAGATCTCTGTCTAGTGAGCTGATATCTCCTAACATGTATGTGCCTCATGAATACAAACCTTTGTGTTAATGTTTGATAAGTATTTGGTACGATTGTGAGACTTTAGCAAGGCTAGTATCATTGGCTAGCTATTTGAAGCATATATACCATGATATTAGTGTTTAACAAACTTTCCCTCCACTGCTAAAGCCTCCCCCCCCCCCCTTTCAGGTTACAGACTTGCATTATACCATCGTGCTCAGTGTGACAGAGTATTTACCCCCAGAAACCACATCAAAGCCCTAAATGTAAAGTGTGTATTACCTACTTCAAAAAGATATCTGTATTATATTTAATTTATGACGGAAGCACTGTAATAGAGAGATGGACATGTGCCACAGCTTAAAAGAGTCTTGCTGGGATTGACACTACAGATGAAACAGAGCTCTAGTTAGGCTGGCACTTCTAGAGATCTTTTTTCCCCTTTTTTTCAGGTATTTTATTCATTTATATGTCTCTGGACTTTCATGAATTGTGTCGTGGTGTGATGAGTGCCTGTCTCTTCACTGAAGTTAAGCGGCAATGGGCTATGTTAGTACTGGGATGGGTGACCACATCGATGCACTACTTGCGCCTCTGATGACTTTGCGGCTCGCTCTAGCAGACCGAAACCCCTTTTAGCCTTCTTTTTTGGTCTCTGGACTTTCATGACTTGTAGCATAGCCTGATGAGTGCCTGGCTCTTTACTGAAGTTAAGCAGCCATGGGCTACGTTAGTACTGCATTGGGTGACCGCTTCAGTGCACTACTTGTGTCTCTGATAGTGCTGCAGCTCACACTAGCAGACCGAAACCCCTTTCAGCCTTGTTCACACAAAAACCACATAATTCAATGGTCATATTAAATTTAGTGAGGTGTGTTTGCTTAAGGTATGTTGATTACAAAAAGAAATTTGCAAATTGCTATTATCTATTAGTTTAAACCTTTAGTCTTTTAGTAACCTGCTATTTGTTATATAGGTAGTTAAACAGGTGGAAAAACCCAGTACATACAGTTGGTTTAGATTCTGCACTGTATAACCCCCAACCAAAAAAAAGACAACTACCAACTTTCCTACCTGAGATCACACATGTATTCAAACTCTGATCTCAGACGTGGGAGCAAGTGTGTTATCACTGCGTCACCGCCACCCCTAGTAAATTGAAAGCTACACAAAATGTGCTTAATAAATATACCCATCTAGGCCAGTTGCAATTTCTGTTGTGGGTAAATTTGTCATTAATTGTTAATATCTGATAAAATCTACTGTTCATTGACTTCTTATGCCTAATGCTGGTTATATGTATTTTGTAATTTGCCTCATACTGTGGCCTTATTAACTAGAAAAACACACCTCCTGCAAGGTCCAATACCTCACTGTGGCTGATGAGTGCTGTAATAAAATTCCTTTAAATATTTCCTGGAAGAAGGTGGTTATCCGAATCACCATCATATTTTATTTATCTAATCCCTGAGCCATTTCCTGGGAATTTCATCAAAATCCACTGTCCTCAACTCTGAGAGTTATTTTGCAAACAAGTGAACACGTGAAGATAATTACATGTTCCTCTTTGTCAGAGGTTAATTGTTGTTTTTATCAGGAGCACTATTAATCAACCTTTAAACTCTGGGCAATTTTGCATTGTTCTTGTCCTTGCATTCACATATTGTATATTACATGCCACTCTTATAAATAAAATGAATACTAATTGTATTGATTAGAGATTGAGAATAATTAAGACTGTGATTTTCTATCTAGTTACTCAAAAATGGATCTACTTTTTTCAGAAAACAAGTGGAAACTTGTGAACCAGATATTCATGCAACTGTTAACTTTTTTTATTCCCATAAATTATACAGTTAAAACCTAGATTTCTGTCAAATTCGTCTTCCAGATTTTCTTTTAGATACAATGTTCTTATTTCCACAAATATTTGGCACTTTATTTCCAGCAACTTTGAAGGCACCAACCTTCATATTTGCTTTTCAGGAACTTTCTATTGGTGACTACTGAACTACGTGTATCCTGGTTCTTATCAGGTTTTTTTTTCATTCTAAGTTGAAAATAAAATGTTAAGTATCAGTGGAACAAGGAAAACTGCATGAAAATCTTATACAAGGTAGAAAAATCTTCCTGAATATTAAAATTTACCGAAGTAGTTGATAAAACTATATTTGATTAGTGTTGCAGTTACATGCTCACTACATTGTACTCAATTTCTCAACAAAATGGCACCATAATTAGAGAACCTATCACAGCCTTTATAAAATTAATTACTCCATTAGTTAAAAGAGTGCATTTGTTTATGGATATAATCTTAAAATTAATTGCTATTTCATTGAAGATTGAATCTAAATTTATCATAGATTGAGTGAAATTGTTGATAGGGTCATTACAGATATCCAGGTTGAACACTATGTAAGGAGACACCTTAAAATACAACGTGACAATCCTGGATGTAATTTTACTTTTTCTGGATTTTTTATGGCACTATTAAATGTACCCTTAAACTCTCACTGTTGTACTTAAATTTCTAAAAATGTATAGGCTTTCTTTGCTTGTAAAATCTCTACTGTAATTTTAGAATGACCAGAGGTCTCAGATCTCCCTACTGATTAGTTATGAGCTTGACATGGAAGACAGACAATGGCAGAATCACATAATGTACACATTCAATATTTTATTATTCAATATATGCACATGAATTTCACATATATAAACAATGAGTTGCTAACTCGTTGGCATGACTTCTTATCTCGTGAGAACGAGATAAACAAAAGGCCAGGAAAACAGTTCTATGTTCGTCCCATGGCTCCGTATAAACAGAACTCCATGGGAGGAGATATTTAAAACCCAGAGGAATCATAGACAAATCGTTCATTTACCAAATTGGCCATGGTCAAATAGGGCCCAATGGAAAAAATACCCTAGTCAAATCAGACCTCGAGTATGTAATAGGAAAACTACTCAAAAGATCAATAAATCAATCAACCAATCAATCAATCAGTTGTCCAGGTGCTTAATCTCCGTACCTACGGATTCTAAGGCACAACATCCAATTTGTTAGGCATAAATCATCAAGACATTAGACATATTCCAAGTCGCACCCAGGGAGGCACAAAATATCAAAATATATATAATAAAAGAAGATGACAATATTATTATATGAGTGCATAGCATGTGTGTTATATTGTTCATCTTCATAAATGATGTATACGTATTTTTCGTTTATACCTAATGAAGAATACTTTTATTATCCTCTAATTTTATTAATAATATGTAAAATACATCAATATTTAAAGTAAGAAGGCCTAAAAGGCTGTTATACAAAAAAGGTACCAGTGTATATAAAAACTTTATTTTTTTTAAACTTGCGATTTTTCCATCATTTCTACATGGAAGCTCTGTAGAAATATGTTTCTAATGATGTATGTAACATACTGTACGTTACATGGTTTCAGAAACATTGGCTAGAAATTGCCACTTGATGAATTTCTGCGTGATTCCCCCTTTATTTGTTTTGGGGCCACGTGGAGCAGTGACAACACACTCATCTCCAACCTCTGAGATCAGAGTTCGAATCCTGGCGCCGATTTCACAAAGGGTTTCAGACTTAGCGTGAAATAAAGCTACGCCAGGGACTTAAATCTGAGCCTTTTGCCTTTGCTAAGTCCTAGACTTAAATGGATTTCACAAAGGGTGATTTAGCTAAGTCCAAGCCTGTCATATAACCATAGTGGATTTCTTTGTCATGTGACCCTTTATATCTTGTCAAAATATTTTAGTGGTGACATATATCCTTTGTTTAGCTCATTTATCTTTGCAAAAAAAATGCTGTTTTTCAATGGAAAGCCATATAACCACATAAATATGTCCAAAGACTAATTCAGGGAAGTTTACTGTGCATTTATTCTTTATTTTTAAGCATTTCACATTTTGAAATGAGAAAAATATGTGACGGCCATATTTAAGTCTTTGTTTACAAAAGTTAAGCCCACTCCCAAGTAGACTTAGCCCATAGCCTAGACTTAGCAGCTTTGTGAAACCCTCTAAGTCTAAGACCACAGACTCAGCCTTATTTTAAGACAAAAGTTTTAACTTTAAGTCTAAGTCTGAGCTAAGTCCTTTTGTGAAACTGACCCCAGGCCTGACCTCGTGTGGGAGAAGCTGGTAGTTCCTTGTTGTCAGCAATTTAAAAAATAGTAACATAAAGTGCATGCTTTGAAAAAAAGTTTATGATAGAACATTCAAAATGGCTTGGATTAATTTCTATTTTCAGGTAAGATTTATGCCTTATTTTGACATAGCTATGAATGTATCCATTTTTGGAATAAATGACAAATTGTTGTGCTTTATGATGATTTTAAATTATCGATGGGCTGAATTAAATCCATGAGGCCCTACTCGAATTTGTCATTTATTCTTGTAACATAGCCTACATAGCGACAATAATTAAGGGCCTACTTATCTCAATGTGGCTGAGGGGATAGCAGACATCTAATGTCTGAATATCATTAATGAGTACAGTACTTCATCAAATTCTCTTTCTAAGTGACCTTCACCTTCATGTTTACATAATGTCACTGATTCCTGGCACATATTTTATCTCCCAGGGACCCTTTACCTGAATGGTCTGGAAAAAGGACAAGTGGAAGGGATATCTAGTTGATTTGTTTCATTTTCATTTTGCAGCCTCCTTTGTACTTTCTGCTATAAAACATGAAATAATTACTCCCTTCGTGGTAATGTGACATCATGCATCCTCAAGTTTCATATTTCATGAGTCACTTATTGTCAGAATTTATATTTGTATTGACATGTGTTATACACAGTTGAAGTTACTCTCAGTGTCACACAAAAGTTTAGTGATGATATTTAAATTCTATAGACGAGGCACGTTAGTATTGTGGGTAACACACTCGCCTCCCACTTCTGAGGTCTGTGGTTCAAGCCTGGACCCATGTGGGAAGGTTGGTCATAGCTTATCAATGCCCAGCAGTTTACAGTGCAGAATCTTGACCAACTAGTATGTGCTGGTTTCCCCTGCCTTTAAAATTAGTGTTTAAGACAACACTAAACCCAAATAAATCATTTCAACATAAAAACTCCATTCATGTTAAAATGCATTAAACTTAGTTCAGCTTTTACCTTTTGGACTAAATGTGAAAGGTATATCTCTTTCAGTATTGCATTGTCTTGAATATAATTTAAAGACCAATGAATTATTTGAGTTTACAAAAAAAAGATACAAATATCTATACAAAATCCTTCCAGGGTGACTTTAAAATGACTAAGAAAGTTTAAGCATTAACACAAGTGGTAAACAGAAGAGCTTAAACTTAAACTTGCACAACCAGATATATTTCCAGTATGTCAAACTATAATTTAATGGTAATTTTATAACATGTCATGACTGGTAACATATAATACTTTGTCAGCGTGTGTGTAAGCCAATAATATTTACTCATATGTCCTATATGTTTTCATTCTATAGTTATGTATATTTTTACTAAAATAACTTAATTCCATAATAAGCTACTTCTTAGTGTACATACACATGTATGCAGCTTACAACATCTGACAGCCAATTTGCAACAGCAATTTTTTCCCTTCTTCTCATATATGTTTGGTCATTTACATATATCCGACTCCGATTTGTGATATCCGATGCCCAATTTGTGACGACAATTGTTCCACTCTGGAAAATCGGATGACAAGTAAATTGTGATGTATGTTTATGAAATATTGAGAAGATCGGAAAAAAATTCGCCATTGCAAATCAGCCGTCGCATACATGTGTATGTACACTTACATTAATTTTCATCTTAAGATGCCCCAAAATGGTTTGTTCCGTCATCTTTTACAGCCTGCTCCTCATTTGATCCTGTAGGAGCAAACATAGTTTCATTATAATTGTCAAAGTTATCTCCAGCTTTTGTCCTCTGAAGAGAAGAACTTTTTTAAGTAAACAGAAAAAAAGATTATCACAACTGTAAGACATCTGTCTTACCACTATAGAGCAAGTTCAGGTTAATATTTAAGCCTTTAACTATAACCATGCAACAGGGTGTAGTGAGGTCCTTAATGACCTTGTGAGTTAGCAGGTTTGGTATCTAATCACAGGCTGTCACCTCTGCGTGGGTTTGACTCCATCAAGTGGCAATGTTGAGCACCTCTCCTAATATTTTTTTAGAATTTTTCAAAGACAATATTGATTTGATACAAAATGTCATGATAATTTATATTGTCCTGAATACCTTTTTTTTGCGCAATGTAAATTGTAATATATAAGACCATGAAAGTTATGTAAGTAGACAATTCAGTGTTTCAGGCTTCTAGAATAGGACGATTGTACATGTCAAGGGATGATGGGTAGGTGAGGAGATTGAGGAGAACACTGTATACACATTGGTAAACATTGTGTACTTAAAAGCATTAACAGAGACAATTTTGACCTGTCCTTATATGTCCCTGGCTGTTGAACGGGATGTGAAACCCCAACATTGAACTTTGACAGGAGTGTAGTGTTTAGCACAGTCATATCCAGTCTCCAAATTCCTTGGTTTGAGTCCCCCTCTAACAGAAGTGGGAAATTTCTTAGTTACTATCTAGTACCCGAGAGTGTTCAGTGCAAAATGCTGCCCAAATAGTACACGCTGCTTTCCTTCATACCCTCTATGTTTATTTATTTATTTGGGGTTTTACGTCGCTTTCAACACTGTACAGGTCATATCACAACAGGTAGTTGGGAGGGGAGAGGAGACCAGTACATACATTTGGTCAAGGTTCTGTACTGTAAACTGCCAACCAAAGACAAGCAACTACCAGCTTTCCCACTTGAGGTAGAGCCGTAAACTGAACCCCCGGCCTCAGAGGTGGGAGGCAAGAGTGTTACCACTCTGCCACCTTGGTCCCTCCATACCCTCTATGTTGTGATATACCTATTCAGTTTGTAGAAAACAATGTTGAACACAGTTAATACCTAGAAGCACTATACACCTCTACCAAGGTTGTCTGGTTTCCCGATATGGTCATTTTATCTAAATACTGTTTATTAATTTTAACCCCCATAGCATGACCATGAAAATAAAATGCAAATGGGACTTTTTGATATTCAGGGTTTGTTTGTATCCAGAGTATGATCCAGATCTTTTTTCCCGAAAAGTTAATGACTTCTTCCTTTGGTCAGACCCAAAATTTAAAAAAAACAAGAAGATGCTTCTTTTTTCAGTAATCAGAAACAAAGTCAGACAAACTAACCAACTCATCTCCAAAACATAACCTCCCTGGTGGAGGGAAGCACGTAGCAAGTAATTTTGGGCTTATATACATAACGACACTAAAATTATTGATCATGCTACAGTCACTGAAGCTGATCAACACCCCATGGATACTTTTACACTTGATAAATATTACTCAGATAGATGAAAAAAATAAAGATAAATAAAAAAAATATATATATCCGTAAAAACGAGGTCATCGTCTATTATTACTACTGGCAAGGTTAATACTGGGGAAACTTTCCAGTCATTCACCCATTCCATGTTTTGAGATGTGAGGTTGGAGTAGTTATATTGTCAGCTTAATGGAAATTAACTTGACTAGAAAATAGAGTTATAGGGGGTAATAGACAGAAAATGTGACACTGAAATATCTTCTATGCTATGTTTGGACTGTTCATTACAGCAGGGTTTAGCAAGCTATTCCTCTTCTGAGAACCTGGATTACCAGGGAAAACCTGGGCATGAGCCACTGCATATTAATACACGGAAGGTTTCAACGGGACATCATGCATTGGGAAGGAGGGGGTGATGTTAATGCTATCGCACCTGTTTGTCTGTCTGATTCTCAGCACGCATAAGTTGAAAAAATATATATCAAATTTGGTGGCTCAGTTTTCCTTAAAAATGATGCAGATCTGAATTGAGAGTTAATTAAGATTAATTTTCTGTTACATTAGTTAATTGAGATTAATTTTCTATTACATTTGTTCCATAACTTAAATACTATTAATTGCAGAGTCTTTTGTATATACCAGGTCAGGGTATTTCCCTGAACTAGGCCCTCTTCAAAGATGTTGCAGAGCCGCATTGGAACTACAGAATATATTTTTAGGGATTTTTCGCCAATTTTTGATTTCTAGGGCATTTTTAGCTATTATCTGATATCATCTTTTTCAAAAACCAATTTTGTCACAGAATATTGTATGAACGAATTTTAGGGTGCCACTTTCCCAAGGGCCGATTTAGGAAAGGGCCAAATTGTCCGGCATTTGTTTCAAAGATTGCTTTGATTAAACAAACTATCCACATGAAAAAATAAAACCAAATCCTGGGTAAAATTTCATCTTTTTCTAGTTTTTTTAGGTCTAAGATTACTATTAATATTTAAGTTTTAAAAACAGCAAGCTCCCTACGATAAAACAGTATTCCTTTAATTCGAAATGATATTTAAGAGGATGAATAAACAACCTGTGTGCGCAAGACAGACAAAATATAGATCTACCTGTTTCTAGGACAAGTGGATTCCCTAAAGAAGAAAAAGGTTCATATTTCTCTCTAATTGGTTAGTAGCAGAGTACAACAGCCTCACAATGGCACTCTAACAAAACATGTCACACAAGCTACTCACTCATTCTTTATTATTCCGATAATAATCTGAAAACTACCTTGAACTTGCGGAAATCTTTGTAAGAAAGCAAAGTTGGAAATAAATTTAGAATTTGATATATCATCCTTATGTGACATATGAAGAGTCATAAATGAAAATGAAACCTTTTTAGACAATTGTTTCTGCCTTTGGTTTGAGATGTGCTCAAATATTAGCTTACTTATTGCAGCCAATTAGATCCTGGAAATAGCATATAAACTACTGGCAGTTCGTCATAGCCTTAAAGAATACCCACCTTTATTTTGTGTGGACAATCCCAGGCACACAGGCTACCTTCCAGGGACCCTTCCCCTATATGGACCAGAACATAAATGACAAAAAGACAACCATTGCTTTGTAGTTTCCTTTGTTGTATTGTCAAAACTGTTATTTTATTTGCTGCTGAAACAGAGCTTTAAATACTTAATAATATCTTACAGTAATGCCATATCTTGTTGAGTAAGTAATGATGAATTCGCCACTGATGTGGAGGGGCCACGGTGGCAGAGTCGTAACACTCTCGCCTCCCACCTGAGGCCGGGGTTCGATCCCCGTGATGGCTTTAAGTGGGAAAGCTGGTAGTTGCTTGCCGTTGGTCAGCAGTTTACAGTACACAACCCTAGCAAACTCTATGTACTGGTCTCCTCTGCCCTTCCAACTACCCGTCGTGATATGACCTGTACAGTGTTGAAAGCGACGTAAAACCCCAAATAAATAAATAAAAATAAATAAAAAAGCCACTGATGTGGAATTCACCCCTACGGTGGAGGGGGGGGGGGGGGCACCCTTCTAGTATTTGAGAGTTCAGCTCTAGTTATTTAATTGATTGACTAGAATTTTATCAGAACCATACTGCCAGTGTTATGGAGGCATAAAACAAGTTACCATGTGAAGAATGTTGCCTAAGTGTTGCTGTGTGTAACCGGCACCCAAATGGAATACTTTTGAGTTTGTATCTGTGTAATGACAAACACTGAAAGTGAGGATCCTGTGGGAAACAACTTGACAAAATCTGGAAATGATATTATGGGTTTATGCTTCAAGGCTAATATTTATTTGTAATATATTTGATATTAAAAACAGTTTGTGTATTGAGCTTGTACATATACTAGCCTTTACATTAGGACAGTGATAAGGCTAATCGTGCCCTGATATGACTTGTTGAAAGGATGTAAAAAGCCCATGTTTCCAACTATGCCTGCTGTATTTTATCTTAGACATTTGGTTTTCAGTAAGTGTATATTATTATATGTGCAAATATAAAGTCATAGGCACAGGGTCAAACCCAGGGTCAAAGGTCACCTCAATACTAATATATCAAAGCGCACTTAGGACAAGACATAATCAATCAGTGTAAACAACACTAAAAATTAAGCACTATAAAAGCAAATTGCACATAGGTCAATGTGGGTTCATCCAAGTCCCCCACAAGTGGAAAGTTTGAGGAGGGCGACCTCCCAAAGGTCACCAAAAGGTCACAAACCCAAGTAGAAAGATACCAATCAATAACAGTTTTTAACCCAATTACACCAGATAATAAAGACCCAAGTTTGGGTTTTAAATATTCTATTTTATTTACAATTCCACAAATACTAGTAAACTACAAGTTGTTTGTAAAGAAGTGACTAATGACCAGGAATCTGGGAATAATTAACACAGCAATCATAATGCACTAATATATGTATAAATTTAAAGCTTGTTCACCAGTGCCATATAAAATAATGGGCATAATGCCCTACTATGGTGTGGCAAGAATTTTAAATAATTTTTATTAATTTTTGATAATTTTTCACCCTGGCTGGCTGCCTAAACAAGTGGATGGATGCCAAAGTATACCAGATCATCCACATAAGTGTACAGATCCGGAAAGCCATGATTTTTCATGATAAATCTGATGCTATCGGTCACCTTTTCAAAGAAAATTGAACCATGCATGTACCCGAATGGGAAGATCAATGAAGTAGGAATGCTGTTTTAAGCCCAAGAGATCTGTGTCTCCAGGGTTAACCTTCAACTGTCGAAAAGCTTGACTGATATCTATTTAACATAACATAGATCCAGGTCCAAATGCTATCAATTTTTCTACAATATCATCTACAGAAGGATAATTCAAAATAAATTTACAACCAAGATAAACATATTTGGAAACACCAGTATTCACAGATTGATCTTTTGGCCAACTAAGGTCAACTTATGTTTCGCCTAACTTCACAATCATGTTTTTCCCTAGTCATAAAGGGAGATATATGTAATTGCATAGGCTTATGATCAAAAGGACCCAACATGGCACCATGAGATAGCTCTTCATTAATATATATTTTGTTAAATGTTCCTGGGCAGCTGATCTAATTGTTGATCCCAATACTCTTTAAGATTGGCCCTCCAAGAGGGTATGTTCAAATTTGAGATAACAGGAATTCGCAAATCAATGAAATTCAGACATCCAGACTCGGAACTCGTTGATGCCGAGCAATGAATCCTGAATGTAGTCATTAACTGTGGGGGCCCCGACATAGATCATAAGAGGGGACAGAGGAACAACACCAAAAGGTTTGTACATTTGTGACTTGACGCAATATAATCATCACATAATTTTGCCTGCCTAATGGTGTCTGCGTCGACCCTCTTTTTACTAAACTCCTGTCCAAAGCATCCCAAGTATCAATTTCAGTACTAGAGCTTTGATCCATAGTCTCAACATCAGTATCTAAAGAACTGTCAAGTTCAGTAACTTGCCCATTAAATTAATTTAATACTGCAAACCTGTTATAGATGAAAGTACCAGGATCACCGAGGGAGTGGCTTGATTTGTGTTATATTTTTACAAGATTTTCTGGAGGTGGCCTTAACCCGATGATTAACAGTGCTTCCAAATTTTGTAACCTCCTTGACTGACCCAGGTAGCTAGCCCTGTCAAATAGCACCCTGCATCGCCTCCAGAGGTACAGACTTTATGACACTGTTATCATGAGAGTAAGCATTTTGCCTAACTACATCAGCAAACGTCCTAGCAGGCACCACTGGCTTGCTATCAGTAAGCCACTGTTTCCATATTAACTCGGAAGCCCCATAAGCTTTTCGTACATCATAAATATTCAGTAAAGTATTATATATAATTCTATCTTAAAAAATAAGCCCTATTTACATTTTTGACTACAATATCTTGGACACGACCATGTTGTAAAGGAACCCTATTAACCATGACCAGGGTTACTCGTTTTTTGTTAGTTTCTTCGATAATCAAGAGCACTGTGGGCACAAGCCTTCCCATCCTGAGCAAAGAAGAACTGTAAATGTGCCTATAAAATCCCCTATTGCCTCAAGGTGTTTTGAAAAATCGCAAGAATTATCATTGAAGTACACACATGGTTGATTTGGGATTCTTTTGTTGAGGGCCATTTTTTCTTAAATTTTTGATTGACATTCATTGCTTGAGATAGGAAAGATGTTTCTGTGCATTTGCTCTTTGGATCCGATTGATTTTATCAGTCTGTGACCAACTTGCCTTGCTCCATCCTACATAACAAAACTGCATGGCTGGGTTTGGCTGCTTGCCACAAAAAATCATTCGACTCATCAAGGAGGGAAATTAAATAGTCCATCATGTGATCTTGTGTAATTTGGCATGATTCCTCTCTCATTATCCAACAAAAACCACCCGCGGAGTGAGTGATGTTAAGTTGGTTGTAAGTTACCCTATCTTTGGTATTTCCTGCAAGGACATACTCATGAGAACACTTGCTTTTTCTTTCACATAAATAACGACAGAACTAATTAGCTGTGATTTAATTCTCAGATCCTTTTTATCAGAATAAGACAATTATCTAATACGATCTTCGACCTGCTCTTGAATAAATCTCTCATGTCTAAGTGTGTGTAAATCAGGTAAGTTTGTATGCATGTTGCCCTCACGCGAGGAAGCAGGGAGACTTGACCCGGCAGTAGTCCTATCACACACAGAATTTTGGGGCTTAGGCTGAGCAGCAGAAGCCGAATTTTCAATGACAGACAAATGCTTACCAATTCCGCCAAGCTGAGATAGAATCCTTTGATTAACCAAAGCCTGATCCCGTTGAACCAATTTCAAATCCGACAATACTTTCCCCTTACCACGCAACCCTTTCCTAGATTTTTTGAAATCATGTTAATGTTTTGCAAGTATCTTAAAGTATTCTTAAAATTTAATCGTGTCTTGTCGACTGCCAATTCAAATCTGGCTATTATTCCCTTGACCAAAGCAAGAGTCAAACCAGTGGCCAATCAGAAAGAGCCATGTTTCAATTAAATGACCCATTGTATGACGGGGTGATTCAAAAATAGGGGTGAAGGAATGATAAAGGTTGGCACCTTAATGCCAACCCCCAATTGGCCAGGCCTTACTGACATACAAAAATTCATAAAGATCCGTTCATTACTTTTGGAGTAATGGGGAACACAGACAAACAAACAGACACCCTCAAAATATAACCTCCTGATGGGTTAATAAAATACACACCTGGATCACAAAATTGTCCGAAGGTGCTCAATGCACAAGAACTTTTTTTGCATTACATTAAAGTTTTCAACTTTGTTTAAACTATCAATTTCGTTTTACTCACAACAAGATTCTGTATCTTCAAATGTGCAAAACACAACGACATTAGAACATTTGTTACATATCTTCATTCCTATTTCCTTTAGATATCGCATTTGTTACATATTATTTTTTGTCATGTAAACTCATTGAACATAAATGCCATTGTTTATATGAGGAAGGAACACACTACTTATGTGGAAACCACTCTCATATTTCATTCAAATTGGTTCTAATTGGTTGTAGTAAAAGGACACGCTTACAAAGGTATTAGCATCTGGAGTGCCATATAAGATGTTTAGAGATGTGCTATGTGTTGTAAGCACATAGCCTTTGACCTTGGCACAACTAATTGTACTCCAGACTATACTTTTTTCTCCCTGCAAAGATAGTACAAAGGATTTAGGAAGCTGATTAGGATGTTCTTTCAGCAGCATCTAATGAGATATTTATTGTTTTCATAGGAATATTTTTTTGTTCTCAAGACACACAGCAAAAATTGTGAAATGATTTGTGTTATAGCTGTGACATTGATTGTGATACAAAGTTTGTTTTGCAAAAAATGTCAAATATGAATTTAACTTTTTTAGTTCATCTACAGACGCATTTGAAAAATAACTTTGTTATAACTGTGTTTGATGTGAGTAGTGCCATTGATAGATTTTGGCAGGGGCCATAGTGGCATCACACTCGCCTCCCACCTCTGAGATCGAAGTTTCAATCCTGGCCCTACCTGAAATGGGAAACTGGTGTTTGTTTGCTTACTTTGACCGACTATATGTACTGATTTCCTCCACCCTTCTAACTATCCTTCACGATTCTATTTTATTCTGGACCTTTATAGCACTTAATCTCTGCCAGGACAGACTCTAAGGTGCGACACCAGGACCAATTCAATAATCATCTTTCCATAGACGTGGTCAGGTCAGTACCATGGAGACGCCGGATAGTTTAAAAGGTAAGGTAGAATTTACATGCTAAAGTGGACAAGGTGTACAATATAACTAATGCAAAGGTACTAGACATGACAAAAAATAAATTTGGCTTTTGGATTTACAAAAGCTGTGTTTTTGTATGTGTTTATTATATAGTATAATTTTTGAAACATTCTGGTCATTTAGAATTGATTTAGAACCATGCAATTCCCCAGAGGCGCAGATTCCATATTCACAAAATTGTATTGCTTTTAACTGTAACAGCAAGAAATAAAGACAAATAATTTATGTATATGTGTTTTTCATTTGTATAACAACTGGTGTTGAATTTGTCTCAAAATACAGCCTGAGGTAATCAATATTTGGTATGCATAAATTTGGACCAAATGATTTAAGTTTTATCAGAAGCTGATGTTCAAACAACTCTTAGCGCTTCTGAGGTACCAATGGTATACCAAAATGGTTTTGTGTATTGAGTGTTATATTAAGTGTTTCTGAGAATCTCACAGGTGGAGAGATGTTACATTATCTACATGTTGGCATCAAACAAATGCTATGATGCATTTGAAATTAAATGCTTGACCATTTGTTTTATTATAAAGGTATTAAAGTTGTCATGGCAGTTCACAGAGCAATGTGCAATGATCTAGAATGAACCTATGTGAACATTTCTCTGTATTACTATGGCCCACTGACACCATCTTCACTGGTCAAACACCAATCTGGAATGTAGTTTACAAATAATCAATGGGCCCCTGTTGTATGCTTGCTGCATGCATACAAACTATATATTATCCATGTATCCTGTGAAGTGTTAGTTGACCTAGTGGATTATGGTTGGGCCTAACTGATTGTTTCCTTTACTATCGGTTTGCAAACTTACTAGTTTCATTTATGACCTGGCAGCCATATTTAGGGTTAATTTATTTTATACCTTTGGGCTAAATATGGGCAAGGCAAAAATATTCTATAATGGATAGTCTATCTTAGGCTTAACTATACCCACGTATAATATTAGACAGTAGGATATACTTTGGCCTTGCCCAGAATAACCCCTGGGTGTAAACTTGGCTAGTCCTATGTATACACCGCAGTATGTTCTAGGCTAGCCAAAACTATACCCAGTGTAATTCTTGTAGAGGGTAAGTTTGGCCTATTGCACCAGGATTCAAAACCCAAGATCTCAGAGGTGGCAAGCTAGTGTCCTACTCCTTATACCATTGTGACTCCCATTTTGTGATAAAAAGACACATACACACGAAATTAAGTAACTGAATGTTTTTATTTAAATTTATCCAATCTTTGTAATGTTCAAAATATTGCTGATAAGAATGAAAAAAAGTCGCTTATAATATTTACCTTGTTACAAGTATCAACTCTGTATTTTGAGTTCAAAGTGGAAAAGATAAAGAGATACTGCACAGATTAGTTAAAAATGGGACAAAACACATGCTGATACCTCATTTTTTTTAGTTTTTAATGTTGCAAACTAAGGAAACCTTTTAGGGGAAATCCCCATTTTCAGCCGTCTATAATAACACTGTTTAAATGGTAAGATTTCATCTAAAACCTCCTTTATCAATTGTACTTGACTTTAGAGAGAGTTGTGAAAAAGCCCCAGATATAACAGAGCAATAACAGATGTCTAAGTGCAACCCTGGATATAAATCTTCCCTGAATTATGCCGAGAAAACGTTGTCATCTTTTTCTTCCCCCTTTGTTAGGCAGTACATTTAATTTCAGGAAATTAGTGCATTATCTGTGGTTTGACGGCTGTTACCCAAAATGAATAACTATTGGGGGTCATATATCTTGATACTGCCCTCTGAAACATATTCTAGTATGTAACCTAGGCATCACCACAAAAAGTAAAACCAAATCTCTTTGAAAATTTTTTTCAGTTTTTTTGCACAGGATGTATATAAAACACCCACTGATTGCATTACCCAACCAAATAAATTCTCTCTAGGCATCAGATACTGATACTTAGTGTAACATTACCTAAAATACAAAGAACCATGGAATAAGTTTTGTTGGTAACATAAAATGAGATGCACAAGCCTATCATAAAGTGAGACAAGTGACTGATTCATTGAATGTCAGGCTTAGTACTTTGTTTTGGTTATTTTGAGATAAGACCGCCATTGAAGTGATCATCCGATGATCTAAGATGTGCCACATAGGTGAGACAAGTAAAAAAACAAGGCCAAAAGGTGTTTTGGTCCCCTAGCGCAAGCGCAAAGCCATCAGAGGTATGAGTAGTGTACTAGAATTTACGAAAGTCTGGGGACACAAAGAAATTCCAACTGAGACACATCCCACAGCTGGTCTAGAACTCAAGACAGTCACCCATCCAAGTACTAACATAGCCCATTGCCGCTTAACTTCAGTGAGCAGACAAATACTCAGCATGCTGCATCACAACTGAGGAAAGTCCAAAAAATAAAAAATGTGATCTGTAGAAGTGCGAGCTCTTTCAATTACAGTCACATCAGGAATATCTTTGAGTGCATGGAACACATTGCTATGGAGGGGACTCAAATGCAATAGCACAGAGATGTGGGAGCAAAAAAATTAAATACCAACTAAATGAAATTTAGTTGCATTATATACATATGGATAATAAAAAAATAATCATGAAGATAAGTTATCTTTTTTACCTATGTTCCAAACCAGGTCGAAAACTATTTTAGGATTTGCATCATAGGCAGAACTGTGTATTTTACTATGTTTCATCTCTGCTTTTGCAGGGCTATGTTTGTGTATATGGACTGATATTACAACTGCTATTACTAATATTGTTGATGCCTATTACAAATACTTTTGGATTAAATAAATTGTAATCTCAATTTCACTATCTTAGCTTTGGGAGGACCTTGGGAATGACCTATTATTGACCGAAAAAATATTAATTCTTTTGAGTAGGATTTCATCTGAAAATCTCATGTATCAGTTAGACTTGTTTTGAAAAGGCTCCAGATATAAGGGAGTAATAACACATCTCTAAGTGCACCCCTAAACATAAATCTCCATCTTGAATTATGCAGAGAAATATTGTTCTTGTCACCTTTTTTTGTCTTGTGACAGACAGTACATCTTATTTCAGGAAATTAGTGGATAAATTTATTATAATAGTTAACTACCCCAGTCTCCATTTTTTAACCCTAGAAATAGGTTATAGAACAAAAGTGTCAATAGGGAGTATTACTATTTCCATGTTTAACCCTGATATCAGATTCCAGTTTTGCTAAAGATTTATTTGTTTGTGATTATTAATTAAACTAAAAAATTTGCAAAATCACTGCAAATGGCACCCAGTCTTCTCTTGAGGTATTAGTTTCATAGTTGGAAACTAACTTTTATTCATTTCATTAAATCTCTTGAAAACATAAACTTATTATCTTGACAAAGGCAGGAACTGATACCATTACTTTTCATAGCAAAACACGACTTAAAACTACCACAAAAGCAAGACTTCACCCAAAGCCTATTATATATCAATTAGTAGAAGAGACAGTTACTTGTTCAAGGAAGTCGGACAGAAAGTAATCATCACAAGTAGCATACACGTTATGTTTTAGTACAGCTCTGGATGTCATGTTACATCATCGTCTATATTAAAACTGAAGCCATTCACAGTACAATACAGCCTCTATTTTCCGACAGGGCCGGGAGAGTCAGATAACACCAAAGACGTTAAATGTATTGTCTATATTTATAGGCATTTAATAAAATACCTCACTGGCCTATTTCAACAGCAAACACTCTACTGGAGAAAACCATACTGTATTGCTATGTTGAACCTAAAGGACTGACCTGAGGAGGGGTAAATTACAGTTGACTCCTTGGGTAAAAGGTCAGAATGTAAGGGTCATGATCTGTATAAGGATGATAACACATTAATTGATAATTTGCTTTAACTGCTTTAACTATTGGAATGAAGATATTGTATTACTGGAAAGAGATGTAATTGAGTAGAGAGTTCATTAAAGTATGTTTTGGAAACTGCACTTTCTTGAAAGCATCTGTATATACAAAAAAAAGTCAAAGTAGGGGATTTACATCGCGTTCAACAACCAGGGTCATACTTGGACAGGTCTTCAGCATTGCCACTTTTGGAACTCAAACCCTCAGAGGTGACAGCCTATGATTAGATGCCAAACTTAATAATCAATAGGCCAACGAGGACCTATATATATACCTACGTAACAAGTTTATTTTGTCTTCTACTAAAGTTACTCTACCCTACTAATAGTAATTTAGATTCTAAGTACCTCGTATCTATGAAGATCTATTAATGCAGCAATCTTCATCTCACTTAAGGTTGTATCTTGTTATCAAACTGTCCAAATAACAAGCTGCAGCTTCCTCATATACCAGAAAGGGTTGAGTGTAAAGAAACCCCAAGAACAAGAAGCCTTGAATACACTAATGGAACAATAACAAATTACTTAAGTGTCTTCTGGTAAATATTTAAAATTGGACTGAAACCTAGGATGCACTTTTGTGTGCTGGGGTCACAAGCCACAAAAAGGCTTATCTACCTTCTATTGTGTTTTTTGTCCACATGCTATTTTGGTATGTGGCATTTGGTGCAATTCAGTTGAATTGGATTTGTTTTTGGAGGGACGCATTCACGGCAATTCAACACAACTCAGAAAGTGATTTGCAGTTGGGACTGTTTTTGTTTCACAATGTTTGAAATAGCCTCATCATTCTTATCTACCTTCTATTGTGTTTTTGGTCCACATGCTATTTTGGTATGTGGCATTTGGTGCAATTCAGTTGAATTGGATTTTTTTTTGGAGGGACGCATTCGGGGCAATTCAACACAACTCAGAAAGTGATTTGCAGTTGGGACTGTTTTTGTTTCACAATGTTTGAAATAGCCTCATCATTCTCTCACCAGCTAAATTAAAATACGCAAGCTAGAGGGGTGAGGAGTGGGGGCAGGGGGGGGGGGGGGTTCTCTAGAGGCATAAGGGCGAGGTTGTAACCTGTAAGCAACAATGTACAGAATATACCATAAAGGAAAGGTGTGACCTGGGCATTATTTGATCACATTCCTTTCACATTACTATTTCATATGCAGAAATATACTTCTAAAAGAGCAATATGGGTATGAAAAATAAATGCAATTGCACTTGGGTCTCATTAGCCTTAAATATTTTACAGATTTCCCAAGATTATGCTCACAGGGCTTCTCAACAGGCAGAATGTAAAAAAAAGGCAACAAGAGACAGACCTATCTATAGCTAATAATGTGCTGACAATTAGAAGCTTGTGTTTTTGACACATGATAAATGACTTGCAGGAAGTTTTGTGTGATACATTGCTCACCAATAAAAGTAATTAGGATAAAGTTTAAATTTACCCACCTGACTGAGTATACTGAATGGGCTATTATAAAAGACAGCCATTGATGCTTCTGTCTTTAGCTGTGGTAGAATAACGAGGGCAGCCACCATACCGATCCGATAAAATTCAAAACTATATACTCAGGTTGGAGCCTTCTTTTAACTAATTAACTAATTAAATAATTTGAAAATTGGACAAGTTCATGTCATTTTAAGTATTGGAGATATATGTTTGTTTTTTTTGTGTTTTTTTTTGCTGACAAAAACCTACCAATCAGATCATAGCCTGCAGAACTCTTCAAAATAAAAGAAAAATCTATCATATTGTCGCCTAGGGTTCCAGAACCAGACATTGGCAAAAATTCCCTAAACAAATTCTGGAATCCCACTGCAGATGTAGCTCATGTTTGAGTAGAATCTAACTAGGAGTAGGCCCATCTTTGTGTGACAAGAAGATCCTAAATATGATTAGTAGTTCTTGAGTTATAGAGCAGATATTTTGGAAAAGAAATACTGGGGTTGCAATCCGGATCCAGATCTGATTATTTGAGGTTTGTGGAGGCCCCAGACACAGGTAGAACCCACCTGTGTTAAAAAGTAAGACCCTGATCTTATACATACCCTTCAATTTATGGGCACTGACAGACATACAGACAAACAAATGGACGCAATTACAACACCCTTACCCTTCCTTTTTTTTTTTGGGGGGGGGGGGGGGGGGGGGGGGGGAATGGGGGAGGCAAGGATAATAATCATATTTATATGAGGAGAACACTTATAGTATATAATTAAAACAGGCCTGTGTTGCCAGTAGATGGATAGTTGTTTGTACATAATGTACTCATTACAGACCCAATAATGGGTGAATCTGATTCTATTGCACGGAGTCCGTTAATATACTTGCAGGAACTTAGTAACAATGCTAATCGTACCAAACAGGCAGCTTTAATTTAAGTGGTAGACACATTTTTCCATAAAGTACTACTGCTACACGTATCATTGTTTTTCAATCAATGTTGACAAAGTCAAATTGTAATTGAGAGTGAATCTTTTCTTGAAAATCTTTTATAACTAATCACACACAATGTGTATTTTATAGGACTCCCATAAAATATTTTGTACGCCGTATAAAACAGAATTAAATTTAATTTGGATACAAGTCACATCATCTTAATAACCTAACATTGCCTTTCATTTTAACAGCTTCATAATGGCAGCTGAGTGTGGTATTTTACATTAGCTCTTTAAAAGGAGTCCCATAACGTTCTAAATGTTAAAATTTAATTCGCAGTATGAGAGGATGAATCTAATAACATGTATTTGTTTTTCACATTTTTAAAAGCTAGATCTTTTTCTTTATTTCTTCTTTTGTATGATATTTCACTGGAATCAACCTTTAGAGGGCAAGGGTGGCGACACTCTTTCTCTGCTATAAACTGTTACTTTTACTAGAAAAAAAAACAGGCCATGGGCAAATGGAAAAGCTGCAAGACATCAAAGCATAATAAACAAAATTGCTCATATTACACTACTGTCATAAATATGACCTTGACTATTTACCATTGAAATACCTTCACTTTGCTTGTCGGATGTAATTTTACACTTGAATAGCCCCAGTATCATGACAGAGATGCATCTGTTGGGGATATAACTAGTGACAAAATAGTCTGGTCGCCATACCACTTTTCTCGCCAGAAAGCGTTCAGCACCGGCTGCTACTTTGGCTAATGAATATTGGTAAGTAATATATCTTAGCTTAACTTATGTGGAGCACATTTTTGCTATTAGCTCCCTCTTTGTTCTGATGTTATGAAATGATAAGTTTAGTAAATTTGACAACCTACATCAGCTTAAAATCAAATTTCCTGCCTTATCAATCAAAAATATTTTTTTTTGCCTTTAAAAATCCAAACAATATTTTTATTTGACATCATTATATTTTTTATTATAATTTCCTATCATACATAATTGACTTAACTTAAACCTATGCAAAATATAAATAATTTAAGTATTAAAAATTATTTGAAATTCCTGATTCACGACCACAATGCCTTACAGTTCAGAAAGACTTGATGAAGATCACCGAGGGCGACATCAGTCCTTTTTTGAAAGTTGACTGGTGTCCAGTGTTGCAAGAAACTTGAGTGCGTGTTCTATACAATAATTTGTGTCATTAGTAATTAATGTTTTTGTTTTGGCAAAAGGGTGGGTTATAGGTAAGACATGAATGATATTTTCTGAATAATATGCATAAAAATAGGTAATAATCTTTGCTTTTGTACACATTAGTTAAACAGGTAAAGTAAATACATATAGATGGATTGCTGATATAGCATAATGGGTTCCTATCTAGGGCTGCAACGATTCTTCGGTTACTCGGAAACGAAAACGATTCAGTACAATACTTGAGGCAAGAAAAGTGAACCGGGTCTTTGAAAACAACTGAACATAGACATAAAATCTACTACAATATTCTATTTTTTCTTTAAATATATGAATATTTTACTAATATAAGGCATTTCCATTTCAGCATTTTATATTTTAAGTATTTGCAAACTCTAATTCTTTGTGTAACAATGTTTTATAAGACGGCATTTTATTATAACGTATTTCGAAGACGCCTCAAATCTTGCAATATAAAGATGGTTAAAGTTTCTTATATTTTGCATTATAAATGCGTCTTTTCCCAAAATTCAATAAATTATCAACATTCTTTCCTGTTGTGTGGTTTGTAACCATTTTATAAGGTGTGATATGTCAAAATATGAAGCAGTTTATTTTGTGGGCGATAATCAAGCGATTAACCGAGTCCGAATCGATTCTTCTAAAACGAGGAATCGAGGCGCATTTTCGGGCTCGCTTGCAGCCCTATTCCTATCCCTACCCACCGGATATGTTGACAATAAAACTACCAGTCAGGAGATGGTAAGCATATAGCTATAGTGGGAGAAGAGATAGGTCAGAAATTAGTCATGTTTTTTTAGATATAACTTGATAACATCATAATAAGCATTGGTGAAGCAAACTTTTCCAAAAATATCAAGCATGCTTGATATTCTCCCAACTTTTACCATCCTTTACTATTTTTCTTCAAAACCTATTGAATTGTCAAAATTAAATCAAGGTCAAATAGTTATGTTAGCTTTGTGACATAAATTACACACTCTCTATGCTTCAACATTTATTTTTTAATATTTTGATTTCTTTTTGAGCATTGTTTGATGCTTCAACATTTTAAATACCAACTTAATGATCTTATCAGTGCATATAAACTCAGGAAGTGTTACCAAGATGTTCTTTAAATATAAGCTGTGCGGGTGTTTTATGTCAATGCAAGTGTTTGTATTTGGTAACAGATTATGAAACCTCATTCCTACTGTGAACCTCTAACCAGAAAATTTGGTTTAAAATAAAGTCAGGGTGAATGAAATCAATGGACGTCAAGAGTGTTTCAGTTTGCAGTGCTAAATGGATTGCTCCACTGTCATAAAATTATTTTACAATCTCTTCGAATAACAGGTTTTTTTTTTCATTTATTGCCATCCTGGAGTAAAAGTGGGAAATTTTAGAGCAAACAACTTCTCTTGCCTGCAAATTTCTCTAAAAAAAATACAAAAACCTTTTTATGAAAAAAGAAATGTGTCCAAAATTAATTTCGGAGTGATCTGTGGTGATTACCATTGTATTAGAAACTGCTCCTGAAATAATCTTTTTAAGAGTGATTCCTAACAGTCGGGAGTAGCTTGGACTTTAGTTGGGCAAATCAAAGCCTCAGTGAAAGACAATAAGTTACATTCAACACAACAAGGATGTCGTTGGCAGCACATGGCAGATTGTTTAAAATGTTTGAAAAAAAAATCTGTCATGAGATCATCTCGCATGCAAAACCTAAAATGTACACACAGGGAAGTGCAGGGGATGTATCACGTTATGGGGTCGATTACACTTTCTGACAAGTCGTCGATAGAAACACAATCAAGATTTGTCAAGCATGAATCAATAGAATCAAACAATGCCCCGCGAGGGCTTTCACAATTACTTTCTAAACTATGTACATTATTCACACTGTACCAGTAAAGGTCATGATCGCAAACTAACGTCCTAGAAATTAAAAATCTGTTTGTATTTATAGTTCTACATGTAACCTTAAGTATTCAACTGTTCTTTTGCGACTCATTGTGGTGTTTCTTCTAAAACAGTCTTGAATTTTGTGTGAATACATCTTTCCAACCTCCTGATAACAGTAAGAACAAGCCTGTTTCACAATAACACCATCCACTATATGCCCCCCCCCCCCCCCCCCCCCCCCGTGATTTACAATTATTAGGATTGAAATCTTGACAAACTTTTTCTTTGGAAACACACTAGCTGACTTTAGGTGCGTTTCCACTGGCTTTGGTTGAATTACTCTTGCTCTGTTCCGGATTCTGACCTTTTCCACCAAATCAGGACGCCTCCAAGAACATTTTCCCCGCTCAGTGTCCTGTAACCAAACCAGGTGGGCATGCCTAGCAGTAACCCAATTAGTTTTAATAGTGTCTTGAAACAGATGCCTTCCATACTACAACATATTGGCCCTTACAGTGTTACTGGTTTCCTCTTGTACACAGCCGAGAAACCCTACCATAAACTGCAATGGTGACAGGTCTTTATACTCTAGTAGCCCCCCCCCCCCCCCCTTGTCCAGGGAAACAGTGATGGTGGGGCCACGCTATTTGTATCTTAACTTCATTGTCCCCAGAGCTGTGTAAACTTTACCTGCACAAGATGAGGTAGCCCTGGGGAGTCCCTGTAGCCTCTGTAACTGGTACTGCACTTGACGTTGTATCTTTGCGTTTAGCTTGAGCCACTGCAGAGAAGGTTGAGATGCTGCGGATTCATCATTCACGGCCTAGAGAAGCGTTGACAGAAGCATAGAGTAATGTGTGTCAGTGAAGTCCTGATGCACTGAGTCTGATGTGAGATCCATCTAAGGTGCTGCATTTAACTTGTCCATCTTAGCTGGGTTGTGGTCGCAGTGCTTGGAGCATTTGTGTGACCGCTTTGGTGAAATATGCAAAATCTGACTAATTGACTTACGTGACCGGTGTGACTCCACCTTCTTCTCCTCTTCCTGGTTCTCTGCTCCAGTGATTGCACTTTCTTCAGGATCAGATCCAGCTTGGACTCCATTTGTGACAGAGGAGGGGTAGCGGCATTGGCCCCTGATAAACTTGGGGCAGCAACTTGGTCCTGAACATCCGACTGTGAAGGTGTCTGATTGTCAACAGCATGAAGTTCTTCATCAGAGCTGTGATTGTCCCTTATAGGCAGAGCAATAATATTTAAAACTCTTTTGCATCTAACCCCTACAGGTCGGACATGACTGATACCACATTTGGAACAACTGGCTTTAGATACTCCTTTTGCAGCCACATTATACAAAGTTCCATAAAATTCTGTAAAAGTGCACATAAAATCCGTAAAAGCCTTAACACATCAACTTCTGAAATTCAAATGGGAATAAAAACCCCAGTAGGGTCGAAGACTGAGGCACAATTTGGCGGGAACTATGACATATTCATCAAGCCCCAAGGTGACATGTTTATTTAACACTTAATTATATAATGAACAATTAGTTTGGCTAGGTAAGACTGAACTGTTGTGACAAGCAGCAACAAGCAGTTCATGAAGCAAAAGTCCAATAAGTTTTGAATAGACCTTTCAGAATTTTATATCCGATGTTGAAATTTGGTAAATCATCTTAAATTGGCTCAAATATATCTAACAGGTAACTGATCACTAAATGTTAATAATACTAAAGCATACCAAGTTTGAGATGAGCAACATTAGGAAAGGAAAATGTAAAAAAAGAAAGATAGTCAAAAGCTGATGAAACTTTGTTGCTTTTTACTCAGGCATTTGTCAGAGAGAAAAAAAGATATAACTGATATTACTTTGGCCGCACTTACAATTATGTCATGATTTTCTTTTGGCTGAACTCATATGGTGAGCAGTAGATGAAGATATTGGTAAGCAGCATCAAATATTTATAATAGACGGTTTATTTTTGGACTTTGTGTTCTTGCTCTGGAGTCAATAAAAAGCTTAACGACCTGTGAAACAGAGTTATAAAACCTGTTTGCGATGTGGCATAGGTAATGTACAGGCACCATTTCCCTTGTTAACTCTTTGTCTTTTGTATTGGGGATAGGGGAGTTACCTAATGGCTTTTGAAACACACATTTTGTCGCTCCTTTGGGAAGTCATTGGAAGTAATTTATGCATCAAATGAAAGTTTTGTGATTTCATGATAAAAACACCCAGGATATTGCAGGATGTGAAAACTACACATTGGACAAATCAGACAATGTTTTCCTCCGGGTATATATGTGATTTTGTTTGACATGCTATAGTGTGTGCAAAGGTAGTTGATTACTTTATATACAGAAAAAATTAGACATGATACATGTGTGCTTTTGCTCTCCAAAATGAATGCGAAAAAGTATGTAGCAACAGGAGCAGGAATTCAATGCTTGAATACAAAGGCCAGGGTGAACTGGAAGAAAGCACTTAGGAGTTACAGTTTTGAATGCAGATATATGTCAAGGTCAGTAGTTTATAATAATAACTAAGTTAAAAACTACATTGTCTGCAGTATTTAAGCTGGCTCCTGCAGAGTGTCCATATTTAAATACAATGATTTGACTGGCTAGGAATATCAGACAAACGGACTAAGTTTTAATATATAAATATTCCTTATTGTCAACAACTGGCAGAGTTTGAATGCAATCTGTTACAATTGCCTTGTGTAAAATGACTAGTATTTCTTTTGATGATATGCCATGATACAGGTGAATCTGTTAGATACACCAACAGAAATGGGAACTAATTCACCTCCCAGATTTTTTATAAGAGATAATTAAATTTCTTCCGCCCTAATTTGGCACAAGACCAAACAACGGGGGTCACTCCCAACTCATACATTTACACTGGTGTTCCTGATTGGTGAGAGTTTAAATTTATTGTTTATTTCAATATGATGCAAATTGGTTACAAGTACATAAGAGCGCACTCATCTTTTTACAATGCAAGAAATATAGTCCTACAACCGGCCAATTTACCAACAGAACTGTTCCTGGGTATATTTTTCATTTCAGCTTCAGTAATAAATGGAATTTTAAATTTGAGTAAATGTGATATCACACCAACTGAATAATCCTAAGACCAAGAAGCTGAATTAACCAAAAATGTACACGTACATAATTTTTATATGTATATAAAGTTTCCTTCTTGATGGTCGATTCTTGGATGTAAAAGCCGTTTTGCCTGACTAAAACTGATAATCTTCAACATTATCCAGTTTGAGAGATCCCAGTGGCCTCTTCCCAGACAACTTTCCCATCTTCCAGCATTGATCATATGAAGTGTATTTTTTATGTTGCCTATCTAGTTAAGCTGAGAAAAAAGTTGAGAAAAAACAAACTGTCGTCTTTCTTTAGTTTCTTCCAATAAAAGAATATCTACTTGCTAGTTCTAGTTATCTTGTCATCAAAGTCCAAAATGTTTGTGTTTGCTAAACTGTATGGTGTTTTATTGGGTCTTATTGAGGACACAGAAAGACAGTTTCCCTGTGTGAGGTAACTTATTTTAAATAAGAGAAAGTGTCACACTTTTATTTGTCATCATTTTGTCACAACCTGCTGTGTCAGTTCCTATGCCAGCCGAATGTGTTACTTTGCATAAATTGGTGCTTAGCATTTTAAATAGCCCCTCCCAGCATTTACAAGGATAAATAAAGTGAGCTGGTTGTAAAAGCCAGAGTCAGCCACACAGAAGTCTGCACAGCAAAGGTGTACTTGTCCGTTCTCAAGTTGACATGTAACAGCATCCCTAGGTAACAAAACAACATACAGTGCAATTGTTATGATTACAGCATCATAGCACTTGAACCCAGTAAATTACCCTTGCACATGTTTCTAAATCTAAATCTAAATCTACTGCTTTGCAGGCACAATATCTTCCCCGAAGGGGAACTCAGTGCGCTAACTAATCATATATAATATCCGAGTCATAGTGGGAGACGTGTCCAGGTCTGTATTCCAATGGTTGTGGGTGTGAACGTGGGGAAGAAAGCTAGGTTGGAAAAACAGATTTGAAAAGGTGGGTTTTCAGGTGCTTCCTGAAGGATGTGACAGATGGACTGGTTCTTACATGGACAGGAAGTGAGTTCCAGAAAACAGGTGCATGATGGCTGAAAGATTTGGTAAAATACTTATGAGACTGTATTTTAGAGTCAAAAGAAGGAACTTGAAGGAATTTGTATTTTGGACTGCTACGTCTGGTGTTCCTTGATGAGGTATGTGGATGAAGTTTGTCCTTGAGGTACACAGGTTGACCATACTTAAGGACCTTATATGTGATCAACCCAATTTTGAAAAGAACCCTGTATTTGAATGGTAGCCAATGTAGTTTTTCCAGATTTGGAGTTGCATGGGTGTACCTCGAGGATCTAGTGACTACTCGACAGAGGGAGTTCTGAACACCCTGCAACCTCTTGAGCTCAGAAAGAGTGAGTGAGGCAAAGAGGGAATTACAGTAGTCAATTCGGCTACTGATGAGAGCGTTTGCAAGGAGTATTGCTGTGTTAAGGTCAAGGAGATGGCGAATCCTATATAAATCTCTTATATGGAACCGAGTAGACTTAACGACTTGGGAAATGTGATCTGTGAGGAGTCGAACACCACTCCTAGGTTTTTGACATTTGAGGCAGGTGCCACTTTATTCCCAAGAATATCAGTGGGAAAAAGCGAATGAAGTTGTTTATGACTGTATTTTGAACCAATAAGGATGAATTCTGTTTTGTCTGGGTTTAATTTGAGTTTATTTGCAGCCATGAAATTTTGTATATCATTTAGGCAGTCCGTTAGAGCTGTCATTGACTGACTGAAATTTGATGGTGAAAGAGTAATGTATAACTGAGTGTTGTCTGCATAAAAGTGGTGTTTTATACCCCTATGAGATTGAACAATTGAACTGAGTGGATTTGCGTACATGGAAAAGAGGAGTGGCCCCAGGACAGAGCCTTGCGGGACACCAAATTTCAAATCCATGGGATGAGACAGTACAGAGCCTACCTTGACTGGTTGAGTCCTGTCCGACAAGTAAGACTCGAACCAACTCAGAGCCAGTCCATTGATGCCATAGCATTCATGTAATCTATGGAACAGGATCGAGTGGTTTACGTACAAAACATGTGGACAGTGATTTTTTTAGGGTGCATACAAAAACTTTTAATATCAAGATTACTTCAATACCCTAACGTGCAACTACATTGTTAAAAATTGAATCAAAATCATTTTCCCTCATTTAGCAATGTAATGACCCGGTCACACTACAGGCAGTATCCCTTAGTTTCGAGGCATTTTGTTTACCCCATCATTCCTTCATGCACTGCCAGACTTCTGTGATATTTTTTGCCTTCTAAAGTTTTGAAATATCCTGCCTACCACAGGCGGTATAATTTTTTTAATACCACTAACCATCGGTAACTGCAGGTTGTCATATACTTTCTTTAGTTCTTGTGCTACCTTACAACAACATTTTGGTGTTAATCTGTTTCACTGTGTCTGAAGTCAAGTCATATATTTCCTGCAACGTTATTCTATCTCTTCTGTATCATTACAGTATGTTTTCTGTGTGGAAGTGTGGTCATTGTCCTCTCCGGTACTGATTAGTTTCTGTAGAAAAACTGTATCTAGAGATTTGTGACCAGATTTCCTGCAACCTTATTCTATCTCTTCTGTATCATTACAGTATGTTTTCTATGTGGAACCGTGGTCATTGTCCTCTCCTGTTCTGATTAGTTTCCGTAGAAAAACTGTATCTAGAGATTTGTGACCAGCTTTCATAGGAAATATAGCATACCAACTCTGTTTGCAATATATTAGAGCCAAAAATACTATCTGTATATGATTATGGCATTAAGAAACAATGTCTTTATATATAAAGATTGGAGCTATATCACTTTGTAACAAGCTCTCTTTCCAAGTTGTGACTGATATGGTACCTATATTTACCCATGCTAGCGATATATATAAAAATATATATATTCTCTTATGTTGGGACTATGATAGTCTCTGTTTCTTATTTTGTCCTGGGACAAAATAGTTATTTTAACAGCATGTTGCCCCTCATCCCCACATCTTATTTATTATTATTTATGGTTACAGCTCTGCCATTCACAGAGTTAAGGAATTACCCTGCAGTTAGAGAATTCCTATGAATGCAAAATCACTTTTAATTTAACACTAGAATTACACAATGAACATAGCTGAATTTGTGCATAGATATACAGATGGATGTATGTTTATCAGCTTATTACACATAGTACAGGCTAGATTTCTATTGTTTTTCTATAGTAGAGTATTTCACCACTTTACCAAGGGTTCCATTTACCAATGACTGAGGTGTCACAAAGCTTCTGTAAAAGTACTGATTTATCTATGTATACTCTAGCATTTCGAAAATATTTATTACATAATTAAAGCGAAATTAGTTCTTAATTCGGTAGATAAAATACTTATGGAACAATATGTGCTCTGACCCCTTTCCAGCACATAATGGAGTGAGGCAAGGAGGTGTTCTGTCACCATATCTTTTTAATATGTATGTTAACAAGTTAAGTACTGAGCTAAATAAATGTTCCATTGGTTGTTTATTAAATCAGGGCTACCTTAATCATTTGCTTTATGCAGATGATATAGTCTTAATTAGCCCTTCTGCAAAAGGACTACAACAATTGATAACCAGCTGTTTTACTGTTGGTAACGAACTCAACATTTCTTTTAATGACTCCAAAACAGTGTGCATGACTATCTGTACTAAAGCTGATCTGAAATGCAAAACATTGTTCCCTGATATGTATTTAAATAGTAAAAATTACTAAATGTTGATATTTATAAATATCTTGGGCATTATATTACAAGTACTTTGTCAGATGATAAAGACATCATGCGACAGATAAGACTTAACTATGCTAGAGGTAATATGTTGTGCCGTAATTTTATGTATTGCACTGATGATATGAAATGTATGCTATTTAGATCTTACATGTATAATATGTATACACTATGCCTATGGACAAACTATACTCAATCTGTGTATAAGAAGTTGATGGTATCTTATAATAATAGCTTTCGTTTCTTGTTGAAATACCCTAGATCTTGCAGTGCTTCTGAGATGTCTGTACACCATAATGTGAAAAGCTTTCCTGAGTGTGCGAGAACTGTCAGTTATAGCCTTTTGTGCAGACTGTGTACCAGTGATAATGCATTTGTGAACATATATTTAAACAGTATTCATTGGAAAAAGTCAAAGCTTCTCTCAATATGGTCCAATAATATATATGTAAGAAGAGATCATAAATAGTATAACAACTGAATTTTATTAAAACTTAAATAACTAATGTTTCCTAACCTACATAAACTGTATATGTACATGTTTCCTATGGACTACTTATGTCTGAAATAAAGAACTATTATTATTATTATTATGTATGTTCATATCAGGATTAGCAAGATATATATCTAATATGAGGAAGACATTATCATTACCATCACAAGCATACTACTCCATTATCAAGACTTTCTTCTAAATCATCCAAATGTGATTGAACGTTGCACTTGAAGACTTCAGTTGAGCTAAATTTTGTTCCTCTGTAAATTTGATTTTCAAGATTTTTTTGCAGTATGTAAAAGTTTATTTTATGATTGTTATAAGCACACCAAAAATATACCTATGTGTATGCAGTAGAAAAAGTTAAATGGGACAATGTTTTGATCATGGTTGGCATAGCCTAATATTTACTCTTCTTCTGAATGTAAAAGACCTATCTTGTTTTGAATCCACTGAGAGATAGCTGACCATAGCTCATTAGTTTTTACACACTCTGAAAACAAGTGTTTCACAGTTTCAGGGTCATCATTACATAGACAGCAGGTTTTGTTCCAGTCAGATTAATCTTATATAAATAGTCTTTAGTGCCTAAAATTTTGGTGAAATATCTTATATTGAAACCATTGGATATAATTATCAGATACTGTTTGAAAGCAGGCTTTATATATATTAAGCCACTTATTGTCATTTATTGACATATTTAAAGTTCTTTGCCAAAAACTTTCACACAGTGGGTTTTCTAAGGTTGAACGTTTTTTCTGTTCAAGATAAAATAACCGGTTTCCTTTTGTTGAGTTAAAGAGTACTTTAATATGTGTTAACATATATTGCCTCTGTAAGGAGAATTCATCTCCTTTTTTATATTTGAATAAAGGTTTTACTTGGTCCCTACATCTTGTTCAACTCTTCGACAAAGGGGTATGTTGTAGAAGGTTTTTTGATGAAATTTTTTGTAAAAAATGACACAAGGAAAGAAAATGATTATATTTTGGTGGTTTTCAGGATCACCGTCTCGATCCAGGAATGTTTTGTCTGTTTATTTGCAAAATAACTCAAGAAGTTGTTGACAGATTTTGAGGAAATTTTCAAACAATATTGTTAATGGTACATGAAACAGTTGATTAAATTTTGGCGGTGATATCACCATCTGGATCAACAAATTTTTAAAGGATCTTTTAATCATTGCACTCATAATTTATATTGGAGGTATTGGGACTTGGGGGAGGTTTTGAGCTCTCCAAATGCTTTTATATTTCTAAAAATGTAAAATTTATTTATTTATTTGGGGTTTTATGTCGCTTTCAACACTGTACAAGTCATATCACGACGGGTAGTTGGAAGGGCAGAGGAAACAGTACATAGAGTTTGTTAGGGTTCTGTACTGTAAACTGCTGTCCAACGGCAATCAACTACCAGCTTTCCCACTTGAGGTAGAGCCGTGAGCTGAACCCCGGCCTGAGAGGTGGGAGGCGAGAGTGTTACCACTCTGCCACAGTGGCCCCTCTAAAAATGTAAAAAGCTATGCACGCATAAATATGTTACTTTAGTATTTGCTTTAAGCTCAGTATCCAGCCAGAAGACTTAATTAAAGGCAGAATAACCTCTGATCTACAGTTATAACATGTTGGTAGAGTGAATGGGTTTGCAGAAGCAAAGCTGGCAGTTGTAATGTTTTGGGGTTTATTGCAGGTGATACATTGTCATCTAATAGCTGTTACACACAGACCTTTTGTTTGCCCTCTGGGACACATCGTCTGTGTTTTCTGTAAAATGGATCAGCCTTAGCTTGTTTCTGACTACTATAGTTCACAAATATAAATCACAACATCAAGCCCAGATAAGTGTAAAGTAACCACTATAGTTGTATGATTACTATATTATTGGGGCAAAATCACTTTGCCTTATTTTTTTTAGAAAATAGTGTGCAGGATTGGTTGTCACAGCAAAAAGAGTACTAACAAAACTACAATGATAAGTCACAGCACCATAAAGATAAGTTGTAAGAGGGCTGTTCCACTATGGTGATCAGGTCCACAATTGGAATCTGATCCCTCATTTTTGCCATTCAGAAGGTCGAAAAGCCGTCGCAAAGTACAATCGGGATGATCATGTATAGGAGCTCAGGTACTTTCCACTGGCTTTGTGATTGGATATGTTTAGGAGTCCACCAGGAACAGTTCACAACAATAGCAAACTAAGTCGATCTTTAAGGTTTTCTTGAAACAATCGGAACTCTATCGGGAAATATCGGGAACCTATCTTAAACTTATCTCAAACCATGGTTTATGATTCGGTCGCCATAATGGAAAAGCCCTCTACGTGACTTAGAACCATAATTGATTACAAGTACTCAATGAGGCTATGTGCAGAGCATCTATGAACGCCAGAATAGTGCTCCCAATCTTCACAATAGAAAAAGAAAGGAGTAATTCGATCTATATAATTATACTCACAAATACATTCTCGGGGCCGTTAGAAGAAGCAAATCCGTGCTACCAGCACAAGGATATTAAAATTATGTAAGTATGTCTTAGTTTTATAATGTTTTTTTCCCTGAAAACTAAGCATATTTTTAGTAAGTTGATTTCACTGTGGACAAATTATCCTCAGAGCAAAAAAGGTACGCCACTGAGAATAGAGTAAACTACATTAGAACTTTAACAATTACACACTTAAATTCTATTAGAAAACACAACGAAGAAATTTGAAGTAACTGATGTGTTTTCCATTGTGATAAATAAGTTCAAACTGCAACCATTGTTTATTCAGGCTATTGAGATAAAATAACTAACAACAATTGGAGTCTACTTTCCAATCAGATACAAATGCATTGTCCAATTCTTATAGATTCATGAAAAATCAGTCCTTTGTTGCGTTTATCGTCTTGCTATACTAATGAATTCACTAAAACATGAAAATTGAGCTTTTCATTGTAAAAAGCAGTATTCAAAATACACAAATGGCAAATCAGTGACAATATCATAAAGTAGCTATCGCTGGTGCATTCTTTTGCAATCTCAACGATCCATTTACTTCCCTGCAAGATACGCCCTGCTATAAAAACACTGACAGCATCAACATGCTGTTTGATCTCAATGTAAAACCTTTCTCTACTCTGTGTGCGATAAAAAGGTATGGTGCTTCACAAAAGTGGGTTAATCAAGAATCTGTCATGTCATACAAGCCATGTGGTGGCAGTTTTTAGGCATTGCAGTCCTTGAACATCCCGTCAAAATTAGAAGATACCAGCTCAATTAAAACAGGTAATTTGTGTTGAAAAGTATACGATGCATATTAGTTTTGCATAGTGAGGGATTTGTTTGTTAGGCGGTTTATGCCTAAAAGTGGAAACTTTGAGTGAAAGGAGAGTCACTTTAAAGGCAGAATCTAATCTTAGGGAGGTTTGTCATATAACCTTGGGGTGGTTGCTATAGCAACAAGCATGGATTTATATGTGTTTTATATCCCTCAACATAAAAGATATTTTAAATATTCCACTTGCTTATCCATAAGAATAACCTATCGCCCAATATTCATCATATGTAGTTTTTTCTTGCACCTGGCTAAACATCCTTGACCTTTACCTTTTATAGGAACACTATATTCTCCATGCTAATGCACATATAATTCCAACCTGATGAATTATAGCTCAATGGATTTAAAACAGTTGCATATTGCAGTTCCTTAATTGCCGGAAAAATAGCAAACAGTTCGCCCTTGTTCATTGTTCTGGAAGAGCGATCGTCGGTGGCCTAGTGGCTTAACAGTTTTGGTATCTAATGACTAGCTTACTGGGACCTCTGTGTGAATTCAACTCTCCATTTATATAAATGGCAATGCTGTGGACTTATCCTATTATCACCCTGACTATAAAATGGGGTGTAAAACCACCACTTTGACCCTGCTTGTTTTCCTCCATTTGAAGTAAGATTAGTTTCCCTTTAAAGATGACCCAAACTTCAGTCATTCATGTGTTTTCCAAATGGAGAAAGGTAGGGGTACTGGGACAGTCTCTTGAATAGTACAGTGAAACAAGGGTTTTAGGAAATAATAATTGCAATCCCAAACTACATTCTGTTCCCGGCTGTAACCTGGCATAATAACTGCAAAATCCTTATTCACATTTGTGTTTTCAACAAGTTGGGATTGTTTTGTATCTGCAATATGATCCAATGAACTCTTCCATTGGCCAGGACCTACATGTATAATATTTTTCATGAATATCAGCCCATTATTTTTGGAGTTAGGTCAGCCAGAAGGCTAAAGTCATTGAAAATACTTTTAAAATGGGACGTTTAAAAATTTAGGGGTTTTAAAGCTAAAACGGACCCTGATTTTTGTCAAAATTTAATCACTTCATTTCTTTAGTCAATCCCTACCCACATACAAAATCAGAGATATCTATTGCTTATACTAACAGCTATTGTGACGGACAGACATACTGATGTACCCAAAACCATAACTTGCCGATTAATAAAGGATTTTTATTGATTAAAATATATGTTGACACGAGTTATAAATAAAGTTTTAAATACAAAATTGCAAAATCAAGTAACTTTTAATTTTTGTTCAATGTGGGGTGGTGATAACATAATTTGAATACAATGACATAATCAGCAATCCAAATTGGTACAAAACTGGGTAGATGCACTTGGAAATTCATGAAAACATATCCTTTATACATGTATTTCATTGCCGCTTTGACTATGTGTTGCTAATGACAGCTAGCTGTTCAGTAATCTTCAGTATTCCTCTTTGTGCCAAATTGAGGCCTGTGCCAACTTACAAGACCAAACAGTAGCTGAATAGAAACAAAATTTTCTTTTGCTATAATAACGAGTAAGTAAAGGATAACTAATAAGTAAAGAAAATGTACATAGGATTCATCAGGGCAGGTGCTTTCCTCAAAAATCATATAATGCAGAAAGCTTGTCAATCTACCTGGTTTTTCACTGTCTGCACATGTGATGGATTGGGAAACCAAATACCATATTCTAGGCCAAAATGACATAATCTTCAAAGCCTTTCATGTGACAAAACATTCCCCCGTTTGTTTTTTTGAATTCATCCCTATCTGTCTTGTATGAAATTTTCTTGTCAGATATAACACAGATAATTAATAAAATATCTCTACGTGACAAATCAAAACAGTGTGATCTCATACTAGTCCAAGAGTTCGGAGGGATAGACTTATGTTTTTGAGTCCAAAAGGATGAATGGTTGTTTTTAGTGTAAAAAAGTATAAGAAATTCAAATATGCAAGTCTTACAAATGTAAACATCAAACTTCCCTTTGAAAAATTACTTTGAAGTCGAGATCTGTCAGATTTTCACACAAATTCTGGCCAAAAATTCCTTTTTTGCAAAAATGCATCTACAGATCATAAAAAGTGATATTACTTGCCACAAATTACTCTGTTAGAGGCTGTTACACTGTATTACTATGATCCCTGTAAGATTAAATGTGAATTTTTACTGTTTTCACAATAATATATGTTCTTAACCGCATTATAGCAATATGCCCCATGTTAGAAATTAATTTATTCATATTATTCTTATACACTATTACATTACCTTATCAATAAAGTGATTAACTTACACCACAGTATTTTAATACTAATAAAGTATTATAAATGAATTTTTATGATCGTCTATTATATAGACATGTAAAAAATTATGAATAAAATCAACATTTGTTTGCTTCATCAGTCAGGTGATTTATTTAAATGGGAACATTTACAGATATTATAATCATCACATTTTATTTGTGATAACATCCAAGGAATTTATAAATTTTGATCTAAGCAAAATGAAAAACTTATTAGTGTTCAAAGAGCACACATTAAAGAAAATAACTAAAGGTATTCATTAGTATAAAACTCTTTTATTTTGTTTAAAGTAATATATAATCTGGAGTAAAACTTATTTTAATGTCATATAGTCAGTGTCCTTTACAATTTAAACATGCATAATAATATTCTTGATGCAAATGATGAATCAGTCACATTCATTGTTATCTGAATCAAACTCGTCAATTCAGTAGATGGTGACTTGGTCCAATGGTGTCTGTTCATTTGTGGTAACCAATCGCATGTATACTTCATTAATGATCTCAATACTCTGAGATAAACTGAGAGGAATCAAACCAGTTCATGGTATGTTTCCCATTTTCCAAAGTCCATCCATGCTGTTCAGCTTTGAATGTCATAGGGTTTGGCATATTTGTACTTTTCCCACATTGATGCAACATAGTTTACCCCCTGAAGTAACGTTTTTATTGTATTAACACATTTACCTAACTGATTAGTGCCATTGGCCTGAGGCAACATAGTTTACCCAAAGTAACTTTCTTATTGTTAACACATCTTACCTAACTGATTAGTGCCATTGGCCTGGGGCGAGCCGCTCCACCAAACATGAGAAAAAGACTGATTCTCCTCTAGCCAGACTGGCATAATGCCCTCATACTCGCCAAAGGGCTAATGCTTCCTCTACTTGCTAGGTGGCTATAATGTCACTTCCTCTTTGACGTTTGGTGTGAATAATTTTTGAAGTGTTTTTCAAGCTCAACCAATTTTATAATTTTTGGAGTGTATCAGGTACAAGGTTTTGTGGATTTTAGTTTTATTCTGTCTTTCAGATATCACTCTTTCTCTAGACAAAAGAAAGGAGGATATGTGGTCATATTCTGGCCAACTTCAATACTCATGTAAGATGTACTTATTGCCGTGAGACAGATCTGTTACTGATCCATGCATTTTTTGACAAGAAGAGTAAACTGCATGTCTTTTACTCACCTTGAACATAGTAAACAACTGGCCACTCCTACCTACTAGATCCAAGAGAAAAAATATAAACCGTTTACTTTAGTGGAGCTCTCCCAAGTCACTGTGGTAGGTCTGGTAGACCTTAACCAGTCTGTGGCATAATCTGTGATTTCACCAAGTAAGCTGGGGTAGGATAGTCCTCATTGTTGCAAGAGCTTTCTGGCCAACATGATTTGCATGGTTAGTAGCACTCTTAACTGTAGGATCAAACCCATTACCTTCTTCATCTACACAGCCTCCTAAGGAACTGGTGTTCAAACTGGTTTTCGTCAAGGTCTCTCATCCCCCAGCAGGCGTGGTGTCTGCTATTCCATTCTTTGCTCATGTTATTTTCTCCCCCAGCCGGTTTGGGTCCTGGCCCAGAACAGGAAGCAGACTTTGATGATAGCACAGCAGTGGATACACAAGCCAAATCCAGGAGTTTGCCTCCCCATTGGAGAACCATTATCCAAAGAGGCCTCAAGATGCAGACCCACTTTTGTTCGGACAGATAGCACCACAGTCTGTTATCATGAATTTCTGGAAGATGCAGCTTTCAGTTCTAAAGCAGATCTGCAAGATTAAGACAGGCTTTCTATCTGAACACTGTTAGAGGTGTCAAATCATAGTTGAACTGGTCTTTTATTAATGATCTTAGTGCACACCCCAGTCTAGACATGACAATCCTTGGACTGCACGAGAAGTCAACAAGTATGAAAAATCTCTGTAGCCTTACCCCAGGAGGACTGATTTTGCAGAAAGTTCGAGCTAATTCATCACATTTCAAAACCTCAGGTCTCACTACTATTCCTCCTTCATACCCAGTGGCACAGGACTGCCTATGTGAATGGGACAAGGCACTGCGAGAGAGTACTTAAATATACAACAAAGTTCAGGAATTAATTGTTGCATCACAAAGGTACAGACTGATATACAAAAATATAAAAAAAATTCAGATCTCTGAATGCTGAACTGCGTAAAGAGAAATCCTCACAGAAGTAGACAAAGCCTGATCAGAATTCTGTGACTAAATAGCCTTCAACCATAATGTAAGTTTCTGCATGGGAAAGGCAGTACAACATGTGGGGGACACTGTTTTTGTGCAAATGGCTAACATTACCTTATTTAGAAAAGACACTTATTTGGAGCATCGTTAGTTGAGTGTTAAGTCAGACTTATGGTGTGCTTTGCAAAATAGCCATTTGAATTCATCAGGCCTATTCCCAGATGATGTATGCCAGGCAGAGGATGAGATTGCCAGAGCAGAGGCAGAATGCTGTGACGCCCAGCCAGGATCATGCTCCAACAGGTACAGCTCTCATATGCAACATAGGTGCCGGAATTATAGGAGCCCAGAACTCAAGCTGGTCCATCTCTACAGGTCAGGACAGGAATGTAACAGCTTGATGCTCCTTTCGTAATAATGGTTGTGAACAGAGGAAAGGTGAAAGGATCCAACTTTGGTGTAACCCCAAGTCTTACAAAGAAAAAAGTGTTAAATGACAATGTGTCAGTTTTGTTCAAAGACTTGACATTAGTTAAAGTGTTCTCTTTAAAAGATTTTAAAAGATTGTAAATGTTTCTCTTCCCTCAATGTTCTTGTGTAAATTGCATGTTTGTTGTTACTCATGAACCTATTGTGTCTAACAAAAAGAAAGGTGGTAAGTCCTGATACACAGAAAAATGAAATAAACACTTTCACATCCAGAAAGTATCTCAGATTTCATTATCAGAACCAAACTTTCCAGTATTGGGCTCTTTTTTTGTGTCAGGACTTGGTTTGGGCAGCAAACCTACAGAAAATCAGTGCTGGATGCCAAGCAGGTCTTTTCCTTTGTAGGGTACCAGTACCAGTAAAATCAACTCCCAGCTTGCAAGACCATTTCATGTCAACAATAGGTCTGCTATCCACAACAGAGAAACAGGTACGATCAGGCTGCCTTCACATGAGGCCCATACAATGGCATCTGAAGAACTGGCATATCCCAGATTCCCTGGAAAAGCTTATTCACATTCCAAATTCCCTTCACCCACCTCTCCTTTGGTGGTTGAAAGAAGAAAATGCCCTCTACCTCCGGCCTTTGTACCCCCATTGTCATGCCATTCAGATCTTTCATGATGCATCAAATAAACGTTGGTGCACATATTTAGGAGACTGCACCACCAAAAACATTTGGTCCCTTCCAGAAAGCAAACTACACATAACCTTTCAGGAACTGCTGTCCACAGGAACTGATTGCTTGTTTAACATGGGGCATGTTGTTATAATGTTTTCAAGAATATATATTATTAGGATTAGGGTCACATTTAATCTTACGGGGATCATGGTAATGCAATTTAATAACCTTCAACAAAGTATTTGTGACAAGTCATATCACTTTTATGATCTGTAGATGCATTTTTGCAAAAATAACTTTTTTTTCCAAAATTTGTGTGAAAATCTGACAGATCCCAACTTTAAAGTAATTTTTCAAAGGGAAGTTTGACATTTACATTTGTAGCACCTGCATATTTGATTTTCCATTTTTTACACTAAAAACAACCATTCATCCTTTTGGACTCAAAAAACATGAGTCTTCTCCTCTGAACTCTTGGACTATACAGCCAACTCATTAAATTAAAGAAAACGCCCAAGAAAAGTAATAATTAGACCATATATTAGGAAGTTCTGGTTATTTAAATGAACATTTCATGAACATTTAATTCTGACTATGTGGTGTAGCTTGACCAATTCTATTCTGATCACTGACGTTAAGCAGTATTGAACTTGGTTAGTGCTTGGATAGGTGATTGTTTGAGTTCTAGGCCAGGGTATGGGCAGATTTAAGGCAAGCACCCCCAGTTGTTGCGTATCAGTCATTGTTGGACTGTTCCCGCGAATAACCTCACCCACATCCCTCTTCGCCCAATCACAGTCTACCTTTAAAACGTCGGCCAATCAGAATTGTGTTTACTATTGTTACATTATACAACGTTAGGCTTCAGCTGCAGCTCTTAGTTGGGTCTAAGTCATTGACCAAAGAACATGTGCTTTTAAATTACTGTTGTTTTCCAACAATTGCTTTTAATCAAAACTTCTTCTACTTGGACGTATGGGACAGGATGGCCACCACGTCGGGCCAGGATAAAACTTTATTGCAGTGCAAGAAGTGCGGTGAGGCGCATAGTAAGCCCATCAATGCTAAATGTGACAGGCTAAAAGAAAGTCGTGACGAAAAGCGGGACGCAAGTAGGGAACATTCATCCACTAAGAAAACACCGCGTAATAAGTGCAGTGAAGGTGGCAGTGAAAAAATGTTGGACTTAGTTATGTCTACCATGTCCACGTTCACAGAAAAACTGAACGCTATGGAAGCTAGAATTACAGGTCTCAGTTCTCGCGAGAAAAAGTGAAACGCATTGAGATATCGGACGAAGATGACGAAATGAATTCACACACAGTCACTTCTCGTCCTATGGTAACTCTACAGGACGGTTCCACTTACAGGCAAGTCTTCTCTGATACAGCAGTCATGACGAGAGTTGGATCAACCCCAGCGCGGGCAAAGAAATCGAAACCGGATATAGACTTAGGTGTAGCACCACTTCAACCGCCAGTGGCTAAGAATTTGGATAGAGCTTTTGATCATAGTGTTAAAAGTTTGCCTCGTACCACAGCTACACTTAGTAGACCTCCACCAAGTTTAGCAACACCAGTCTGGTCTACCACGTCAGTTCAACCTACAGCAGCGATAATCCCTCCCACATTAGCCACGAACGCTTCTAGACAAGTTGGCCAAACCACAGTTCACCATACGGATCAATATGGTAATCCAGTGCATGTTTTTGCCCCCGTGGAAAATAATAGCATGACCACAGGACTTGAACGAGATTTGGCCACATTTGTGCCACCAGAAGTCTCGCGTGATAGTACCATTCCACCAGGCATGGACATTCTCAGAGCGAACCCATATATACAGCATCTTGTCGAACAACGGCTATCACTGTTAGAGGCGAAAATGAAGAACAACTTGACTCAAGGTAACACACGTAAGAAGAGTGGCAGGTATAACACGGCCGACACCTCTTGCGCACCATCGCACTTGAAATGGCCCAATGAATCGTGTCTGACAGGCTCTGTACGTAAGCGAACAGCCTATGACGACCTTACTCTTGGACAATTTGTGGTAGGTTTTGTGTCCAATGTGCTTGAAACTAATAATCCGGATGTTAGAAAGAGTATGCTAGCTGAATTAGTTGAGACAGTCAAATTGGCCAAAAATCTGTCATGGCCGATTGCCAGAGGAGCTTTTGCAGTCGCGATGCACAGGGTGGAAGAAGAGGCAACAGTATGGGCAGATTCACGTTACTTTGCTGAGAACAGGCTGACTTATTCCCAGACAGCAGTGTTTAATGGTTCGGTGACTATGTCACCTAAACATGCTCCACAGACACAGACATCAGGGAATGTGAAACGTATAGTTTGCAAGTGGTATAATGAGGGATCTTGCCCCCATTCAGCTGATCACTTGGATAGCACAGGAGTAACGATGTTCCGACACGTCTGCATGTATTGTTTCCGTCAGTTGAAAAGAAACAACAACGACCCTGAGACTGATTGCAATAACAAGAAGAAAGGCGAATAGGAGTGTTGTCACCGTGCTCATAGTTGTCCTGGGCGACGTTTAAATAATAAACTCTATAACCGTAATTTTGTAGATAGGTCTTTTACATTACATTCCAGAGACAAGAACAGTGTGAATGAACAATATGTTAACGGTATAAACTATAATTTTGAACAAGAACAACTTAAAACTAATCAGAGGTGTAGTCGTTGTGATGCCGCTTTTTCATATAAACGTGGTGATGGGTCTTTGCTAAGGGGTTCTCCCCCAGTTGTGTTGTGTAGGGCGTGTCGCCCGGTTATATCTGCCACCCTTCAGTTGGTAAAGATGTTGCATTATCGAGGTCCGTATGCTAACCTGAAATACATACATGTTTATAATTATATTGGCACCCCACTTGTGTTTGTTAAGTCAGTACTAAGGGGTGAGGATCTGATCTCAAACTCATGCTAAGATATAGAGAAGTCCCACCAGGAGAGCAGGTCTCCCATTAACAATTTGCATAAGAATAAATCTTATACATTTAATAGAAATGTTGGTTTTGTGAGTAAAAATAGGTTGCCTGTTTCTTTGCCTTGTGCCTCTCCAATTGATATGTCTGATCATAACCAGTATTTGGCAGTAGTAGAGGCTGTCCTGCAGTCTGGTGTCCCTAATTACAAAGGTGCTCGAGTACCCCTTAGTTCCACCTTCAATCTCCAGTACCTGAAAGAAATGATTGTAGATTACCATGATAAGAAATTAATAGACTACTTGACCTTTGGTTTTCCCCTAGGTTTAGCTGAGGGAGCGTGTATTAAGAGTAATGCAAAAGATAATCATGCCTCTGCATTAAACTTCCCAGAAGCTGTGGAAGAATATATTGCGGCTGAAAAGAGGGAGGGCACATTGTTAGGTCCTTTTCAGGTCATACCACACAAACAGTTTACATGGTCCCCCTTAATGACTCGCCCTAAGGGATTAGGTCGTCGTGTCATTGTAGACTTATCTTTTGGAGATTATTCAGTAAATAACGCAACCGACACAGAAGTGTATGATGCCACCCCGTTTTACCTAAAGTTGCCAGTACTGGATGGATTGATAAGGTCCTCAGTGGCCTAGTGGTTAGCAAGTTTGGCATCTAATCACAGGCTGTCACCTCTGTGGGTTCGAGTCCCACAAGTGGCAATTCTGAGGACCTGTCCCAATATGACCCTGGCTGTTGAACGGGACGTAAAAACCCCAACTTTGACTTTGACTTTGGATGGATTGATTCCTGACTTGGAGAGATTGGGCTCTGAAGCTCGACTTTTTAAAGTCGACATATCTCGTGCCTTTAGAAACGTACGCATGGATCCGGGAGATGCCATAAGGCTGGGCATTAAATGGAATAACGAGTATTTCCTAGACCAAAATCTTCCTTTTGGCGCAGTACATGGCACTGCCATATTTGAACGTATCACGGATCTCATACGTTACATTATGGGCTGTAAAGGTTGTGTGGTATGGAACTATATTGACGACATGTATGCTTGCTGCCATAAAGATGTGGCCGAGAAAGCTTTCTCTGATCTGTTAGAAACTATCCGGTCCTTAGGGTTGCCCATCAACGATAAAAAAGTTTTTCCACCAGCAAAACGCATGACTATTATGGGAATTGTCGTTGATGTCACAACGGGAACTTTCAGCATAGAGAATGAGAAGTTAGTTCAAATCTCGAGTGAGTGCGCTCAGGTTTTCCTGCGAGATGTAATTAGCAAACGGGAACTGCAGTCACTCTTAGGTAAACTTTTATACATTTCTCATTGCGTCAGAGGATTTCGCATTTTCATGAACCGGTTACTTGATAATCTTCGTGCTCATCACGACTGTAAGCGGATCTACCCTGATGAAGGGTTTTATCAGGACCTTAGCTGGTTTCTTAGGTTCCTACAAGCGTTTAATGGTATAGTCCGATTTCATAAACAGCCAGTGACACATGTCGCTCATGTAGATGCAACTCTCACAAACATTGGGGGAGCCTGGGGCGATCGAGTACATAGCGCCAGAATCCCTGAACACCTAGTTCATGCCCATTCCATCACGCAGTATGAAATGTACAATGTAGTCATAGCTTTGAAAGTGTGGGCGAACGATTGGGAAAATAAGACCGTATGCGTTTACTGTGATAATGAGAGCACGGTGACAGTGTGTAACAAGGGGGCGACACGAGATCCCTTCCTGAACAAATGTTTACACAAGATTTGGCTTGTAGCAGCTGTACATAATATAACCCTGCGAGTAGTCCATGTTCCCGGAAAACTAAATGGAGTAGCTGATGCATTGTCCCGTAACACTTTTCGACAATCCAAAGACACCATTTGGGAACAAGTCCTCTCAGAATACCTTATGTTTATTGTTTAGAAATACCTTCCTGTGTGGTCGACGAGATGTCCGGTGTCCTCACGAGAGTTAGCGATGGCATCCGACCTCATACCAAGGCACAATACATACGACAGTTCAGACTGTTCCTGGCATATGCTTTGTCTAGGGGTTTATTTAAATTTGATCATTTGACCACGGTGTTATTATTCACTGAGTTTCTAGCAGCCAATGCCATTTCTCACAAAGTAATCCTCAACTACATATCAGCACTGAAGTTCATGTTCACCAGATATAAGTGGGATTTATCTACATTTCAAACATCAATTTTTAGTCAGCTATTGCAAGGAATAAAGTTGTCCCTTCCTAACCATCCGGCTCCCGAGGGTACTTTGGACCTGTCAGAATTGCGACACATTGCCTATTTGTGTGGTTACTTTGATAATTTCCAGGTTTACAAGAGTGCCTTTTTGCTGGCATTTTATGCCTTCTTGCGCATCTCGAATGTTGCTCCTCCCTTCCAACGTGGTTTTGACCCATCAAAACACTTGCTACGTGAAGATGTCAAAGTGGCATATCCTGGCATGCACATTAGGCTGAAATGGGCCAAAAACATTCAAGCCCCAGAGAAAGTCCATTGGATTAAGATCCCACAAATTCAGGACTCGTACCTATGTCCAGTCGCTGCCATAAATTCCATGTTGCAATATCTGCCACGTTCCCCAACGCCCCACTGTTTGCTTTCCCAGATGGGTCTCTACTCACACAGTCCTTGTTACGTAGAAGATTAATGTCCATACTTCGCATCATGGGTAAGCCTGTGACTGGTCATGGTTTTCACATCTTCAGGAGGTCAGGAGCATCTGTGGCCTATGACGCCCACATCCATGTGACCATCACCTCATCTCGTTCCAAATCTCGCGAAGACTAGAGGAGGATGTTTTTCCAGATCTTGCGGGCTGTAAGAATGACTGTTAAGGCAAGCACCCCCAGTTGTTGCGTATCAGTCATTGTTGGACTGTTCCCGCGAATAACCTCACCCACATCCCTCTTCACCCAATCACAGTCTACCTTTAAAACGTCGGCCAATCAGAATTGTGTTTACTACCGTTACATTATACAATGTTAGGCTTCAGCTACAGCTCTTAGTTGGGTCTAAGTCATTGACCAAAGAACATGTGCTTTTAAATTCCCGCCCACCCTTGTTCCCCATTATTCATTTATGATTTCTATTTTAGTATTTTAATCTTTTCATGTATGTGTTATTATGGTGTGAAAGGGGGTTTCTTGATTTTCCCTCCTTTGATTTTTGTATGTATTTGTATTTTAATAAACCGTAGTACTAATAAAATAGATTATCCCATGCAAGTGTATCATTGTCTCGTTGCCCGAGATTCTTGGTTACCCGTGACCATCACCTCATCTCGTTTCAAATCTCGCGAAGACTAGAGGAGGATGTTTTTCCAGATCTCGCGGGCTGTAAGAATGACTGATATAGCGACTCCGATGATCAGATGAAATGGCAGCCCTCTGTCATGGGTCCTATCCCATGTGGCGGGATTAAGAACCTAAGGTACATTGCCCTTGGGCCTCTGCCTTTCAGTTAAGGGAATGTCAGTCACTAGAGGGCTTGTGCTGTACTTGTGCAGTCCTGCACTACAAGGAGACATTGCACCGAGTTTAAATATACAATTCAACACAGTGGTTTAAATGATTGGTTCAGTTAAACATTGCTATCAACGCATTGATAGGTCATGTGAAGTAGGTTAGTTGGGGGGATATAGAAAATGTTATTATTTGGTCAGGATATCAGCACCTAGCAACTTTCTTACAACAGGCCAGGTTGGGAATTAAACAGAGGACCAGAGAGTTAGGAAGCAAGGATGTGTTACCTGCTATGCAACAGTCTGCATTGCCACGGTCTTTTGCACCAGATGGGAAATGAAGGGTGTCAAAAAGAGACACCTTCTCAGAGTTGCAAAGGTCATACTGTCATACTAGTTGTTTTGATTAGGTGAACATGTGACAGATTAGGTGAACATGTGACAGATTGGTGGGTCAAAGTGGCCCACTTGTTCAAAAAAGCAATCATTTTCTCTATTTTTAAAAATTAAGTCTACTATATTCTTGCTGTGATTGATGACAGGACAAAGGTTACTGAACTAATATTCTGTTTGTGTTTTCAAAAAAGGGTCATATTTTCAGTGAAAATATAATTTAAAAAAGCATTTTATATGTATAATAAGATGAGAGAAGAAAATTACATGGATTAAAAAGCAATATTATGTTTGGATTATCTCTGTTCTAAATCATAGACAGTTTTAAACAGCTGCTTGCAAACATTACATTTTTACCTAGATATTTTGCTGTTTTAGTTTCGAACTGATATATAAAAAGTGGTGTATTACATCTGCCAATGAGATATGTTTTTTGTTCATGTGTGTTTGTCTATTTGTTTGCTAGTAAAATAGCTCAAAAAGCTATGGACAGATTTTCAGGAATATCGACAATGGCACAAAGCTACAAAACTATATTTTTCTTGTGTTGTCTTTGTGCTGTTTTGTCGTGTCCTGATGTGATGCCCTTAAGTTGTAAATAAATTTTAAAAAGACTATAGCACAAAGAACACGTAATTTAATTTTGTTTTGCATTTGTTTTGTAATTAGGATTGCTGTCTGGATCCAGGAAATTGATCTCTGAATATGCCTCAAGAATGAAAAATCCAAGTAATATCTGACCATTTCAGCATGGGGATATACGCTCGCAAATGTATCATTTGTGGGAAAATAAAAAAAATTCTAAAACCTTATCTTCCTATCTCTGTCTCATATATTCGTTTATATTCGAAAACAAATTCTGAATTTATCATTTTTGTTTCTGAGTGAACACCAAAAGTAGCACTAGGAATAGAATACACAGTAAAACTTCAAGTGGAGCTTGGGGGTGTACAAGATTACTACATGAACAAATTTATTTTAGGTACATTTACTATTTCTTATCATTTTATGGCCCACTCACACTGTTCTGTGTGGGTGTATGCACACATATTTAAATTTCAATTAAAGACCTTGTCCTTTATCGCTCTGTATGGACTTTGTGCATGAGTAGTAAAAGATTAAAACGAGCCGCTCTGTACAACCATTCTGCTCCCCTTCACCCTTCCGGCATTTACATTTCAGTTCAGCATGTGGAAGCTTGTGGCTGGGTTTTTTTTCAAACATTTTGAAAAAGCTGTCAAGTCCTGAAATTCCTGTCTGTGTTTCCATTTTACCCTAATATAAATCCCGACATATTAAACCTCATGGATATTACTAAAACATGAAATGCATTGGGCCAAAATTGTACTCTGATGAGCTAAATAGGTTGCTGTCGTATGTTCCTTGTGAGGCAAGTATAGAACAAGGCCCAAAGGGGGTTAAGTCTACTGGCGCGAGCCGCAAAGCCATTAGAGACTGCAGTAGTGCATCAAAGTGGTCATCCATCCCGGTACTAACGTAACCTATTGCTGCTTAACCTCCATAAGGAGACAGATACTCAGCACACCATGCCACAATTCATGAAAGTCTGGAGACAAAAAAAGTGATTCCTAGAAGCACGAGCCTTGACAGAGCTCACACTTAAAAGTGCGACCTAGGTATTATTGAGTGTAACTTTGTGATTGTTACCTGTTGACTATAAGCAGGCATAAATGATCAAATGATTTGCCACCCCTTAGTTTCAACAATGAATGCTCTCTTCTGATAAAAGAAGGAGTCTGAAGTTTCTTAATTACCAAGTCTCATGAGGTCGCTGAATGAGTAGCCTGCTGCCATCAGTTACAAGCTGTTTCCTGTCAGGAAACAAAGCTGACATTTGACATGTCAGCTGAAGGACCTTTGGGGTCTGTTATTATTGGAGACAACCCAAGTTTAGTAGTCATCTAGCTTTTTTTGTGTTCTATTGTTAAATACATTAAGTTACTCTCTGTTATCTAGACTATAATGTGAAGTATACGTTATGTTGTGTAGAATAGGAAAAAAAACTTCCTCAGTACTGCATATTTTTTAAAATTTCGTCAGGAGAGTTGACAAATTAATCTAATCCTAGTCCGTACTACCTGAATTGTAATGATTTATCGTCTTGAGTAGCAGGTCAATAACTTATTAGACCATCTACTACAATTAAGACCCCTTTTACTATTCCAACAGGAACAAATAATATAAATGTCAAGTACAAATGTTCTGTTCCATTTTCCAAAGTATTCAATTAAAACTGTAGTCACCGATAAGATACTTTGAACGACTGAAATTCACCAATATGGCAAATGTTGAAGACCTGTCCCAATATAGCACCTGGCTGTTGAACAGGATGCAAAGCACTAACTTTGGTTTTGAATGTTTGAAACAATGTTTTAATAATAGCCAGTCAACAATTGGTGATAAAAATATAAACTGGAAAGACTACACACTATGTACAAGAATAAAGTGACATATTATTGCTCATTAAGAATTCTACAGATAAAGACCTTTAAAATGATACCCAAGTATCTGTAAATTGAATATATCATATGTATATTTGAAAAGTTTGTGAATATGACCATTTCAATGGAGAAAAATTATGGCAGACCTTTGAAAAAGAGCCCATGACCCCCTGACCTGTTATAGGTCTTGTTTCATTGTATTTTAAAAGGTCATGTGACTATATTTTAGCCAATCAAATTGACATTATAAGTGCAGAGACATAATAAGGTTACTTGTTACTGTGTCATTTGGATACTTTCACTTTGCTACAAGTGGAAAGTAAAAATATAAGCACCCCAAATCCCGGGAGGGTAATGATAGTAGTTATGGAAGGAATGTCCTGTTGTTGTCAACACAAGCGCAACCATGTGCAATAATTAATGGCAATACATCAGACAGACAATCTACACACTGTGTGATGTGGTCTACAAAAATATAGCTCTCACAAATTACTGCTTTCTGAGGTTATATACAATAATATAATGGACTGAGAGAAAGTGTAAGCTTCAGATTTAGGGATATTTGAGAAATGCAGTTATAATTACCACCTACTGGTAATCATTAGAAGTATCAGTATGATATCAAAATAAGAACTATCTCAAGCGTGTTATGATTCATGGATGTAAAGATACTAGACCAGGGTAAGACTATATAGGAAGGCAATTTTTAACGTCTTTACTGCCACTGGGAGGGGGATATTTAGCACCGTCTCTCTAGACAGAGGACAGGAATCAGGGTTAATAAACGAAATGCTGCAGAAATACAGAGTGGTGCAAAATAAAAACACTAAAGAGGGGGAAACTATAAGAGGGGGACATTGGGGAAAACAAAGGATTAGGGAATGGAAAGGGGATAAGGCATGAGGTGTTAATAGTCTCAGAATATATGTGTGTGTTCAGAAGACAGTCTTAAGACAGGGTTCAGGGTGCAAAAAATATCACTAAAATACTACTGAAGGGAAACATCTACTAATTACCTCTAGTGTTTCTCAGCCTGATGTTACTCTGTCAGTTTTATAAGAAGTATATTTCATAAACGTATTTTGTATCATTACTGGTTATATTACATAGAGGATTTACCTGGATATATTACCCTGGTCAAAAATACTTAACACATGGTTTGTCTAATTGTTTAAATCAGGATTATATATCTGTGTACCTACATACAGAAAAATCAGTATGAATGGTAGAAACTTTTTAACGTCAGCCTTCGGGGCTCATTTTGTTGGGAAAAAGGCACCTATGAAATTAAAGCAATCGCCGAGGAGTGTGAGTTTTGAAAACAGATCTGTTACAAGGTGAGTCATTTCTATAATTCAGATATTAGTTGTCTAGTTTGCAATTCCTTGTTGTTCTCAGTTTGGTATGTTGCAATGACTTTAAAGTTTGTTGACACATTTGACTACGCTCATGTGGGGAAAAATAGAATAAAAATCACTTTTATGTTTTCTATGCATATTATGCTGTGGTGTTATTGTATTATGTAACAGAATATTAAAAATGATGATGTTACCTAGTATTGGGAATGAACACCCTTTTGATGTCTATGGTACTTTTTCACTGTTTTCTTGGTTTCCTGGCAGCTCTGGTTAATGGCCCACACACACTTCCACCCAGTAAGCATTTTTAAGTTTTGCAAACGTTTGGAGAGAAATGTTTGGTAAAGGTTAAAAAAAATGATGGATACGAAATCCATTTTTTAGGGTTTCAAAATATTTTATGAATACCATTTTTAAACATTAAATGACAAATGTTAGAAAAACGCTATAAGTGAACATTACAATGTCTCAAAAATACTACTATGATATTGATCAGCAATGCTTAGCTCAATTGTGGTCAGAGGTCAGCTTTAACATGTTGTGAGGTTGCTCACCAATGAAAATTTTATTTTTGTGTCTAAAATTATAAGATAGTGGCTTAAAAGATGTGCCCCAATTCAATTCTGACTTTTAGGTATTGCAAGTGGGGTAATTTTTGACAAAGTCATCAAAATTCCTCTATTATTGCTCACTGCCATCTTTGTTTTCAAATGTTTGAAGGTAAATGTTTAATAAGCATTCTGAAAATATGGGTACAAAAACGTTTGTTATAGAATCTTGTCAAAACATTTGACAGAGAACATTTCAAAAACGTTTTAAAATGATGGGTATGAAAAACCAGTTGCTTTTAAATATTTTTTAAATATTTTCTGAGCAAGCATTAGCAAAGCATTGCAACAGATGTTGTTTAAACTTTTTATATATACTGTTTATTACACATTTCATGATTTCTTGATTTATTTTATAAAAGTTTATAGCAAAACATTTTATAGAGAATGTTTATCAAAGATAGGTTTAAACAGGGTTTGAAACATTTTGTAAATATTTAAACCATTTTAAAACTTGTTTAATGTTTACTGTGGCAATATCTGTATCTTCGTTTTTGTGTCATGCATTCTGCTAGTGTGGGAGATTAGGCAGTATAACAGAATGACTACATTACATGTATAAGATGAAACATATATTCGGTAACTTGAGAGGCCTTAATGGACTGAAAATGCCTCTTTCACCTAATGGTTATGCAATTGCTTTATGGACCACTTGACCCTAGCATCTATCACAGTTTGGTTTAAAAATAACCTATTCAGGTATGTCTCAATACCAGCCAGACCGATAAGGCCCTGTTCCCACCATTCCATGCATTTGTCGTAACAACACGCATGTTAATTTTGTTTCATGACCTTGTCCTTTATGACCCCAAAAAGAGCCCTTGTATCTTGGTAGTGGATGTGTAAATATGAGCAGCTCCATTTAGCCATCCAGCACTCTGCCATTTTCCCTCCAGTGTGTACATTTTAGTTTAGCATATGAGAGATGATGGCAAGTTTTTCAAACATTTAAAAAATATACACAGTGGTGATTAGCTGTTTCCTTTTATGTCGGGCATGTCATGTACAATTATAAATTCTGACTTATTTATCTTTATTGAAACTACTAAAACACAAAATGCGTCCAGCAGCGAATGAGACCAGGCGAATTAAATATTTTGGTTCTTGTTGAAGCCAGCATAAAAATCTTATGGACTAGGTATAAAATGGTAACTTGCCCTAGGTACTTCTTAAATATTTTCTTGTCCCTGCTAATATTTAATTCTGCTTATGGCCATTGAAAGCCATTGTAAACAAATCTATATGATAAATTAATAATGTTGATTAATTTGTCGATGTTATACATGGCCTAAAGTCAGAAGTCAAGGTAACTTCTTTGGAGCATATACTGCAGGGGCGGTATTGGCCAAAAATCTTAGTTAAGTCTTGAGCTAAACTTTTGTATATTAATATAGCCAAAGTAAGCCTGGACTTTGGCTAAGATCTGCTCAGCCCCTATGTATTGGTTGTGCTTTTTCCCTGTGTATTACATCATTTATTCTGATATCATAGCTCTATATATTTTTCTACACACATTATTCTATAGGCAGCTGTCCTGTAGGCTCGTGCAGTCTGGGTGTGTTGAAGTGTTGAGTCATCATAGTATTGGGAGAATAACCTGCAACTCCTCTGCTCAGACATTTCTTTAGAAGCAATAATTTATAACACTATCTGTACATTGTGTGACAAGTACATTTACTGTACCAAGCCTTACCAGAACAGCCTATATTTAGCTTATTGTTAGTTTTACTTCCAGGGATGTCATATTTAACTCTCTAAAGAACCAGTGTCGGGCCATAGGAACTATATAAATAGAGTCATTAAGGCTGGCTTAGATATAGCCAAAGAATCTTTAACTCTGAAAAAACCCCTCAGTGATGGTATGCTATAATGGAAGAAGATCTGACTCACCCCTCAGCAGTAGATGACTTATACATTAATTCTTCTATGATTTCATAAAAATACTACACTCTGTTATATTACTATTGTGCCTTTTAATAGGAAACTTGAGATGATATTTTTGTTGCATACACATAAATCTTTTGATTTTTGTATTATAATTGTTTGCTCTTCCAGCAGGTGAAAAATTTCTTTATTATCCATCAAGCAGAATATTTGACCTAAATAATGGGACATTTCATGTGCACTTGCACCCCATACTATTGATGTCTTTTGCCAATTTCAAGTGCAGTGGCCTGTGTTTAAAACCCTGGACCCTATAGTTGATAGTTTCTTACTAATGCCCAGCAGCTTACACTGCAGAATCTTGTCCAACTATAGTATGCACTGGTTTCCTCTGCCCCTAAAACTACCAGTCATGATACAACCTTTAGAATGTGTTGAAAGTGACATTAAACCCAAATAAATCTAATACAAAAATTGCAATTTGAGTAAATAGGTGCCATATTTTGTACAAGTATTTTTAAAAATTCAGTGTCCACAAATATGTCCACACTTCTGTTGGTTTTTTGATGCAATAGAAACCATGATAATGGCAAAAATTATAACTTTCATGTTTCTATATTCTACATTAACTCCAGTGCTTAATCGCACTGCAGTACGTGTTGATTATACCCCAGTCACACTAGAGTCAATTTTGCATGCGTCTTGATGTCTCCATCGTGGAGGCAGAAATTTTGAACAATTCAAAACTTCCGTGTGTTTTGACAGGTTAAGCAGGAAAAGCTAGATTTGCTCAAGTTTGCAGACAGAAGATTAACAGTAATTACATGAATAAGGTGTTTATTAAATCGCCTACAAACATAGGTAATATCGAGTGTAGTGTGACTTGGGTTTTCTATGCTTACATGTATGTTGTGTAAATGCACAATTCCTTCGTACACTGCCACACGTCTGTTAGTAAACTAAATATTGTGGCATTCCATATTTCTGTGGACATCCCCACTGAGGTTTTGAAAAGTTCATAATTTCTCCCTTGGAAACACGGTATACATATGGTCACCTGTAACTGCATTATGGTATATCATTTGTGTAGCCCTTTTGTTTCTTTTTGTATTTGTATTGTATTGTGTATTTATACTCAGCGCAATATCTCCATATACTACAGGACTCAAAGCGCTATTTATCCAATCTGACTGCACAGGTACAGCCCCAACTCACAAATAACTGACATTCCCCTAACTGGAAGATAGTTTCCTCCCAATTCTGTGTTATTCTGTCTCTTTCTGTGTCTCTGATGAAGTGACGTGTTTACCATAACATTATTCTAACTATACAGTATCTTTTCTGTGTCAAACCTAGTCTATTATCCTCCGACATTCCGATTTCCCTCTGTAGCAAAACCGTTGCTAGAGGCTTGGAGCTGGGTTTCACAGTACAACATTCTACATCTATTTTCCCTGCTGTCTATAACTGCCAAAATTCACACCTTTAGTGTGATTTGGGCATGACTGAGGGTACTTTCAAGGTTGTTTTTAGACCCCTTATTGTATTGATTTGTCCTGTCTTGTGATAAAATTTGAAAATATGTACCACTCGGATCATTTTCGTATTGAAGGTCAACTAAAAAAAACAATTATAAATTTCTTTCAACTATTGATCACCTGATAAGAAAGTAGAGATGCCATTTTAGACATGATATCTAATGAGCTTTTAAATGAATAAAAGGACCAACACTAAAACACCATTCAATTATTTATTGTAAAATAGTTAATGTGGTATATTAATAAAACCACTCTAAAACATCATTTACTTATTTATTGTAAATAGTTAATGTATTATCTTATACAACTCAATTTGCTTAAATATTTAATGACTTTTGTTTTTGGGTTTTTTTGTTTTTGTTTTGTACAACTGTGTGGTTTCATCAATTCATAACTCGATACAGCTTTATATAGCCATCAAGGTACAGGAATTTGCTCAGAAACAGAATGAGAAGAAGAGATAATTAAATTAATATGTTGTTTACCTGTCATGTGCGGTGCCATTCATTTGTTGCCACTAAATATGTTTTTCATTAATTAGTGCCAGGCTTTACCACTGAAGTCTGTGATTAGGATATTACACTTATTATTTGGGTCTGTGAATGAGAAAGTGTCTCTTGTACTCTCCATAAATTTAATTAATTCATTCATTCTAGTGTTTCTTTACAATGTATGTTTGCCATAGAGGTAATTTGCTGTCAGTTACCAATAACAGGATTTCAGTCTATCATCCAGTGTGTTAGTGGACACTGGGTGGTAGATGGTAGATCTAGTGTTAGATCTAATAAATTTTGAGAAATAATCAGTTAGCTTTCATCTTTGAAGTCATTGTTTTGAATCTAGCATGCTGTAAATACTGGTGGTCTTTCACTGAATGATTGTGGACGTTAAAAGGTAGCTGTTTTTAAATTGACTGGTCCGCTGCAAAATCAAATATTTTAAACTATTATTATTATTGATTATACAATAGATAATAACTTATCCGATTAAATCTGTAATAACATATGCTTAGAAATATGAGTTTATGAGATACTTGTTTCTCTAATGCAACAATTTTATTTATTTATTTGGGGTTTTACGTCACTTTCAACACTGTACAGGTCATATCACGACAGGTAGTTGGAAGGGCAGAGGAAACCAGTACATACAGTTTGTCAGGGTTCTGTACTGTAAACTGCTGACCAACGGCAAGCAACTACCAGCTTTCCCACTTGAGGCCGTGCCGGGAACTGAACCCTGGCCTCAGAGGTGGGAGGCAAGAGTGTTACCACTTTTCACCCGTGGCCCCTTGCAACAATTTTATACCTTTATATATAATATATAACAATATATATCATCAAAATCCAATAAACCAGAAAAATGATGGGGTTCTTAGATTTAGATTTTTTTTTGTTTTACATCGCCTTCAACAGCCAGGGTAATATTGCGAAGGGTAGTTTACAGGTGGAAGAAACACTGCATACTTGTTGGTCAAGCGGGCTACCAACTTTCCAACATCAAGGGCCTGGGCTGAGAATTTGAAGGCGGGCACTCTTACCACTACACCACTGAGTCCCCGATCAGGTTCCTATGGAAAGTAAGATACAAATTCATCCACATACTATAATGAATGTATGGTACAGTGTGCAGTGTTTACCTGTACCTGTTGTTTTGTAACTGAGATTTCTGAAAAAAAGTGATCATATTGGTGTCCATGTAAGTTTATTCTTCTCTACCAAACTGCTTACATTTAACCCTGCTTTTGTCTAATCTGTCTGTCTGTCTATCTGTCTGTTCTATAGTCTGAAGAAAATGACTGGTGTTTCTATTATTGATGACAGTCCATATCATATATTCTAACATGACATGGTTGTGTCCTCTATTCTGATTGGCTAAGACACGAAAAATTGCTCTGTAAAACCCCGCATAACCTCATGAGGTCTATTTTATCGCTCACAATGCTGCTCCGCAAAAAGAAAACTTGAAGTAACAGCTTAGATTTTTTTCATTAAATAGACAAATAATGGTAAACACAATATTCAGGGATTCTTACATTTGAACATAGAATATACTGATATGAATGTGCTAAAGTTTAAGGACATTTATCAAAGAAAAGGGTTATTTTAATTTGTGGCTCTTCCAATATTTCAATGGCACCCTCGATAAAAAGATCTTTATAGAATATTTGTATAAATTTTCATAGAATAGTTTCAAAACTAATTTTTATAAGATCTTCTAAAATGTCATGTTAGAATAGAAATAGACAACTCCGAGCTCGGGGTTATAGGCGATTTTACAACGATTACGGCATTAGAATCACTCAGGCTCCACCTTTGTGATCCTAATATCGCTAATCGTTGTAAAATCGCCTATAACCCCTTGCTCGTCATTGTCTATTTCTATACCAGCACCACAGCTACTGATAACAAATGTTTTAGGGAATACTAATATTGCCATACTCAGTTTAAAGTCACTGATAATATATGTCCTGGTGAATACTAGGGTTGTAATTCCCAGTCAAAAATAATGATTGCACTAACCTTTAGAATACCAAATTTATCAAATCCAGTATAAAGTAACTAATAACAGGTAATTGAAAACACCAGTTTGTCAGACCCAGTCCAAAATTCTGATAACACCAACATTGGGAATACCATGTTTATCAAATGGACTGTAACTTAACTGATACCATGTCACTGGGAATGTCAGATTCACTGTACCGAGTCCCTAAGTTAATGTCAGCACATGTTATTGGGAATACCAGCTTTATCATACCCAGTCTGAATTTACTCATTGTCACATGTCATATGGAATTCCAGTTTTATCATAGCCAGTACAAATATGCTAATAACATATGTCCTTGAAAATACCAATTCCGGTTCAAAGTCAACTCGGAATAACCATTTTTACTCTGCAAAGTCAACTCTCAATATAGAAGTTAAAAAAATCACCAGTTGTTGGAGGTTCTTCTAAAAATCACATTGGAAATCTGATATTAGATACTAGATATTAGATACTATTAATATTGATTTCTAACTTTTGTGCCCCTCCAATCTAATAGCTCTTAGATAATATAATCACATTTGCATATTTAATCAATCAAGGGTGTTTGCAAGAAAAGATTTACCCTTATACACTTAGATATTCTTCAAATTTATATTATAATTCTGCACACTGCACAGAGTATACTATTCAGGGCTTATTTGGCATTCGTAATTACTGCTAAATGTGCTTTACAAGGCTGTTTACAAAAGGTGGTGAGATATTATTATCATATAACCCCACGCTTACATGCACTCAGACTATGCAGTGTATTAGCTTTACACCTGATAGACACTTTAGGGTCATCAGCCATGCCACCAAAGAGCAAATATCTGGGTGGAGTCAACTGGAATATAGTGTGTGCCTGTGTTTATTTTGATTATGTGCCAGCCTTACAGTAGCCTGGATAGTGTCTGGTACTGATGCAAGACTGATAGAATGATTAAATAATCTAGATGTGATAGGCATTTACAATGTACAATGTATTTCAAAGAGAGATCAGTAGAAACCAAGGAAAATGTGCTGTCATCAACATAGGCTACACCACAACAATATCACAAAACTAATGTATCTTTTCTGTATATTTCTGTGTCAAACTGTGACCATTATCTTCCAAAGTTCTGATACTCTTCTGAATTTCAGACTTGTTTGATCATTGAAATTGGTACACTCAATACAAAGTCTATAGGACATTTGTGACTCAGGACTAAAGTTTGTACCAGAGCAAAAAAAAAAGGCTTAATTATTTGCACCAAACCTTACTTAACCTAAATATAGCCACGGAATCATTATCCTATGGATAATTAGCATCATAAATACATTATGAATTAATTACTAGAGGCGAAAATATTTTAATAACTTTGTAATCTAAAATATATTATTTATATCATGAGTCAGGTATCTTTGTCCTATTTATGCTGGGTTTTGTTACATTAAAGGCCATGCAAAAAATGGCTGAGAAATCCAGAGCTTTCTATATGAATATGTATCACAGATATTTTGTGTATTCTTGAGTTAAAATTAAAATTATTTTGCTGATTATTAAAGTAAGATTTAAAAATATTCAGCACTCGGTTTAATTTTCCTATTGCGTTTTTCAATTACTCCTCCTTTTATTGACTCTACCATGCCACATTCATTAGTTCCCTGTGTGTGTCGCAGTATTGTTTATCACATCGTCTTATATAATTCATCAAGGATGAAAACTGTGTTGCAACACTCACAAAAACTGTATTTGTTATGTGGTCACAGGTTTGGCCAAGAGACTATAGTTTAACATAACCCTGAGAAGTTTCTTGGCTTATAGGGATATTCCTTATAGCTCAGTGTAGGCTTCTAGAGTGAGAGGCTGAAGGTACCATTTACACATACCCAATGTTCCCATTCATTTGTTTCAATTCCATTATACAACTAGAAAAAAACTCTTATAGTGGAGACCTCCGATGAGCCAGATAAGTATCTACATCTTGTAATTTCCCCCAAATAATACTTATTTTTTTAAATGTTAATTTTAACATTCCGAGAATTGAAAATCATTGATAATGTGACTGTTGAATTTTATGAAGATTATGTAGCAATTGCTTCCTCTGGCCAGGTCTTACCTGCACAAAAATCATAAAGATACGTCCATTAATTTTAGAGTAATCACAGAGAAACAAGCACTCTCGAAAATATATCCTTCTTCACTTAAGTAAAAAGCTTCAGGTGTAGGAATGCTTCTTGTGGATGTAGCACATACATGATATAGACATTGAATAATACCATTAGGACCATCCTCCATTGTATTTACATCCAGGATAATCTCTTGCCAATAACTCCCAAACTTCCTTGTCATTTACCATTTGATTTTAGCATTTTGCAGATACAAAGTTCTTTAAAAATAATAATCCATAATGCCCTAATGTAGTAATGAAATGATTTCAGTAGGACAAATTGAATATAAAGTCCTTTATTTTCCCGAAATCAAGCCTTTTTCTGATTCTGTTTTGATGGGAACCAATGGTGGATGAGACAATATTCTTTCTCTTGACGTTGAGTTCCATCAACCTACACTTCTGGTGTTAAACTAGCCCTGCTGTTAGGAACAGTAAAACTTGGTATAAAAGTCTATAAGTATAGAAGATTTAGAAATCTGTTTCAGAGCCCCTACAATCATTTCAAAATGAGCACAAAATCCGAAATGGAGAGTTTTGCTCTAGTGAAGCCTATGGTTCATCGCTATTTTGGTACTTTAGGGGAAGTCACTTTTACACTGTTTAGACCTGTTTTAAACCATGTTGAATATGTATGACACCTCCGTTAGTGTACTATTGTAATGGATCTGCTATAGAAATTTGCCCAACTCAATGTCCAATGTTTATTTTCCTTAAATTTATTGACTTATGTCTTAATTTATTGTAGTACAGGGATTGACTTACACTTCCATTGAATGACATAGAGTACACACGTAATCTTACCCTCACTTCAAATATCATCATGTTTAGTAGCAAACTATTCTACCACGAAAACAGTGAGCCACAGAACACTTTCCACTATTTCCATTAGATTTGACTTTTGCCCAAACCCTGGCAAGTGTAATGACCACAGTTGGCCTTCATTATATTACAGCTAAATGTGGAAACAGTTTATCTCTCTAAGATTCTATCTTGAGTCTGCCACAAGCCCATTCCCCCCTCCCATCTTCTGTCTTAGTGCGGTTTGGTGACATCCTCAGTCATATCAAGCAGTACTCCAGAAATTTAAGCCTAGTAGTTTTTATAGTAATCTGAAACTCAATCCATACCTCCTTTCAATGAAGATAAATATCAAATCAAACTACATATTTACAATCAGCCCTGACGGCTCTATTAAAAGGAATGGTGCCAAGTAATGGTTTCGACTTTAGAAAGACCTCTTTGCATAGGGTCTCTCTTTGATTAGTTTCAGTTTCAGTTTGGTGGTAATAGAGCAACAGTTGAGTCTTGTGGGATCTTGAGTGTCCCCCCAGTAGATCACATCTAAATATGACACTGTACCAAGACACTGGGTGTGACAAACACAGAAACCCAATTAGCCTGATCTCTTTCAATGGCTGGTGACGTCATGAGAGAGTAATAAAACCTTGGGAGCTTCATCTATCTGTGAAGCTATTCAAAGTTTTTTTACTTAAAGCTTAAATGTCCCACATGACAAGTATTATCGTGTAAAGGCTTGAGGCAGGTGTAATATTTTTGTTACAGTAGTATTTCTATTTAAATCAATGCCAATAATAGTTATCTGTGTAAAAGGAATCGTGGCATATATCATGCATGTCACCATGAAATAATAGAACAGCTTCATGAAAGATATATTTTTTCCCATACATCTATTATGGGAGATGTTCTTCTTTTATTATCCACCATTCTGTGCCAATAATAAGTGAAATAAGTACTGGCAAAGAATAGCTGTGAAGCTAGTTGCACTAGTTAAAATAAAAACTTCATTTTTAAACTTGAGTTTACTCCGCCATTTCTTCATAGATTTTAATGCAACAAAAAAGATCATAAGCCTCCGTAAAATGCCTTTCTGCTGATATATAACATATTTGTAGTTTACATAGTTAATGACAAATAAGGAAATATGAAAATAAGGCTAATTATGAATATTAAAGTGACTCTGGGTATTATAAAAGTATGTCTAGGTCTGTATGTCCCGCTATTTAGGTCACGTAAGAGCCTTTGACGACAATTCAAGCCCATATTTCTTTAGAATGAAGAGGCCCTAAACTCACTTTGTGTCATATATTGATTTTATATATATGTATATATAAAAAACAACATTGTGTGCATGTTATTGTCATATTTTATTTATTTTTATGTACAAACATCTGGCTCCCTGTCTATCTTCAGAGCTACTTGGTGCTTTTAAAATCAATAAAACTATGAAGGTGTACAGACAAAACAAAGAATTCGTAAACTGAGAATGCTTTGCAAGATAAGATGGACAAATATGATCAATTTTCTCTTATTTTAACTGGACACCAATAACTTAAATTTCAATAGGAATAGTATGGAGATTCTGTTACTATTGTGACGTCAAATTAAAATAAAATATGGAAATATTTTCTCACTGTGAGCCACAGCCCTGTCCCGTTTATTGTGCCCTGTTCGACTGGAGATATTTTGCTACATGCATTTCTTAATGAATACACTACTTATTTCTCTCTTAGTGCTGCCCACTCTCGCCAAAAATATGGTTTACAGCCTTACTTCTGCCCTATTGGTCAAAATATGAGCAAACCTTAAGGCACCCCCCAGAAGGCGAATTACAGGCCTTTGTTACTAAAAAGATAGTAAGTTGATCAATCAAGATAACTATCGAGTTGTTAAAGAGGCTGATATTTTTGAGATTCTATTTCAGTCTGAACTTTCATAGTACTTAATCTCTGCACAAAAGGCACACTCTCAGGCTTGACACCCAAAGACAATTTCAAAGTTCTTTGGCCCATGGACGTTTACCGAGGGCCTTTACCAAAGAGATATTGTCTTGCTACGAAAGTATGGTGGAAAGCTTTGGCAAAGGAATATGATTTTACCTTCTTTCTGAAGGAGACCAAAGAGGAGGGGAGAATGAACAATATCAGCCACTTCATTGAAACATCAAAGATCAAACTGTTACCAATATTCCTCCTGGATATACAGTACAGATTTATGTTCCAGACAGAAGAAAGTTCAAAAAAGGTATTTATAATTCCCATATTTTTCAAACACAGGTATAAATATTTCACAGAACATAGTTGAAACCCATCTCTTTTTTCCCAGTAAGGATACATTTCCATATGGAGATTTATAACTCATTTCCCTGATGAACTACTCTCCCTTTATGGCTTAGAACATAAGACTGTGTTAACAGGAGAACATAAAATATCCAAGGGCTGACACTCTGTTTCTTTAGAGATTATAACGATAGCTTCTTATATCAGAATTTTCTGTTACACCCCAGTTCCACTATTCAACATATGCCCCCCCCCCCCCCCCCCCGAGCGCCCTGAAAACAGAGAACAATAATTTTATTTTACTGAAGTTGTTGTACAACAGCTGAATACAAAGGTATGACACATTTTTTCTAAAACCTCTATGACTGGGTTTAATGCAATGCTATTACCAGCAAGTATTACATCTGTTTTCAGTTGTAACTTTTCAATGGGGGAGGTGTATTTATAGGAATATGCCAACATGTTTACAAATCTTTGTGAGTGATTATTTCTGAGTAGTCATGACGAATATTTCCTGCTGTAAGTCGCCTAAAACTGGTCTCCTTGGGGCTAAAACTTATCATTATGTTGCTACGATTTATTTTGTAGCTGTTAAAACTAAACGTTTGAACTCTTTGGTGAAATTTTCTTATTCACATTTTTTGTGTGTTTACAAAACATTATGTTCAAGTCTGATAACTGACACATCTTAACAGCAACAAACAAAATATTTGTTACACAAGTATCTGTAATTTTTGAGTGGACTACTTATTTTCTATTATGAATTGTGTATTTGTTATTTGCTCCACTACAGACCATTTTTATTTTTTTTAATTTTTAGCCATTATACCTGTTATTCTGGATTCTTTTCACTAAGCCACGTATATCTAATTCTAATCTACTGCTTATCAGTTATATTATTACTGATAGTTGGAAACAGGGTGTAAGAATGATCTGCTTTGTCTTATAACTTATTTCTGTTTTCACTGGGGATCAATGTTTTGCCAGTTTCCCTCTCATTTTTTCAGTAGTATCCGTTATAGCAGGCTCCTGGGTTATAAAAGCAGCTAGCTTCTATAATGGGTCATAAGGTAGCTTGTAGAAAATTTCACAAATTTTGATAAAATAGCTACCATTCACAGTCAAGTAAAAATTTCAACGTATTCAATATTAACACACTGTGATGACAAACTTAATGGAAACTTTCTTGTACCCAAATAGGATGTTTTCCCATTGAAACGAAATATATAAAACCTATAATACCATTTTGCCCATTTTAGGGATTACATTTACTTCCAAAACATGTCCTGAAAATTGGCCAGACATGCTAAATAAAGTTTAAAAGACAATAATAGTACAAAGGCTATCACTGGCTATGCATCATGTAATGTCAGAAAGCACACAGAAAACATTCATATGACACTGAAAATAATGGCCTAAAACTGCCTTGTTTATCCCTCGTGATATATCAACTACTTCTACTCTCTATAATTCCAAAACATTTCAATATTATTTGGCAAGAGGTATTCATGTAATGTCTAGATAAAATATTTTTAGGTAAAAAAATTTGAGTTTAATGTTACTTTTTACACATCGTATAGGTGACGTCATTGTTGGATTAAGAAGGGGATGGAGAAAACCAGTGCATACCGGTTGGTCAAAATTCTGCATACAAACTTTCTCCCTTTTTGTAATTGTATTTATACTCAGCGCAATATCTACATGTACTACAGGACTCAGATCACTATATGACCCATCCAACTGTACAAGTAGAGTCCAACTCTCGAATTACTGACATTCCTCTAACTTAAAGACAGAGGCTCAAGGATAACCATTTATCAACGTCTTTGAGGTTATTTAACCTCTCACCATTTATCAACGTCTTTGAGATTCTTTAACCCCCTCACTTCGGCTCAAACTGGGAATTGAACCCACTTCATGTGAGGTTGGAAGCAAGTGTGCTAAACTATTTATATCTTTAAGTGGTTGATATATTAAAGGATGTTTTCGTGTTGCTATCAATAAATGAGTACATTATGGTTTTTCAATAAGTAAAGATTTCGGAGAGCATGTCATAACTACTTCTGTAAGTGTTTATTCAAGTGAATATGTGTCTGACTTAGTGCATTGTGAATCTGTAGAGGAAACACACTGTTTTATATTGAAGCATTGGTACTGAGAAATGATGGCCTCTGTCAATTCTTTTTCATGAATCCACACTTTTAAGCTTAAGAATTCACACTCTTAACTCACACTCTTTTTTGAAAGAAATAAGTTTTACAACCCATCATTTTAGGGATTTACAAAAATGAAGCACTTCCCTCTGTATAACACCAATTTTAAAACAATGATAGTCATTTCACAAAAAGAAATATGGGAAACTACTTGACACTGACTTTGAAACAAACAATGTATCATATTTTGAGGAAAAATCAATTATAACATTTATCAGTAACTTTACCATCACTTGTGTGTTTAGTGATGTGCTGCAAGTGATAGTTCTACAAGTATCATGTGAAACTATATCCAAGCTAAGCTGAAGCATTATACATCTTCATTGATGAAGAAGCTTCTTAGGGTATTTTTTTATATAAGCACAATTTTTCTTAATCCAAAATATTTTGAAAACAAACACAATGCATGACCTACACTAATTTTAAATCCTTCCCATATTGCTGCATGTCTGACTGAATTGAAATGATATCATGCAAATCCTCACCCCTAGCTCTCAGATAGCTTTGCTACCCAGTCCAGGAAGACTGAAAACATTTTTGGACAGAAATACAGTAAATGTGTATTTGATGCTAAAGCAATTTTAGGAACAGTATTTGATGATTGTTATTTTATAGTACAGTCAATAATTTGTATGTGAACATTTACATTAACATTTTGACATTTAATTTAAGGTTTAATAAAATGTAAAGAAAATAACAAAATGCAATGAAAAATAGTAAAAAGTGAAATACCTTACCTTTTCACATCACTGTGCATTTCTGTTTGTTTTTCCAAATCCTTTAAAAGCTATAATCACTGATATTTTTATATGTTCTTTGAAAAATAAATAGGCTTTGTTAGAATATTTTTTATTTCAAAGTGCAGGTCACCACTTCAGGTCAATGTAATTAAACATTTAGGCTATATGCAAACTTTGGTTTTTACATGGCCTTTATAGTGTTTTAAGTCAGAAAAACCACTTGAAAGTGTGGGTTTGTAAATCAGAAAATTACTCGGCCTTCAGCCTCATATTTTCTGATTCACGAACCCACACTTTCTTGTGATTTCTCCTGCGCGTTCACAAGTATAAAGATGTATCTGCACAAAGTCACATATGACACCCTAAAATATGAGATATCTTTAAATTGAATAAAATATTGAAACGTTTCCGATACTGAACCCTTTTTGCAGAGAAAAGTGGTATGGGATAAAGACTTTTACAATTTGTACATATGTGCATTAGGGTGGCCTTCTTTTTTGCAGAAATATGCGCTTTCAGCTCCGAAGGTAAAGCGCTTTATAAATACTGTTTAATAATAATAATTGACAAAAGTGACAGCTATAAATTGTAATTTGCACAAAATACATTAAGGTAAAATTTAAGAATTTAGAAGGCTTTATGAAAGAGCGATAATATAATTTATATTTGAAATGATTATCCCAAGCAACATGACCAACCAATATACAGCTTCTAAATCATAATTGTTAATGGGTGTTTCTGATTTAGATATTGAGTGTATTATTTAACCTTTTTGCGCCAATTTAGGGTATGTACTAAATTACTAAGCCAATGAGTGTACAATTACACACAATCTAAAATGCTTAAGAGTATGCTGTATACCACAGGGATATAGACAACAATGACAAATGCTCTTGAGAAATATTTTGCTTTTCTGTAGAAATAAGAAAAAAAGGGGAAAATATATTTGATTTCATCTGCTTATTTTGGACACTGTACCTATTCCTCAGGTTGTTTACATAAGAGGTTGTGGTGCCATTCCTACCTGTTACTTATTTGGGAACTAAGGCTAGTCAAGAAGGGAGTTCAAAGAAGGCAATAATGATGGTTCAGCTCCAACAAAAATAAAAAAGGTATATAGCAGTTTTCCCTAAAAACATCCAGTAACCAGTCTTTGTAATAGAAATAAAGATCTTAGGATTGTTCTTACATGATAAATTAAAAATAGTCATCCTGCCAACTACATGGCTCTCTCAATTCTCCAATTGAGTAAACTATCTCAGTCTTAGTTTCTATGATAATAATTCCAGGATACATCAATAATGATTAATGTTTGTATCACAGGCCATTTAATGTATAATAAAAGTAACATTTGAAGATAAGATCATGTTTCAGAAGCTTGTTTTCTGAGACTCAGTGATTTTGATTACTGGAGTCTCCTGTGGTTTGCTCTAAGTACTCCGGAAGTCAAGGTCATGTCTTGCTAGCAGTCAGTTAATATCACATTTCACCGAGTGTTTTCTCCACAATTGCCCCAAGCTCTTCGTTTTTGCCATTTAATAAATATCTGGAAAGGAAATGTATTTACCACAGCATCAAAAGGGGGTTTGATGATGAAATAAATTCTTTAAATAAGGAGTACAGAGAAGAATTCACATTATACTTACTGGTCGTATTAATAAACTCAGTTTCATAATGCCGATCTTTGATTCATGTTTATTTTTATTTCGATTTTAAGGCTCCATGAAACCTCCATTTTTGCAATAGCTTTTCGGTTGAAGAAATAATAAATGAGATTGCCAGCAAGACCAGGGTTTGCAAACTTCTGCGTTTTTATTTCACATATAATCGGATTATCTATATGTACATCTTTACGTTTTGTGTCTGTTTCCGCTTTAAAAAAAAGTAAAGTAACAATTTGATCAAAATGAAAATATAAGTCAAAAGACCAAAAAGATTTGTCTTACAATCTGCTCCCTACTGTTTTAACTCATACGAATAACCCATAAAAATAAGCTTTCGCAGTTCCTCGAGCCCCAGAAGTTGGACAACTCAGAATGACCCCAAGGGGTCAAAGGTTAAACAAGCAAAGCGGGTAATGATATTTATTCACTAATAATTTCTCTACATTTATTTACAGTTCTGTAGTTAGATTAAGACTGGCATAGGGTCACCTTAAGGTAAGGTAATTTAGACTGACCTTAAGTAAAGGGGGGAAAACCCCGCAGATTTTTGGAAGACAATATATATGTGTTACTGAAAGTAGGTGACCCTATGCCAGTAAGATTCAAACTAATGTAAATTATAACATTGAATGACATGGTATTTGTAAATTTACAATAAAACCATGAACCAGCCATCACAGTAACTAAATTAGTATCATAGTCGTTAAATTAACATATTAATGTGACAAGCATTTAAGAGCACCAGTTATCATGACCATGAACATTACATTGAAGCTGGTTACTAATACACATTAAAATGACTTGGATAAAATAGTAAGTATCTTTCAAAAGTTAATAATATTTTAACCTTCAAAAGCACATAATAGTTACATAGACGTTTCACAATGTATGCATTCAAGTTATATAAAATTTGTTTAGATAGATCTGGAATGCAAGGTATAGGCTTGTCAGCCAGCATAATTAAACAACCTAGACCCTGGCTAGTATGTCAGGTACCTGGTGTACTTGCAGGTACAAGTTCAGTATTTAAGACAGTTAACCTTGACCTCCAGGTCATGAAGAAATTGTTATTATTACACTTATATTGCTGGTTAAAACACAAAATTCTTACAAATGCAACAGAGTCATTTGGACTATGTCATGAGTATGTTAGTATAAAATTTTCTACAGAACTATATACAAGCCACAGTCGATTAGCATTTACATCACTCAAAATTCACAGTGGTGAGCAAGTCCATGTTAGTATATTCTAGTTACACGTCAATGACTTCCATAATATCAGAGATATTTTAAGTTAAGTTACACACATACAAAGGGTCAATAGCCCAATGAGATGAATTAAATTTATTTACAGGGAACAAGCCCTATTCCATTACTGCTGTTACCTTCCAAATACAGTTCCATTTCAAGAACTCAGAGGTCGCCCTAAAGGACTAAGCAATATAGCCCCAGTCTCTCTCACCTTAAGACCTTGAGTTAGTAACGTTGGAACAGATTACTAAGTAATCGTACTTGATAGAGGGCCTAACAAACTGTCTTACATTTAGAAATCACAGAGGATTACTAAGCTCCCAGTTGTAAAACACCAACATGCAGCAGCTTTCGCCCAAGGTAACAGAAGTGGCCTTGCTACACCACGACTTGTATGCTGTTATTGCTAGTTGAAGACAATCTGAAAATATAAAGTGAACACTGAGTACCTCAGAAGCCCATCTACCAGGGGTTGTGGACAACAATTACATATTTATATATATATGGGGTGGGTTCAAAACAAGTGGCTTCCATGAAATTCAAACGAGTGTGGCGCCAAATCCACACAAAGACTGGCTTTTATACCAAAATCTATTAACCGTAACCTCCCACAATGCATCTTGATGGTCTGGTGCCAGAACTGAGAGTTATGACCCCAGGCGGTCATATCCCCACAGTTCCTCGAGCCCCAGAAGTTGGACAACTCAGAATGACCCCAAGGGGTCAAAGGTTAAACAAGCAAAGCGGGTAATGATATTTATTCACTAATAATTTCTCTACTTTTATTTACAGTTCTGTAGTTAGATTAAGACTGGCATAGGGTCACCTTAAGGTAAGGTAATTTAGGCTGACCTTAAGTAAAGGGGGGAAAACCCCGCAGATTTTTGGAAGACAATATATATGTGTTACTGAAAGTAGGTGACCCTATGCCAGTAAGATTCAAACTAATGTAAATTATAACATTGAATGACATGGTATTTGTAAATTTACAATAAAACCATGAACCAGCCAAACCCCAATGGTAGAATAGTATTAGGAGACAGACAATTTTTCACGAAACATCTTGGCAACCTGGTCACCAGCATCAGTACTATCTGTAATATACCGCCACACACAGTCAGACGTCCAGGTGCCATGTTTCTGAATATTTTGAATTTGAACATTATTATTAAAAGCAAAGGTGGCACCTGAACGTCTGAAGGTGTGGAAGGTGAAACCAGCACCTGATAACCCAAGATTAGATAAAACTAGGGACAGGTGCCTTCTAACTTTGGTATCAGTAAGTGGAATCCAATCTGTGTTTGATTTGACCTGAAATAGGGGCAAATTCGACCCTCTTGGGGTTAAGGCCAAGGCATTTGACAATGCACGGACTGGACAGATAGGTGACTTTGGAAGCCTAGGTATGGAGATTAGTTTCAACTGATTGTTTTTCTGCATGGTCTTTGACCACTTGATCATTATTATCACCTTTTCAGGTTTAAAAATTAAATCCCCTCTGGCTAGATGCCTCAGGGGTGAGAAGGCCCCAACACAGTGGGGAACTAAATTAGAGAGTCTCAGAAATGAGAAGAAACTGAGAAGATAAATTGCTTTGAAAATTTGGCCCATGTAGGTTAGATCACACTGGTGAACAATTCGTTTTAACAGAGCAATATCAATGATTTTGTTAAGCTTAACTGCAAAAGGGGCATGTATTTGTACTGCCCTCTGATACAATTGTAACCTTTGGTCTGTGAAACAAGACACATCAAGACCATAAATAGTAAATGTTGATTTTATGGCTGACAGATAATTAGCCATTTGTGACACTTTTACACCATTAAAATGTAGACATTCCAGAAAGCAAAGCAGATTAAACACATTCACCTGATTCAATTCCCAGCTCATGAAAGTGACAAAAGCTGGGAATATACGAAATAAGGCAGCATAAGCTCTCTTTGTTGATTCACAAAAGGCTTGTGACAATCTGGAAGTAGCCAACAATGTCAAGTGTCTTGCCACAGGCTGTAACCCTACAATTTACAATGTACAACACATAGCAATTAGTACAATTGCACTTATTAGATTCCATCATGAGTAGCCAGCAAGTCTTGGCTGGTATGAATCCAGGTCACAGGATGTACTAGCTGTTGTAATTTTTGAACGTTATTATGTACAGTAAACCATCTAGATAAAAGGTCAGCTATGGAATTCTTCTTGCCTGCAATATGAACCACCTTCATATCTATGTTACATGTACTCAGCCACATAAAAATATTTCTGGCATATTTGGCCAGTACTACATCACGTGACCTGCCATTGTTTAGAACTGCCACTACCGCCTGGTTATCACAATTTATGACCACTCTTTGGCCAGCCCATTGGTTGTGCCAAACTTTTAGTGCCACTAGGATGTTGATCATTTCTAGTTGTGCTATGTTATGTTGTGACCAGCTGTTAGGCAGCTGTAATGCATACACCTGATTTTCATAGATAGCACCCAGGCCTGTTATACAGGCATCTAAATGTACAGCTTTTGTATAAGGATATTGAAATAATGAGACACCATTGTACACGGATAGAAAGGTATTAAACCATTTCAGATCTTTGTGAAACTCTTGATTTAGTTGAATAATACTTTCAGAATAATGTTCACGCAATAAGCTGAGCATTCTATTCAAGAAAAACCTAGCATATTTGATACATTTGGCTATGTACAATAAAGACCCTAAAAGTGACTGTAACTCTTTTTTGGTGCAGGTCGATTTTTTGGACCATTGTACACACATTTGCTTAATGGAACTTAATTTTTCGCCAGGTATGGAGACAGAACAGTCTTCTGTGTTTACTAGGATACCCAAGCATACTACCTTGGTACTAGGGGCCACCAGCTTTTTCTGGCTAATAGTAAGACCTAGTTCTTGAAGGAGGTTTTGGAGGCGAGCAAATGAGTGCTGTATTTTTGAGGGTAAGGCCACACACAAAAAATCATCAATATAGTTCCAAATCTGGTGACCTTCCTGTTTCATAATATAGCGAACTGCATCGGATAATCGTCGAAAAATCGAAGAACCGTGTTTTAGGCCGAACGGCAGCGAAAAATCGATATAATACTGGCCCCAATGGAGGCCCAAAAGGTCCAAGTCCCCAGGATCAATGGGGACATGTCGAAATGCGCGACTAATATCGACTTTGAATATATGACAACCCCTACCTAGTTGTAAAACCTGATCAGTTATGTTATCCACCGATGGATAGGTCAGAACGAACTGTGTGCCTAAGTATTTATCTAGCTCAGCACCTGAGTTCACTGATTGGCCCTTGGGCCAGCTCAAATCCATAATAACCCGACGTTTGTCCGAGCTCGACTTGTCCCTGGTCATAAAGGGGCTGATGTGTAAGTTCTGTATGGGTGGGTCAACGTAAGGACCCCCCATGGCACCATGTTCAGTTTCTTCGGTTAGATATGTGTCAACATGGCTAGGAAATTGTAAGGCACTTTTGTGATTAATCTTCTCTGTACTGATCACAGTTTCTCTATTAAAATCAAGAGGGAATCCGTACTTAATGAGCATGGGAAGTTCCCAGTCCCAATAGTCAACCAAATACTCCTCCCATTTCCGGAAGTTCAATTTTGAAGGAACAGGTATTTGCAACCCTCTGTAATTGTATCTACCATCGCTCCTAAGCTTTGAATGTAACTGCAATAGATCAGTACTTTCTTCATTTTTATTTGTGTCATAAACACGGCTTTGTAACCCATAAGTAGGAATAAAGCCGAACAGTGGTTTATTCTGTGCCAGCAATATTTTATTTTGTTTGGCCCCTCTAGCCTCCCGCATGCAATACTTCTTACAACTACTGTGCATCTCGAGCGAATACTTGTCAACAGCACCCAGTTTAGAATTGGTCGTATCGCCTATGTGGACCCGGCGCGGACACTCATCACTTTTTACATCAGAAGTCGTGTGTGATGGAGAACAAGGGCTATTTGAGTCATAATCGAGTTTCTTGCTGTGACATGGTGGAGTTGGTGCATGAATTTCTTCGAATAAGACTGTCTTATTTATAGAATAAGAGGCATTCTTACCTTTATGAGCATTTTGACTCACAGTTTCCACATTCACACCTTTACTAGTTGTTGCATCATTTAATTCTACAAAGACACTATCGTCAGAGTTATTTTCAACACCATTACATACATTTGCCTCAGTTAATACTGCAAACCTGTTCGCATGAACTACATTGTGAACACCTTGACTTTGTTCACTACGTTTCACTGTATGATGTGAGGCCATATTGCCCATATTGACATCTTGACAATGTGTTTTAACACTTGTATGCGTGTTGTCACGCTGATTTAATTTTTTAACACCTCTGTGTTTACCATAAACCTGTGAATTTTTGCCACCAACCATTTTGGCTGCATTACCAGTAACGGCTTGTGGTTTACATTTTTTGGCATTAGCAATACTGCCACGTTTTACTATATCAGAATAGGCAACTAGAGGTTTAGTTACCTTGTACACTGACATCAACCTATTGACATATTGCATCTCAAACAAATGGTTGTCATGAAAATTAGAATTATATATACACCTACTTTTATGTACAATTTCGCCTACTTTTTTAGCCACTGCATTACTGCATTACTGCAGTGGTTACTCAGTTTTTTGCTACATTTTTCTGAGTGCAAGACTTTGTGGTATGCGTACCGTCACAGTTACCACACACATGTCTGAAAAACTGACCAGCTGTGTTGTGGTGTGAGGGGTACTTGCAGGTACCTTCCTGGAAGTACCTGCAAGTAACCCCATTCTTAGAGTAAGAAGTTTTTTGCTTCTTAACCGTTGAGCGTGAGGTAGAGGTTTGACTTCCAGAAGTATGCCTTTGGGCATGGGCACGACGTATCCGATCAATCTTATCAGTATCAGTCCAGTTAAGCCTATCAGCCTCCATGTTGGTTAAAATAACAGCATGACAGGCTTTGGCCGAATCCCATGCAAAATCAGAGGCGTCCTCCATAATATTGCCTAAGTAGTCCAGCATACATGTTCTATTCTGCTCAGACTTTTCCTCTTGCATACACCGTACGAATCCGGAAACCCATTGGGTGATGGTCAAATCGTCGTAACTAGGACGAGTTTTGTGTGTGCCTGTTAGTATGAAATGTTGTGGCCAATCTACTGATTTTTTGACAAAAATTTCACCAGGACCGCTTCTCTGCGATTTGACCCTACCTTTACTGGCTGATTCGTTAAGGTGGCGTAATTCTGTCAAGCGTTTCTCAACCTCATGCTGAATGGATTCATTAGTCCTCAAGAACGACATTGAGGGGACCACACTCTGGGAAGAAGCCATTTCCGTATCGGTACCGTGTAAAACTGTATCATACTGTGATTAAGCTTGGGAAGTGCCAGGCAGACTTACGTGTGAGCTACCCTGTTCAAGTGCAGCTTCTGTGTGCTGCACCCTCCTATCCATGGCCTCCATTTTTTCGCCAATTTTACGTAATTGTAACAGAATCTGATCAGAAGCCGTAATGTCATCGCCAGGGGAGGGGGGTGCAGGCAAAGGGTCAGCACTAGAAAAGGACTCACCTGCTGTCTTCATGCATTTCTTTCCCACCGGACGAGCATGTTCCTCTTGGCATTTGGAGCAATGAAACACTTTAGGCATTTTGTTAATTGAACTGAGCAAAAAAAAATAAAACTTAAAACATGTAAAAGATAAAATACTAAAATATAAAACTTATGCAACGATGCTCAGTTCAAAACAAGTGGCTTCCATGAAATTCAAACGAGTGTGGCGCCAAATCCACACAAAGACTGGCTTTTATACCAAAATCTTTTAACCGTAACCTCCCACAATGCATCTTGATGGTCTGGTGCCAGAACTGAGAGTTATGACCCCAGGCGGTCATATCCCCATTAATTTTGGATAGACTAAAGTTTTAGACTAATGATTAAACTTTCATTTGAGATAAGACCACATGCTCCTACTTTTTTACAGAAGAGTAAACAAGATTAGTCATAGCGCCATAACAAGATATGTTATAGCAAAAATAAAATAAGTCATAGTGCTGTACATGGTGGAATGCTTTCTCCCCTCTTTTTCAATATTTATGTGAATGAAATTAGTGAAAAGTTGAATTGTAAAACTATTGGCTTTTCTTTCAAAAGAATTCACATTAATCATCTTATCTATGCTGATGACATTGCTTTTTTTCTGCACCTTCAGCTCAGGCTTACAAGAACTGAAAAGCTATTGTGTAAATAAAGGTAGAAAGTTAGATCTTACATTTAATGAAACCAAAAATGTTTACATGATAGCCTTATGTAGATTGACAAACACTGTAAAAGCAAGCTCCCGAAAGTGTATATTAATTTTAAAACATTTTGCTTAGTTGGCACAAATACTTAGGATACTACATTACTGGTGATCTGGTGGATGACAAGGACAATTTAAGACGAGTCAAAGGTAACTATGCTAAAGAAAATATGCATAAAGTAATTTATTTAAAGATGGCTCCTCTAAAGTTAAATGTGTTCTTTTTAAACTGTACATGTATTTTATTTATACTCTAGCAGTTTGGAGTAATTACTCTAACTTTATTTACAAAGAAAATAATTTGTTATAAATAATAAAGTTCTTATAGGAATATATTTAACAAGCTGTGCTGTGAAACTCTTTGCTATCCTAAACATATGAAACAAATACATACATACAGTGGGCTAATGAGTCCTATGTGAACAATGGAAAAATGCAATAGTTTTCACTTCTACTATAATGTTTACATACCTCTGCTTGTCACTTTGGAAATTATTTCTAAGAGTAATAGTGCAAGTTGTAGATTCAGCTTGTGGAATTGACACAGAAAGGCTATGGATTCAGCATGAAGAAGTTTCAGTGAATTCTGTGGATTCAGTGTATTGGTTTAATAGTGGATTTCAGTTGTTGCTAGTGTTGTGTTTTACATTTACACAGAAGAAGTTGAAATAAACTATTTAAGAAGGAAAAAAACTTTCCTTTCCTGACTGACATGCAAAGAATCTGGACTGTCACACTTTACATTGTGACACTGTTTATATGGACTAATATACAGGGATCAGTTTCACAAAAAGCTTAGCCCAGATTTAGACTAAAGTTAAGACTTTTGTCTGGAAATAAGGTTATGTCTGTGGTCTTAGAGTTAGAGGGTTTCACAAAGCTCCTAAGTATAGACTTTTGCTAAGTTTACCCAGAGGTGGGCTTAATTTTTGTAAACAAAGACTTAAATATATGGCCCTCATATATATTTCTCACTTCAAAATTTGAAATGCTTTATAATAAAGAATAATACATAGAACATTTCTGTAAATTAGTTTTTGGACATATTTATGTGATTCCAAGGCTCTCCATTGAAAAATAGCATTTTTTTTTCAAAGATAAAATAAGTTAAACAAAGGGTACATGTCAACTTGAAATATTTTTTGGGGTCACATGGCCATAGAATACCACTGCAGTTATATGAAGTGCTTGGACGTAGAGGTAAGTCCCTCTTTGTGAAATCCATTGAAGTCCAGGACAGAACAAAGACAGTAGACTCAGATTTAAGTCACTGACTTAGTGTAAGTCTAGGCTAAGTCTAAGAGACTTTGTGAATCTTGGTCCCAGAAGTTTTTACACAACGTATGTATGTTCACACCTATGTTTATATGAATTAACATAATGTAATATTATACCACAACTATTCTCAGTCATACAGATTGGTCATAAAGGCTAGTGACAGCAATGCTCATTTGCAAAGGTTCTTAAACATGGTTTTAGCATATAAAATTGCTAGAGTTATACTCCTGACCTTTACGACTGATAAAAGAAGTTATATACGACCAATAATATAACACCCAAGCCAACATTATATGGTCAATTTTGAAGCAAGCATGAAACAGTGGAACAGTGAATATAAGTGCTTTGTGTATTATTGTATATTGTCTATATAACCTTTATTTCATCACAGATCATGGTCAGTTCATACAGTAATACTCTAGTCACACTATAGGCGGTATGGCCTATATTTATAGGAGTTTTGTTAAATGCCTCATTCCTGTAATTACTGAAACACCTCAGTCTGTGAATTTGAGAAACTCTAGTTTTGCCTGCTTCACCTGTTAATACACACATAATTTTTAGAATGGTCAAAATGTCGGCCTCCACGATTTTCAGGGTTTTTGGACGCCAATAAACTCAAGTAATACTGCCTGAAGTAGGGCTGGGGTATAAAAGTTCTAGGCAGGCTATGTATAAGATGGAAGTGGATAGTACATTTCCTCTACCCTTATGATTACAGCTTTTTGACAGGTGACAGTGCCATTTCATCATTTGCAAATCAATATCCCCAGTTTTTCTGAAGGGGAGACTCTTAACACCGAGCTTGTGGGATTCAAATATAATTTTCAGATTGAGTGGGATATGTGCAGTTATACTCTGCTCAAAATATTATGGGTAAAAATTTCAAATTTGCTGAGAGCTAAGTTTTTGAGAAATTAATTTGTTAAGGTCCGATATACCAAGGGCTGAGTTTGTAGGCGAGCCGAGTTGAGGAACCTATTTGCCCAGTTCCCTTAATAACTGGTAATACTGTAACTTTATTTGAAGTGTGTGACTTAAAGCAGCATACAACTTATCAACATCAAGCTTTCAATGCTGTATATTCTGTGTTAGTGATTGAGATTAGCTACAGACTGAATTTTATTTACTTAAGTTTTGTCCCAATTTGAGGATAACCAATCAGTATCCGTCTCCATAAATCATATGATAATATGACGGGCTTAAAATATGTGTTAATATAATAATGATATAATTTGTCTGCTTATCAGGTCGGTAAAAAAATAACCCCTCAGAGTCTGCCTTGACAGAGATTAAGTGCTATAAAAGTCTAGAATATAATATAATAGAAAAGAAACACATGACAGGTAATGAGGGGCTGATTTTGAACTTTTCTGTAAGAGTCCTCAGTGGCCTAGTCGGTTAGCAAGTTTTGGCATCCAATCACAGGCTCTCATCTGTGTGTGGGTTCGAGTTACAATGCTGAGGATATAAAAGCCCATCTTTGACATTTGAACATTTAACAATAAGAGGTAAATTACATACGCTAACACTTACAAGACTGATGCCCTCTTAGTCTAAGATTTATCAAACAGATGACACATTACACCTAATCAGATGATGGTGTTTGTTGAGATTTCTAGAAAAACTCTCAATGCAACAACATTGCAATGTAACAAAGATTTTTCTTCTGGAACGAAAACATTCCCCTTTTCACACAATGTACAACAGAAAGGAATATCATGTAATAGAGTTCATTACTTTATGTCCTTTGCAAACAATAATAGAGTGTTGTCAGGAAACCAGAGTGCAATCCTGTCATTTGTGTTCTCTCAGTTTACTAGTATTATTATCATATGCATTTATCTCTTTGGCTGTACATATTACTCGCAAACTAAATTTTAGACTGGGGCGATACTTTCACTGAAGGCTGGTTCTACCTGTGGACTCACAGATGTTCTAAAGGAATTTTCGGATCTGAATCGTGAATCCAGAATTGTTTTCCCCCCATTTTTTCAGTAATATCCACAGGCATAACTCACAAACTATTCATTAGATCGGGGTTATCTTTTCATATAAAGTGGAATCATGGCTTTGTCATCCTTAAAGTTGATACAGATTACTAGTTAGGGTTTATGTTTTCTCAGACACTGCTTATTATAGCTATCCAGTGGATACTATGGATTTCGCTTCGTTTTGCCCACGCCGCCACCGCCGCCACAGTGTGTAGAGAGGTTTCACCGGTCCCGCTCTAACAAAAAATATTATAGCTAGCCTTCTCAAATTTGCAGGATATATTCATATAACCATAAAATATAACCATTCATATAACCATAAAATCTTGCTGGCAATATTTTTGGCGTCATTTTGAAAAACAAGATGGCCGCCACAGGCGTTTTCTCGACTTTCAGCAAGGACTTTTGGTGGCCCTCTAGAGCAAAGGGTATTTTAGGTAGAGATCTAAAATTCGCAGGGTATGTTCCTCATTACAAAATCTTGACTGGGTATATTTTTGGCCTCATTTTGAAAAACAAGATGGCCGCCACGGGTGTTTTTTTGTCAGTCATGAAAAGTGCTTATATCTCCCTTATTATTGGTCCCAGAGTTTTGGGATGGTAAACCAACCTATAGGAAATCATGGGCTGGTAATCTTTTGGTGTGGTCAGATTTGACCTTGGATCCTTCCTTCAAGGTCAAACGAGGATAGCCAAAACTTAAAAGTGCTTACTCGCTTATTATTGGTCGTACAGGTTTGGGATGGTAAACCAACCTATAAGAAATCATGGACTGGGAATCTTTTGATGTGGTCTGATTTGACCTTGGACCTCTCCTTCAAGGTCAAGCAAGGATAGCCAAACTTAAAAGTGATTATAACTCGCTTATTATTGGTCATACAGGTTTGGGATGGTAAACCATCTTAGAGGAAATCATGGGCTCAGAATCTTCTGGTGTGGTCAGATTTGACCTTGGACCCCTCCTTCAAGATCAAACGAGGATAGCCAAACTTAGAAGTGCTTATAGCTCGCTCATTATTGGTCCTAGAGGTTTGTAATGTGAAACCAACCTATAGGAAATCATGGGCTATAAATCTTTTGATGTGGTCAGATTTGACCTTGGGCCCCTCCTTCAAGGTCAAACGACAATAGCCAAACTTAAAAGTGCTGACAACTTGCTGATTATTGGTCCTAGAGGTTTGCAATATGAAACCAAGTTATAAGAGGTCATGGGCTGGGAATCTTCTGATGTTTTCAGATTTGACCTTGGGCCCCTCCTTCAAGGTCAAACAATGGTTCACTGGCTTTGGTGAGTTGTTTTTTGGTGGATGCAAATTTGCATCGGTTCTCCGATGCGTAGGTCTAGTTCTGTATGCATTTTGTTGCCATTTAAGTTCTCCTAAGATCCAGTTAAAAAAAAATTAAAGTCAAAGTTGGGGTTTTTACGTCCCATTCAACAGCCAAGTCATATTGGGACAGGTCCTCGGCTAAGGTGATCTTAGAGTTAGGAATGTTGATGAATACCATTTTGATCTAAGTTAGTAAAAGCTTGAGTAAAACTTAGAATCCAAGTTAGGAATAGTCTAAGTATTGTTGACGAATGTGGCCTCTGAAATATGTGAGTAATTAAAAACACACTAACTATAATATAAATTACAAAACAAACAAACAATTCTAATTCTAATTGGACTTTTATAGTGCTTAATCTCCCCTATTCAAAGGTGACTCTTAGGCACAACAAAACAAAAACAGTCAACCAATTTCAATATCCAGGGACAGAAAAGAGTCCAAGCACCACAGAGAACGCCAGGGGTAAGTAAAACTAAGGAGGTGTAAAGGTGTAAAGTGTAAAGGTAGGTTTTGAGGCGTTTTCTGAAGGAGGCCAGAGAGGGGGATGCACGAATCTCCTCAGGAAGATCATTCCAAACAGTGGGAGCATCAAAAGCAAAACCAAACTGTTTGACGGATTTATGGACTAAGGGTTGAAACTTGGGAATGACAAGGAAATTACCACCAAACAAACAAACAAACAAAAAAAACCCCGAAAATCACAATAGATCTAATTTTCTCGTGCATAAATTTTTTAAAAATAATAATTTCATCATTTTTTTATCAACTTACTAAGTATGATGTTAAGTTAAAAAAATAAATGTCAACTTCTTTACATCTTACAACTCTATTTCTGATAGCTACATGTCTGACTTGTAAACCAGTAAACCATGGTCAAGTACTGGTTAAAACACACTTGTCTTATAGTTGCTAGTTCCTTGGTTTGGCTCTTGGCACAATCTGAAGTGGGTAAATTGATAGTTGCCTAGTGGTTCTCTTTGTAGAATCCTGACCAATTAATATCCAATGATCTTCTTCAATTTTCTTAAATCTGTGTGGTAATAAGACCTATACAATATATTGGATGTGATGTTAAACCTAAAAATATGAATCTTAAACTTGGCATTTTGGCATTCAAAGTCACACTGACTCACTTCAGTTTGACCTCATATGGCATTTTAAAAGGTCATTGAGTTAATGGACTAATTGTAATTTAAAGACTAACTGAACACCTATATTTTGATGTTTTCCTCATAACAACATCTATCATGGTGTAAATCAACCTTTTAATATAGTCATGTGAGAAGATTCCTGATTAATGTTTTGTGCTTTATTCATAAGTCAATACATTGTACAATCAGTGTTAGTAATTACAAGTGATCCCTGTTGTGTTTCATGCGTGGCTTGGTGATAAAAAGGTAACATAAATAATACAATGGTGTATTCATCTGAAGATTAATTGTAAAAAATCTGAAGAATAGCAAGCTCAGGTTTCACTTGTAAAAAAATCTCCCGTTGTAATTAAATACAACTTTCATGTCAGATATGAAAATATACTTTGCTTTAATTTGAGACAGCTTCTGTTGATTTATTTCTCAAGAATGGCTAACCCTATAGAAGTCTACATAAGTAGTTGCAATGCTACTTTAGGGACATTTGTGTTATTAGTATGCTATGCAAACTGTTCCCTATGTAATCACAGCCATAATGTGACTGACAGACATAAATATAGTCACTCTAACTGCTTCTCCTAATTGATCAAAGACCCCACTGCAAGTTTATGTAGTGTTTTTATTTGCCCAGTAAATGTAACTCCCTTTCCATGCCTTAGAGAATATACCAGAATGTGAAGCATGTACAAAGAACATTTCTTTTTTTTTTCAGTTCCACAAAAATTTAAGAGCCTCTTACACAGGGTCAGTAATTAATGGCCTACTAAGTTCAGTGCTAAATGACTAGCCCAGACTTGAAAGAAAGACAGCATGTGGATGATGCGCATGTGTTTTTAAATAGTTGCTGTGCATAAAGTTGCTAAAGAGAAGGGCAGCCCACGAGATGTCACATAGGGGGGGGGGGGGGGGGGGGGGGGGCTATGTGGTGTAGTGGGTATCAATTATGCCTCCCAGGTCTGAGGTCGGCAGTTCGAACCACAGACCAGGCCCAATGTGGGAAATTTGGTCGCTGGTTACTGATGCCCGGCAGTTTACAGGGAAGAAGCTTGATCAACTAGTAAGTAGTCGTTTCCTCTGCCCTTAAACTCATGGTGATGAGACTTATGCACTTTTAGAGCAACGTAAAGCCCACATCAATCAAATCATCCCAGGGAATCAAAAACAACATGAAAAGCCACACATGGATTTAATACTTTTTAAATTTTTAAACTACTTCCTTTGACAAATGCACCTGATAATCAAAATGCTTATTGATTTTTTTTCAAACTTTATGCAATAACTCTAATAGTTTATACATGTATTAACCTATAGTTTTAAGTGTTGGAATCTGCTTTCAAAGGTTAGGTGAAAACGGTAAGTTCAGGAGACACATTTTGATCTAGCTTATGATATTCCAAGGTGATCCAAGGCTCAAAGGTCAAAAGAAGGTGAGGAACAAGGAACAGGCTCCTGTAAACCAGTGGGACCAGAGGTCTTGTTTGAGCATTTCTGTAGTTACAGGGAATTTAACAATAAAAGGAAAGCCATACTGCCTCATAATAAAATGGCTTATCTGATACCAAAAGGTGGATAAAGTGTTTTTATTAGAGTAGAGAAATAAGCAAGTGTGTATTTGAGGTGAAATGTCGCACCCAGCCAGTTTCTACTTTGCTGTTTTAATTTCTGACATTTTACTTACATACTCAATTCTATGTAACTGTGGAGTGATATTTTAATCTTATTTTATTACACAATAACAAAATAGATAACAGTGACAGGGAATAGATAACGTATCACCAATGAAAACAGGTTATTATTTTTCTGTGAGACTAGATCCCACCAAGCTGTGAAAATGATGTGGAGACATTTATAGTGTTAATGTTTGGTTGCATCATTTAGAACTCCATGCAAAGTGGGCACAGGAGAGAAAGAGAAATAATAGCAACTTCTACAACAACTTATAAAAAACTTGCAGAAACGAAGACACTTAGAAAGACATCCATCTTTTCAGCTGTGTAAGCTTATTGGTTAGGTTAAATTACAACACAAGTCAAATGCGGTGCAGAAAAAAAGGTTGGATAATAGAGCAGCAATTATATTTCTATGAGTGACCTATTCACAGGTTATCAGGTATGGGTTTTAATGTCAGGAAGGGACATGACCGAGACATTAACTTTATTGGGGTTTTTTCAACTACATTTTTGACTGTATTTTGCTTTTTGGGTTTTCTGTAGCAGAAGGTTCGCAAGGTAGGGTGTCCTTACCCACAAATTTAAGGCCATTATATATAAAAGTTGTAATAAGATTAAGTTTGCTAATGCCTAATTAAGCTTGATTAAATTTAAGGAAAGCATTAGCCTACATAACTTGAGAAAAATTAATTTCCACAGGGCCGAAAATTTAAGTTTATAATAAGGAGAAGCATAATTTTTTGTAATCTTTTGATAAAAATTTGAAATATAGTAATATTTGTTGTCGTGTAGTTATTTGTGATGCAACTTAATGTAATTCAAAATTTAAAATCTTGTTTGTTATTAAGCAGAATGTTTTTGTTGCAAGATTGCAAATGTGTCCACAGCCTCTGAACAGACAAAGAATTTGTACAGATGTCACTTTTGTGCAGTCAGTTACAATGCTGAGGGAACATTAACATGGGTAAGTTAATGTAAATATTAACTTAGATTTCCAATATCTCACAAGCCAGAAAAATTATATATGTATATAACAAGATAAGATTATTCTAAAACTAGTGCCATACATTAACTTATGATAAGGTTACCATGACCATAAGAACAGAACATAAGGAAAGCTTAGATAATGCACAGCTAGTCCCCTTTGTCAAAGTTTAGGAAAGAATAACTTTACCCAAGTTATTGACTAAAATATGTAAAATATGAGTACATAGCTGAAAGACTTCTGAAAGTTTACTCTGATGCATTAACCAAATTAAATTGAATGTTTTTCCCTGAGACTTAAATATACAAGACCTAGTTTTTATAAACAAGATCTGTGTCCTAACATTGTATCTAATTACCCTTGCCCATAAAGGGCATCTCTTATAACTAATCTAGTACTAGTTGAAGAATATAAAACATAAATAAAGAACTTTTATATTTGCAGCACTTAAACCATTATTGCCTATTGGACAATGCTTTAAAATTTTAAATATTGAAAATAAGTGTGTTTCTATTTCAAATGTATCTACCCCGTGGCATTTGATGTTTATTATTTTCAGAGATGTAAGACAGCACAAACTCATTTGTTGAGAGTACTTTTAATGCATAGTCTTTATCAATCGTTTTTTAGTCTATGATCAAAAGGCAGTGTCTGAAGCTCACAAACCCTTGCCTTTAAATCCAGAACCAGTAAAATTTCGAGGAATCATTTGCAAAAAAGATTCTGGAGTTCTGATAGAGATCTGGATAATTTGAGCATGACCAGAGCAGGTGTAAATCCCACCTTGTGTGAAAAAAATACTCAATTTGGTTAACTTTTTTTAAGCTATGGAGCAGAAAATCCCTAAAAAAATCTGGAATCTTAGTGTGGATCCGGATTCAGGATCAACTTTGAGAAGGACCAAGCCACAGGTGGTCCCCATCTTGCGTAAAGATAATAACCCTGAGCCCTCTTCTGACTAAGGATAATAACATTTAATGTTATTACACAGATCCTGTTTATAATATTAATGCTACATAAAGTAGGTCTTGTCAATTTGAGCACTGGTAAAAAAAACCGTTCAATTTATTCTGTTGATACATCACAGTAAAGTTTCATAAGGCTGAAAGCCATGAACTACTACTTTGCACGTTTTAGTCAGCACCTGGGATAAAGTTATTCTGTCCTAAAGTTTATCAATTTATTTATTTATTTAGTGTTTTACATGACTTCTAGTACCTTAACAACTTACTGAGATGTGTATTGTCATATCCTTTGGTCATGTAATAAATCCTTGACTACTCTAAATCAGAGTTATGTTTTTTGTTGATTAACTCTAATAATATAAAGTCCAATACCATGTCCTAAGGTTTATGGCTTTTATTTATGAGACTTGCAAATGGTGACTAGGAGTGCCTCATGAGGTGCTTATTTCATATAAACCTGTCATAATTTATTGTCACCTTCATTATTTGTCTTGTTTTTATCTTAAATCAATAAGTAAATTGCTTAGTTTTTCCATCATACAGAAAGTCATAACTGAGGAATTGCTTGCAGTGACTGTTTATAGAGGATGATAGTAAAAATGTGAAATTCACCAATGTGTGTGAAATTCAGAAACCCCACCTTGACTATTTCCTGGACTCATTGTCCACTCTTTACACATGTTATTCTTAACTTCCGGATAAGGAGGCATATGCAATTGGCACCGCTTATTTGTTTGTTTGCAAAATGAAATGATGACATTGTCAGAAAATGTCTGCAATGCTGCAAGGTACAGATGACTAAATTTTGTTAGTGATTTGGGTCACTGTGTCTAGATCAGGGAGGTTATTTAAAATAAATTGTCATTGTGAAGGTATTTGAGCTTTGAGGAGGTCTACTCTTTCCGAGTGATTTTTTCATTGTAGAGTAAGAAATCTAAAATTCGCCACATATCTGAAATTCGCCACATGTAAAAATACTAATAAAATAAATGAATTATGGTGAGATTTGTTGAATGTATAGTAAACGTAGGCTTTTTGAACTGAAAAAATACTAATTTTTAGACAAAAACATCATTGTCTTCATTAAATTAACTAAGGTTTTAGAGGTGGCGAATTTTAGATTCCTGGCGAATTTTAGATTTCTTACTCTAATTGTAATAGTCCTCTGATTTGTTCTGAAGCTGAATATTTTGTCTTTATTTTGGAGGGTGCCCATCAGCAGTACCTTTGACATGCTGTGAGTGCATAGGTCTACCATGGACCATAGGCACTAAGGTTTCTGAGAAAATAGTTTTCAACTGAAACAGTATTTTTATAAAAATATAAAACTATTTTATTTATATGAACACACATGATAGATCAGTAAGCTGGTGGTGCATCCATAAGTCATTCAAGTCCCAGTAAACATTAAAAACGTTTAAAAATGGTTTAAATGTTCACAAAACGTTTTCAAAACCAATCTAAACCCTATCTTATTGTTTTTATAAACATTTCCAAGTAAACATTTACGCTGTAATATTAAGAAAACGTTTTATTAATATTCTGTATACACCTCTGTGTGGTTCGAGTCTCTAAGTGATAATGCTGAGAACCTGTCCCAATATGACCCTGGCTGTTGACCAGGACATAAAATCCAACTTTGACATTTGTCATACTTTACCTGTCAATGTTGATATGCAAACTGGAAATAAAAAACCCAGAAATATTTTTAAACTTCTCAATAGTTCGCTCTCACTTTTAATTTTCATCCATATCTTTCTGACCAATATTGGTGTACATATTTAATAAGTTCACCCAGAAATGTTTATACCTTCTAGACAGTTACATTTTAGCTTTCCTTTTGTTTTATACCATTGGTGGTGTACAAAGTTAACTTTAATACTCAGACACATACATATAAATTGTGAGCAGTTCAGTTTGTCTTTACTTTTGGTGGAGCTATCACATACCAAGCAGGTCAAATCTTTATTTTGGGGGAGAACTAAAAATAATTAACCTGGAATATCCTTTATATCATGTACTTCACTCACATAAACATAAATTTTAAATGTATCATTTATCATCTTTTCACCAGCTACAATCTGTATGTCGACAATATTTATCACAAAGCAATTTACAGTATACTGTGTCACAAAAATTCACCAGTAACACATTTTTCATTCTTAACATTCATACAATTCCCCATATAGTACCCTCTTAAAAGATCCACATTTCTTATTCAGACATTTCCTAGAGAAAAACAAATTACAAGACAGTTATCTGTGTGGACTGTTAAGTAGATATGTAGGAGGTTCTTACTGACTGAAGCACTACAGTTAATGACATTTGTCTGTTTTAAAAGAAATACCCACTGACTTTGATGAAAAAGTTACAGTGATACTTATTCTAGGATGAAAGGTCCTTTCACCAATTTTAGTTGCAAAATTACACAACTAATGACCTGATTCACACCAGTTAATGGAACTATATTTGTCTTTACTACAATTCAGCATGATTCAGTTGTTATGGTTTGTCCCACAACTTTGTAATGTCAGTCACTGAACATGGTTAAGCATCACCCTTTGTAAATCATGAGCAATAAATATTTTTAAAGTTAGAGGATGTTAGACTCTAAACAGGTATGCTACCAGTAACCATTCCAAATCTATAAAGTAATGATTTATTATATATTAAGTTCATAGATTGCTGTTCCATGTCTTTCCTTTGACATGGTTAATTGCCTCTCTTATAACTGGGTCTCATAATGGGATTTTACCTATATTGTTCGGATAACAAAATTGTAATATTGAGCAATGTTTTGATTCAATGTATTCTGATTAATGAGTCTACATCTACAATATCTATTGTGCCCAGTCTCTCAGCTTTTACCGTGTACTCAAAATATGGTTGACCAGATTTTCTTATGCCTTTTGGCCTAATTTCTTGGACTTAGCCAGGGTGTGGTGCAATACAATTAAGGGATGTGCTATAATATGCAGACCCTTGTTTATTAAGGATATACCCCTTTCAGGAAATGTAGTGTATGGTGTTACCAACTGGTTTCAACACTGGAATGTTATTGATATTACACCTTGAACAAGAAAATAAAAGCAAACTCATGTTGACATAAGAAACACCTCAAACCCACCTCTTTAATTCCAGTTTCCCAACTTAGTTTCCTTCCCTTTTGGTCACACCCATAACTCTGGATTACTGACCTCTAACGCCCCTCGACTCTCCTTATGATAATGATTTTTGTTACGTTAGTGCACTGAGTTCCCCTTTGTGGGGAAGATATTGTATCTGTAAAGCAATAGATTAGATTAGATTAGATAAAAATGGACAAAATGAACAGATGGTGTCATGTTAAGATAAGAACGGATGTGATGGCAAGTTATTAGTATTTATTGAAAAACAAAAACTATTTTACAATTATTATTATTATTAAGCCAAAAATATTTGCCATACTTGACTACAGCAAAAAAAACAATTGGTCACAAATACTCTGGACAGAAATATTTTTTGAAAAGGTTCTTAAACATGTTTGTTATTTTTTCAGAAGCATCTGCAATTGCTTCAATAACAGTCACAACTTTAGTATTGGTAAGTCATACGACCAGTACGATTATACAGCATCATAGGGACAATTTTGAAGAGAATAAGTAACAGCTGAAGAGTAATAATAATGTTTTGTATATCGTCTGATCTTTTGTCTGTGGAACCTTTATTTCTTCATAAAATGCTGTTATATATGTATAAGACTGAAGTGGATAGTACACTTCCTCTACCCTTACGATTTCAGCTTTTTGACAGGTGACTATGCTATTTCATCATTTGCAAAACAATATCAGCTATTTAAAAAGGGTAAACTCCTAATACTGGGCTTGAGGAATACAAATATAATTTTCAGACTGCGTAGATTCTGTCTAGTTATACTGTGCTCAGAAAAAATTGTGGGTAGATATTTAAAATTTTGAGAGACTAATTTGTTGAGGGCCAATTTACTAAGGGCCGAGTTTTTAGGTGCCGATTTGGCAAAAGACCTATTAGTCTAGTTTGCTTAATAAGTGGTACCAATATAACTTCTACTTCGAGTTTGAGGTATTAATTACTTGAGCTTTGTAACAATTTGAGGCAAAGCCAAGTAATATCTATCTCTATATAATAACATATGTGATAATATGATGTGTAAATAATAATAATAATGTGATGTGTATCTATTCAGTTATGCATACAAAGTCAATGACCCCTTTGTTGATGCAATCCTTTGGTTACATAAAGTATATTTGCTTGGAGTCAATCAGAGTTTTGATGATGGCTGTCATAAAAGAAAAACCTATGTTTTGATGTTTGCCTCATAATAACAACTAGCAAGATGTAAATAATACCTTTTAAAATAGTCACGTGAAAAGATTCCTGATTAAATTTTCGTACTTTACTCATAACTTAATACATTGTACAATAATATATAATTAATTACAAGTGATCCCTGTTGTATTTCATGCGTGACTTGGTGATGAAAAGGTAATATATATGACACAATGGCATATTCACCTGAAGATTAATTGTAAAAAATCTGAAGAATAGCAAGCTCAGGTGTCACTTGCGAAAAACTCTGATTTTAATCAAATACCACTTTCATCTCACATAAAAAAGATATGAAAACTATACTTTATTTTAAATTTAATGCAGTTTCTGTTGATTTATTTTCTTCAGAAATATGATGGCAAGCCCTATGGAAGGCTACATAAACTGTTGGGATAAGCTACTTTAAGGACATTTGTGTGATTAGTATGCTATGCAAACTATTCCCTATGTAATCGCCACTGTAATATGACTGATAGACATAAATATAGTCACTTTAACAACTTCTCCTAACTGTTCAAAGCACCCACTGCAAATATATGCAGTATTTTTATTGCCTGGGAAATTTAACTCCCTTTTCCATGCCTTAAAGCAAATACCAGAATTAGAAGCATGTAATAAGAGCATTTCTTATCCAGTTCCACAAAAATTTAAGAGCCTCTTACACAGGGTCAATAAGTAATTGCCTACTGCAAATGGTTAAACTTTTGCTTCTTTTGGAATTAAATAGTTGGACTATTGCCTGCTGAGCACTAGAGTGCTGACCCCTTTTTAAAATTAAGTATATTTTTGTTCAGGTCAGATAGCTTCAAACAGTATCATTACATTTAAGTCACACTTAGTTCCAACATTCAGTTTGCTATTTGAAAATTATGGATATTTCCTTTTTGGAAAATATCTGAGTCTACAACAACAGTACCCAAAATCAAAAGGTATACAATACTTAACATACCTACACCTTTGACTTAATCCTTTCCCCAAAACATTGTTGGCCCCACTCTTTGGGAAAGGTGTATTAAGTCCTTCATCGCTCCAATTTGATGGGTTCCATATGAAACTTTCTTACTTAATGAGCTTAAATATCCCTTGTACACCACCGACAACCCTTGCTGCTTAATTCAATCTCCATCCACATGCCTGTTAAATGATTTCATTGGTAATTCATAAATAGGTCAGTGTACTACCCTGGGTAGGAATAGTGGACATCAATAAAATAAAAACAACCCAGGGAGTCAAACAGAAATATAAAAAGCCACACATGCATTTAATAAAGTATCTCATCTCTCTTGGTTCTATCAAACTATATACAATAATTCGAACAATTTACATATGTACTAACCTATTATCTTTCAGTGTTAAAATGAGCTTGCAAAAGGTTAGGAAAAAACGGCAGGTTTAGGAGAAAGATTTTGATCCCTGTTATGGGATTCCCAGGCTGTCTGTGGGTCAAAAGTCAAACAAGGTGAAGAACAGGGAACATGTTCCCAGTACACCTTTGGATCCTGAGGGCTTCTTTCCACAGGGAAATATAACAAAAGGAGAAAAGGCTATACTGGATTATATTAAAATGTCTAAGGACTACCAAAGTGTAGATAGATTTTTTTGAAAAGAGAAGAGTAATAAGCAAAGTTAAAGACAGGTGTGTTTTTGAGTTCAAATGTCACATCCAGGACTGTTTGTTTAGGGTCAGATTTACAGATCAAGTGAGATAGGCAGACTGTTAATATAGACTCTCCGAGGACTGATCTCCCTGGCACATAAACACTGGCCTGATCAAAATTTTTCACGGAAGTAGGTCACCTCTTCTCTGAGCCACTAAAGGTTATTGGAAGGCACTCTGGCATCAAATTCTGATTTAATGCCGAAAACACCCAGTTCTTTGTTTATATATCTTACAAAACTGCAGCCTTGCAATATTTGTGAGACTTGCTCCATTCAAATTCGTGATCTGAGGCGGGTCAGACAGTATCTGACGGATGAGGCTGCTATCTTGGCATCAAATGCCCTGGTGAGTAGTCACCTGGACTACTGAAACTCTCTTTTTCCGAATTCTGTCCAGTTTCAGCATTCGCAAACTGCAGTGTATTCAGTAGAATAATGCTTGAATACAGGGATGGAGCGGTATAACAAATATGTCGATCAGGAGGCCACTCAATCAATAAGAAAAAAACTCATGATACCAAAACATGGCAAATAATCTCAAAGAAGTCACTGTAAAAGTCCAAAAATATACAAAATATAGGTTGAAAGTGTGAAATATCTTTAGATTTACATTTTGTTCTAATATTTTAAGTTTTTCTTCTTATTTGTTGACAATACAAGTGAGATGGTGGTTCTATAGTTTTGTCACGGTATTTCAGAAAAGTGGCCTCAATACCAAGATACCTGGGCCAGTGACCCATTTCTACGTGAGTAAACAAAAAAAAAAAATTGTTAAATTGACTGGCACTTAATATTGGGCTGATTAGAACACATTATAAAACATTCATTATAAATTCTATTAATGCATGTTTATTTTTAAGCCAGTCTAATTTCTAATAACATATTCAAGCATGTACAATTGGGCAACAATATTTCAATCTTATCCTGTTACACAATAACAAAATATATTTAGTTAAAACTGTTAGTTGTGTAAACTTACTGGTTGGGTTAAATCGTAACAAAATTCAATGCATTGCAGAATAAAAGGCGAGATAATAGAGAAGGTATTATATTTCTATTAGTGACCTATTCACAGGTTGCCAGGTGTAGGGTTTAATGCCAGAAGGTGAGGTACTTTGAGGCATAAACTATAGTGTATTTCCAACTGCTTATTTAACTGTATTTACTATATGAGTTTTCTGTGCAATATCTTTACAGGTAACAGTAAGTTTGTTAGGTAGGTTGACCCATAAATTTATGGTCATTGTATATAAAGGTCACAATAAGGTTTAGTTTACTAATTCTTAATTCAGCTTGGTCAAATTTAAGCAGAGTAGTAACCTACATAACTTGAATAATTAACCTCGACGGTGCCGACAACTTGAGTTTATAATTGGGAGAAATTTCATTTGGATGCAATCTTGGCTGACAGATTCTATTTTTGAAGAACAATCTAAATACAGTAACATTTGTTAAATAGTATCTGTTTTGGTGCAACTTAATGTAGTGTAGCCTTTGTTAAAAAGTGCAAAATATTTTGATTCAAAATAAGCAATATGTTTTGTTGCAAAATGGCAAATTTGTCTTCAGTCCCTAAGCAGACAAATAATTTGTGCAGATGTCAATTTTGTGACGTCAGTTAGAAATACAAGGCTGCGGGAACATTAATTAATAACAACTAAGCAATATATTGTCAATTTTTGAGAAAATTTTTTAACATTACGCTGACATTGGTTAACAAGGTAAGTAAGTGTAAGCATTAACTTAGATTTCAAAATCTCATAAGCTAGAAATGACATACATATATAACAAGATAAGGCCATTCTAAAACTAATGTCACACATTAACTTATGATAGGGGACCACAGCCTAAAGGAGAGAAAACAAAACATAAAGCAAACTTAAACAATGCCCAGCTAGATTCTTTGGACAAAGTTAAAGAAAGAATAACTTTAACCCAAAACATGAGTACATGGCTGCAAGGCCTGTGAAACTTTACTCTGATTTATCAACCGAATTATATTGAGTGTTTTCTTTGAGGCTTCAATTTTCAAGACGCACTTTTTGTAGCATTGATATTAAAAACAGGATCTGGGACATAGTATTGGACGTTTTACCCTTGTCCCAGGAAGCATCAGGGTCATCGTTAGGTGGGATCCACATCACAGATGATTCTGTTCTGGATCCACATTGAGACTCGAGAATTTTTAAAGAATTTCGTGGTAATTTCTGCTCCATCACTTAAAAACTGCTAATCAAATTCAGGTAGTATTTTTGCAAGGGTGGTGTCTACACTTGACTCGGTCCTGCTAGGATAATTTAGATCCACATTAGAACCCCAGGATTTGTGCTAATGATTTCCTGCCATAATTTGGCTCTGGATTCCCAGGAAAGGGTTTGTGCTCCTCCAGGTACCACTTGTTGATTATACACATAAAACTATTAATGGAAAGTTTATATTAAAATTGCTTTAAGAAATGGATTTGTGTGATCTTTACATCTCTAAAACATAAATATCTCAAGTCTACAGTCACTGGATAAATATGCCTGAAATGGAAACACACTTATTGTAAATATTTGACATTCTAAAGTATTGTGCAATAGTCAATAGTAGTTAAAGTGCTGTAAATATGAAATACTCTATTTGTATGTTATCTTCTACAACAAGTACTAGATCAACTTACTGAGTTGTATGTTAGCATTTCCTTTGGTCATGAAATAAATCCTTCATTGCTATAAATCAGAGTCATGTTTTTTGTTGTTGATTAACTCTAATAACATAAAGTGCAATACCATGTTCCAAGGTTTATGGCAGTTATTTATGAGAGTTGAAAATGGTGACTGGGAGTGCCTTATGAGGTGCTCAGTTCATATAAACCTGTCATTATTTATTGTCACTTTCATTACATACTCCGTTTTACCTTAAATCAATAGTAATTTGCTTTTTTTTTTGCATCATATAGAAATGCACAACTGAGGAATTGTTTACAGTGAATGTTTATAGAAAAAGAGGGTAAGAATTGTGAAATTCACCAGCCTGTGAAGTTCAACAGAGACAAAAGCCCCCTCTACTTCCCTTTTTTATGGGGAAACTGTTTACACATGTGTAAATGTTAACCTTAGACAAGGAGGTATATATAATTGTCCTCATGCATTTCTTTGTTTGCAAAATTACACACAAAAAATATTGAACTCATCAGAAACTCATTGATGGCTCAACACACTTGGTGTTTGGTAGTATCCATCAATAAGTTGGGATTTGGATTTGGGTAGGACTCAGTTGACACAACATGAACAGTCATTGCATCATTTGGCTGATGTTTTTAAATATTTGAAATGGTTGTTATATCTATCCATGAGCTGTATTAAAATATACATACCAGATGAAATAGGTCTGATAGATTGCTTTGCAGGCTCAATCTGTCTGTGAAACTATTCAATGATCAAAACTTAGAAATGTTCATAAACTTCTAAAGAGTTCATTTTAAGCTTTACTTTTGTTCCTTATCTTTCATATCAATATTTGTGTACATATTACACAAGTACAAACACTCAGAAATATTTATACCTTATAAGTTGTTCCGCGCAGCTTACTTCTGAGTAGAAGATTTTTCAGCTTTTTGTTTGTTCCTTACATTATCGATCAATGTTGATGTACATCCTTAACAACAACAAATAGAAAAGCCCATAGCAGATATCGCAGACCAACATGCAAGTCAGGTTAAACCTTTATTTTGGACTCAACTAAAAGGGATTATCCCCGGATAAACTTTATAGTATGTACTGCACTGACATGAACATAAATTTAAAAAAAAATATCATTTATCACAGTTTTACCAGCCACAAACTGTATGTCCACATTAATTATTACAAATCAATTTAGAGTATACTTTGCGAAAAAAAATCAACAGAAACACATCTTTCATTTTTAGCATTCTGCCGTTCCCCATAAAGCACTCTCTTAACAGATCCACATTTTTCATTCAGGTATTTCCTAGAGAAAAAAATACAAGACAGTTATCTGTGTGGACTGTTAAGTAGATATGTAGGAGGCTCTTAGTGACTGAAGCACTACAGTTAATGACATTTTCCTGTCCTAAAAAGAAATACGAAATGACTTTGATGATGAAGTTAAAGTGACACTTATTCCAAGATGCAAGGTCTTTTGCTTCATTTTATTTGTAAAAATTACTCAACTGAAATGATTTGCTTCATACGAGTTAAGGGAACTACATGTATGTTTGTCTTCATTACAATTCAGTTGTTGTCATAGTTTGCCCCATACTTTGTCATGTTAGTCATTGGTCACGGCTAAACATCAAGAGACCCTTTGTAAATTATGAGCAATAAAATATTTTTACCTTCAGAATAGGTAAGACTCTAAACAGGTAAACTATAAGTAGCCAATCCAAAGAAATGGTTCCCTGCACATTTAGCTTATGAATTACTGTTAAAGGGCTTTTACCTATCTTGTTTGTTTTTGCGCAACATGTTTTAGTTGTAACTTGTTCAAATGACTTCGCCCCAGGACAATAAAATTAATATCACCCACTGCTATGTTTCTTGGAGGTTATGCTTTTGGCTTCACTCATTTGTCTGTCAAATATTACAAAACATCAGTATCATACTTTGGAAATGCACTTTGGTGGACATCTTCCCTCAGCAAGTGCTTTATAGTTCTACATTACTTATTCCTACAAGGAGAAGGATTGAGACAATGCAATGGTGATTATCCTGAAATACAAGGGACTTGTTTTACCCCCCCCCCCCCCCCCCCCCCAAAAAAAAAAAAAAAAAAAAAAAAGTATTTTAACAGTATTTAAATCCAATAAAAATTACATTGATTAATGGGTAGGAATTACACACAATAAAAAGTGTTATGTGTGTCTGTTTATTGCTTATTTAGTTTTTCCAGTTTTTATCTTCTGTGCTCAATTACTGTTTGCATGTACTTATAATTTTACCAAATGCGCAATTACAGCAGTTGTGTCATTACATTGTTAAAATAATAAGTTTTTAATTCTCTTCAATGTCAAAGTTTATGTGATAGAAACATTATGTGTGTTGTGTCATTGGCGTAAACAAGGACGAAAGGGGTTTCAGTCTACAAGTGTGCGTGCAAAGCTATCAGAGACATGAATAGTGCACTGAAGCGGTAACCCATCCCAGTACTAATGTAGTCCATCGTAATTTACCTTCTGTAAAAGACAGTCATTGTGGTCACACTACAACTTTTGTACTAGACAGACAGTCATTGTGGCCATGCCACAATTCCTGAAAGTCCGGAGACAAAAGGAGAGATCTCTTGAAGTTGCAGCCTCACTAAAGCTCATGCTTAAAAGGGCAGGAATGTTTTATTTCTCAAATGCAGCAGCAACAATGTTAAACCAGCCTCACAAAGAGGATGGGACTTTAATTACTTCTAACAAAAAATGAGTACTTTTTAGTTTTCCCAGAGATATGAACTGATAGATTTTTCAAAGCTATGATTTATTGCTCCTGAAAATCCGCCACTGTGGAGATTAAGCATAAAGATCAAGACTTGACTGGGGAATATTCAATCTTTTGGAATGCAACATCACCACCACAAGCCACAAAAAGAAGATATCACCATTTGCTGCATTTCAATGCTGTCCTTACAACAAGTAAATCCCCTATCCTCCCCATTACACATGCAGTAGTTTATAGATTTGTCAAAGTACCTGTCTATCCTCCTATTTTTTTACAACCAGTCAACCAGTGCAGATGAGAAGTTTTTAAATTTATTACCACAGAGAGGTGGTGTCATTTTGTCCATTTTTTTCTTTTGTTTGTGAACATAAATAAAAATATAATATAACCCTCGCCCGGGTGTCTAAAACTAAATATTGTCAAAAACAATTCACCCCAAAGTCCCAATGCAAAACTCTATCATTATTGGAATAGGACTGAGCCAGAGGTAGATCGCATCTTGGGTGATAATAAGACCCCAGTGCAATTAAAATTTTAGTGATTGAGCAGATACTGTCAAAAAATCCCTAAAATAAATCTGGACCCAGTTTCTCTAAGGCCTACTATCTACATAGCAGGCTACTAATTGCTGGTAGTTTACTAAGGCTATAATATCCATTTCACTGAGATAGTATTCACTACAGCAATTTAGTAGGTTCTCCTCACTTAAAGGCCTGCTATCTCAGGAACTTGGAAATCATCAGTAGCCCAGTAGCTCAGTGGCCCAGTAAGATCCATCTTTAATAGCATACCGCCTTCTATATTTAGTAGGCCCTTGTGAAACTGGGCCCTGAAGTCTAGATCTAGATCCACATCCTCTATGAGGAAAACTGAGCCACAGATAGATCCCACTTTTTGTGAAAATAAAACCCCAATCTGATCTATAAATTTTGAAGTATGCAAACAGAAACATGCAAATTCATAAACAAATGGACATGGTTACTATAACCTTCAGGGGACTGTGTCATGAAATTAAATAATAAAATGTCAAAGTTAAAATAATTATGAACACAATATGGTGTCTATGGTGTCTTCTGTTAGAAGGCTGCTGAAACAAACACCAGTCAATCAAAATCCCTGATATAAAATTCATGATTTAAAAGCTGCATGTTTATTTGTCACCTACCAAAGTGAGATACACTAATTTCATGTAGAAATTACATTATCGCTCTTAAGAAGGCAGCCTAAAAGGCCAACTGACGTGGTATGTTTTGTGTTAAAGACAGTTAGACATTGTGCTTGCGTCATGTTTAACTAAAAACAAATGTTGAACAACAGCCTACCTCAGCACCTGCCTATCATGCCAAACAAAAATATGGCGATAGAATCAATTAACACATCTTCAGCAGGAAAAAAATAATTACAATTTACACAGTACCTAACCTCCTTGACTCTACTTAACCATATTTTTCAAAAATTCAACTGATAGACATTTTTTTTTATATTTATGGTCAAATTCTGCAATCCTTATGTAAATTATCATATAATTTAGCTAGTTTCATTAAAGGTACATTGAAGGGTTGTTAAGGAGTGTTAAATGCATTACAGACTGGTGTGTGTGTGTGGTTTCTAGACTGTGTTTGTGTCACTAGAATAGGCCTTTTTTGCACTAGCATGCCTTAAGATCTGTCCATTTTACCCTACCTTTTATGTCAACATGACTTCGTTTTTTCTTCTTGTTTAAGGTGTAAGATCAATAACATTCTAGTGTTGACACCAATGCAACCAGGTATTGGAAGTTATGAGTTTGTTTATAAATAAAGAAAACGGGTTGTGTGAAGCTGGCCGATGGCAACACGTCTGTAATAATACAAGGCTACCTAGTGCTATAGTTAACTATGATAAAAACAATTCAAACTATAACTTTTGCTGTGTGGCTTGAAACTTTTACACAATTTGAAGCCAAAGCTTTTATTTGTGTTAGATGGATAAACAGGTGACAGGTTTGTAATTAACAAAAGTAGAATAATACTTTGTGAAATAAGATTTGACCTATCTAAACACAATCTGAGCAAAACATTACTATTTGTTGCCAAGTTCAAAATATATTGATTAAATCTTTTACATAGCTATACAGGACTATCCTGATATATTAATGGCAGATATCTGCAATGTGTCTTCTGGGTAGATGGGTAGATTCACAAGACGTCGAATACATTTGCACCAAGTTACATAGCACTTCCTTACTCCTCTGCTGTCAGAATGCCAGAAATTGGAACTATGCAGTGACATACAAAAAATTTGAATAGTGAGTATTTAGCATTACTGTGAGCTTTGCCAAATAATGAGATGGTACTATTTACATTGATGATAAATTTAAAAGCTATGTATGTGTTTTAAAGTTTAGATAAAGATAGTTGCTGACACATGGTTAGTGCCTACTTTATCTCCAGAACGCCTCTCAGGCCCCTTCCATCATTCCCCTTACTTTTGCTTCCATTATTCTGAGGACCTATCCCAATATGACCCGGGCTGTTGAACGGGACGTAAAACCCCAACTTTGACCTTTGCTTCCATTATCCCAAAACATCTTTGATTGGGTTTGGTGCTTTTAAAATTTTTACTTTATAGTATACAAATTTTACTTTGCTTGTGTGGTATGTACATATTACTAACCTGTAAATAAATAGATTTCTTCAACCCTACTTTTTCATTACCTTTACTTTTTATTTTGACCTTGTACTGTTTACTTTCATATCTAGGTTTGATCAATTCAATTAGCAGCTTAACCCCAAACAAAACTGTAACTTTCACCTTTGACCACCATTCGTACATCTTTTCTAGTCCAGGAAACTTTCTACAAATTTACGACAATCTCATACCAGCACAAATTAATTCAGAGGGGCTCGTGTTTCATTTTATAGTTGGACATTAACATTTAATAACGCTTGCTCGATAAGTAATGAGGGGCCACGGTGGAAGAGTGGTAAAACTCTCGCCTCCCACCTCTGAGGCCGGGGTTCGATCCCCACACAGCCTCAAGTGGGAAAGCTGGTAGTTGCTTGCCGTTGGTCGGCAGTTTACAGTACACAACCCTAGCGAACTGTATGTACTGGTTTCCTCTGCCCTTCCAACTACCCGTCGTGATATGACCTGTACAGTGTTGAAAGCGATGTAAAACCCCAAATAAATAAATAGATAAGTAATGCCTTTAGGAATTATGTTCATGAAGTCTGACAAATGAGTACATGTTTTGTGATTTTGCAATGTTTTTGTAAGTTTGAAAACTATGCATGAATTTAGGGAAAGTGTGATATTGCTAAGTGTTTGTGTAACATAAGGTTGAAAAGAGTGTATCATTCTAGGGAAGTGTGATATCACTTTTAGGGAAGTTTGACATTGCCAAGTGTTTGTACAACATAAGGTTGAAAAGTGTACATCACTTTTAAGGCAGTGTAATACTTTGATGTGTTTGTATAGTTTAAACTTGAAAAAAGAGTATAACTTTTATAGGAAAGTGTGATATTCCAGTATGCTTATATAAACTTAAGGTTGGCAGTTAAATACAAGCTCATGATTGGATGATTATTGTAGATTCGGTTTCGTATCATAATGGGAAGAAGTGTTCAACGCCTGGTTTGAATGTAGTAAACTAATATATTCCATTGAAAACATAAGAAAAAAACTGTTCACCTTCTATATTTTTACCAGCTTGTATAGTGTTTGAGATGTGTCATCAGCACAGCAGTATATGCAAGAAATTAAAGGAGTTTATACTATTTATCCTTACTTATCCTGACAGTCTCATCTATTCTTATATAATATGGAATGACTAGTCAATGAATTGTACATTAAGGTACATTTACAGCCTATGTCAACTAATGAAGCAATTTCTAGTTCACTTTACATCAACTCATTGCAACATACATTAAGAGGTCAAAGTGTCAGTGTCTGATATATCCTCAAAGATTTGTGTCACTGTTCCAGTTTAGTGAGTAGGCCTAGCCATTTTAAGGTAAGGGAGCTATGCTAGAACTGACCATAGTAGAAATTGTGTGAGTTATCAATTAAAATCTTAGTTTATTATCCACCCAAGGCAGTATTTTATTATAGTTGGTGGAATACAAAGTTGTATTTGTGATGTTCCACCTACTTGACAGGACCATGTTTTGGTGAAATTGTAATACAATGGATAAAAAGTGGATGGTAAAGTATAGCCCGCTCATTAAATATATGAGAAAAAATATATGTCACTCACAAAGATGAACTATACAATGCTTGTGCTACTCACTCATATTATATTGTCCTCTTCACTGGTAATTTGTATATGTCATTAGGAAGTTTTCACATTGTATTGCAACCGATAACTCTCAAAACCTGTCTCTTACTTTTTGAAATTAAAAACAAATTCATCGGCAGACTCATAAGACTTATCTTCTAATGAACAACAGCATTTTGAATTATTTCACAGGAAGTTAGTCATGACCTGAAATATTAAAAAAAAAACAAAAAAACAAAATGGTAGGTCATGATGCAGTTAAGGCCCAGTCACACCTTTGCATATGGTCGTGTCTGTATGTATTTGCTTTCTTGTGGCTTCATAAAGGAGACCGCGGTATCTGGAGAGTGCATGTAGAAGAATTAGCTACCACAAATATCTGTCCTGTGGACAAACCTGACATCTGTAATTAAGTTATGTTTATAAAATAATAAAAAATAATAAACATTTGATTATGTTAAATGTTCTATTGTTTTTCTAATACACATACATGCTGGGGACACAGTGGTTTGTGAACTGCCTGGGAAGAAGGTGTGTGTGTGTAGGGGGGGGGGGGGGGGGTCTTCAGCACTTGTCTGAAAATGAGATGAAACACCAAGACGAAGCTGTATAATAGCTACAAGACCCTGTTTAGACAAGAATCTGACTTTAAAATTCCCCAATGTTACAAGATCAGACGGCTTATTTCCCCAGTCATTCAAACTGGCTTGTTCCCCTTTCATAGCTGAATCTGGCTGGCTGATCAAAGTTTTATATCAGAAGTGAAGTATGTATCCCATGGATGTTTAATAATGTATTGGCCAAAGCAGTATCTATTAACTTGGCTAGAATCACTGCAGGACATACCACTATTCTTGAAATGTACCCAGAAAATGAGACAACATATATTCAGCCTTTAACAGGTCAAGCAATAACAGTTGTGAATCTTCAAATACCCGGTTTGGGCATTGAAAAAGAGCCTAGTACTTTGTCTTCTAAAATCTAAATGTACTATTAAACTAACATTAAATTTTGTGGTTGTTCTAGTGTGGGTGAGTGAGTGAGTGAAACTGAAAATACAAAACCATTGAACATAACAAAATGCAATAACATATGCAAGAACACATAAAATAGATGCAAACTATAAATCACAACCATCTACAAAAGACAGACATTAATACTAAATAACGCAAATTGAAGATTTCAAGCCCAGAAAAGAAAGACAATATCTTTTAAAATAATCAAATATAATATAATTTGACATCACCATACAATAAATCTTTTAAATTTTTAATATCATACTTCATCATTAATGGTCACATAACACTAAGAAATTGCTACTGTTGAAATGGTTTTTTTCACAAAATCTTCTCTTCTTTTCTTCATCTTGATTGGTGAAAAGTGCAAACATAAAACAAAAAGCACCCATCAGCAGCACATTGGTGTTTTTAAAGTAATCCTGTTAGCCAACCGGCTAATCTCTCCATCAAATCTGCAGTATTTTATGGCTTTACTATGTGTAACTCTCCAAGCTAATTCCTGTCACCCATACAAATTTGTGTTTTAGGCCATACTTTGTTCACCAAGTTGCTCTTATTGTTATTGCACTTTTTACTCTTCTTTCTGTTTGGAATACATGACATCTTTGATTTGATTTTCACTGCTTCCTAATAAATAATAACAGATTTGAATTTGGTGAAACATTTTCCACATGTTTTCCCATTAACTATTATCAAATAGTATTTTTTTTCTGACTGCTAAAAGAAATGACTTTTTGCAGTCCTTCTTTCACAGACTTTATATCAACAACAAAATATCCACATCTTTCAATTGATGTAAGTTCTTAGCTGTGCCTTATGAATATAAATGTGCAGTTGACATAAGGCAAATGTTATTGTTTGTGAACAGGCTTTACAGAAATTGCAAGAAGATTGCTGTCTGGTTAAGACTCTCTCAGTCTACATAGAATTCCTTATAACCCTGTTCCATCATCACAACTACCAGAAGATTTAAACTACTCTTACACCTAACCATGTATCCCTGGTAGAGGTTAGCACAGGCATGGGGCCAAGGATTTTTTTGTGTTAAATTTTCAGGCTGTGGCGGTTTTGTGAGGGAAGTAGATCTTTGCAAGTGTGTCTTACTTGCACAGCAAATAAATCTTGCGGCCTGGCTGTGTATCAGTTATTCTTTTGACCACACAGAAAAAACCAATTTGCATGCCAATTTCCACTCAAGGGTCATGGCGTCCTGTCCGCATGGTATGACCAGCTCCTGACTGCAATGATTTATAAATACCATTTGTAACAACAAATCAAGATGTGGTTTGGGAAGAAGAAAATGTTAATTAGCATTCTCACACACCTAATCTTCTATTGGGAGAATATTACCTGGCTCCATTTTAACAGTTTATTGTCTCATGAAAAGATTGGATAAGTTAGATCAAAAAGAGAGGTTGTGACATACGAAAAATGTGCCATTAAGCCTTGTTCGAACAGTTCTGTACGGTCAGACACAATCTGTATTTTAATTTTTGCTTCACAATCTTGTACATCTGACTCTGCAAACAGACCTCTTATCTTGGCAGTGCATGTTTAAAAATGAACCACCCCAATACAGCTATTCCGCCCCACCCACCTCTGGCATGTGCATATTGTACCTTAGCATGTGAGAGCCCCTTCCAGGTTTTTCAAATCTGGAACATGGTGGAAACACTGTCCGTGTTGCATTGAACGTGTCCTACCTAAATCTGAATCCTGACATATATACACCTGCGAAGCCTTATGGATACCATCAAACCAAAATTGAGCTACAAATGAGCCTGGTAAGTAAAACATTTTGTATTCAAATGTAGCAAATGAAACTGTTCTGACCGAACTGTGTGAACTAGGTATATAAGCAGTTACAAATGAATACTGGCATAAGTACTCAAGACCGAAATAATCACATGTTTTTAAACCTGTTGAATATTCTTGATGACAAATAAATTCTTCACACTCACAAGTGTAAAGATTGGTCATACAACTGAAAAAATTGCACTCTTCAATACAGGGAAGGCAGGGGGGGCAAATGTGTGACAATGGAACTGGGGTATTATGACTAATATAACATTTGCATCAACCAGTCAAGTGTCAACAAGAGTATAATTTAGTTCCAATATGTGTAATAGATGTAGTAATTATTTTTAAATATATGTGTTAAACATGGGTTGTTCACTGTATGATTTATACTTTGAGCACACTAATCTGGCTGTGATTAGACAATACAATATGCGACACTATATTCCAGTCACCTAGTCTGCCAAGACAAAAAATAGCAAATGACTTGCACATTGTCTCTTTTAAATATGCAGATGACATCAACCGTTAAGGTAAAAAAAAAAATACACAGCGGGAAAAGCAGGAAAAAAAATCAAACAAAAGCAAAATTTGAACAGATGTTTGAGGGAATCATTTGTAAATAAAGGGAAATTCGGTAAAATTTGAAACATGGGTACTTTTTTACTGCTTAATCTTCATCATATGGCACATATCATATCAGTTATTGCTAAAAATAATGGGAACCCCAAGGCTCTGTGGAACACTTTCAAGAAAATCTTGCACAAATCCTCAACTATCATCCTACCTGATCATATTAGTCCTATCGACTTAGCTAACACTTTTGGTCATTTTTTAGTGACAAAATTGCGAAAATCAGAGTTGCACTAAAGTCATCGGTGCCTGTTTCCCTCACAAGACCGAATAGTAACAGCACCGCCCTGTCCTCTTTTGAGCCTGTATCTGACGGCGACATCCTAAAAATCCTAAAATCATCCACCACCAAATCATGCGACCTGGACCCAATACCAACCGCACTAGTCAAAGAGTGTGCGAACATTTTGGTCACTCCAATAACCAATATTATAAACTACTCACTCAGAGAAGGGAGCTTCCCAAACTCTTTCAAAACCGTATGTCACCCCCTTCTCAAGAAACCTAATTTAGATAGAAATCTCCTCAAAAATTACAGACTGGTATCCAACCTCAGTTTTATATCCAAACTGATTGAAATATAGTGGCTAAACAGTTAAATAATTATATCGATAGTGAGGGGCTCTCCAATGTCAACCAATCTGCCGACAGGAGACTCCATTCCACAGAATCAGCACTCCTGAAAATCCAGAATGACATTGCTGCTTCGATGGACTCTGGTAAGGCTGTTGCACTCACATTGCTGGACCTCTCAGTGGCATTCGACATTATCGACCATGACATTCTTTTTAATTCCCTCAGGGATTGGTTTGGGGTTGATGGCACTGTGTTGAGGTGGATCAAATCCTATCTTCCAAACCACAAACAGAAGGTTAAACTAGGTAATAGCTTTCAGATGCTTTTTCACTCCCATTTGGTGTGCCCCAGGGCTCTGTCCTGGGCCCCCTTCTTTTTACCTTCTATACTACCCCTCTCAGTAATATCATTTCCAATTTCAATGTCACCCACCATCTATATGCCGATGACACCCAAATATATCTAGCACTGGACCATAGGAACTTTGATTCCAGTTTTGCTGAGCTTACTGAGTGTCTCACGTGTCCAAAACTGGATGGCTGGTGTGAAACTTAAACTCAACCCCGAGAAAACTGAATTTATTATCATTGGTGATAGACAAGCCAGAGAGTCCTTCATCAACAAATTCCCTACTCAACTTCTTGGAAATTCTATCTCCCCTACCGATAAGTCAAGAACCTAGGTGTTACTTTTGACTCCGGAAACACCTTTACTAGCCACATAACCAATATGTGTGTCGCGCCTGTTACTACCACCTTAAGGACCTAAGACGCATCTGTAAATTCCTCAGTGTGGATACTGCAGCTTTGCTTGCAAACTCAATAATCAGCAGTCGACTTGACTACTGCAATTTCCTACTTTATGGCGTAAGTAAATACAATGTAGCTAAACTCCAAAAGATTCAAAATGCCCTTTGTAGAATTGTTTTTAGACTTGATAGAACTAGCCATGTCACTCCCTTTCTTCAAAAACTACACTGGCTCCCTATCACATACCGCATCTTGTTTAAGTACAATCTAATTACTGTCAAGGCTATCAAATTCTCTCAACCCATATACCTATCATTCTTGATCAAAACCAGTTGTTTAACGTGTGGAAATCGTCTTTCTCTTTCCTCAGTCTCTAACAAAAAGGCCATTGGTAGGCGAGGTTTTGCAATGGCTTCCCCCACAGAATGGAACAGACTCCCACAATCAGTACGATCACAACAAACAATAACAGGTTTCCGTAGCCAGCTAAAGACCTATTTGTTTAGACTAGCATATCCTCCGCCATAGTACATCTCCCTGGCGGGCGCTAATTTTAGATCTCGACCTGATACATCCCTGGACTTTCCCTTTTTGACCTCAAGCGTATTAGAGGATGTTACATCAATTTTGCGCTATATAAATGTTTCTATTCTATTCTATATCATATGACTCCAAGGCACCAGAGCAATAAAGGGTGAAGGAAAAAAATCAAAACCCAGAGACATAGCAGGTTGACACCAGACATTTCAGAGAAACAGGAGAGCTACGAAGCTATGCAGCCTGTGTTGGTGACAAAATTACTCTATTTTGCAGAAGAATATACGTGATAGGTCATAGTAGCCCAAAAAAATCAGCTGTTATACTTTCGTAGAACCATAAAGATTGGTTGTAAATGTCTTGCAACTGCAAAAATGTGAGTAATCTGGAAAGAAATGCTCACTTGCAAAGGTTTCTTTCTTGATATTTTCAGAGAGAATCCATGATTGCAGTAACTATGGTCACCATCTCCGTGAATGAAAACTTAATTCTTTATCACTTCAGTAGCGAGGTAACCTCATAGACAATTGGACAGATGCATAAGCAAATGTGCAGTCAAAAATGGGTAGTAGGAAAACGTCATACCAAGTACAGTTAACATCGAATTCTGTAATAATCATTAATTGATTGATCTAGGTTGTGTTGGTGATATCATGATAAGTAGTTGATTAGATAGAGGAAAGCACAGCATGGTAGTTTGTGAAGATTTCACACTTAAAACAATCCGGTACTGGCATGCAAGTATCATCTTTCCAATTTCCGTGTTGGGCTGGGAATTGAACCCAAGATGTTAGAGGTAGGGGGCAAGTGGGTTACTTATGGTACTATCATATCCATGTGTTAGAATCATGTGACAATTTTTTAACTTATGGGTGTTTGAGGATATCGTATGTGTAGGCAACATATGTTTGTTGACCTCAAACTGGAATGTCTGAACTTTGATTCAATTCTTAAAATCCTGATGACATCGTTACTAAATGAAATACTGAGTGAGTAATTGTCTCACAGAAGTAAAATGAGGACAACTTTTATTTGATCCCTTGATCTATAGATGGAGTTATTTGTTTCAAAGCAGAGCTAGTATACACTGTATTTTAAGGCAATATTGTAAGCTGAATTACAAGTGTTTATTGCCTTGTTACTAGGCATGGGAAGTTATAAAGTCAAGGGTGTTACATGGAATGAACAGAGTCACAAGGTACAGTATGACATGTTACTAAGTGTATGTTATACACATTTATTGATCATTAAATGTAAGTATTTCTTAATGCAAGTACTTGAAGTGTTTATAGCTACAATAATATGTTCTTAAATATATATTATATACTAATTGTGTAAAACAATAACTAAATGTTCAATCAAGAAACTGAAGCCAGCTATCATATCTAATTTTGGGATTCAGTGTCATTTTCTTTAAGTTTCAGAAAACATAGATTAGACATAACAGCAAGGCTAACAAAGATATCAGGCTTTAGTTTAAATTAATTGATTTTCCTTCTTTCTTTCAGTATTAATTCTTGTAATCTGAATTAAGAATACAAATCTCAAAACATCATGTATTGGCAGCTTGCAAAAAGCAATGCTATCACCAGGGTGTTTCAAACTCATCCTGTTAGACAACCTAGTAATCCCTCCATTAAACTCAGAGCCCTTTTATGGCTTTATCATGTAACCCTTCTAGGCTAATTTCTGTCACCCGTCAGTTGCTGAAAGCCTTGGAATCTCTGCTGCAGTTTGTAACATGTCTTTTTAAATTACCTTTCACAGTTTGTCATACAATGTGTATTTATAATTTACTCCAGTGTGTTATTGGGCATAAGTTTAACAAATTAAAAACATCATTGATTGGATACTGTGTCTATTGTAATTTAAAGAGATTTAACTTTTTTTCAAATATATTTGCTTCTTGTATAAAACATTGTTGAAGACAAGAATACTCTTTTAAACTAAAACACAGTGCTAATAATATTACATTTCAAACAAATCCATACATCCCCAATTCTGTTTCATTTTGCCCCATGGAAAATCAAAGCCATTTTTATAAAAATATATTTATATATATCAAAACCATTCTTTATGCAAATATATTCATATATCAACAAATATATTTTTCATTACGTTTGATAGAGTATGTCCTTAATAAAATAACATCACCATCAGAAATAAAACTGACATGCAATTACCTAGTTATTATCAATCATTATTTTTATATAAACTAGGTCTAGCTCAGTATAAAAACTGCCAGTTTCAAAATAAAAAAAAATCCTTTGGACTATCTCAGGGGCCTTATTACCCCAGACAAAGCTGGCTAACTTCATATAGATCCGGTTTCCTCTGCAAATATGCTGACAGGAGACTTAAGTCCCACACCCATTATGTCTTGTTATATAAGGCAAAACGGCATTGTGACTAAAATCTATAAGCACTGGTACAGATTGGTAATGTGCCAAGCGTGTTTACACAGGTTTGAAATAACCACAGAATGGTTAACAACTATTGGAAATAAAAAGGACTAATTTGGTAAGAAAAATTTAGCAACAGAAAGGTGAAACAAATTTGTAGGAATCAGGAGAAATAGCATATTGCATACATAAAGTAGTTTGCGTAAACATACAAGAGTTGACGACAGTTGGGTATTAAGGTAGTTACAGTGTACTTTAATTGTATAAGAGAGGGCTACTTTTGCAGGAGCAAAAAATGTGGAATTAACCGAACAAGGAATTGGCATTGTAACAGATATATTATATTTTATTTAAACATAAAGTCTACAGTTATTGGATACAAGTCTACAATTATTGGAGAAAAATATTGATAACAGCGAACAAACAGGAATTATATGTATAAACATAGTATGTTATAGCAATTGGATAATTTGGTCTTAACAGTATTTGAATAATACTCATAAAGAATTTTGCTGGTGACAAAGTGAGTAAATAGTGAAAAAATAGCATATTTCAGATATGAGGTATTTTGTTATCAGCATAAACAAAAGAACAGTTGTTTATTTGTCTATACAAGGTATTTCACATTTTACAGAAACAAAGGATTTTGTTTTTTTTTATATATATAGTTTAAAATAACTAGATTACTGAGTTATTCATATTTTAGAGTTTCAATGATGTTGACAATTGCAACTTTGGCACAACAAACACTGGGAAATTGAAACAACAAAGTTTTATATTTCACCTATCAAGATACAACTTTATTATAACATATAGCAGTTAACAGCACATGCTAAAAATCTCACAGAAACAGTCTGTCATCGGTTGACGGAAGAAAAAATATGTCAAGAATCTTTTTTGTCACATAAAAAGGTAAAGCAAATATGATATCTTATGGAAGAATGCATAATGTAAAATTGTTTGTATAATTTACCCATGTTCCCTTTGCGAATTTTTAAGTGTGACTGTCTGCAGGAACCTCCCTACATAGCCAATCGCTGTGTTGCATGATTTTTATGTTCATTCTGGCATTAAATTTAAACTTGTCTGGTGACCTTGACCGATTTACTCTGCAACAAAGGGCCACCATTTTGGAAACTTGGTGTTCATAGTTACACCTAGTAATCAAAAAGAAAAAATTAAATATAATGTATTTCTGGTCAACTCAATTGGTGCACATTTTAGCATTATATCCTCCTTTTACTATGTAACAATATCACATAATAATTAAATAACATTTGTGTTAAATAAAAAAAATATATACATGAGTTTAAGTATTGTAGATCTTCTATTATCGTTAAAAATTTGATTTTGATTTCAAATGTAAATGTTCAAACCAAATATTATTGGGTTTATTTGGATACTTGTCATGTTATAAGTGCCATGATTTTTTGTTCAACTAGCTGAATACATATAAAAATTTCTTATAAACGATTATTTAAAATACGTAAATCACGACCGATATTTTCTCTTAACAAACAGCAATCAGTTCTGTCTCATTTAAACTTTCACAAAATTCTTCGATGGGGGCAGACTGGCTATTAGTATTAGTGACTTGCATATTTAATTCACATTTTGACTATTGCCAATGGCAAACTGACTACACGTCAAGGGCAATTAGATGTCTTGGTGGAACAACAAGCAGAATAGCCATTGCAATAGTTTGCCAAGGACAAGCGACCAAATTTTTTGAACCTCTCTTTCAAAGCAACTGGCCTGCCACAAACCCTATAAGTGTTGTCACCACAAGACAAAATAACCTGGTCTTCAAAATTATATACAGGTTAACGGCTAAGTAAGTGTCCAATATTTTAAAATAATGGATTGTTTCCGAGGTCCCATAGGAACCTAGTCAACAGTCTTTTATTTTCAAATTTTGGGCCCTGAGGAGGCTGTTAACGTTACACTCCTTCCTTAATTTGTAATTTTTAAAATATTGTTTAACATCAATATTTTTAATTAATATATTATTGCTATGTATATTTTGGGCTTTCAGTTTTTATGGTAATTTTCAGCTGGAATAAAAGTAAAAAAGGTCCCATAGAAAATCCATGTAAAAAGGGTTTTCATATGGTTGCAATCACTGAGTGGATCAACTGTCCATTAATGAAAAATATTGGTCACTTTCAACAAAAGAAACACGTTCAGGTGTAATTTAATTGTCGGTTAATCAAACATAGTTTAGTTGCAGATCCAGTGAGTTACAGACAGTTGCAGAAATATCAAACATGTTGATACTGCAATTAAAGATGCCAACTGCCTGTATAACCCCCCCCCCCTTCAAAATTCTTGGTACTTGGTTGCAAAGATGGGTCTAGCAGCCAGTCCTGTGTAAAAATGACCAAAGGAACTTGGATAATAAGCTATGCACAAGGGTAATTTCTACTTTAAATATTTAAACTAATTCTCTCTATCTGCCATAACTAATGACAGAGATGAGAGAAGCTACAGTTAAGATACTCTAGTGTCTAATAAGTTACCACTGATTGGTTATTTACATAACACTTCAGTAAAAAGAACTACAGTCAGGTGATAAATGACATAGACATTTAGTCAGAACTAAGTAATTTGTGCAAACTTTATAAATGATAGATTGATTTAGATAAACATCCATTTCATTAGATTGCATAGATCACATGACAACAAGTAGTTAAGGGAGTGGATGAAAGCAATACAGACTATAGTTGCTAATTTAATTTAATACTACCTTTCCCATTTTGGCTTGGGCTGGAAAACAAACTCAAGACCTAAGGGATTGGAGGCGAGTGTCCATACCAAAGTATCCTTGGAGAAATATTACCAAACTGGCCTAAAATTTATAAGAGAAATAAGAACAAGTAATAATATTTTCATTCAAAGAACCTTAATTATCCTTTGCAAGCATTGAAAATGACTAAACAACACAAACAAATTTCCTCCAATGATCTATTATTGATTAGAAAGTAGAATCTCATTAAAGTCATTCTTAAATTTAGCAACAACTTGTGCATCGAACTAATATGTACTGTATGATTGGCAAATTTCACTAGGAGCTAATGTTAGCTGTTTCAGCCAAAGGAGCTTTGATATTGAAAATTAATTTCTAATGAAAATCAAATCTGTGTTTATCTCTGTAGTTGTAATTGACCTTTGGTGAAATTTATTGTGGTGAGTTTCTTAAAATTTAATTAAAAGGAGTCCAATTTTCTTTCAGCTCAACCTTCCACTATTTCAGTAGAATTCGTATGCAAAGGTAATTTGTTATGACCTTAACTTTGTATTTTCAAACCTTGTACTTGTGATATTGCTTAAACTATGGTTTTTCCAAAACGCATTGTGACTCAAACAAATTATGAGTAAGATGTACATCTTATTATTTGTTTTTTTTTAAATATTATTGTTATTTTTGCATTGTTTTCAATCTAAATTTTCCATTTCTGCACTAAAAACAAAAGCTGCAAGCAAAAACTACTACGTTAATCTCACATAAAATCCATGCTAGAACACAGTTATAGGACAGAGTAAGAATAACATACATTCATCATTGTTGTTTATAATTGGATCGTGTCAAATATACATAAATGTGTCAGAAATAAGAGATGTGTGACGTCATTTCTAGCAAAGACTTAACTAGCCAAATAAGGGTGACAAACAGTCTCTTTAATTAGTATGTCCGGGGCTAAAGCACGCCCCTGTTTACAGAGGCACTGATTACCTGACTGCAGAACTAAACGTCAATGGACACATAAAATAAGACATTTACATGTTTTGCTATAATCACAGACCTTCTGGGACTCTAGCTAGTGTGAATTAATTCAACACTACTGTTGGCAGTATGGAGTCAGTTGTGTAACTCTGTAACTGGTGTTCAATGCGAGTTTGTGCTTACACCAAGGGGAAAAGTCAAATGACTTCATAGCAGGGGTTGGAGCAATATAAAACAGAAAATAGTAAAAAAAAAGGTAGCCTGGCTAAAAGATGTTGCAGTTTTATTCTGGTGCTCCTTGGATATAAAGTGAAGTGTTCACAGACTACAGCAGGGTAAAAGCTCAGCGTCAATTGGACAGTGCAATGCAAAAATACTTACTGATATACCTTGCTTGACTTTTCCTAGAAGGGTGTTTGGATAAGAAAACTAGCTGCAGGATAATAATTTAGTTGAACTAAGCTGGATTAAAGTACAGACATTTATGATGTACCGGAAGTCAATGACAGATCTTGATAAGGTCGCATCTAGGTTAGTGTTTGAATTTTAATATTTTTTCTCTGTTTTGTGATTGTAATATAAAATTTACAGGAGTCTAGTACAAATACAAATGTAAACACGAAATAGAATGGCCAGATCTAGGGGTTGGGAACGGCTTATAAATCACTTTAAATGCAGAAAACTGTATTGGAAGAAAGTCATTGTTTTAATTATGAATGTCACATCTTGAATTGTTTATTGCTGATTTTAGTAAAAAAAACGAAATTTAATTTTATTTGAATTACATTGTGTCATGTGATTATTTTAGGATGTAGTTAATGTACTTATTTTCCTATATTTATCTTAAAGTGACACATTTTCAGTACTGATTATGCTAGGTTAATCATAATGCACACACATATATATACATATATTTTTTCTACCAGTAATTTCCAACATAAGACGAGCTTATTATGAAAACATTTAAAGTAGCTTGTATAAGAAACAACTACAGCATCGTTTTGATATAAGCTATCTAAATCCTAAACCCAGTTCTAAATACATGTCATGCATACAAAAATTTCAGCTGGCCCAAAATGCCATTAATATTCAAAATTTCATTTCATTTTCAGTTTGTGTTTTGGAGATTAATGTACATTTAATGGTGTCTCACAGAGCCAAGCTAATGTAACTAAAAAACAACTAAAATGTTTGTCCAGGGAATGTTTCTACTGATAGAGTTACCTGTTAACCATGTTTTAAATCATTCCTAACTTGCCATAGCAGTAGTCCCTATGGGGCAGAAGAACACAAAGACACGGAGTGGAAAGACCTACTTTTCCGGGCTTTTAGCTCCCGTAGGAAATTGCCCAAGGCGTCCTTGGCTTCCCGACAAGAGCCGCTCTTCACTGCCAACCGACCCCGATTTAACACCTCTCCTAGTAATATGAAATACAGTGGCGTCAACAGACTGAAGCCTCCAGCACCTCACTATGGAGGATCCAGTGAACAGACCAAGAAGAGGTTAGGATGTTCCAGATCAAATCCACTGATTGGAGGAGGAGGAGGAACAACATCTCCTACTTACTGGGACAAAGAGTGCCTGTGAGTTGATTTAGTGTGCTAATTTGCTTTTGTTTTACTGTCTTTTTTAAAATTCTCGTCAGATGGTTTTATTTACAAGCTGCAGTTTCTCTCACAGATAAGGCCATCAATAGATTTATTATATAAAATGTTTACAACAAGCATTGAGAATAGCAACTAGCTTATAATAAATCATAAATGACATATGAAGATAGGGTCAACAGTAATAGAGAGCCCTCTGGGCACAATGTCAGCTGATATCTCTAGGAAACGGCTCTAGTGTGTTGGGTGTATATTAAGATTTCCCTATAACTAGATTTATTGTAGTGGGTGATGATAAAATTACATGGTTTTATTTACAAGCTGCATTTTCTCTCACAGATAAGGCTATACATAAATCTATTGAATAAAATGTTTATAACAAGCATTCAGAACAGTGACTAGCTTATAATAAAGCATAAGATGTACATATGTATATGTGGGTCAACAATAATAGAGAACCCTCTGGGCACGCTGTCAGCTGACACTTCTAAAAAGCCGCTATAGTGTGTTGGTTGCATATTAAAGATTTCATTACAACTAGATTTATTGTAGTAGATAAGATTAATACATAAATGAAAGCATTAGTGAGTGCCCAACATGTGATGGTGGTGTTGTTCATGAGAAATATTTGATTAATATCTAGGCTACATTGTTGAGGTAGATGAAAGGGAACTGTGTATAGCTGGAATCTGAAATATTCATCAATATATTCACATTTTAAAGTGGGGTTGTAGTTATGGCCTATGCTCACTTATACCTACCAGAATACACTGGTGTAACCTGCTAGCAATTCCAAACTGGTTTCGACTTATATCTTAATTCGTCTTGGATTGGTTTCTACTTAGAGAACGTCTATATTGCACTGTCAAGTCAATATTGTTGCTATTTTTTCATTTTAATTTTCGTAAGGGTGGTGCAAGATTGATAATTATAAGGACAACTAATGGTATATTGATATATATATGAAACTATTGTGAGACCTGTCAGTTTCAATTGTCCAGGCAAAGCTTTGAGCTGATATACTTAATATTACACTTTTGTATTTCAATACAGTTGCCTGAGCTTCAGTAATTCATCTGCAACCCGCATGGTTGAAAAAAATTAATATTAACTTCCGGTAGATATGTAAAATTAGTTTTGAGAATTTTGCTGTTGTTAAGTGTTTCAGTTTTGATGCAGGTAGTAGGGACATTAACCACAATGGTTTTGACTGACAATGGCTAAAAATACTCATTCAAATATGACATTTGGGTAAAACATAGAATAAACACTCAGTAATTGCAATATTTCCAATACATTCAAAAAATATCATCCACTTTCATCTAAAATTATTGAGGCTTTTATCAGTTTAGTATAAGCTCCCCTCCCACAATAGCTTATCTATTTCACAACTTTGCCACTGACAGGTTGTACAAATAAATATTCCTTCCTTCCTCCGTCATATCGCCCAAGTCACATTCCACCTGGCTTAACAAAGTCATTTTCTGTCAGTTCCAATTCCTATCAGACAGAATTTCCCTCCTCCTTCAAGGTCAATTAGATATGAGGCTATGGCCTCATCACTTAGCACTGCACGCTGGAGACATGGGAGGGCAGGGGTGGGGGAGGGTTAAGGGGCAGAAAGAAGCCAGATACTTAACACAGGGATCCCAGTGTGGAATGGGTGACTGGCATCAGGAATCTTGTACACAGAGCAATATCAATTTGTTTCTGGTTAGTGTTCTCTGTTTTTACCTCTGCAAAGGAGTTATTATTTTGATGAAGGTTTGTGTGTTAGCAGGATTACACAAATACTACTGCTTGGAACTTCATAAAAATCAGAAGATGGGTCTTGGTCTAACCTAAACCCCATTTATTTTACAACTTAAATTTTTAGACCAATCTGGATCACAGTCGGGATACAAAGAAAATCTGCATTTTCACACTTATCTATTATTATGTGTTTTTGCAGAGGTCTGCACTCTTCGAGTGCTCCTGTTTTAAATAATAGTAATAATAAGGGAGCCTGAAGTGACACGTGGATTCATTGTAAAAGTAAAAGAAACACAGTCACATATTTAAAATAAATTTTCAAGCTTCATAGGAAGCAAAAGTGTTACCAACTGGATCATTTTGCCCCCCCCCCCCCCCCCCCCCCCCCCCCCCCCCGTTGAAATATATTTATTGAAAGCAACTTATTCCACCAGCTCTGTTTTCCTTTCTGGAACATACTGTATATCCGGAAGTTTACTAGGATTTACATCAAACTTAGGTACATTATAGACTTGTATTTTTAGTAAGCAATCAGATGATTTATTATTGAAGCATAAACACGTATATTGAAAATGGTATTTGTGACAGTGGAGTCTTCTAAAACCTCTTATATTCAAAGTAGTGTTATTTATTTGTTTTTGTGGCACTTGTCATATATACCTTAGGATTTTCACATTAGCATCACATCTGACAATAGAATGAATGATTTTGAATATCTTTTGATTCCTCTAATTTGGATTTTAGGTACTCTGAGGTATAGTGTGATAAATCAATTTTTTAACTTGTGTCAAGTAAATAAGTAAACTTGTTTGTAAATTTTGTATCTGAATTATGGAATTTTATGCAAGTAATTCTCTCCTATCTGTCAGTATATATTGAATGTAGAGACTATAAGCCCAATAGGGCTTGATGTTCCACTGGTTTGTTACCATTTTGTTCAAATACAAGTATTATACTAAGTGAGTAAGTGAGTAAATGAGTGGGTGAGTGGGTGAGTATATAAATAAACAAACAAACAAACAAATAAGACTAGGCGACCAGTTTATTTTCTTGTACAGTGAGCAAAGATTCAGGACCAGCGCTTTCACAATTTCCTCCCGAAGGTTAATTAAGCAGAATAAAAGGAACATGATTTCCTCAGAGAGGTCTTTTGCTACCAGTTCCGGGAATGTAAACACGTCAGAGGGTATTTTTATTCCCCTACCGGTGAAATTACCTTGCTCATTTACTGCAAAATAACAAAGTAAAATTACATTTTATAGACAAATGACGGTCCTGCATTCATAAATAAGAAAACAAGTACAGGAATTATTGTTATTGATTTATAACAACTGTCTTTTACAAAATACATTAGCTGTCAGGAATGATGTAACAGTTCCCCGAAATCTGATTATGTCCAAGATAAAAATTCAAGAGATTTGCCATCTGATGTCATAATGAGAATTTTTTTTTATTTCGTCTGATTGACGGATTGTAAATTAAAATGTGTTTTACAGTGCAGCATAGTGAAAAAGTGAACATTTCGGCTGGAAAAAAATTTCACTGATTTTACAAATACAATATACTCAGTGACAAAACTGTAGTACGTGTTCCACTAGAAAGACAAATACAGGTTTTGTATTTCACCAGGGCCCGTATTCACGAAAGGTCTTAGCCAGGGCTTAGGCTTAAAGTTGAGACTTTTGTCTCAAGTTTCTGCCCAAAACCTGCTAAGATTTTTGTCTTTGGCTTAGTGGTATTCACAAAGAATTTAAGACTGGTCTTAGGCTTAGCCAAGGGCTCAACTTTAAGACTGGTTGGTAGTGGGCTTAAATTTTGTAAAGAGGACTTAAATATGGCTGCCATAAACTTTTCTCCACTTCAAAATTTGAAACGGCTGTAAATAAAGTATAATTATACAGAACACCTCACTAAAGCAGTCTTTGGGAAGTTTATGTGTGGTAATAAGGTTTTCCATTTCAAAACAGCACTTTTCCTTAGATAAAATGCATTAAATGAAGGATATATGTCACCAATAGTATAGTTTGAATAGAAAAGAAAGGTCACATGACACAGAAAACCACTGTGGTTATTTGATGATCTTGGACTTAGTTAAGTCACCCTTTGTGACAAGATTTTTAAAGTCATTTTTTTATCATAGCCTACCCACCCAGCTGGATGTCACAGATGAAATAAATCACACACCCTTTAAGGCCTTTAGTGGTGTGGGGAGACTATTCATTGGATTGGGGTTATATCTTCACACAATGTGAGATCCACCTTTGGATTGGTGCACCTCAAAAGTAATTCATATAAATGAGGGTTATCTGGATAAATAACCCAATATTTTTCACCACTACCCGAAGGCGAGGGTTTGTCCATTCTCAGGCATAAAATAATGATATGACTTTAACTTCAAATGAGGACATGACCAATTATTTTACAGCTTACAAATAACCATTTTAGCAGTCCCAGTCTGCAGTCCCAGATGATTTCATTGTTTATTTCATTTGTATCAATCAGTGACGTGTACCAAATCATCAAACCAAGTGATTTTTTTACTTCAAAGGAGGACAGGACCAGTAATTATGCAGTTTACAAATAAATATCATTATATCATCAGTCCCAACAGCTAGAGATTATTGCATTATTTATTTCATTTTACCAATTTGTGGCGAGTACCAGATAATCATAACAATTGTTACAGGACAGGATTTCCAGGGGACTCGAATCTACAACCTCTCGCTCTACAAGGTGAGCTATAAGGGAAATCCCACCTAGCCAAGCCAATGGTTGTGATTTTATCACTTCTTGGGTTCTGTCACACAAGCAACATATCACCTCTTTTTTGTCTGAATCTAATTTCATGATGTTCACCCATCTTTTCAACATTACCAATATAGGCATATATGTTGTAAAAGTGATAAATTTATCAACCAAATATGTGAAAGTCAAATGTCGCCTGTTTCCATTATGATTTGGCAGGAAATATATTCTCCAGACAATCCCCTTTTTCATAGTTGACAGCATACGTCCGACATTTCCAAGTGGTTCATATAATATTACCTTAAGTTGAAAGTCAATAAAGACATCTATCAAACCTTACTTAAGTTTGGCCAAAAATTGAATAAAATAATTGTACATATAAACTATATTAAACTCACTGCAAATAAAGCTTGCCAAAACGAGGAAATGTTTACCTAAATAAAGACAGGATGTTAAAAACCCAGACATAGTAAATAAGAAACAAAAATATACATGTATATAGAACAGATACATAACATACTTTAAGTTACAATGTTACAGCTTTGCTTTGTCAACAAATCAAGAGGAGTCCAATCACTGAAAGAAAAGTAATGAATGACTCAGTTCTTGTTGATTTTCTGCTTAAATCGGGAAGTACTGTGTGCCAAACTTCTTTATTGTGTGCTTAGCCCATCTAAACACTCTCCTAAGACCTCCCTAGACCTACAAAACCAATGGATTATTCCTTCAGAAGGGATTCAAACATTACTTCATGATAGTTGTGGCTGTCGATAAATAAAAAATTCTTTAAAGCATTAAGTAGTTGCTTGCCGATGCACGGTGGTGTACAACCGATATGCACTGATTTCCTCCATCCAGTAAACTACACTCTGTGGCATGACCTATGCAATGTCTTTTAAAGGCTACCGTAAACACATTCCTGTAAAATCAATCAATATAAGCAGAGAGAGGCATTTAATTACTGATAGTGGTTGTGGTCAGTGAATAAACATAGCATCTTTTGTATGAACAAAAACATTAGTTGACAAGCAGTGCCAAAGGGAGCACAAACCTTCGCCCAAGGGAACCGGATATTGGCAAATAAATGCCTTAAGCATTTCTAGAATCACAATAGAGACCTGAATCACCTTTAAGGGGGGCAGAATCAGGGGTAGACCCCCCACCTTATATGTAAATATGACTCAGATCTGATAAAGAGTTTTTAAGCTATGCACATGGACCTACAAACAAACAAACATGATTACAATATCCTTACCCCTTCCTCTTTGGGGGAGAGGGCGTCAATATTTTTATAGCGGTGACACACAATATATTTTGATATAACTGAAGACATTAATTAAGATTGCTGGTTACTGATCAGTGAATACAGTACATTATTCTATGCAAACATAAGTATATTTACTGGTGGCAAGCTTAAATGATATTCGTTAAGGACTAGTCTAAGATGAATAAATATTTATGGTAATCAAGATTTGTCACCTTTCTCGTGGTTTTATGGATGCTTAATGAAAGTATATGAACATATTTTATTACTAAGTCAAGTCCATATTTTCACAAGAATAATGGGGGAAATACGTTTATTTTTTCATGTATTTTTTACATATTGGACAGTACCCAATGATTATGTGTTTAGGGGAAATTCATTTGCCAAAAAATTGGATAAAATCATTAATAGCAATCATTACACCACAAATTTGTCTTATATTCTCATTTCATTTGTGATAATTTTGTATACATCATTCAGGAAGTTATCCTGTTATATCCACTTCAAATTTGATTCAGTGAGACTGAGAATATAAATAAGCACAAAAACATTCAGACATTTACAAAGGATGTACTAATTTGATTTTAAAGTTTTAGGTTCAAGTCTTTTGTTTCCCCATCGCGAGCTTTATTTGACCTAGATAAGGGACATACACAATGGTGGCCATTTTTTTTTCATATATGCCTGCGCCCTTAACCACAAGTTTAAAAACCACAGCACTTACACAGATGTAACACACGCCATTAGAAAAATACTGTGTAAGTAAAAATTTTAACAAGAAGAAAAAACTTTCAACTAATTGTTCATTTTTTGATAAATTCACTGTAATTAATTTTCTCTAGTGGATTTTCGTCTTGAGGTATCAATACAGATTTAAATTTCATTAGGAATTTATTGTTTACTATCCAAGCCCATTAGCTGAAATAGAGATAATTAATGACAAATAAAAAATTAAGCTTATATAGTATTGTTGGGGCCACGGTGGCAGAGTGGTAACACTCTCGCCTCCCACCTCTGAGATTGGGGTTTGTTTCCTGGCCCGACCTCAAGTGGGAAAGCTGGTAGTTGCTTGCCATTGGTCGGCAGTTTACAGTACAGAACCCTGACAAACTGTATGTACTGGTTTCCTCTGCCCTCCCAACTACCCATAGTGAAATGACCTGTACAGTGTTGAAAACGACGTAAAACACTACATAAATAAATTATACAGTATTGTTGGACTGCTTCTGCAAATTTTTTGTTGTTCAAATCTTAAATTAAAAATTGAAATACCGGAAAATATAAAAACAAATTAAAAAAAACAAGCAGAAGATCTGTAAAAATATCTTCCAAATTATGTATATTATATATTTATAGGTTACAAAGTTATTGAAACATGTATAAACAAGGCCACTGCCACAGCGGTTATCTCCTGCCTTAAAATCAGTAATAATGAAGAACTAATAAAGATATAAGAAAAAGATTCCCAGGCCATGACTTCCAACAAGTTGTTTTCACATTCTGAACCTCTAAGAGCAATATTAGGGGAGATATAAGGCCTTTTTAATAGGATAACCCCGTTTGACATTAAACATGTGATATGGTGGCCATTTTCCTTTTAGAACTAGATCAAAATTACTATTAGGCTAGCTTTTCTAGCCATATATCTTTTGTGCAAATATGATGACACTAGCTGGAATATTTCGAGATTCACAAGAACTTTACGATTTTTAAACAATTGGCTATGGCGGCCATTTTGTTTTTCAAAATGAGGCCAAAATTTTGCAGAGACAGATTTTTGTAGCCATAAACATTCCCTGTAAATTTGATGAAGATATCTTTATAAATTAATGAGATGTTAAGGTTTATGTTAAAACCTGACAAACGGACGCATGGACGGATGCACAAACAGACACACGTATGGAAGGCATTTACAATCTCTCGACCACAACCTATGCTTTTCATGGTCTGTCTTTACAATCTGAAGCCATAGCACCAATAATAAGGGAGGAATAAGGACGATTTAATGTGATGACCTCATTTAACCTTGTAGCAGGGGTCAAAGGTCAAATTCAACACCTGGAAAAGATTCCCAGGCCATGACTTGCTACAAGTTGTTTTCACATTCCGAACCTCTAGGAGCAATATTTGAGGAGATATAAGGCTTTTTTAATAGGATAACCCATTTGACATTAAACATGTGATATGGCGGCCATTTTGTTTTTTGAACTAGGCCAAAATTACTATCAGGCTAGCTTTTCTAGCCATATAGCTTTTGTGCAAATTTGATGAAGCTAGCTGGAATATTTCAAGATTTAGAGCACCTTTACGATTTTCAAACAATTAGCTATGGCGGCCATTTTGTTTTTCAAAATGAGGCTAAAATGTTTCAGAGACAGGTTTTCATAGCCATAAACATTCCCTGCAAATTTGGTGAAGATATCTTCATAAATGAATGAGATATTAAGGTTTATGCAAAAATGTGACGAACGGACGCACGCACGGACGGACGCACACACATACGGAAGGCATTTTATAATCTCTTGACCATGGCCTTTGGCAGGAGATAAAAAATCTGCACTTGTTGACATGAAATTGGCAAAATGCATTCATAGTAAGTGATACTTGGGAATAAAATTAATTTATAAACCGTCCTTTTTCAAGGTATGTAGTCAAAAAACTATAACTCATGATGGCTAATATATGGCCGTTACCATAAATTAATACAATGTCATAATGTAAACAACAGCACCAATCTTGGTGAAAATATGCTGCAGTAAGAGTGCATCATAACCTGTTCTAGTGCATTATAGAATAAACAGGACACTTAACCATATCAACTGTCTTATATGAGTACATTACTAGTTTATATATCAAAACAAACGTGTGATTTCTGCTTGGTTTGATAATTTGGCATATGCCTTAAATTGGCATCAACAGTAAGGAAACAGCAAATCTCACCCACACTGAAAGCACTCTGAAAAGGGTAATTAGTTGGGTTTTGTGTGTAAAGTGTGTTTATAAGCTTGTATTTGCTTCATGCAGATTTTAATTAAAGGAAACTCAGGTTAAAATAAAACACATTACCACAAATATTTGGCTATTTATTAAATGTTTTCTGTCACACCTAATACCTTTGTGTTGGCTGTATTAGGCCGGGATTTGAACCCTCAGAGATAGGAGGAGAGAGTGTCGGCTACAAGATATTGACAAAAAGTCCCTAAACTACAACAAGTGACCAACATCACCTCAACTGAACAATTGGTCTGTTCAAGTTAATACAGAATCAGCATAATAACTCTTTTGTAAGAATTAGAAATTACACAACTTACTGAACATATTTGTTATATATTTTAACAGGTAATGGTAAAGGGGGATGTATTTTTGTTCTACATAGAACAATTTACATTGAGCTAATAACATAGACTTCAATGGGAAACCAAAAAACAGAACCCTTTCATCTGAAGGTTTACCTTTCTATCTGTAGTTATCTGCAAAAAAAGACTTTATCAATTTATGATACATTCCATCAAAGGACTTACCGTGAGTTCACGTCATAAGAACAAACCTATTTCCTTTTTTCTTTAAAGTGAGGAGAGCATTCTAAATTTAGCATCAAGGTACCCTAAAATAGATCCATATTGCGCAAGCTGAATGCTTGCAGAGTGAAACTGAATACAGGGCCTTTGCATGGTCTCAACCGGTGGTGTATACTTGTCACATGTAAAAATCATGCTGTTTTCTGTTCATAAACAATTAAAAATAAAGGCCAACTCATTGAATTGACTTAATTTCTTTAAGCTTAAAATGTCAGGAGGAAGTTGTTTATGAATGCCTTATAATAAGATATACCATTGACATTTTGTCAGATTGCTTTCAATTTTCTTATTTATCACCAAACACAAAGGCAGGCCCAAGGGAACGCTCGGGGAGTACAAAACCTCGCCATAATACAGCTTAATGTTATTTTTTTTCTAATAATTTCAAAATAATGGTGCAAATAACATGATGGAAATATAAAGACCCTTTTTCAAAATATGTTATTTGCTATAAAATAAAGATAATAAAAATATACCAATAAATCAATAATTTAATCACCAATAACTCTTAATAGGTTAGTCCATCTGGCAAAGGGTGATGAGACTGGCTTTTCATTACTTGTTTGTTACCTTAATGGCGTTCGGTTCGAATCCTGCTCAGGGAAAACATGTGAGATTAGAAGATTATCTATCCTGGTTGGAGATAAGCTGCGTAAATGGACATACGTTTCAGGAACAAAAATTATCAATAAATAACCAATCTCAGAAACATACATTCAGACATCATGATGTAACAAGTGGCCATAAGGGTAATGTGTTTGAAATGTGGCTATGAATGCTTACGTCTATATTTGGGGCTTCATGTTTATATAAAAAAAGGCTTTGCAACAACACAAACAAAATCTTTGATCTATCCAGGGACTAAATTCAACAAGCAGTGAGGTCCTATTGAGTAGTAACAGCTTATAGCCTAAAGAACCATTCTAAATATAAAAATCCTAAAAATAAACCTGTTTCATTTGGTATGGATAATGACCGTAAAGGTCTTCAAATATCATCGGGATTTATCAACAAAACAAAATATTCTTACATTATAAAAAATTGAAACAAAACAGATTACATAAAGGTTTAAAAAGACTTTAATAGCAGATATCTGAAAAATGGTAGCCCTCTTGACGCACCTGGGCTTGACATCAGAACACTATTGATTTTATTGGTTGCGTATTTAAGCATTTGAAAATAGTAATGCGTTGTAAAAAACTGTTTCTTGGTAAGATTTGGCAGTATGACAAGAAGACCTGACAAAATAGGCTGTATGCATAGATAGGTTGTGAAGAAGTTACAGCTAAAAAATCCATGGCATAGATAGAAATGTTTCACGAAGGTTTTTTTCACATATTTGAAAATTGGGATGGACATCTACAATTGCTGCAAGTTACGGTCCCATCTGTTACTAGCGTAAGGATGGTTAGAGTGACCATAAACATATTGCTGGTGGCCACTTTATCCAGGTGGTCAGGATGTAAAAACTCATGATAATGTAATTGGGAAATAAATGTGTAAAACATATGTTATATGAACATCACTATTATATCTGCCCTAGAGTCTTAAATTGAGACTTAAATATATTAGGAGATATACAAATTACCCTGACATTATTTTTTTAACATCCTAAGCTGCAGAATGGCAAAAATGCTATCACTGTGATTCCTAAAGAGTTTCCATGATTACTCGTTAGTTCATGGATTATCATTTTTTTTTAAAAAAAATAGAAAATTAGTTGAGCAAAAATACATACTAAAATCCAATTACATTCCAATTTGTCAAGTTGCAAAAAGATTTAAAAAAACAACTTTAACTGGTATTTTTAAGGAACAAGCCATCACACTGTATCAGATTTGCTCTGATAACATTGGAGATTTCAGCTACTCTTGTGTTCTTAAGTTATTAGGTATAGGTATGGCCACTGACATATGAAACAGGAAACTGAACATGGCAGCTTGATACAGTCATAAAGTTAACAAGTTCACAATTATTCAGGAGTTTAAGACTAAATTGTTGAATTATGTATGGATACAGATGGTGTATTAAGGCCAAAAATCTGATCATGTACCACGTATCTGGCTTTGACCTTGACATGTGGTAATTTTAAAGGTTAATTAAAATTGGTAAACCTATAATGAGATATGCTTTGCAGGTATATAAAAACGTATTTTATATTTTTGCATAGTATCATCACCAGTTGTTTATTTGTATGAACCTGATTGTATTTTGAGATTGGCATATGGCTAGGTTGACGCAAAGTTAAAGAAAGTTACTCTACCAATATAAAACGAACTTATCACCCATATTCAAACTATGGGACAAATCAGTAGCATCATTATTCCTTCAATGTTTTGCTGGTAAAGATTAATTCTAAATGTGCTTTACATTTATACTATTTAATTATCAAGGGACGAACTATTTTGAATTTTCAACATTATGCTTTTGCCCCACTAGGTAGCAACAGCATGTTCAAAGCTAGAGGCATATTTGGTTAGACCTTGTACTAGGTCTAACCCCTATGTATTTTATTATAGTACTAATGTAATTATGTTAAGATAAAAAAATGATTAATTTTGTACTTCTTTAGAAGTAAGCATAGAACCTCCAGTTTTGTTTTAGGAGTTTATAGAGAAACATTTTTTCCATATGTCAAGAACGGATGTAACTAAGACATGTCCTTGGGCATGTTGGGTGAATATTCGCATTTTAAGTAGAGAGCTCATTAGACACCATCATCAGTATGTAAGTGAAAGGTGCGGCATAGAATATCATCACATACAATCAAATGCAATAGGCCAAAAATAATGCATGTTTTCTTTAACGTTAGCTCTTACTTATTTTTGTTGACTGAGGGGCCGGCTTCACTGACTCTTACTTAAGAATTTACTCTGAATTATGAGTAACAATTTTCTGTCAGGCAAATATGTGCTTACGTGGGATGCACTAAACACCTTAAACCCAAAAGTACCTAAGACAAACGTCTCAGCTAAGTCCCTCATAATTGATGCTTTAGAAGAATTAATGTAAATACAATTATAGTGAGCAAGTAAAGTTTGTATATCTGTTAAGTAGGCTTCTTTGGCGAATACTGAGGCAGATAAGAGGACAATACATAAATATTTGAAATCTATTGGAAGCCTTAAGTGCCTTTTCTGTCAGGCACAGAAGTCTCATATGTATATCGTTGTGTATGAATAAAGGCATAAAGATATGACGAAATACAGCCTTTCTTTCTAATTTATTGTATTTTTCTCGAACTAAATCCTGACCTCTCCAAGCATGTAAAGGAAATTTCTAATATGGACTTGTGATACATCCAATTCCTTGCTTATAAACCGTTCACTTTAGCATAATATTTAGCATAACTGAGGTAATGAGTATAAAAACCTTTGAAAAAAAACAACCATATATATTAAATCAGACAACAAAGAAATCTTACCCAGTAGCCTTGCCAAAGGCTCGAGTTTCTTAGTGATTTGGGAAATTTTATTAGTTCATATCATAAAGAGCCAGTTTACATAATGTACTCGTACTGGCTTTTACATTAGCATACTATTAAGATAGAGATGATGGGCTTATATCTCTTAACATCCATGAGTGCTTTATAAATACGGAATACTTGTGTACATTTAAAAAAAAAAGGATATGGTACAAATTTGAACTTTTAGCTAGGCCAATCAGCCAAATATTTATTAATGGGAGATTAAGTGATATTTTCTTCTCCCATAAATTTTTACATTGTGAAAATGTTTATAAATTAAAGATGTCCCCATGACCAAACAGAAACATAAGGAGAGAAAGTGAAATAAAGAAATCCTAACCTGCTCAACTAGCATATAATTTATGCTATTTGGCATGAAGTGGCAACAAATTTTAAATTGTGTACTTATGCATTTCCGAAGAAATAAATGCATAAAGATTAAATATCGCTTCACAGTGTACAGTGAATCCAGTGTCACAGCAACCAGCCATTTTAAGTCTTCTCTACTCACAGAATTTCAAGGATATCATGTTTTCCAATATCTCACACAAGAAATTATTTTTAGATTAGAGAACTTCTCAGAAGGGGCTTCTTGTTTTCACCAGACAACTCAAACCCTGGAGATGCTAACTGGTCTGTGTTCTTCAAAAACCTCTTGTAATTGGGATATAATAAGATTGATGTTACCCGTGATGACAACAGTTGGAAAAGGACAAGTTGTTGCTTCATCAAGCTGAGTTAATAACCCATCCAACATTCTTTTGTATTTTCTCTTGGTTATTTAGCTATGGATTTTATGCCTGCATTATATATCTTTAAATTGTTTACTCAAGGTAGAGTTAGACCCATTTATATTTCACTAGCTTCATATAAATGTCAGAAGGAACATTGTTGGGTATGACGTAGTTTATGTTTTAAGTATTTACTCAAATATAGTAGGTATTATTTAATTTCTAAACTTAAATTGAGAAAGTTTACTGTTACCTCAATTTGGTGTATGTCAGCTTACAGCATTGATTTTTAAGAATTGAATTGAGGTTCAAATCTTTATAATTCCATTGTTTTAATACCTTTAAGTTATGTTAAATATAGCTGAGGACTCCTTAATTTTGGAGATATATATCTTTGCTATTAACATTACAGTGTAAATTAGTTTCTTATTATACAAGTGCATAAAGGACTTGTACTACACCCTTTACCTTCAGCTCAGTTGGAAAACTCGGATAAAGCTGTACTTAAACCCATTCCTTAAGGTAAAGCTATTTTAACGGTTGACATAAATGAAGGTATTGCTAATGAAATAGCTGTTCAGAAAATACTCTTGTGTGAAAATGTCAAAAAAAATTCTCATTCTCTGACAGTCATTTTTCTATTCTTCCTATGTAATTTTTTCAGAAAAAAAGTGTTATTGTGAAGAATAAGATTGCTAACAAATATGGACCCTTGTGTTGCACAGTGCAACATATTTACCTTTATTATCCACAACAAGCCGTATTTGACCTCTATAGAGGGATATATGAAGCGGGATGTTTTTATATATGCAATGGCGCCTCCCTACTATGGATAATAAGTGTCAATAACTTCCGGTTTTTCACTAATATCTCAAGAACTATGCAACCTCCATATAGTATATTATGTATAGTGTATCATCAGAAAGTCCATTTTACAGCACTTCTGCCAGTGCTTGTTGCATAAAAATTCATGCAAAAATGACTGAGATATTGCAAGTTAAAGACTGAAGTTTTTATATCCACTGTTGCCCATCCTTTTTGACAGCCTTTCTCACATTCTCTCATTAAATATTGGGTAATTTAACTGGTAAATCATAAAAATGGGGAATAATTATAGTCAAACATTCCTCATTAGACATATACAGAAAAAATATATCACTCATGAAGATGAAAAATATAATACTCGTGCTTCGCACTCTTATAATATTATCTTCATTCGTGAGATATTTTTTTTTGTATATGTTATTCTGGAAGTTTTCCCTTTATAAGCATACAAAACCTTTCTACAACATTTTAAAACTATCCATCAGTATATCGCTAGCATAAATATATTGAAACAGATATAATCTAAACACTTCTCAATACATGGAGAAAAATCTATATCTTCAAAGGGAACACAATTGTTTTCAGCTCTGTCTGAAAAGACCCTGTTTTCAGCATCAGGCCTGTAGTTGACAGGTGCAATAAGGGTTCAAGAAAACAGAATTTGTTTGTGTAGAGAGAACTGCTGCAACACAAAAAAAAAACAAAAAAAAAATACTGAGAGGGACGTTTCAGGAGGGAAAAATTGAGATTTATTTTGCGTGATATACTGAGAAAAACAGAAAGAAATACAATTATTAGTAGACAGATTGTCGGTAACCACACTTGCATTGTATTTTATTTTATAGTTTTCCATTATTCAGGGGATTGGTTGATGGTGTTATAATTGCATCCATTTGTTTGTTTGCCTGTTTATCTGTGTGTATGTAACTCAAAAACTATTGATTGGATCGGGGTCATACGTTTCCCTCCCATGGGGTCTATTCAGGTTGTTGTTGTCCACCTCAAAGATAATGTGGATCAATGACAGCAATCTGGATCTAAAATTCTAAACTAATTTATTTTTCTGCAAAACCTGCAGGTGAGAGTTTATTCTTTCTCAGTTACTCTCAGTTACTTCCTGTTAAAAGGTAGTCCAAACCAAGATGGGATATTGCACAACTTTCTGTGCTTTTGCTTTTTATTTTAAATATTGTACTACACATTTTTATTTTGCATTTAAGCAAGTGTCTCACCAAATTTTAAAATCCTATATTTTCACTAACAGTCTAAATGCCAAACGAAGTCGGTAAGTACAAAGTAGCCAGGAATAATGTCAAAAAAGACAGGAAAATTATGTATATTTATTAATAATCTAATTCTAAGTTTGGCTTGCATAGAAAAGATGATGTCTAAAAAGTTTTCTTTTACTCCTTATTTAAAATTAACTAATGTTCATTCCGAATTTCTATTTGAATTTAAGTAATTTATACTGTCAAATAAAGGAAACCCTTAAAAATACAAATAAATACAAATCAAGCACTTAATGTATCTTAGGGTTAACTAACTGCAATGTTCTCCATGTTGTTACACCTTCTAATTTGCCAGAACTATGCTAGATTTTAGGTGTTATGTCTAAAGCTTCTCTTATATCCCATCGTACATGTACATTCAGGTAAGTGTGCTGCAAATATTGTTAAAAATATAAACCTAGCCTGGTAGTGGGGTAGTAGAGATTTGCACTTGATGTGTTTATGGCCATACTGCGTGCACGGATAGAAAATGTGGCTGTCAATTTTCATTGCAGGGTCTGTGCGACCTTGAAATTCTGTTATAAAATTGCACGTGTACCTTAAGTTTGCCTTGAAAATCCGCCTTGTAACCAGGACGTATGTGCACGTACGATGGGATGTAAGAGAGGTTTAAACGCATAAAATGCCATTGATAAATCAACTCAGCCAGTGTCATTCAAATCAGACAAGTTCCTCCGGAGAAATATGAAATCTCCATTGGTAATTATAAAATGGTCTTTTAAAAAGTGCTGTTTTGTCACACTGTAGTTTTGCTACCAGAGTTTCCAACAAAAATGTCATGTCTTTGACAAAGAAAATTACTTCTTCATTCTTTTTAGCAAAGGGAAATTGGCAAAAGGCTCGGATGTTGAATGTTACAGGAATATTGCCTGAATTTATTTCATGTAAAATAATAACTTTAAAATGGCATTTCACTGGCTATGGCAACATGTGTTGCATATATTTACATAAAACAATTTGGAATATAAATGGAAACAAAAATACTTGCAACAAAAACAAATTTATAGTCTATACATTTTGCAGTTTTAAACATTAAAACTTTCCGGGTTTTTTGTAAGGATGGCTAAACATAAGTGTAGAATACAAGCAACCTTATTTAGAGACAAATTAATTTTCTTCAAGTATTTTTCTTATCTACTTTTAGCTTCTAAGCCCCAAACAATACTTGAATTAACCCCCAAGGTTAAGACTGGGGCGTTTTTAATGAATTCTGCCTTCTTGCAATTGTAAAAGAAAAGTCTTGTTTTTCTCTTTAATTTAGGCAACTGTTATTATTTTATTAAGTCTTAAGGTACACAGTAACATGTAATGTGACTCTTCGTGTTATTATTACAAACACTTTTCAATTTTGAAATCCATCTTACTTTCTTGAGATTTTGATATTTATTCTTGTCTTGGGGAGTTTTAATCAAGAGGTATTTCTGCTGACAGTATATGCCTTCCTTACTTGATGCATGTTTGTGTCCAAGAACTAAGGAATCTGTCTTATACATCATTGGATGATACAAAGAACCCAAGACATTCTTATTGAGGTAAATGTTTTAGTAATAAGCTTACGGATGGTTTTATAACAGTGAAGGATAATAATTGATTTTTAAAAGAGGTCTACAAATTTAAAATAATTAAAAATCGGATTTTAATTAAATTTTTGAGAGTAACCCTTAGTTAATAATATTGTACAAAATAGAATTGTGAATTTTTTTTTGTTTACAAAAAATCTATATTTTGCATAGTGTCTTTACCCTTAACCTGCTCTTGATCTGAGAAGTCAAGGTTACCCAATGGGCTTAGGACACAATGGTGTCACTGGGATAAACTTGGCAGAATGTAGCATGTACAAGTCACATTAAATATTACATAAAAAAACAACATTATTCCGAGTTTATTTTAAATTTGTATGCTTAAGCTGAGGTTACACTGAAAAAATCTTTTCAACAAATCTGGGAAAAATATTTGGTTTGTAAAGAAAAAAAGTTAGAACAATATTTATGTAATGAATACTGCTATAAATTTTATTCTCCACAATGATTCCATTATCTTATCCTGAAATTGTTATCCTGAACGGTCATATCAGATTTGGTTCATAAGGACGTCACATGCGCTGGAGAAACTAGATATGACGTTGGCTAACTATTTGTCATCAGCTTTGTTCAAAACGGGTTCCTATACAAAACAGTCATTCACAGAATCTATATTGTCACTTTATTATCTTTTGTCAGAAGAAAGGGCCCACTTTTTTCAGTGTTTAAGAGAACTGTACGCCACCTCGCTGACTCGACTCTCACAATGACAAATTCTGTGGGCCTGTCCCAATATGACCCTGGCTGTTGGATAAATTGTAAAACCCCAACTTGCAGCTTTGGCCACTTCTATGGTAAGGCTTTTAATGTGAGCCACAACATATGTCAGGGAAAGCCAGCCGGAAACACTATGAATGATAGCTGGTGTACAGTGCAGGAATGAAATGTTTAAAACTCTGTGTATGCTAAACAGAACATCTTTTGCATGTCCTGCCCCATGTGTTAGAATGGTGTTACACATTTTACTCTATTTATAACAAACTGTTATGATGAATACTATGTTGAGCGCTAAAATGGTGTAGATTTTTTCTGAATGTGATGTTCAATATTTTCTGTATTTAAAACAGATGTCTGATCATCATGTTATGTCCTATATCATCAAATAGTGTTAAATGTTATTCATATGAATACTTTTGTATTTCTGTAATAGAAACACATTTAACTTTTCTCTGGTCAAACTAGGTTTTTTTAAATAAAAGGTCATCATGAAAAGCAGCTCAAATTAAAATCTAGTGAAAATGTCAACGAATACAATATGCATGATGGCCCTTTATCGTATGTACAATTACAGCTTTTATAAAGGTAGAATTTCTCACACTATACCAGGGGCCTATTTCACAAAGGGACTTAGGTCCAGGTTTAGACTTCAATTTAAGACTTTGGTCTTAAATTTTGTCAACAGAATGTTAAGTCTGTGGTCTTAAACTTTAAGTCTGGGAGGTAGTGGGCTTAAATTTTGTAAAGAGGACTTAAATATGGCTGCCATAAACTTTTCTTCACTTCAAAATTTGAAATGGCTTTAAATAAAGTGTAATTATACAGAACACTTTACTGAAGTAGCCTTTGGGAAGTTTGTATGGTGTAACAAGGTTTTCTATTTCAAAACAGCACTTATCCTTAGATAAAATGCATCTAATGTGTGGTTATTTGATAAGCTTGGACTTAGCTATGTGACCCTTTGTAAAATCCATTTAAGTCCAAGATCTAGCTAAGACCAAAGTCTTAGATTTAAGTTCAAGACTTAGCCAATAAAGGGACGTAGTTTAAGTCCTTTAGGGAAATCGGCCCCAGATGAACCTATTAGCAATGTTGTAGTAGGTTCTCAGGCGGGCTTGGTAGTATGGTGGTTGGCACATACGCTTACCACCTTTGAGGTAGTCAGTTCGAACCCGGCTCAACCCTACCTGGGAAATTTAGTACTTAGTTACAGATGCCCAGCAGAATATAGTCCAGAATCTTGACCAAAAAAGTATGTATTGGTTTCCTCTGCCCCTAAAACCACCAGTGGTGATATGACCTATACAATGTGTTGAAAACAAGGTTAAACACAACATAGATCAAATCAATAGGTTCTCAATGGCCTTATGGGTAACAACTTCTACATCTAATCAGAGTGTATCGGTTCTGTGCGGGCTTGACTTCTGCAACTGGTGAAGCTTTGGGCTTTTCTCAATATGACCCTTGCCATTGAACGGGACATAAAAACCCTAACTTTGACTTTATTTCAAATGCTTGAAATGTGTGGTTCATTAATTTACTGTTTCCTTTGTTTTATTTTTTTTCTATTGCTTTAAAGTGATCACATCCTTACAGTCAAGTTTAAAAGGCCTGTTCATCCTGAACCTCTTCTATTATTCACAATGTCCCCCCCACACAGCAAAAAAGAACCAGTTTGAAGCATTAAAAAAGTCCCACTTGACTTATTTCCCTATTGCAGCACAATCTTTGAGAAGACATTACCCTAAGGCTATATTTAGCTATGTTTATTTAGCTTGTGGTTTTTAAATATTATATAGAAGCTTAGTACCATTGACCTTGTCCATGATATATTGAAGAAGCTTTTTAACTATAATCTTATGATAAGACTTTAGAATAACAATTACAGTTGCAACAAAACAGAAAAAGCTTGTTTAGATATCTGAACTTTCTCCAAAAGCAATTTAATGGTATAGGTGTGATGAAATATAATGTAAACAAAGGTAAGAATTATTGTTCAACTTGCCAGTAAGTTTACCTGAAAGGAATGCATTTCTAGTGCCTGAAAAAATCTTGGTCATATTACTCAAATAAAGTATTTGTTTAGAATTTTCACTTGGCATTAATTTTCAACAATTTCCGCTAATGAGATTGGATAGTGACAATTACTTCTTTGTGAAATTTTAAATCTGTATTAATATTTCAAGTAGAAACTAGCTCTTAGTGAAATTTAATTTAAGTGAATTTCTTAAAAATGAAAAATTAGTGAAATTTTCTTCTAATTAAAATTTCTATTTACTTAGTATTTAGAGGCAGCAGAGCAATTGAAATGTCAACTACATCAGCCTCCTGTCTTGTTTTTATTACACAAATATATAACTGAGAGTCATACTGGACAACATTTTATACCTGTCTATGATATAAGAGATTTATCAAATATTAATTATTTGAATGGTATATATTAACGGTATATATTAAAATACTGAGGAATTAAATTTTTATAACAACCAAAGCTTCTGGGTTGATTGGTTATATCTATATAGATTTCTATTTTACCTACTGAGGCATACCAAACTTGGAAATAAATAATATTTTGCTACTCACATTTATTTTCGTAAAAAAATAAGAGGCATCGCCGAATAGTCAGCTTTTGAACTTAGTCAATTTTGGTGAAGCATGACTCTACTGTTAGAACTTTACCATACTGAAAAGCAGCGCCTTCAAATGCACGAATCCTCGTCAGCAGGTAGAGCTGAAAACACACACTGCAAATTATTAATTTGTTATTCAGATCCAGACGATTAGTAAGATGTACTGTGCCATGGGTAGACCCCAACATGATATTTAAATATGAATCATACTGCATAGTTCGTGAGTTTTGCACACGAACAAAGCATCAGGTCCGATCACAATAAACTCGCCCATCTGCTTTTAGGGGGGGGGTAAAAAAGGCCTTGAATTATTGACAAGCCGATGTTAGACTCAATTTCCTAGTATAATTACATCTTGTTGGAAGAAAACAGTGTATTCTATTCTGAAGTCTTGTTATTCTTGCAAAATATCAATAACCTTAATAAGTCTGGACCAAGACTGTACATGGTATTTACTTTTTGGTGTTGCCCTCTTAGAATTTGAGGGACATCTATAAATACATATGTAACACAAGTTAAATGAAAAAAAACCTCCAAAAATAGAAAAAAAAAATCTCTCTCTTTCTTATTTATAGAATCATCGAATATCATCCTCATGACGTCAAAACAGTGCATATGATGTTATAGTTGCAAATGTATGACGTCAGAATGGACACACAGTAGTTCATGTGACGCAATACATGCTGTTCTTATTTACTTTTTTAACCTGTGACAACTGTTGGCCAAACTTTGTGTGCTGTCTAAGTGTACGTACACATGTATGCGGCTTACGACATCCGACGGCCGATTTGCGATGGCGAATTTTTCAAACCTTTTCATTTATGTTTCGCTGTTCACATGTATCCGAGATCGATTTCTGAATCGAATCAGACGTCCGATTTGCGACAGCGATTTTCTCACTCTGGGACCGAAAAAATCGGATGACAAATGAATTTAGTTGAATGTCGACAGAATATTGGGAAGGTTGAAACAAAATTCGCTATCGCAAATCTGCCGTCGGATGTCGTAAGCCGCATACATGTGTACGTAGACTAAGTTACCCGGGCGACTTCTTGCGGTCCGTAAAATAACTTTATTTTTATCTATTTATTTTTGGAAATGGACGGCAGATTATAACTTCTCTTCTTGTGATACTTTACCTTATCTTGATACTAGCTATTCCCAGTATTTGTGATACATATAACTTCGCTTCCATTACCAGACAGTATTGGGCTTCTTGTGGTTCCACACTAAACAAATCAGTGAAACAATTATAGACAGCAGGTTTGCTTTTAGTGCACTTGCAGTGTTGAATGAGCTTCTCGATAAGATTCATTCATCTGCTATTCCTTCCTTCAGAAAGAAAATTTAGCCTTACATTTTCTTAAATCTTATCCACCAAAGCCCCTTTATTTACCCTGTATTTCTGTGGTGATAACCTTTTATCCCATTGATAGATTTTGGAATGTCTCTTTGTTTGTCGAAGTAGGGCCCCCAGTCCCAGCGGGAAAACAGGTTTGGCACTGGATCACAGGCTGTCACCCCTGTGTCGTTTTGACTCCCACAAATAACACTAGTATTGAGGACCAATTCCAATATGACCCTGCCTTTTAGACAGGGTATAAAACCACCAACTTTGACCTTTGACCTTGTTTGTCGAGACTTGAAGTCTATTTTTGAGTGGAGATAAAGCACTATAGATATAAGTTTATCAGATTTTATGTTATGGGGGTGATGCACTGGAGTGAATTGTAAGCGACCCTTATTGACTCTACGGTCGTTGGCTGAGTCAGGGGACAAAAGTCTAGAAAAAAAAAACTGTGAAAACTGACAGGACATAGTACATCCCTGACTTGAGGCAGGATGTTTTTCTTCATGACCAGACAGGCTATAGGTGTGTCTGTGGGATCTTCTATCTCCTCATATTCCTTCTGGCCTTTTTAGGACCCATCTTGTAAATCAAATCAAAGTAGCGTTTTTCAAAAACAAAAGCCAATGAGTCAACAGGAGTTATATCTGTGAACTAAATTCTCAGTTTATTTGTAAAAAAAACCAACAATGCCGATCTCAACAATACCATTTGTACTCCGTCAGTGTTAAAAATCCAAATGATGCATTCCGTGCACGGACTTATCTTTTTTTAACACAGATTCCATAACCGACAAGCTGTGAGTCTGTGAAATGAAGCTGGCCTATCCTACACACTTCCCAGCTTTTCTGTTGCTGTAACCACCTTGTCAGTTATATTTTACATCTTGTCCTGCTGTGTTCCCACCTTGTCCTGCTGTCATGCAACCGACTCTGTGGCCAAAGGCTTGGAGACTTCCCGTCTTGATAGGACAGAACAGAGTCAGATCTTGGTTGGTTAAGACAAGCCAGTTTCCTTTCAAATACAGTTTGTATTGCTTTATAGCCTGTGGTAGAGTGATGTCAGGGTACTTGAATACCACACACCTGCAATTGTTTCTCAACAAGACAATAACAGTATAGGAGAGGTCTGGAAGTGATTACAACAGGACTTAGACAGACAAAACTTTTTTAGGTGGGCAGAGGCAGGGTCAAGATCAATAGTCATGGAGGGTCGGTGAAATATCAAACATGTTTGATATTTTGCTGACCCACCATGACAAGCCAGGAAAACACAACTGACCCTAACCAATTCTGTAAACATTGCTCTCAACCCGCAAAAATCTAAAGTTACCAAGACGGCCCTAGTGGAACACACCATTACAATTATTGAAGAATAAACACTTGGTTGACCCACATATTTCCTGAAAATTTCTTCTGAAAAAAACATAATTTAAAATAAAATGACAGAAAACAATAATTGAATTATGTTTTGACAATTATAAATTTGCATCTTATAAATCACGATTATATTAGATTTATTGTTACATAACAAATTATGTAGTTTATACGTAAAAGAACGTACTATTCTCTTAAGGTTTGTTTCTATTTATATTACTTTCATCTCACAGGGTTGATTTATTGGATTTCCACCAAGGAATTTGGGGGTTGGGAGTGGAGATAGTTTTAAGTCAAAATATTGTACCATTCTGTCATGCATGCACTTTCTCAAAATTACATGTAATTTTAGTTTCTTTGGCACCCCCCCCCCCCCCCCCTTCACCACCACCAAAAAAGGATAAATGATAAATACCATTATGCAATCATGCACTGTTCTGTGGCACACCTAAACAGAGAAACTAGACCAGAAAGATAAGAAACATTTTGAAATTTTCTGGAAATTCCTTTTTTCTTCATCCGTAACTAAAACCTAATGTCCCGACCACACTGAACATAGTATTGCCTATACTTGTACAGTCTTAAACCACCATATATATCACAAACTGTTCTTCTCCGTGCTAATATATTGTACCTACCTGACTCTCACGTCCTTCAACTATGTTCACTGGTATGCTGATGATAGGGTCAGTTCAACGTTTATTCACCAGGTCTCCCTCCCATTTTGACCCTGGTCCATGTACTGCCAGAATATTTTTTGTACATTATGTATACTGTGACATATCTTGACTTTCCATATGGTGTTAAACTATTCAAGATTTCCCCCACCATAAGCAATATCAAGTTTTGTAGGGTAACTGCAGGGTGTCCTAGTATTTCTGTGGCACTTGCAATGCCTTTCCTCTCAATTCTGTGTTATTCTGTTGTTGTTTTTTGTTTGTTTTTTTTTTTGGTTTTTGTGCATTTTCTCTCTTTTTAAGAGCAAGTTCTAGCGAGAGTCATACTTCAAGGAATCACTTTTTTCATTTTTTTTTGGTCTTCGGACTTTCTTGAATTGTGACGTATCATGATGAATACCTGTCTCATCACTGAAGTTAAGCGGCAATGGGCCACGTTAGTACTGAGATGGGTGATCACTTCAGTGCACTATTGGTGTCTCTTATGGCTTTGTGGCTTGTGCTAGTAGACCAAAACCCCTTTCGGCCTTGTTCTTTGTCATTATCCCCCTTTTTTTCCTGACTCTTTTCTGTAGGAAAAATGGTACTGGAGGTGTATAACTGAGTTTCAGAGGATAATATTTATACAGCATTCTGCCTCTTGTGTTTCCTCCCATCTATAGTTGCACAAATACTTCCTGTAGTGTGATTGAAGCATAAAGAATTACCTGTCAACAATGTCTCTTTATTCAGAGCTAAGTTGCCATTGACTCTGTTTAGGTAAATGTTGGCAACATGATGAGGAACATACAAAGTCTCATTGAAGGTACACATTACAATAAAGCAGACGAGAAGCCATTGAGTCTAATCTGTAGCTCATTGTTTCTCCTCTTGAATGCCCATAACTGGCTTAGTTGTCTCACATTTTGTTCCATGATTGTGTGCCTTGATAATTAATTTTTGCTTGCAATGATTAACCCTTTTGGTTTCCCAGATTGCTCACTAAAATATGGATTGTGTCAACAAAGGGAGTCACATATTTCATCATGAATTGCCCTCAACTTGATTATTCTCTGCGATAGATTTACGTCATTTCTAAAATAGTCCCTGGCTATACTGCGACCATGTTAATTTGTTTATTTGTTTGTTTATTTGGGGTTTTACGTCGCTTTCAACACTGTACAGGTCATATCACGACGGGTAGTTGGAAGGGCAGAGGAAACCAGTACATAGAGTTCGCTAGGGTTGTGTACTGTAAACTGCCGACCAACGGCAAGCAACTACCAGCTTTCCCACTTAAGGCCGTCACGGGGATCGAACCCCCGACCTCAGAGGTGGGAGGCGAGAGTGTTACCACTCTGCCACCGTGGCCATGTTAAGAGATTTATTTTATATTCTTCGAATTTTCTTGCAAGAGAAGCATTTTCTGAGAAAACAATTTTAAGGTAAGCAAGATTTTTAAAATTACTTTTTGTTAAAATTGCCATGGAAATGTGTGTTCAATACACTTTTTACACACAAAAAACAATGCCTTTATGCTGATCAACAAATAAATTATCAATATAATCTGCCTTCAGCAAAGCTTTTATACCAAGTTTATCATAATTACATCCGCAGTGTAGGTAATAATGCCATGTTTTCTGTGGACTGTGTTTGTTTGTCTGTTTGCAAAATACCTCATAAATCTATAAACCAGTTTGGATGATATCTCAGGAAATCTCAAGAACCAGATCATTCAATTGTTGTGTTGATCCGGATCACTGTTCTGAATCCAGGGACTTTAACGGATTTTTCATCACTGTACCCTTAAGCAATATTAGAATTGTTGGGCCTTGGTGGAGGTATGCGCTCTCCAAGTGCTTCTGTTACCTTAAGAATTCTATAAAAAAACTCTCAGTTATTTTACGATTGTTGTTTGCTTGCGAGAGACTGATATATTTTTAAAATTTTATAATTAGTAACAAAATGTTTACACAAACTCCACAAATGGTTGCTAAAATAGGTGTACATTTACCCAAAGAACGCCAGGAGAATCTGTGATACATATTTAAAGTACCTGACACCAGTGAATATAAAATCTTCTAACTTGAGATTTCTCTACCAGAAGCTTTGTGAAAATTCCTTTCTAATGATGCATATAACCTATTCGAAGGCTATATAGTTGTTAAATATTTGTGAAAAATAGACTAGACAAGACATATCACTGGGAAGGGGCGCTAGAATTAAAATATATAACTGGATATATAATTGGATAATTAAAATTAATAGCTTATGCCACTGGTTATACAGTTACATAAACAATTTATTTCAACCTAAATTGAAATAAAACTCTATCACCACTTGTACCTGTACCCAGTCCCCGAATATTATTTATGTGGGATATCTGAAGTAAAGTTATCCTACTTTTATGGAGCATAGAAGAAATATAGTGTGTCATATCTACGTAGTAGCTGGCATATTGTATCCCCAGGCAGACAGCTTAATGGAATGATATATAATAGCTCAGTGAAATTGAGAGGACTTGTCCAGGAAAAGAAGTGAGACGGAGAGAGAGAGAGGTAGCACTGACTACTTGTTTACTGAAACAAAATGTCAATGTAATTCTGTTTCTTCCTGCACTTTCAATATCCCCTCTCATTTCCTTAAGTACATTACATCACACTTCATACATCATAGGAAAGCTGCATTATTTACAACAGCCCTTTTCTGGAGAGCAAGAGGATAACCATAAGCTTGGATTACATCTGTCTGTAAATCCTGGCTTAGTTGAACTTTTGCATAAAACTCTCCACTTGTGGGTCACATGAAGGAGGTTTATTGTGCGTGTGTGTGTGGGGGGGGGGGGGGGGGGGGGGAGTGGATGTTTGCCAGTGGCACTGTTTGGAAGGCTCGACAAATATCTTCCACTTGAAGGATAAAATAAATTTCTGTGCTCTAGTCAGATGTGCCAACACTATAGTTATGTGAATGCTGAGAAAGTGGATTTTGCAGGGTTTCTTTTGATATTTGTTAAAATTTAAAATGTTGCTGAGAACGAGACCAACATTGCCACTTGACATAATTCATAACCCCACCCCTCAAAACTGGAACCAAGAATCAAAGTAAGATTCATTATGCAGAGAAAAACATACAGATATTTTAGAATTTTTTATCAATTCATTGCCCAGAAGAGACTAATACTCTTTCAGACACAAAAATATAAAATTCTACTAAGTATATCTTCTGACATGAGTTCATGCAGAGAAACCTGACCTTGAAAAGACTAATACTCTTTCAGACACAAAAATATAAAATTCTACTAAGTATATCTTCTGACATGAGTTCATGCAGAGAAACCTGACCTTGAAAAGGTCAAAGCAAGGTAAAGATACGAGATGATATGATAGACAGTGCAACTGCAGTTTGGTTTTAAATCTTTTATTTTATATTTATATAGCTACTGTTTATTTTTTGTTTGTACATCAACGTACCATGTAATATATCAAACACTGGTAACCCATACTTGCTAACTTGACCTTCCTTATGTCTGGAGGTCATGTAAACTTTCACATGGGAAATGAAATTTAAAGAAGTAAGTCAAATGTAATCTTGAAGATTTATGTAAAACAATTTAGAAATTTTGCAGATAAACAGAATAGCATGAAAGGTAAAAATAGTACAACTGATAATAACCTGTTCACCAAGAATAGCAACCCAGTTACCCATTTTTAGGAAAGAGAAGATAAGAGCCCGCCAAGACAAAAGTCCAAATGCCAAAAGGCTGCATGTAAGTCTGAACACAAAACTCTTTTCAAAAGCTAATGATTGTTTGGCTTAAATATACCAGTAATGTTTGATTACTAACAAAGACAACACTGCCTGACGCTTAAGTATATTGCTCTAATGCCTCAAAGTATAAAGATGGCACTACCTGAAAATTTAGAGTTTGCAATAATATTTCAGGAATATTTAATTGGCCAGACCAGAGCTAGCTGTTTCCCAGATCTGTAGGTCAAAAGAATGACAAGTCTGTGAAGACTATGGGGTGAAAGAAAAAAACTTGTTGAGAAATTTAGAACTGTCTAACACTATATTGTTTTGTGATTATATGTTAGTGAAGTTCAACTGGGACAGCACTGCCTGACGCTTAAAAATGTTTGTTTTAATATGTCAGCAATGTTTAATTATCAACGTGAATTTGAATATGGCCACTAATTTGAGCTATTTTAGCTATTGGCATTTATTACAAATTGAGTCCTAGTTGAATATATTTTTTAATTTTTTAAGAAGAAACTCGTGATAATTAATACTTGTGGATTTCCAATTTGATGTGTCGTGACACTTGATGCAAAAGTCAACATTGAAGTTTTCACATCCTTAAAATAAGGATCATTTTGAAAGATTCAATGTGATAAAACTATAACAAGAAAATATATCAAAAATGAAAGTGAGGACATACTGCTAATGCAGATCACAAGTATTATATATTACATCTTCATGAGTGATTTGTTTTGTTCCCTCTGGCAAAGAGGTATTATTTTCATGACCGTTTATTTGTCTATTTGTTAGTAGGACTAACTAAATACTGGTAGTTGCAACTCCATGAAAAAAAAATCAAAGGGTGGGTCTTCGTCCAACTTAGATCCCAATAATTTTTGAGAATGATATGGTCTGAATACAAAACAAAATTCAGATTTTCTCATTTACATTACTGTGTACCTTGGCGGAGATTTGCACTCTCCAATTATTCTTATTTTTTGTGTATGTCTAATGTGAATTATTTTACTCTTATTATCAACTGTTTATTCAATGTTTTACAAGCCCATTTCACCCAAACAAACACGCATGCGGTGTTGTCACGTGTGTGAGAAACTTTTTCCCTGTGTGTCTTTCATCCTATTTTAGGGAAATACGATATTGAGTTGTTATTAAAATGAAATCCATTTAACAAAAATATCAAGAAAAGTCCTCTCATTCCAGACATTTTTACTTCAGTTCACATTTCCAATCATATACCATTTCAGACATTCTGCAAATGTGTAATCCTGCCGTTAGTTTCTTTCACCGATGTCATGACTTGGATCCCATTAGCAGGTGATATCTGATCAAACAAGCACTTGTTCACAATGGAGTGATCTCTTAACATGCACTTTATTCCTCCCTCCCCACTTTTTTACTGCTGGCTTCTTTGAGAAGCCCATGAATAAAACTAATCTTGTTTTCCATTATTATTGAAGTAGCATAAAAACATATTTTATTAAGGTTCTTAAGCAATGGACAGAATCCTCAAAACTTTCTATTTGATCAAGAAAAAAAAAATAACAAGTATTTTGTTTTGCAAATTAAGGGCAATTTTTTAGTGATAGGCATAAAACACAATCTAACATAACATACTTTTATAGCACTTAATGTCTGCACTAGCAGATTCTAAGGTACTCAGAGAAGTCCTTGGTGGCCTATCCATTAGCAAGCTTGGCATCTACTATCCAGCTGTCACCTCTATGCAGGTAAAATTCTCACTAGTGACAATGCTCAGTACCTATCCCAATATAACCCTGTCTGTTGAACAGGGTGTAAAACCCTGACTTTAACTTGACTTCTAAATTACGGAAATCATACTTCAAAGTCGAAGCTGAAGGAAGAAATCTGTCAATCAAGCTAGGTCTCGAAAAAAATGTAACCTGTTTAAAAACCATTACGGATGAGAATTTCTCTCAAAAGTACTACAGACTGATCTTTTTCAGTTGTAAAGTAGATACGACTACTTTTTTCAGGTGCAGCCACTTATCTTTTGGGCGCTCTGACTAATCCTTAATCTGATTTGACCTGTCTTCTACACTCTTCTGTAAAAACTGACCTGAGTGATCTTATCTCAAGAGAACACAAGCTATAGATGTCCCTGATTACTTCACGCGTTAGAGTTGCAAACTGATCTTTACGAATTCTAGCAAGCCAGAGCAAGTCTTAAGCCTGATCTTGTTTTTTATGTAGTTTTGTTCTCCTGTGATGATTGCTTTTGTTAATTGTATCTCTGTATATGTTGGGAGCTCAGTGGTGCAGTAACACACTCACCTCTCACCTCTGAGGTTGGCAGTTTAAACCCCGGACCCAATCCTATGCGGGAAAGTCGGCGGTTACTTGCCAATGCCTGGCAGTTTACAGTGCAAACTATTGACCAACTAGTAGGTACTGGTTACCTCTGCCCTTAAAACTACCCATTGTGATTTAAACTATGCCATGCGTTGTATGTGTCAGTTTATTTGTAGGATAAGTATCAGTAAAAGTGGATGCACTCCCATTACAAAAACAAGAAAACTGCATATTTATTATTTATGATCAACCCCAAGGCCATGTTGTCTCGAAATAAGGTTGGGGGATACGGAATTTAATATACTGCATAAGTAGAAATTTCAGCTAGAAAAATTTTTTACTAATTCTTCATTTTTGAGAAATTTACTAGGATTTATTTCACTAATAGCTGGTTTTTCCTGGACTCAATCTTCACTATCCAAGATCATTAACCAAAGTAGCTAAAATTAATGTTTAGTGAAAATTTCACATTATACAGTATTTGTATGCCCCTGTGCTACTTACTATAGATAATTAACATAAGAAATGCACCAACAAGTGCCAATTTAGGGTGTTACTTCTTTAACTTTCTAACTTACAGATATAATTAAAAGCTCATGCTCTATTTTGTTGCATTAAAATCTACACAGAAATGCCCGAGAAGTTTGAAGTAAAATTTTAGTTCTTTATCATCACTGGTGTCTGTAAATATGAATATGTTTCACAGCCATTATTATTATTTTGGTAAATACTGCCTTATGTAATAAGTGTCAATGTACCTGCAGAGGCAGTGTTATTCATCTAAGGTAATTAATTAAATCCAACACAGCTGGGTGACCTCTTTTTGTGCTGCTCTATTCAAAGGTTAATTTATCATATAGACTGGAACAGTCATTGTTGTGTATTCACCATTTCCAGAGATTAACTATGTTCAAGAAACATGAAAGGAGTGACCTGCTATCTTGATAATTAGTGATAATTAGCTCACCATCGGGACTCTTAACTAATCAGGCTATTATTCTGCGTGAAGTTCACCTTGTGGTGACTTTTCAATTTCCTATTTTTGTCAAGGGACCAAGTCTGTTGAACATAATGGTGCCACGTTTTGCAAAAGTTGGAATCAAGTTTCTGCGGAAAAAATGGAGTTAGTAAAATTGATTCCAGTTTATGAATGTTGGGGTAAATTTGTGAGAGTTGGGCTGAGTTTTCAAAAGATTGGTCCAGACTGTGGAAATTGAGCCTCCGGTTTGTACAATAGGAAAATTTCCCAAATGCCATATACAGAAAAAATATATCACAAATAAAGATAACAATATCATACGAGTGCGGAAGTTATTTACACTCATTATCCATAGTACCGGGCACCAGTGTATACAAAACAAATACATTCCGGTCTGTATTTCACTGTATTTAGGGCATAACGTCGCATGGTGGATAATGAAACTTGGATTTCAGTAAGTGGAAGTTAGGTTCGAGTTTGGTCTGAGGTTTACATAACCAAGGTTCTTGAGAGTTGGGGCCAAGTTTGTGAAAGGTTAGTCCACGTTTGTGAAAGTTGGGGCCAAACCTATTAAAGTTGGGTCTTAGTTGATGAAAGTTTGGTCTGATTTTACGGCAGCTGGGGCCAAGGTTGTGAATGTTGGTTCAAAGATCTGAGTTAGTGGAAGTTAGGTTCGAGTTTGGTCTGAGAGTTTTTAAATATATAGGCTAGGTTTGTAAGAGTTGAGGCCGAGTTTATGAAATATTGTTATAAGTTTATGGAAGTTTATGGCGCCAAGTTTATGAATGTTGGGTCTGAGCTTTTTTTAGGACCCAAGTTATCTAGATTCGTTTCTCATTAGACTCTGTACAACTGTGTACAAGTTGCAATAGAATTTTGAGTAGAAACTGATTCAGTGGTATTTTTGCACACTATCTGCATCACAAGATAGAATATAAGACTAAACTTGGCACGACTTGACCACTAAATAAATGAGATGGCTTTGCTCATAAATTCTTTCTAGATTAATTGAACAAATGCCTCTAAATGTAAGTTATGGTTTTATTATTTATATTTACACCAGAAAAGATCCTTTGGTGCCTACTTTTTAGTGACAATTTCTACAATATTTAACCCTTTCCAAAAGCAATCAGCTTTTGATTGCTATGGCGTCAAGGGCAAATGACAAAATTAGCCTTATATCATACCAAGCCTGTATGTTATTTCTATAGCTTACAGCATGATGCCAGAAGTCTGATTTATCTATCGTTGACAAGACTCCCCTCCACGTCAAAAAATTTCTAAAGGATAAATCCTAGTTCTTAAGAGAGATATATGTATAGAATAAGGACAGTGTTACATTGGGGGGATATATGTTTGTTAGAATCCGGATAAAGCCTAGTTATCCTTAATTGTGTTAGTATAAGTACATTACACTTAAAAGGGATCTTAACCATTGAGAAATATGAATTTGAATGAAGTGAGTAGATTTTTAATATATTTTTTTGTGTGTGTAATGAAAGTAATGACAACATGATATCTAGCAGATGAAGAAAACAAATTAACAGCCGTATCACTATATAATCTATAAACACTCATAGAATGTAGACCTCCCCAACACAACATCCGCTGAGTATGCAGAATATATAGCCCTGCTTTTGTCTGAAATCTAATGACTTCTTCCTTAAGTCAAACTTTTACGCACACAAAATAATTCCAAAAGACCTGTTCATTATTTTTGAAACTAGAAAAGCACTCCAACGTCCTCCAATGACCAATACCTTCGAAATGGCTTTATGTTTGCAATAATTAAAAAATCCTTTATAACTTTCCTGAATCCAGAAAGTGATCCAGATTACCACCACAATTTGATCATCTGTTCTTTCAATCATTGGCTGTATTCTCTGAAAATTTCATCATCATCCGTTAGCAACTTTGCAAAAGCTGCTAAGTCCATAGCCTCCTCGTTGGGGCTTAAAAAATTATGCATAAATTATTTGTGTCAACTGCCATAGCACTCAGTTTTTCAGAACATTCTGCACAGTGGGCTGAATTGTTAATGCAAAATGTTTTTCATCCTTTATTCAAAGTAACACAATACGAATATGTTAAACAAAATTGAAGTAGTTTTGTAAATGTCATGATGCCATTGCAGTAAGAGGTTATTTTCCCCACACCTACACAGCCCTCCTCCACCCAAACACATGAAAAAGGATAACGGAAAACAATATTATATTATTTAAAATGTTAATGCTTGTAAAATATAAAAAAACAGTACTTTTCATTTTTCTTTTGTGTTTTTTTTTTGGTGGAAAATCCAGAAAAGAGTATCTACTTAGGTATAACCCATGTACTATTTTGTATGATAAAACTTTTGTTTAAAAAGTACATTGAGGTAAATGTACAAAACAGCTAGGATTTGTTTTCACCAAAAATAATTTTGATATGAGTATTAAAATGACCACGAAAACAGAAGATAAATATAGAACATAGAGAGACAGAGAAGACTATTTTTATTCATAAGTCTTTTGTCAGGCGGATGACATAGTGGCAATACTACCACGTGATTTGAAATCCCAATTGCTACATGCTAGCTCCAGTCTGATGTACAGCTTTTGAGCTTTGCATACAGATATTGCCGAAAAATCAAACAAGAACAATTCTGAATTCGGGATATGGATGCTGATAATCTTTAAAAAGAGGACAGAGTCACTGGTAGACCCAACCTTATCTGAAAATATGAATCTAACTTTAATGGGGCTTTCATAGTGCTTAATCTTTACTTTACAAATGGTGCAACATAAATAACCAAAGCAGCCATCAATATTAGTATCCAGGGTCAGAAAGGGATCAAGCACCAATGAGAACCATTAGGGGGCATTAAGACTAAGATGGGTAAGCCCTGGGGTAGAGGCAGGATATAAGCTCCTTTCTGAGAGAGACAGTAGATAATCCAATGTATAGTTTTCGAGTTATAAGTGTGGACAAACAATCAAACAAACACAAGCACAATAATTTTGCAACCCCCCCTTAGGGTGAGGGTCATTGGTATACGTTTATCTCTTCTAAATTATTGGCTCAATTTGACTACAATGCAAGGGTCCTTGGGGAATTGAATTATAAATTCTGTTCAGATATTTACTCAAAGTGTGTTTTTCCCCCTGATTTCTCTTTGGGAATTCTCTCCCCTTCAGTCCAAATGAAATATTATTTCTTTAAGTTTGTTTTCCCATTGATAGTAACCTGGGCTATGTGACTGAAATATGAACCACCAGACAGATGTGGTCCCATAGAAGATAGCAACTGGCTTGGTTTCACACAAATAAATGAGA